>CM076950.1:25005000-25732500 GCA_039566865.1 Aurelia coerulea | reverse complement strand
TTTGACCACGCTTTAGCACGTGCAGTTCTCTTGGGAGAATGAAAACGACCTGACCCTAGTATGAGAAATGCATTCAAGGGGATTCCATTCTCCCCAAGGATAAAATATATGCTAATATCTATAAGTGTCACTGTTGTTAGGAAGGAAAGCCAAGGAAATTTTGATCATCGTTTTCAATTACTATTGCAGCTTTTTGAAACGGGCTTCCGCCGAAAATCTCGCAAATCCACGGGAAGGAATGACCGATATTTTAAAGTCAGGTAAACTACTGATTCTAATTTAAAGGACAATTCTGGGGTTGGTGCATCGTACTTTTTCAACAATTTTTCGTCATTTCTTTGTGAAATTAGTTGTTCAAATAAGGGACTTGCGCGTTGTGACTTCATCACGCTAAAAACCGTCGCTCTCTGATGTCAACTCAAAGCGAATGTGGCTGCTGTCGTGTTGTCGTCTTGCCAATGCGATCAAGAGAGGCTAGAAAACAATAGGGCAGTAGCCATATTCACATTGAACCTGTCAACAGGTAGCGCCAATCTTTTAACGTGATGACGTCACAACGCACACGTCACTTATTTCAATACCCAATTTTGCAAGGAAAATAAGAAAAATGGCGGAAAAGTACGATGCACAATTCATGACAGTTCAATTTGTCATTTTATCATGAATCATACCAACCTTAGAATCGTCTATATCGGCAATAAGAAAGAAAGTTTTCAATATTATTTTTTACATTCAGGGAGCAGTATTTTTTGAAACGTCGTGCGTTTGTGTTTACTTACTCGGTCGAACTTTGCAAGAAGGTAAATATATTGACTACAAAAGAAATAAAATAACGAACCGTTTGAATCAGCAGCAGAGAGATTAATCCTCAGCTTAATTTTGTTGGCCACAGCTGCAAATATTTTCACCATTTCTGTCGCAGCCCATTGTCGATATTGAGAAGGGAGATACGTAGACAAGCAACAAGCTGCCAATGAATTTATCAACTCCGTGAGGATAATCACTCTTTGCCGATCATTTATCGATCTTGCGACTTCTGTTAAAAGAGAAAATGACAAAGCAGTTAAGGACCTACTAACCATTACTAACTATGATCTTTTGTGGGCCATTGCGTACAAAATGAAACACAAAGCCAAGAGAATTTGAGCCATAAATGATTTCCATATCATACAAATGTTGACTTTGGGGTCGCGAAGGATCATGCTTAAAAATGGGGTTTTAAACACCATGACATTTTCTTCAGTCAATAAATTAGGTAACTGGAAAACAATTTTTCTTTGTTGCAAAAGGATTGGCTTGTGCAAAAAGTTTACACTTAACAACACTAAAAAATGGAAAACCCAGGCTAGCAGCTTCAATATAAATCAGAGAGAAACATAATCTATTTAACAGTCATTGAGTCATCCTAAAACATCCGTTAAATTGGCTATGAAAAGAAATATTAAATATTCCCCTATTAGATCCCCAGCGTACAACCACAAACTCCTTTGAATGAAAGTTAGTTTGCAGTATTTTTGCAAAATGATGGTAGTTCTATGGAATTGGGCGAAACGATGTTAAAAATCTGTCGAAAAATTTCTGTCAAAAAATTTTGTTGAAATCACAACCTTCAAACAACATATCAATACCAACCGGAATATAAGTTATAAATTTTGTTGTGCAATTCGAAAATCCATGAAAATCTAAAATAGCTAAAAGGTCTATTGTGCGTCATATACATGTTACCTTCACAGCTGAAAATCTCCACCAAAGATTGAACAAATTTGAATTCCGCTCCTCTCCCACTCAAAAGATTTTCATGGTCAGCTGAGCTTTCATTCTTTGAACGAATATTTTTTCCTTTGCCTACAGCATTCTTCGAATCTGAATGAAACAATAAATAACTCATGTAGCAAAGATGGATTAAGTCCGTAGAATGGTTGGTTATAGGTAGAGTAGTCAACTTACCAATTATACTTGCATCTGTTCATTTTACTGATTGTACTTTATCACATTAAGCAAAGCTATTTGGAAAAATATGTGTTATCGATTCATTCATGATATTTCAACTGATGCAACTTTCTTCTTTTACTTTCATGCTTCTAGTCAGTGAATTTTCTCCTGATTCTAGTCTGTGCCTTACAGTCTCAATGTCGACACAAATTTCAAGCTGTTGTTTTGTGTAACAAATGAACTCCAGAACCCTTCCATTTTTTAGATTTGTTATTGAAAAAATCAAATTTAAGTTTTTAATTTCATCCGATGCTATTCGCAAACTGAATCTTCTGTCAAAATTCAAAATCTCCCATTCAGCTTGTTTTGGGTTATGTTATGCAAGCAAAACTATTCATCCGCGATTTTAGGCCGTTATTCCGCCGTTTTCCACCTCCAAATCTTGCTCCTTGACCGCCGCCATTTTGCACAACAAAAGACTGGAGCGAGTGTTGTTATCTGACGTCACCACGTGCAGAAAGGGAGATTTTGAATTTAGACCGAACTTCCCGTTTAAGTTGTGTCAACTGATTCATGGATATTTTCAGAGCCTATCAAAAATGTCAATCACAACTGCCTTTCCTTGCAACATCTAATTGTTTCCTTAATTTCTGTAATAGTATCGTCTAGTTTATATAAATGCCCTTTTCAAAGTCTTTCATGTAAATTGCCATACGATTTTCAAAGTATTTTGCTCCTGGTGGTATTATCTTTGTCCTATTGTAAAGTGGTTTTAGTAGCGTAATTAGTAAAGTGTCATGTAAATTTTTAGATGGAATATGAAAATAAACAAGTCAATCTAAAATATTCCTTGCTAAATATCCTGAAAACTCACCTTTAGCTTCACGCAGTAACGCATCACTGCAATATTTCGCAACATCATTCATCGATTTCTCACTTTGACACAAAAATACTTTGACAGCTACACACATGACTTTCCACCCAGATGTTTGTCTCTGCGGAGCACCATTCGCTTCTGACTGAGCAAAACCACAGCCAGAATCATTTGAAAACATTTTCATGAAATCAACCAATGACTGGACATTGTCAACACCAAGGTCATTTAATGCTGAGCTAATTTCATCAAAACTTAACGTCTTTACTAAACTATCGAGGATTGCAAATACAATTTGTTTTGACACGATAATCTGGCATGCTCGTGCGACTCTTTCTAAGGCATATAATCTCGCATCTTTCTCTTTCAAGCTATTTGCTTGCACACCCAATGGTTTCATCAATGAACAATCCATAAAATCGTCTTCGGAATCGGCTTTCAGTAATTCTGAGTAGTTGATTTCAACTGTTTTCTTTCCAAGGGGGTCTTGATTTGGGAATTCAACGAGGTGTGGAATATATTTGCAATCAGATAGGCCTAAATCATGAACTGCATTGCTCGTTTCTGGGGATGAATCATCATCCAAAACAAAAATCACAGGCTCACTTTGCGTTGGGGTGATGCATGATGGACTACCTATGGAAACGGAAGAAAATAGCTGTGAAGGAGATCTCAAAGAGCATCACGTCTTCAGTTAAGTATAGAGCAGCACCTTTGCAAAAAATAAAAAACATTGAAAACGAAGTATCTGCAGCATAGGAATCAAATCTTCAAAAAACATTTCATGATTGGTTGATGCATTTTTCGTTTGACTTAATGCCTTGAAAGGAATTTCACGTACTTCGTTATAAGTGTTCATTGGCAATCTTTCATTTCTCGACTAATTTCAGAATTATTGCCTTTTTCTTTTTATTGAAAAAATTCCCGAAAAGCAAATCTTGTGAATCCTAAGTTAAATAAGAAAAACGGTACAATATTCAAGAAAACCGTAGTTTAATAACATTTATGATGCGGCAGTAAGCTGAAAACTGTATCTTTTATGGTTTAAAATTTAGTGATTTGATGACAATCACAACTGGCAAACTATTTAAAACCATGAAGACGCAAACATTCTGAAATAACCAATAGTACAATGTTCTTTTGAAAAGATCTTGGAAAATACATTTCAGCTCAATTCTGCACACAAAAAGTTGATTTCCAAGCTTCTGAAAATTTTTGAATTTTTTCATTAATTAGCAAATATCGTCGGATACGTTGCTCCTGAGCTATCATAAATATGATCAAAATAATTTCTGCTACCAAAATCATAAAATTAACAATAGAATTAACAATTTTAGCTTACTTTCATTCTCTGTTTCCAATCCAAGCAAATCGGGTGCTTCTGCAACCATTCTCAAATCAAACGGATGGCTGAAAATAAATTGAAATAAAATTAAAATCACAATTCATCTGGTAAAATTCTATAATATTTGACAAATAACATTAGACACTGTAGTCTGTGGAAAGAAAAACTGTTAACTCCTGTGAAAGAATAACAACCAAATTGACCTGCAACAAGGGAGAAAACTATTAAATTTTGTGATCTGAAACCCTGAAAGGAAAGTAAATAAGTTAATAGCTGCAATAAAGAGCAACGTTAAATAACCAAATTTGTGATTTATAGCTTTCTTAGTACATTATCGTATTTTAAATAATTACTTGATTTCATCTGCCTAATGACGCACTTCACGCAAAACAAACATTGCTATTTCGTTGAATAACCAGGTTTGGTTATTCAATTTTCCACAGATTACAGTGTCTAAAGTTGTGTTTGTGGATTTATAACGAGGAGCCCGTTATTTAAGATTGTTTTCAAATTCTGTACCGCAAGTCATTTGTTTAGAAATAACATTGCTAAGTTGAGGGAGTTAAATAATGCTTCGCAGATACTGCTGGCTTTCAACAAGTGACAATTTTTCTAAATGTTGTCTTTGTATCAAGGAATTTTTCACTTTATAGTCAAACGGAGGAAATATAAATGCAGCAGCAAAATCTTTAAATGTCTACAAAATTTAGAAACCTTACAATGCCTGCCAAAAGTCTTGGAGTACCTTTGCCATGTTGCCTCGTTTTGCGATTTCCCCTTCAGAACAAAGTTGCTCTGTGATGTGATGATAAAAAGGGGGATAACAGGACGATTCGCGACTCTCATGGAATGCTGGGACAATAGCCTTGCAAATCAAAATTGATTGTGCTGAAACTAATCGCTGTAGATAGAAATACGGATAGCCTTAAAATCAAAATTGTTTCAGAGGTGAGAGGATGCTTACAGTAATCGCTGTAGATAGAAATACGGATTATCAAGAAATGGCCTAAGTGTTCCAAGGACCTTTAGTAGGCATTGTTGCTCACATGATGTCCTAAACAAATGCACTTAGAACCTATGAATTTACCTTTCTGGTAATGTAGACAAGAATTTTCTCTCTTTCGCTTGGTCCATATATCTTCGACGGCAATTCATGCACAATAAATAATACGGACTGCCCGTTCCACACGTTCCACCAAACCATCCATCCACATACTGCCCATTGCTACGGTAACCATGGCGACTGTTGCTAGTACCACATCCTGAATGTTGTGCGCGCATGTGCTGATTAAACGAGGTAACATTCCGTTGACAAATCTCACAAAAGACAAGGCTTCCCTTGGAGGTTTGATCTGAAGATTGGCCTCTTCCATTAAAGTGACCTCTTCCCTCAACTCGTAGCTACAAAAAGAATAACGATGAAGAATAAGATAACAATGATTTGTTGATTCTTTGGTATCAGAGGTTCCAAATCTGTAAAAACGTTCGCGTAAAATTCTATCACCTACAGGCAGTATTTCTTTGATCTGAATGGCTTCACGGAAACTCTGGCTATTTTGCAGAGCTGGGCTCAATCCTTTAAAAGATTTTTATGTAAAATTCCATCACCTGTTTCTTTTAACTGAATGGCTTCAAAGAAACGTTAGCTATTTTGCAATAATTCTGCCCATTGGTTTTTCTTCAAATCTTCAATATTTCTAGGATTAAAGTGTGTTTTCTTCATTTTAAGAATTCAAGAAAACTTTTGGAAAAAATTAATACCATCATGATTTTTAAACCTTTTGACGAAACATGAAATAATCTTCAAGAAACCAATAGTTTATGGATGTCTACAATATGTTATCAAGCAAAACTCTTTCACCCTTATGGTTTACGATTCAAAAATTTAATGACATCACATCGTAAAGATTTCAGAAAAGTGCAACGGTAGAAAGAATTATAGCAAAGTAGCTTAAGTTTACCATAACGGAAAGGTAAAAATGACACAAACAAAAAGTTTTGATTACTTCTCCAAATAACTGTCGAATCAATCCTTCTGACAGTGATCCAAAATGCAAGGCCATTGGATTTTCTTCATTTCCGCTGTCAGTTTCACTTCCGGGTGATATTATGCTTTCATATGCCTCGAAAGGATCGTCTTCTTCTCTTTCTTCCGCATGATCAACAACTGAAACTTCCGCTTGCATCATGGGTACACTGGAATCTTCTTCTTCATTCAATGCCATGGCGCTCGAGTCTTCTATTTGATTTTGGTTCTCCGATTCCTGAATCAAAGATAGCAAAGGGAAATTTGGAAGCAGAATTCGATATTTTCTGTGAATCTTTGCTTCTCAGGTAGGTAGGTAGGTATCATATTTAACGTGGCTAGCCTGCGAAAGTCTGAGAGAGACTTATTTCCAGCAGGGGCCACGGATGTTTTATCATCAACCCGCCGCAGCTACGGATGAACAAGGATGGCTTCTACATTTGTTTAATGATAGAGACATGAGAAACCCCAGACTTGCAGAGAGTGGCGCTTGGGGTTGTTCTAAGTCGAATTGACCTACAGTTTCACTTCTCATAAAAGCACGAGATCTGACAAACCTCAGATTTAAAGAGAGTGGCGCTTGGGGATTGCTCTAAGTCTAATTGACCTACAGTTTCACTGCTCATAAAAACAAGAGAAAAATCACAAAAATACTTCCGCATTTCTGCTATGAACCAAAATTCGATTTATTTCCATCCATCCATCCGGTACATAGGTAATACGATTTGTACATTTCTTGGCACACCCCACTAGATTCAAATGAACAAATTATCAAAGAGAAAACAACTAGAATTTAAATCATCACCAATTTCCTTGTTGGCATCGAATAGTTTCAGGGGCAGGCAAGTCTGGCCTACCATTTCACAATTTTGTCAAAGATTCTATATCTCTTGCTGAGTTTAAAAACAAAATCAAATCTTGGTCTGGAGAAACCTGCTACTGCCGATTATGTCAAACCTTTATTCCAAACATAGGCTTTATTTGATTTTAACATTTACGGTTTTTATGCTGAAAGTATTTCAATTTTGTATCTATTAATTCAAATTATGTCCACTAATTTACGATTTTTAATTACGCATATATGTAGATTGTAATTTTTAATTTGGCCTAAATTAGCTTTAGTGTAGCTACTGTATTCATTAGCCAACTTTTAAAGAAATTTATAATCATAAAAATCAATAAACATCATTTACTCCAGTATCAGAGAGAGGATGTTCAAGTAACCAAGTGACAAGGGCATCCATTCTTTCATCACCATGAGTTGCTTGAAGCGCCAAACTGATATGCCTCCTTGTGAATCCCATTTCAAGAAGAGGCTCGACAGCAGTTGGTAATTCTTGTTCACTCGCTGCACCAGTTGTTGCTGTTGTTGCTTCTGTAGTTGCTATGGCTGCAGGCCTGCTGGCTTCATGTCGCCTCCTTCGGATATTTCGAATATCAGAGATTTCATCAGTTTGAGTCGTCCCTAACGAGGGTAAACGAAGATGGGGACCTGGGATTCTTCCTAATATACTGGGGCGTGGAAATCTAGGCTCGTCGTCGTGTAACAAAAACGCTTCATTTCGAGGAGGAAGCCTTCTTAATGCTGGGGGCAAGCGACCGCCGGCAGTAAACTCTCGATCAAAAGTGACGTGAACGTCTCTGTTGCCTCTGTCAAATAATCCTGAACGACGCTCTTGGCTTGATGATCTCACAGGGCGCCGTTGTCTGAGTTCGCTAAGAGGAGTGATAGGACTCCTTCCAAGAGCACGTCGATGGTACATTGGTCTAAATTCATGAACAGTTTCAGCTTCGAGGTAATCTGAGAAGTCAGGCACAGGCATGCTCATTATAGCCCGGAATAAATCAGAAGGCCCGTCTTTAATGTCGTCCGAGCTTTTAGCTTTGGTTGTAGGCCCACTTGTTGTTGCTGTTGTTGCTACCTTGATGGAGCTGCTGGCATCTGCAACCTCGTTCCTGTTATCCTCGTTTTGAGAAGTCAATGACTCATCTGATGAAAAACAATTCAATTTGGTCGTAAATGAGGAACAATTGAGAACAGAACTTATGATTTAAATACAAATTAAATAAACTGACTGCATGAAAATGAACCTTGGAATATATTCTAGAAGCTCTATTTAGCTCACTTCTCTATGAAACCCCTTCTCTAAAAAGTCCCTCCCTTCTTAGCCAAAATGAAAAACAAACTCCCCATCTCTATCAACCCCCCCCCCCCACTCATATCAAATACCAGAGGTTACCAAAGATTTTCCATTTATTTAGCTAGAAAAGTTTGCGTGTTAATTTTGATGTGGTTTGGGATCAAAACTGTGTCGAATTTGTGTATCTCCGTCGTAAAATTCTATGTGGATTACGCAAAATATAGGGGAAAAAGAACTAAAAAGCTATCATATATATCCTCGTCATTTGATTTTGTGAATAAGCCCCCCTCCCCAATAAGCCCCCATCTCTTTCAAGCCCCCCTCTGGAGTCTCCAAAATTAAATAAGCCCCCCCTCCCCGGGGATTGATAGAACTTTTACGGTAGCATCTAACTTACCATAAGTGTTTTCTTTGATAGCCTTCGTCACTTTACAAAGCAAAACAGACAAACATCTCTCAAGTTCAGCAATTTTAAACTCCTTGCCTAAAGGATTCTTCTCCAGGCTAACGATCAAGGCTTGATTAAACAGTTTTCTAATAACTTCAGTATCAAAACGATCACTATCTGAATCACTTCTATCACAATGGCTTTGATTCTTTGATCTGCATTTCCGTAGATGATAATGCTTGAAAATCAGATCGCAAAACATTTGTGATGTAATCAATTTTAAAACTGATTTCAAGGCACAAAACATCACTTGCGTTTCTGTAACGAGGTCTAGCTCCTTCCTAGTGGCTCTGACGTCATCCTTTGATTTGCGTAGTGCTTCAAAGCAATATCTTGATGGGGGCGACTCGTATGATTCACAGCTCAGATTGATCACCGTTTTGAAAACTTCTTTGAAGAAAGAGATTGAATCGATGATGTGGAAAGTTGAAGTGGCAACAGGCTTGAGAAGAAAACTTTTGTATAGTCTGAAATATAAAATAAACAGGACGTAAACAAAGATTTGTGTAGCCTTATCAACAAAAAAGTGATGATTGATTGATAAATAAATAATAATAATAATATCATATTTATACAGATTGATTTGCTGTTATTGATTGATTGAATGATTGATTGATTGAATGATTGATTGATTGAATGATTGATTGAATGATTGATTGATTGAATGATTGATTGAATGATGAAGGGGATCTTACTCATTTTGTTTTCCTTGTTCGAATTCTTGCACTCTAACAAGTGAACTACTTCCACTAACTCCTCCCATGACATATCCTGTAGTTGTGCTGCTTGTACATAAACTTCCAATTCTCAACCCGCTGTCTAAATCTCCAATAAAACCAAGCAAAGCGAACATTTCTGGATTCGTCATTTGGAAACCGTTTTTCAAATCTCCTTCCTGCAAGAAATGAGATCCATGTATAAAATCCCTTATCGGTTGCAAATGGCCTTATTTTTGTGACTTTTGTGATATGAAAGTTTGAAAGTTGACACCGCCCAGCTGTCACCATCCATTCCATTCTCCCATTTTTGCATAGAAAATTTTGTTTACATCAATGTTTTTAGCCGTTAACTAGGAATATCCATTTTTTTCTCGAGCAGATACCTCACGGCATGAATTGTTGTTTTCTATCCTTCGATTTTCGAAATTTTAGTGCGCAAGCGTGCATCGTTTCCGCTCTGTCGATCCATGCTACTTGATCTTGTGAGCAATTAAAGATTATGCTGCGAAACAATACTTAACATATTGTAACCAAGGAAATAAGATTATCAGGTTCGTTGACTGCTACACAAAAATCATTTAAGAATCTCTGTGAAGCGGATTTCCACTTTGTATTTTAAAGAGCAAACACATGCAGAAATATGTGCAAATATATTTTGTTTTTAGCCACCCAACGTTACTATTTGCAACAATATTCATTAAATAATAAACAATAGAGATATAACTTAATGTGTATGTTAAGTCTTGAGGATAGCAAGGGCGAACTGGGTAAACAAAGGTTGTGCTTTCTCTGTTTTTATTTTGATTTGACTGAGTGCAAGGAGAGGTGTGAAATCTATCCTTCAGAGCCGTAAATCTACGAGAACTGAATCCTTCGTTTTACCAAGTTCACACTTACTCTTTAGGTTATACAACCGGGTGCGCCACAATAAACAATGCACTTTTGGCAGGCCACAATAAATCGTACACTGAACCGATTTTGAAGATTTATGACTTAATCTTTAGCAGAAGGCCTGAATTAGATTCTAGGACTTTTTGCAAATTTTTCCGTTATCAGTTTTTAGAGCCAGAAGCGAGTTTCTTAAAATGTTCGTTTTCGAAAACATTGAAAACGATCAAAAACATCAAATTTTGAAAGATTCAACATGAATGAAGCTAGGAAAAAACGTTCTTCAGGGGGATTTGGGCCTTTAGTACGAATTCTCGTACAGCAGATTACAATTGGTTGATTTTTAAATCCCAAATCACCACGAACAAGTTCTCTCTTTGCCTATTCATGTCGATTCTTTGGAAAACTTGATCGCTGTTTTTTATCGTTTTCAGTCTTTTTCGAAAACTAACATTTCTAGGTAAAACTCGCTTCTAGTGGCTCTAAAAACTGAAAATGAAAAAATTTGCACCCACCCCAGTGCCTAATTCAGAGCTATCTGCAAAGGATTGATCCGTAAATCTACAAGAACTGAATCCTGTGTACGATTTATTGTGGCCTGCCAAGTTCACACTTACTCTCTAGGTTATACTAGAACCACATAAAAAGTAGCATCGCTATGTTCTTACCATGAAGCCATTGTTTGAAGGAGATCCAAGCTTTTTGCACAAACTTAGAAACAGAGTTTCGATTTTCTCTTTCCAGAAAGGTGCTTCATACAACTTCCTCAACAAAGCAATTATTTCCTCAGCGATAACGAAAGATGATGGAGCACAATGTGGATCTCCAGCGTAAATTGAATTTCTGTTTGTGGATCGTTTCATCTCATTGATCGTCACCTTCATGAGAGCAACAGAGAAAATCAAAATTACACTCATACGGCAGGCACATTTTGAAAACGGCAAAAAATGTGATGGTGACAAAATTCTAGCTGGTGTTCACACGATACCAGCACAATTAAAAAACGATAGAAAATTTGATGGCACATATCGCTTTACAGTATCTAACGAAGAGACTGGGTTTTGAATGCGACTAAATTCATCTAGGCCCAAAGAATCAATCAGCCACGTTTCGAAAGCGTTGAAAAATGTTTCATTCTCATCATCTTCGAGTGTCTATGGCGGTAAGGGTTCCACTTTCAAATTCTTCCTTTTAGCTATTCTACAAAAGAGCCTGGATCGAGCGTTATCTTTATACATTTCTATACGCGACATTCGATCGAGTGGCGTTGGAGCTTTTATCACTATTGTGCACATTCGAAAATTCTGCAAAATGTAACGAAATACTGTTCGATTCTGATTCTTTTCAGAATAGCTAAAAGGTCTATTGTGCCGGCAAAACACGTGTCGCTTTCGTGAGAACGGGAGGCCTATCCATGATAATGTCATGCCGTTTTCGTGTGCTGGTACCGTGTCGATGCGGTCTAAATCATCAAGAGTACATGAACAGAATCGCAATTAACGCTCCAAATAAATTTGCTCTATGACACAGAAGAATTTTTGCAGAGTTAGTGTTTTAAAAATAGTAGAAATAAGCTTACTGAGTCTACTACAAACTTTGAATGTTGTCATAACATGAAATAAACCTCCAATATTCAGTTTCCAAAACATATTGTTCAAATCAAGCTCAAATAAACGTAGAACATTTTCAGCTAATTCATCAAGGATATTTCGGCAACTTCGGAAATATCTTCAAGCTGTGGTCAAAGGCAAAAATGCATAAAAGGCGAGATGTGTGAATTCTCATATCAGAATGTTTGCAGAGAAAGTTAAATTTCGCAAATTTTTTGTTACCTTTCCATTGGGTGAATTGCTGTAGAAAATCACACAAGGATAGAAATCAACATATGGCAAATTGTGGAAGGCAACTTTTGGCTCCTAGAAATAAAAATGAAATAGTATTTTTGTGAAAAGTTAATAGGAAAAAAAAATAGTATTTCAGTAAACAGTTTAAAATGAAAATAAAACAGTATTTCTGCAACTGTTTAAAAATTACTCTTTGATGGAGACAATAAAAAAGATCCATAGTAAGCCTCATCAAAATATTCTGTGCCTGCAAGCAAAAGGTTAGGAGCCTGTAATCAAGCATACTGAGTACAGTAGAGTGTCAGCAAGTAATGCGTAATGACATTTTGTGCCTACGAGCGGCACTCGCACATTACTGCAACCTGATCCTAGCCAATTTCCTCTTCAAAAAATTTCCTGCTTTGGAAAATAGTCAAAGAACTGACTCTCTTCAAAGAGAATAAAATGATAAATGATCTTCAGAGTAAGCAGCCAAAATTGTCAATTTACTGCAAATGGTAGATAACATCAAACTGCATCAAACTAAACATTATTTGGTACAAACTTTGGTAAAGCACATCAAGGGTGATACCTAAGGTTACCAAAAACGTGGTCTTCAAGCCATACCTATGTTTGTGAGAAGGATATCTTAAAACATCACAAAACCAATAAGATGGACTAAACAAACACAACTTACTTCTCCGTTTTTCCCAAACGATAAAATTCTCGAATCCAAATCTAAGATACATGTGACATAATCCCCTTGACTGAAATTTTCAAATATTTCATCCGATAACTGCGTTCCAGCATGGTAAACAAGACCACTGTATGCACGATAAACCCAAATATCTTCTGATGTTTTGTAGCTCAAGTCTTCATACGGGAACTTTGTTATTCCAATGCATGTTCCCTCGTTTCCCTTTGTCTCGTTGTTGATGAAGACCTAAAGATTGCAAAATATAAATCGAAATGTCCGTTTCGGATATTATTGGACTATTGAAATGATAAATGAAAATAATTCATAACATGCAATTAAAACTTGCAAAGGAAAGCTTCATGGCTGAAGATATCATCTGCACAGAGTTGTGAATGCAATTTTAATGTGAATGAATGTAAAGTTGTGAATATGTGATTGCAATTGTTCCAGAATTCATTCCTTATAAGCCTTGATGGAGCAGAAGTGCACTTGTGCTCTTCTTGAATCACAGTATGGGTTCCAAATCTTTAAATCGATGTAAAAAGGTGGATGTAAAATTCTATGTCCTATTCCTTTTAATTTAATGGCTGGAAAGAAATTTCAGCTGCTGATCTGTAATTCTACTGTTGGACTTTTCAGAAATCTTGACTATCATTCAAAACTGTAGTTTATCTTTTATTTCAACTCATTTGAGGATGTGACTTCATCCAGAACAGTGACAGACTTTTGCTTGATATCATATTTCAGACATTCATGAACTATGGATTTCTTGAAAAGTATTGCATGTTTCATCAAAAAGTTTAGAAATTACCATGGTTTTGCATTTTTTCAACATTTTTCTTGAATTTTCAAAAAAGAAGAAAACACTATGATTCTGAAAATATTGAAGATATCAGAACCTTCCAACGGTAGAATAAAAATTAAAATAGCTAAAGTTTCTGTGAAGCCATTCAGCTCAAAGAAATAGATCATAGAATTTTACACCAACTTTATAAAAAGATTTCAAACCTATGCTTCTGAGAACCCTGTCACTCTCCTTCGCAGAGGCAGTATTGACCGGGGATGCGAAGGAGAGTGGCACCCGGTATAACCCACTTTAATCGCAAAGCAAAGAAAATCTTATGTGACTTTACGGATTAACCTGCCGATATCAAATGCACTCTAACATGACGCTTTACAAAAAGTAACTACACTTACATTCCATTGATAACATCCTGACGTCATTGCATGTTTAACCAATCCAATTGCTTTTCCATTGGTCACGTGCTTGACAGTATTTCTATTCTCAACGCTGCAGCCTTTACTTCTGACTGGATCAAAATCCACTTGAATGCAGCTTGAATCATCTGAAGGCGATCTTGTCCAATATGATCGTGGAGATGTGCTTTTATCTTCTAACGGCTCTTTCCAAATGGCGTTTGGAATGATGGAGAGAAGCCCGGAGATTATCTGGTAGAAAACAAAACGAAATTTTAGCACTTGCTAATGTTAAATTATTTACTTGAATACTAATATTGGCTGCCACCTCATGGCAAAAACTATGATGCCCAAACAACAACAAACTTTAAAAAAAACTAGTCAATAACACAGATAGAGTTTTCTAGTCAGAATACTCTTTCAGACTGCATAATAAACCTTTGCAGCTTCTGGGTCGATCCTTTCACTTGAATCGTGCAGTCCTGAGTAGCTTAAGCATGCAAGACAAAAACTTTTGGCCCTGCTCCCTACTGGTTTGCTTTGTAGCTGAAACATTTGTGATTTCACATATAAAGACTTGTCACCTAACGAATATCCATAACAAATTTTAACGCATCAAAACAAAGCTTGTTCACCACGGAAATGGAAATAGTAACTCTTTGCTGCAATAGTTTGGTGTTATCATGAGCCCTGATAAAAGAAGAAATACAAAGACGAGTTATACCTTGACATCTTTGTGCTCTTCGAAGTTTTCTTGTGACACACTTGGCAAAAGCACTTTTAACAATTTGATTGCGAGCAATCTCGTTCTCACGTTATAATCTAGTGTTGCTGCAAAATGGAAAAAGATAAAACTGATGATAGGTCGCAATTTCATGCAGACATCGTTCTACTGCAAAAGAATAACAAAATGGACAGGCTTAAGTTGGACTTTTCGCGATAAATAAAATGCATAACAGACCTAATCGAGTCCGCGACCCCTTGTCATGACGCTCAAGTGGTGGGGTCCTACCGGGTATCGAACCCACTTCACTGCGCCACAACGCCTTCAAGTTGAGTTTGTTAAAAGCATGAGAAATAAGTTATAAATAAGCTTGCAATGATACAGCAACAAAGACGATATAAACTTCTGGCAGCTGAGAATAAAACTTTCCTCGAATTCTAACTTGGAATATGTTTTCACATCCCACTGAAAGCAGGCAATAACAACGAACAGAGCTACCACGTTTAAAAAATGTGACTCCAATAACGGAAGGGATACAGATGGGCTATTTGAATTATTGATGAGACATCGTCTTAACATCACTCCGAGAATTCACAGAGAACAGTCCTTCTAGCATCAAGCATTATGTAATAAACTAGTCAAGCAAATATAACTTCTTATCCATACCTGCAATATGTAGTAACTGCCCAGCAAATCCATGCTCTACAAAATGCTTTCTTGATGCCACATTTAACAAGCAGAATCTCTTCGTAAATATAAGGAATTCACAAAGTGACACTTCTCCATCAGATCTTACTCTAGCTTGATTTTGCATTTCTTCAAAAAAGACCATTTCCATCTTGATAAAATGATCAAGACATTTACTCGATGTATTTTCGTTCATCCTGTCCAAATTAAAAAGATATGAATATTACGTTCAGCAATTGAATAATTCACTGAAAATGTTTATCTTACAATACACCCGTCACAGCAAATCGTCAAATAAGATCATAAAGATAATCAAAAAGAATAGAAGCCGTGCACTAATTTGAAATGAGGCAACCAAAGATTTCTACTCACCCAATTTGTAGCAAGAGAGATGTGAACAGGACATCACTAATCTCCTGAAGTTTCGATGGAGAATTTTCTGATCGAGGCTTCCTCAAACCAGGCAATACATATTTGTAAATGAGGACATCTAAAAGTTTGGTGTGCAAGATAAGTTCTTCATGATTCTGTTGAATGTTTGTAGAGCATAATGCCATCATGTAAACACACAGGAACATTTCTGTATAACCTGGAATTAAGATATTTCATAATGTTACAAAATTTAAGTCTTACATATAACAAAAATAATAACAAAGCTAGCACATATATTAGCCAAAGAAACATATCAGTACATTCGAATAGCACAAGGAACACATTCACAACAATCATTTATTCAATGTTTGGGTTGCTTTAAGAGATCTACTTTGTTCTGATGCCGTTCAGATCTTGCCGCATGATTTGCATCCAAGTCATATTTTGGTCTTCCCTGTGGCCTTTTCACTTTCCTGAGATATTCTTTGAGGGCTTTTCTAGCTGTGGTTTCAGAATACAGTGAATGCAATCTGAAACTACAGCTTGAAAGACCCTGCGTATCAGATGCCTCAGCCATGCTAGTCTTTCGCTCCTATTATTTCACTCCACGGCTCGCATTTCGTTTTGGCGTACAGCTCTTTGTTGGTAATACAGAAAAAACCCGCACATAAGAACCTTCATTTATTAAGAACCTACAGCCTGAAATCATATATTTTGTACCCAATGGATAAGAACTATTTTAGCCTGGTACCATAACTAGGTTCTTAATAAAGGGTTTCATTCATTCATTAGGAAATAAATGCAATCTGTTTGCCAATCGACGTCTTTCGTGAACTCCAAAACATTACTTGCAGAACTGTAATAGGCAGGGCCTGCAGGGGTAAACTCGGTAAGCTTGGGTTGAAATGGATAGGGTCAAGAGTGTAAATGTGTTTGGCTAAGATTTAGATTCACATATTTCCCTTTGTTAAGAACCTATACCCTGATTACTGGATGTGCCTCATTGCATAAGAACCTAAAAAGGGCTGAGTTCAAAATCTTAGGTTCTCATGTGCGGGTTCTTACTGAATTTCTTTGCCAGTTAATACGTAGAACATTTCGTCGATGTCCACGGTGGAAAATGTTAATGGTGCTTTCTAGCCTTTTTGTTGGTTTACTATTATGAAGATAAATCAAGGTCCTACTCAAAAGAAGATAAACAGTGGGGATGGCTCAATGGCCGCATATTTGACTATCAACCTGAAGGTTGGTGCTTCGAGCCCCTGCACTGGCAAGCCTGCTACGTAGAGTGAGGAGAGTCGCTAACTATCTGTAATTCCAGGCTAAAGGAATCACGAGGTGTTGTCACATCGAAAGACCAAGACACTGCTTCGATATATTCATATCAATATCATATCATACATATCAAATTATTCAAACACAAAATCCCTTCAGCTGAATTAAATACAAATCAAAGTTATGATACAGTAATTACAGTATAATATTTACAAGAAGAAAAGAAAGTTCAAAACTGTTCTAGGGGCCTATTTGCTGCTCTTCCAGGGAGTCGTGTTTCAAGTTTACTTCAGCTCTTAAGGTGAGTTTTTAGATTTCTTTTGAACTGTGGCAAGGTTGGCAGCTCCCTGATGGTAATAGGGATGTTGTTCCATGCAGTAAGAGCTGAATAATGAAAGCCTTTTTTCACATATTCAAGGTTGTAAACTGATAAGCTTAGCTTCTCAGTGTCCTATAACTTTCTTCGGATGCTAGGTAGCAGTATAGAAGAAAAAAGAGATAATCATTACTGGATATAAAGTAGAACTATAATTAGAATTAAACGAGTACAAGTACCTTGTTGATTTGTCTTGTCAGCATCACAAATATGCCTCACGATGTTGTTGAGATAATCTTTTGCTGAGTTGTCAAATGCCTGTAATGTTTTAGGCTTTGCAAGTTTCTGGTGTAACTAAAATCAAAAGATGTATATTGAACCATACACGACTGAATCATATCACACATTGAGCCTTGGTCAGGGCTTTGGTAAGGGATGACAGGGATAATACATACAAGGGCCAAGGGCGCCTACCTCGTATGAATTGTGTTTATTCGCTTGTGTTTTTTGTGACATAGTACACAGAGCAATAGCTGTCATGTCAAGATGACGCAAGAATAATTTTGCGGTTTCAAATTCCGGTGGTGATGTAATACGATATCAACTGTTGTACGAGATGACCACAGGGAGCAAGACAACGCCATTTTTGATTGGTCAACACTACTGTGAATAAACACAGTTCTTACAAGGCGTATTGACGTAACGTACGTAACGTAGTGACGTAACGTAATGACGTAACTGCAACGCTGCAAAGTTTTGATCTGCAAAAACAGTCGATTTGAGATGAAAAGGAAAAATGAACTTATATTTAAAAGAACAAGCACAGAAATTAAGGCAAATGATAATTTCTGCTTACCTTCGATCCAAAAAATGCTTCCTCTCCAATGTTTTCAGCGAGAGGACCAAGACCATAACAGCCAAGCAAAAAGTAGAGTTGAGTTGAAGGAAGCAAGCCTCGCATGCAAATTATCTGCTTCTCTTTACCGGCGTCCGTAGCCTCAGATTCGTTCACAGAGAAGAGGTCGAATGACGATAAACAGTTTAATGCCTCAATACATCGCTAGGAGAAAAATAATAGTTCACGGTGAGATTCTACGACGAGAAGGGTACAGAAGGAGTTAAGTTTAGAACAAGGAAAAAAATTGAAAATATTGGAAAGTTTGACAAACATCAACGAAAAACTCGCGATTTAGTCGCAGAAGCTTCTTCCACTTAATGTCGAAGAAACTTCGAAGTGAAAGTGAAGTGAAGGTCGAAGAAACTTCAGCCACTTCCCTATAATTCTACCATTGGACTTTTAACAAAATCTAGAATATTTTTTTGAAATTACAGCATATTTTATATTTCTACCGATTTGAAGATGTGAAATCACCCAACTTCCAAATCATAAACCAGAAGAGTGGCAGACTTTAGGTTGATACAATATTGCAGAAATCCATATCTATAGTCTTCTCAAAAATTACTTTTATGTTTCATCAAAAAGTTTAGAAATTACGATGGCTCCAAGCTTTTCAAAAATTTTTTGAATTGGTAGAATTAAACAGCAACTTTTTTCAAAGATTTGGAACGTATGTTTTAGCATCACTTACTTTTGCCCTTTCCTCATGTTTCTTGATATTCGTTAACAAAAAAAGTAATGACACATTCTCAATTTCATCATCTCTCAATTTCTTCTTTTCATCTCCATTTGCAGCATTTTGGTAAATATCTTTGAAGAGAAATAGCT
The DNA here is from genome assembly GCA_039566865.1 of Aurelia coerulea. Taxonomy (NCBI): domain Eukaryota; kingdom Metazoa; phylum Cnidaria; class Scyphozoa; order Semaeostomeae; family Ulmaridae; genus Aurelia; species Aurelia coerulea. The sequence continues at coordinate 25,713,310 of CM076950.1, read as the reverse complement.
GTAATTCTTCAATAACTCTTCTGACATCATCTTCTTTCGGGTCAGCTTCTTCAATACATGGATTCAAGCACAATAACAAAAAGAGGCAATTCTGAACAATGAGTGAGCATTTTGGGACCACATCTGTGAAGAGAAAAACATTTTTGGCAGAAAACACACGCCGTAGACGGCCTATGATCCCTCAGTGTGGAATAGAAGAGGCAATAGCAAGAACAGACCTTGTAGCGATATCTGTCTTTATTTTCATACAAAAGGTTCGATTGAGTTGTATAAAGCTTCGATCACTATTGTGCAGCATAGGTTCCAAATCTTTAAAAAGCCTGGTGTAAAATTCAGTTACTTATTTCTTTGAACTGAATGATTTCAAAGAAACTTTAGCAATTCTCTGTAATTCTACCGTTGGACTCTTGTGAAATCTTCAATATTTTCAGAATTAGAGTGTTTTTCTTCTTTTTCAAGAGTTCAAGAAAAATTTTCAAAAAAACTTAAAACCATCGTAGTTTCTAAACTTTTTGAAGCAACATGAAATAATTTCAAAGAAAACCATAGTTTATGGATGTCTACAATATGGTATCAAGCAAACGTCTGTCACTTTTCTGGTTTATGATTTAGAAATTTGATGAATGACGTCACACCCTCAAATGAGTTGAAATGTAACATACGCTGAAATTTCAAAAAATATTGAAAATTTCTGAAAAGTCCAACGGTAGAATTAAAGATAAGTAACTAAAGTTTGTTTCTAGCCACTCAGTCAGAAGAAATAGATCACATAATCTTACACCCACCTTTTTAAGTCGAATTAAAGATTTGGAAGCTATGCTCTATTGTCCACATTCCAAAATTCCACAAAATGTACAAAAATATCGTTCGATCCAGATTCTTCTGTAGAATAGCTAAAAGGTCTATTGGAAGAAGGGTGATGAAAATGTGAAAACATCATAAGCGGGGTCTTAATTTGTGGGGGGGGGGGTAAGTATTTCAAGATGAAAATATAATTTTTTTTATATATTCAAATATAAAATCTTACAATATATTTTACATTCTACTATACCTAATTCTAATTACTATACGACACTACAGGAACGATACCATGGGGAGCGAAAGACAATGACTACCCCATGGCCAATATCTAAAAACACGAAACATTAAACTGTATACAGTCACACTACGAACATTTATAAATTAAAAGATACTATACTAGATTCTGCTTCACACCAGATGCCAGGCACTCCACTCACCCCAACCAACAACAAACGAGCCATTTATAATACCATTTGTAGCAGCTTCTAGCTAGATTAGTTGAGAGAGATTTTGCTCTCTGTCGTTTTTAGTGTTCCTCAGGTACATTTCTGTTCGGTGTTTTTCTCCTTTGATAATTTAAGTACATGATTTATAAGTGTTTTGCATTGAAAATACAAGTTGATTAAAAATTGTTTGTTTACTCCTAGTTTCATGGGTTGATAGTGAATCATGGTTGATTCGAAACGTTTCGGAAAATTTTAGAACATTAATAAATAGGTGAAGGTGCGGTTTTAGCGCCAAACGCTTGTATCGCAGTAGTAGAAAAGGTCTAATCGAGTCCGCGACCCCTTGTCATGACGCTCAAATGGTGAGGCTCTATCTGGGACCGAACCCTGTCCACCTGACTGTTCTGGCTGCAATATCAGAGGATGACACCACAGCGCCATAACACCTTCCATTATTTCACTTTAATAATGATTTGAGTGAAATATTCTAGGCTTTTGGCCTATACGATTCTGCTCTCAATTTCGATGAAACTAATTAGCTGGGGGGGGGGTCGTAATAAGCCAGCAAGTAGTTATGAAATCCTTGTAAAGTTGAATAAAAACATATATACCTTTATTAATCAGAGGTTCTTCGATTTCTCCGGCAAATGAACTTCCATGATCTGCAAATGATCGTAGCATCGTTTCCGTTGCAATAGCAGCATCAAACAGAATTGGCAAAAATTTGCTGAAAAAGGAAATAAGTTACAGTTTTCTCTGTTTATAGGTTTTATCATAGTACCGGGTGAGCAAAAAAAAGTTAACACGTTTTGGGGGATGTGGAATAAAAAGTAGGTGGATGATATTCAAAACTAAAATGCTAATCTGTCAGGCTAATTTGGATGTGAAAATGTTGTTGGTAAAATCACTCATCTTATTAATCAAGAAATATGGAAAATGCCGGTAAGGGGTCTTTATGGGAACGAAAATTTCATGTTCGATTCTGGTCCATGATTTACTTGCCATTGAAGTTTAAATTGAATGCAATTGTCACTTTTAGAAATAGAATTTAAATGTCAATGGAAAGTAAATAATGGACCAGAATCGAGCGTGGAATTCTCGTTCCCAAAGAGACCCCTTACCAATATTTTCCATATTTCTGGGTCTAAAAGAAAAGTGCTTTTACCCAACAAAGCTTTCGCGTCTAATTTAGCCTTTGACTGATAGATTAACAGTTTAGTTTTCAATATCAGCCATGTACTTTTTATTCCACAGCCCACCAAACATGTAAACTTTTTTTGATTCATCTGGTACAAACATTTGAATTGAATTGAATTGAATTGATTTGATTTGATTTGATTTGATTTGATTTGATTTGACGTGACACAAGGTAAGGTGACGTGATACACAACTTGACCAAAGGACATACCAAAAGCAACAATTTTGATTATTAACTGTCAATAAATATTTGATAACAATGAAATAAAACTCAAAATACAAATACCTTTTTTCTGTTTCTGATTCAAGAGTTATAGCACAATGTTTCATCAACGCGGCGAGGACATATTTTACTGTTATTTCGATCATATCCAATGGCTGTTCTTCTTCTAATAACACTTCTGAATAAAAATAATTTTATGACTCAATATCATTATATACATGGTCTCAAACAGCTAAAAATCTAACAGTACATGATTTATCAAAAGCGATTCTTTGTCATAAAGAGGCATGACTCTTCACTTTACGTAGTGAGTCTTGCTTCCCGGAGCCCCACGTCAGACTATTCTTTCAATACAGTTTTCTCTGAACTGGTCACAGTGTCATTCTAGTTCATTAACGCAAGTGAATAAAAGTTCTGAGTACGCATCGCATTCTTGCAGCTCCAATGACGACAATTCTATCAGAACAAACTCTTTTGGAAATCCCTCTGTACAAAATTCGTCTTCCAAGTCTTCCTGGCTTCGAGCGGATTCAACTGCAAGATTTTGCACTTCCCATGAATACAAATTTCGAACTGAGTAGACTACTTAGAAATGCAAACAAATTATTACCTTTAAATTGGCAGTATTCTTCAAAATCTCTCCATACAGTTTTAGCATTCAATTGGGTAGGTCCATTTGCCAAATCAAAGTAGCAATCATTTCTGACAACAATTGCTGATTCTTTGAAATCGTTGAGCTTCTCGTGCGTGAAATTCTCCATCAATTCAATCGTCGTCTTGATAAAACAATCTAAAATATGGATGTAGGTAATAATAACAAAAAGAGTTAGATATATTTTCTAATTTTTAAATCATACCTTTGTGTAACTCCACAACGAAAATTCTATGAATGTACCAAGGACTAAAGATATAACTGACGAAAACAGAAAACATTTTTTGTGAATATGAAGATACCTTCCAGCTTTAAAGCATACAGGAATCAATTTCAAAAACTTGTAGCTTTTTACCACGTTTCATAGTGAATCATTTTTGATCAGTCATCGATCATTTTTATCAAAATTGCCAAGCCTGCCCTTTTACAAAAATCCTTCTACAAAACGCAGAAAACATCATGAGCGACGATGCACCAATTGTTTGGGAAGGCAAGCCAATAATTATAGAATTTCTTCCCATTGGATGCCCAGTTCCCTAATCTGCATCTCCGCCAATGAATTTAAGTGGAAAAGATAAGTAAATTTGCATATAAAGTTGTTTTCGTTTGTCGTTTCTCTCTCGGTCTGTTTCCTGTATGCCCTGGAGTTGCAGCTGGGAGAGAGTTTGAAAATTTGCCTGTTCCAACTCCAGGGCATAAACGGAAATAAGCCGAGAGAAACGACAACAGAAAACAACGCCTTATGCAAAGTCTACTGATCGTGTCCACGCAAATTGATCGACAGGTATGCAGATAAGAGAACTGGGCAACTGATGGGTAAGAAATTCTATAATTATTGGCTTCCCTTCCCACAAAATTGTTGCATCACCACCCATGAAAATATACACGAATCATAACATGAATTCTAATTTACCATTTTCAATGAATTTGTTATCTTCCACTCCGTTTCTAAAGATACAAGATTCCAACCAACCGGCTGACGTCATTTCCTCTTCAACCAACGAAATACCAAGTAGCATAGTATTGAAGCATCTGCCAGCTAAAAATGCTATTGCCCGTTCAAGGTCAATAACCCATGCCCAACTATTTGTAGGCTGTGGTAATGGTAGAGCACAGGGATCCAATGCACCAAATGATTCTAAAACAAATAAAAAAGGGAGGTCAATAACCCCTGCCCAACTATTTGTAGGCTGTGGTAATGGTAGAGCACAGGGATCCAATGCACCAAATGATTCTAAAACAAATAAAAAAGGGAACTTGTAAAAAATAAAAGAAATGAACGCAACCCTTAAAGGTGACGTCATTTTAGGTGCGCTGTTACCTCAACATTCAACCCGAACAATGTGTTACAATGTACTTACCATGTTTAGGCCATGCAACCTCTTGCTTGTCGAGCACCTCCGCAGCGGAAGACATCTCAGTTAGTTTATCAAGCACGGGCAATAGGTGACAAATATCAGTAAGGCATGGCAGAATATGCTCAATTTTCATCAACAGCAATGAATGAACCAAAACCATCAACATGTGACCAGCAGCAGATTCGCTGAGGATATCTAAAAGATAAAGTAACATCAGTTTGGCTAGTTTCTCACATAGGTGTCATATAATAATCTATTCCCTATCATCAACACTCCAGCCAGATAACTAAAATAATCTCCGCATCTTATTGGAGGTGTGAATTGGTAATAACAGTAGATGAGCATGGCTAATGGTTTGTATATGACCTTCTGTGTTCAAAATTCAATGTTTCTTTCTTGTACTTATTTATGCTGTAATTCTAATTTGAAAACAATTCTATGCAACAATGTAAAAACTCAGACAATCGAGACTACAGCACCTCCACAGCTCCTCCACAGCTCATCCACAGCAGCCACAGAGACGGGATACCGTGTATTCAAAATCGGTATCGAATATTTCAAACATTCCCAGCTTATTGATAATATAAAGAGTACATACCTAGCAAGTTCCATTTACTTGCATGCGATTTGCATTGATTGGAATTTGAAGCAGCATTCAAACATAGCTCAATCGTATTTGTTGCAAGAGAGAAAACCAATCGTAGATGTCTATGCAGGATTTGTAGAATGGAAAGGCGACACTAAAATGGGATGAAAATAGCATAGAATTGCTATGTCATGCATTCACTAATGATATGAAATGCTTCAATTTTTAGAAATGGTACAATGCCTTGTCAGACTGGACGTTAGTATTTCATGAGAAAATCTGTCCAAAATGAAAATATTATTACACGTAATAGGTTTGATAAAGTATCGATGAAAATTCGATTCTTGTATGGCCGAGGCTAAAGTTCGAGCAAAACAGTTGGTACCCCCTCCCCCCTCTTTTCCTATTCCCCTAATTGAATCATTGTAAGAGATGTGCTAAAAAGTGAGTATTTGTACTGTCACCACATAAAAAATGACACCTGTCCCTAAATCTGGATGTGAGAGGGGCGATGTTACGAAACAGTCTTCAAAACATGCTAGATCTTAAAAAATAAAAAAGCAATGTTACATAAAAAAAGCGATGCTACATTCTGTGAATTTCTTTAGGCATGGTTGTCAATATTCATTTCGCATGGCCGATCGACGCCGAAGAACATTGAGGCAATAAATAGATTTCAGTCGATACAGCAAAATTACTTCTGCAAAACTCATTAATTGTTTTAGTTTGTAGACGCAAGTGAAAGCTAGTTTTTTAGGCTTCCTCGAGCCTTTTACTTTTCTAATAAATAGACTTTAGGAGATTTACCTCTGTTTTAGTTTGCTTGAACAATATTGCAGCCATGAGATGTTTTTGCATTCGATGTAATAATTCTATTGTCAGTGTTTGTACTGCATTGTCATCAGGTTTCTCTGGTTGTTTGTCGGCATCAGATGACGTCATATTTGCAAGTCTTTGTTCCTGTCAAAATCCACAAGGACATAATCAGTCATAAACAGTCTCATCCCCAGAGCAAGTTCGCTGCTTTACCTCTACTCTGATCCTCCGAAAAGCCTCAAAAACGGCCTAAAATCACGATCAAATATCCCTAACGTCTCTACCTTACAGCAATGACTTGAACATGCTTTACCACGTGTAATCCTTTTGGTAGAATGAACGGTCATCCCCACTGGTGCAAAAACTATTCACGGAGGCTCCATCCTCACAAGAGGGCATTACATGCAAATACAAGTAGTTGTCATTGCTGTGAGGCAGGAAAACTGACGAAATTCGATTATCATGTTTGTAATTAGTCTAGCCAAGACTTAGCAAGAAAGATTCTTAACAATTTACTGAAACTTACGGTATAAAATCCCAGATTTATCAACAGCATTTTCATCAATGTTTCACTCGTTTTTAGTTTCAATGAAAAGCCTTCATGATCCAATGACGTATCCAAAGTGAGCAGATTTGAAAATCCAAATAATTCAGAAATATGAACATCGTCATTTAGATTGCCAAGAATCATTTCTAGTTGTAGCATCTGAGGAAGAGAAGGGATGTAATCAATTCCAAAAAAACACTTTCTAATTTTGTTAAAGGGAGTACAAAGACCAGCAGCCTTTGCCATCGTTTGTTTTTGTTTTTATGAATTTCGTACAGTCAGTTATTCTGGAAGCTGTGCAGATCAAGTCCTTGATTTCACGCAAAGCATGCTGGTCTTTGTACTCCCTTTAAAGTCATAACGAGAGTAAGACAATAAAAAAGATTACATTTTCTAAAATTGTGAAAAAGATTTTAGGGCCATTTTAGAAATATAGCAAAAAAGATTTTTGCTCGTAGTTATGGAACAGAAAGATCGATCTCAACCAAATAAGTTTTCATCTCAAATTCAGCAGTTTCCTGTGAAATGAACGACTAAAGATACGAATTCATTCAGTACATTGCGGTTTTGCGGTAAATTGAGCATAGGGCTCAAACCTTTCAAATCTTTAAAAAGGTCGGTGTAAAATTCTTTTCCAGTTTTCTTTGAATTGAATGGCTTGAAAGGAACTTATGGTACTTCGCTGTAAATCTGCCGTGGACATTTTTTGATATCTTGATGTTTTTTCGAAATGGCGGCAATTTCACTATTTTTGAAAAAATTCTTGGAAAATTTTGAAAAAGTTTAAAACAATCGTAAATTCTAAACTAATAGAGGAAACATTACATAACCGCCAAAGAAACCATAGTTTATGAAGGTCTACAATATGATGGCAAGCAGAAATCTGTAGCTCTTCTAGTTTAGGATTTATAAATCTGATGACGTCATAGCCTCAAATTTAATAAATGCCGCCATATTGAAACTAATCAAGATATCAATAAATTGCCACGGCAGATTTACAGCAAAGAACCCTTAGTTCCTTCCAAGCCATTTATTTCAAAGAAAACTGCAATAGAATTTTACACCGACGTTTTTAAAGATTTGAGCCCTATGTTGGTAAATTGCATCATCCATAAAAACTAAATGACAAACCTTTCCTTTTGAGAGACTTCCCGATGGAGCAATTTGTTGAGGCAAAAGATCATACAGCAGTTCGACTCGTTCTTGTAAGTTTGGCAGCAGAATTTGAGCCCCAAGCTTGGTCGTTTCAATGATAGCCTGCAGAGAATGATACGAGGATTCAATTACATCAAATTACATGAAATAAATCATGGAGTTTTCTTGTAAGGAGGCTCTCTCTCTCTCTCTCTCTCTCTCTCTCTCGATCTTGATTAGTTTATCTATTCAGAGAGCTCCTCCTCAGCCTACCAATATTAAATACAATTTCATAATGTTCCTCTCTTGAATTTGTTTAGTGTAGCAGCGTTAAAGGGAATCGACAGAGAGAAAAGCTGGCACAGGCCAAAGTTAAAAAATAATCTATTGTACTTGATAGCTTTGACACCTGTTGTGTCATTGTGTGGCGGAAGAAACAATGGATTTTTGGGCGTTTCTTTAGCCTATCTATGGGATATAGCCATGTCTATTCCCTTGAAGTATTGTAATTTTTTTCGGTAAGAGTGAACGAGATCTCATAGGTTTATAAATAGGCTATTGTATTTGATAATCCAACGCCTGGCGAAAGAAAGCAAAGCCAATGAAAATAGACATGTTTAATGCTTCCTTTGTCCTATTCATAGACGGGCACACACTGTAATATATGTTGATATAATATAATGTATATAATGTATGTTTTTTTACATTGCAGTGTAAGAAATTGTATTGATTGTATTTTGTATTGATCCTACCTGCTGCAGTTTGTCCGATAATGGCAGATCAATTAGCTTGATGAGGAGTTTTCTGATTTCTTTTGATTCTTCTCCTAATAAATCCCCAACTGCCTTATCTTTAATAGCCAAAACCAAATGACATTTTAGCAGATTGAGCAAACACAAAACCATCTCTTCACTGAATCTGAAAACGAAAAATATATACAACTCAAAAGACCTCTTCTCGGAACATCAACAGGTCAGAAGTCTTTTGCCGACAGAGGGGCTAAGTTCTTGAATTACCTGGATAGTGGTGTCAAAGTGTCATCTTCCCTCTTCACTTTTCAAAGACAATTAAAGCCTAATTATGACAACATTAATTTTCTCTTTCTATTATGAGTTTGAGACCTCATTTGAGTCAATCTCATGCGTGGTTGCTGATTTGCGGCTCAAGAAAGTAAACACGTGATTGTTTCAAAAATAACTTTCTTGTTCTTTTGCAATGCCAAAATCAAGTAATATTTGAAAGAGAGAGTTCAAGCGGTGTATTCAAATGGTTTTGCATTCGTGAAACACTTAATGGCGTTGTTTATCTGTGTTGCGTGTTGTGTATAAGACAGTGTTTGTGTTATCCAAATTGAGGTTTTTTGGGGCACCGATATCATATCAACCTTAGGCTTGATAAATCGCACTCAAGTTACACCAACCTTTGGTCTGTAGTGCCTTTAAAAGTCTCTAGTTCCTCTCTATGACATCGAAAGAATTCCAGAAGGTCTTTCAGCTTGATGAAAGTTTCTTTTTTCACAGAGATGCAGTATGGCCTTTGTTGTGCGATGATTCTCCTGATCAAAAAGAATATTCTGTCAAAGGTATCATCTTGATTGGAGGGGCAATGATTCTCATGATTGGGCAACGATTCTCATGATTAGGCAGGGATTCTCAAGATCGGAGCAGAATTGAGGATCGAAAGTCGAAAGCCAAGAACAAAGCGGCAAAAGATCAAGAGTAAAAAGTACCGCAGAGATTATGGTCAAAATTGGGCAATGATTTACCTGATCACAAAAAGGTAAAAAATAAAAGGGTTTAAAATCAAAATCACCCTTACAGGTCATTGAAAGCAACCTAAATTAGAAGATTCCCAGCTCAAGGGTATTTCAAAGATCAAATTTACAACTATGAGGAATCTAAGATTCAAAGCAATTAAGAATCAAAGACAGAACAAGGAGTCTAAAAAGATTATGGGCCTTATCAAGCATAATCATTACAACTAGATATAACAAAAGTCAGCGAGTGCTGCCGATTAGTAGATGTACCAAATGCGACTGTAGCGAGGTCAATTTTATAGAAATTAATTGAATGATTATCGCTAAGGAAACGTGTATTATGTTTGAATTTACAGTTGGGTAATGGTTCAAAAGATAAATGATTTAGAATACTGAGTTACTCTCCTCCGCCGGTTTCTAGTTCCTGAGTCCAAGACTCTTGGTTCAGTAGTTCTGTAGTCCATGGTTCCATGGTCCGTAATATTGAGTTCTGCATTGTCAGAAATAAACCTTTGTCGTCCATTGACGTAGTTAAGTAGTTAAGTAGGTAGGAAGAACTCATTATCTTTTGTTGGGGAACTTGTTGCTTGTTGGATAAATGCTCACAAGCCGCAAGCCCGCGAACCGCAGCCGTGAGCTGGTCCGTCTACATAGCCAAACGGCAGACAGACAGACGGCAGACAGGCAGGCAGGCTAATTTCGCTCGCTGATTGAAGAAGAATAGTAAGGCTGTCTTCGACAGCAATCATCTACACCCCTAACGATGACAACGAAAAAGTGGTACAAACATACCTGTTTGGTGGTGCAGATGTAGAAACAATAGAATGTGATGTCCCAGCGGCAATTTGTTGGATCTTGATGCCTTCTAATCCGGGAACTTTTCTTGGATGTGCCACTGGTGTTACACAATGACCAAGTCCACATTGTCCCATTGAATTATTTCCCCATGACAACACTTCATATTCTGCAAATTATAAAACAAAATCAAACATCGTTCAATTCTGAATAGACTGAATTATTTCCCCATGAAGAGATAACATTCTGATGAGTCACACAAACACACCAGTCCAAAGAACATGGTCATGGAGAATGCATGATTAAGCATAACAAAAATTCGCACAAATGAATGTGATAAATCAAAATATAACGTATGGTTACCGTAAAAGCTCTATTTAGCCTCCTCCCTATATTAATCCCCCCTCTCTAATAAGCCCCTCCCTTCTAAGCCAAAATATTAAAAAAGCCTCTCTCTTTCTATTAAGTGCCCCCCCCCCCCCCTCCCACTCTTATAGTCGAATAGGTGTGTTTGATTCGCAAAATTGTATGTTGATAAAGAACTGAAAGCTATAATTTCTATTCTTGCCATTTGACTTTGTGAATAAGTTCCCCCCTCTCTTTTAAGCTCCCCTCTGGAGTAAATCAAATAACCTCCGGCCCCAGGGGGCTTAATAGAGCTTTCATGGTATCGCCAAACAATGATAAATCATCCTTACGAGATTCAATGCGGTCTGGCAGCAAACGAATATGTTTCATGTAAACAATTAAAAGCTAGATGTGTGTGTCCTGATCAAGGCTAGATCTGTTATTAATGTGTATCCTGATTAACTATTCAGTAAAGGACAAAGTCAAGCCTAGCCTACTAAAAGGCCTACATTGACCAGTAAAACCAAGAATACTCGTATACATCATTAAAAGTAAAACACAATACTTGCAATATAATATACCATCCATAGCCAAAGAAGACACACGGTTACCGAGTTCTGGCTATGAATAATGGTACTTTCAATTTTCAACTTTAAAGGGTCTGTTTCATCCAGCATTCCTTGCACGTGCCGTCTCTTGGTTCTCCTTTGTTGTCCGCCATTTTCATGGGCTATGAAAATGGCGGCAACAAAGGCCAACCAAGAGATGGCACGTGCAAGGCATGCTGGATGAAACAGACCCTTTGAATATATCTTTAACAAAAGAAATGTAAGAAAACTATCGTAAATGGGCCATGAAAATGGCGGCAACAAAGGCCAACCAAGAGATGGCACGTGCAAGGCATGCTGGATGAAACAGACCCTTTGAATATATCTTTAACAAAAGAAATGTAAGAAAACTATCGTAAATCAAAAGAAGCTGGAGTGGGTAGAATGCATCTACAATGCAAAGGAAACAAGATAGAATCACTAAATCTAGCAAATTGAAAGCTTACGTCTGGTCAATGCCAAACAATGATTATCACCAATGTCAAAATCCTCAATAAAATCATCCTCAAGGGATTCAATCAGTTTTGGTAGCAGATGAACGGAATCAGCAGAGCCAGTTGCGAGACATGGACCACAACCCCATGCATATAACTGCAAAGAAATTGGTATGATAAAAACTTAGCTACATGGATTTGAAAAGAAATACTAGTAGTCATAAAAGGTTAGGCCCCATGAGAGACATAACAGTTGCAATGAAAGAACTTCGTATTCTCAAAAGCATTTAAAGACAAATTGGGGCGTTTGGGTGTTTAACTTTTTTGCGAGCACAAAACGAAAAAGGCATCCCTGCGTTAATCACTGAAAATCTTTATTAGCAAGGCGTTCTTTGCTTCATCAAGCTCACCAGCAGCTGTTCGTAAGTTGGCATATTCATCTACAGTCTATGAGAATGTGGATATAGAGGCTGGACATTCCCCCTCCCAGGTAGCCCGGGGGTAAAAAAATACTCCTTGCACAAATGAGCAAATTAAGCACAGCAAATTTTTCCACACAAGAATTCTTAAGAAACTAAAAATATTCTTGAGAATTCTTATGACTTCTTGAAATTCTCAGGTAGGAAAACCTTGTTAATGTGTGCGAGGCCCAGGCCGTTCTTATAGAGCAAACAAACAGAGAAATGCAAAAGCAATACCTGTCCTCCTGAAGTTAATGCAACCGATGCTTGACATCCTCCAGCGATTTTTCTGATGTGAATTCCTTGCAATGCTTTAACAAGCTACGATAAATGATGACATCTAAAAGATTCGGTTTTCAGTAGCCTACGTGCAGCCGCAACAATCCTTGCACGCAAGGTACTAAGGTGACGCTGCGAAGGAAAAACGAGTTCTAAGGTGACGCTGCGACGGACAAACGAGTTCTCCTTCGCAGCGTCACCTTAGTACCTTGCGCCCCTGCAGGAGTAATTATATTCTCTGAATGCTGATAGTCCACTGAATAGACTTAGAGCAAGTCTATTTTCCAGTGGGTTAGTAGCTCTTAAAGTGCTGAATTATCGTTATCAGCTGAACGTGACAGTTTACAGAGCTTATCATACCTTACTCAAAATACCATTTATATCACTTTGATTTTTCATATTTATGAAACATATTGTACATCAAGAGAAGAAAATGATTTTTTGCGCTCAAAAACAATACACAACATACCTTTGGAGTAAATACTCGGTTATTGTCTCCGTGTCCAAGTTTACCTGTAAAGTAAAACCATAGCAACAAAAATCAACGATCAATTTTAAAAACATGTGAACCATTCAGTTCGAAGCACAGGAGAAAATCTTTCTGTTTGATGTTGCTGATCATTTTAGAACCCTTCTTGTTTCTTTCACTTATTCACATTCACATTTCTCTGTATTCACACTTTTGTAGCCTTCTGTTCAACAATTCTATTGTTTTTGCTTCCTGCAATATGCTTTGCTAAACCTCTTCGACAAATTATACTAAACCTTTTTGCAACCAGGTTTCGTTCTGACAGCTTTTTTAGCGTAGTTTTATAAATAGTTTGCAAGTTATTTCGTAACTGAAGCTGATACAAGAGTATCGAAATATATCTTACTAAAATGAAAAATGTTGTTTCATTTCTCACAGGACAAGACGGCAGCCTAAAGGATAAACGTACCAGCATAACATCATTGTTCAAACCGTCAATAAGAATAGTCATTTTCTAAATTTTCCTGAAAAATGGGTTGCTCTTTCCTTGATTAGCTTAGCTATTGAGAGAGTTTCTCCTCAAGAATCCCCGTTCATACGAATTCTCTGGTCATATAACTTTCTTTTTTCTTCTGTATCCTTGTATTTCAATTTATAAGCTGTACCTATTCCACTTGTTGTAAGTTATATAATTTTTTAGTATTTGTACATAGAGGAATTTAATTTGGTGATTTCCACGTTTATCTTTTCAGCAGTTACTGGTGAGTTATTAACTTATTTCTTCCCTTTCAGGTTTTAAGGTTAATTCGGCTTTGTCTTACAGGATTTAACAGTTTTTCTCTTGTTACAGGCTTATTTTGGTTGTTGTTTCTTTTACAGGAGTTAATAGTCTTCTTTCTACTGATTTCGGTGTTTTTATTGCGTTTATGGGCTTAATATGATGAGTCCGTTATTTAAGGCTATCTTTACATTTTGTACCACGAATCACTTGTTTACAAATTTAAAATCAATAAACTGAGCTGAACCGAAAACCGAAAAACCGAGCACTACTGAACCGAACCGAATCGAACTCATTCGAAAAAGATTTATAACCTACCACTGTCACCTGCTCCAAATGACCAGACTGATGTTCCATCTTGAGATAAAGCAATTGTGTGAGAACTTCCACAAGCAACTTGCCCAACTGCTCCAATGTTTTTTACGAGAGTTGGAATGCTTTTACTTGAACTGTCACCATGGCCTATGGAATAAAATATAAGTAATTATTACTGAACTGAAGTCCACAAAAGGATCACTAATGTAACAGGAACAGGGGAAATAATAAAGTAGCTGCTGGATTCTAGCATTGTTGAAAAAATACAGCGAAAACCCGCATTTATCACTGAACTGAAGTCCACAAAAGGGTCACTAACGTAACAGGAACAAGGGAAATAATACAGCAGCTGCTGGATTCTAGCATTGTTGAAAAAGTACAGTGAAAACCCGCATTTATCACTGAACTGAAGTCCACAAAAGGGTCACTAACGTAACAGGAACAAGGGAAATAATCAGGGCCGTCGAGAGAGGGGCCTGGCCCCAGGGTCAGGGAGGAAAGAGGGCCCCCTGCGCCGAAGGCGCCGGAAACTTTTTAACCACACCTTTATCCTTGAGCCACGCCCTCCTATGCACTGGTAAAACGCTGCTTTTAGATTTCATTTGGAATCTCAGTGGGCCTGCGGGCCTGAAAATGTTCTTGAAAGAAAACTACAACAAAGACAAAATACATACTATATTTTTTGCGGGCCCTTAAAGGCCCCGGGCCCCCTGGTAACTACCCTGGCTAACCCCCCCTCTCGACGGTCCTGGAAATAATACAGCAGCTGCTGGATTCTAGCATTGTTGAAAAAGTACAGTGAAAACCCGCATTTATCACTGAACTGAAGTCCACAAAAGGGTCACTAACGTAACAGGAACAAGGGAAATAATACAGCAGCTGCTGGATTCTAGCATTGTTGAAAAAGTACAGTGAAAACCCGCATTTATCACTGAACTGAAGTCCACTAAAGGGTCACTAATGTAACAGGAACAAGGGAAATAATACAGCAGCTGCTGGATTCTAGCATTGTTGAAAAAGTACAGTGAAAACCCGCATTTATCACTGAACTGAAGTCCACAAAAGGGTCACTAACGTAACAGGAACAAGGGAAATAATACAGTAGCTGCTGGATTCTAGCATTGTTGAAAAAGTACAGTGAAAACCCGCATTTATCACTGAACTGAAGTCCACTAAAGGGTCACTAATGTAACAGGAACAGGGGAAATAATACAGCAGCTGCTGGATACTAGCATTGTTGAAAAAGTACAGTGAAAACCCGCATTTATCACTGAACTGAAGTCCACTAAAGGGTCACTAATGTAACAGGAACAAGGGAAATAATACAGCAGCTGCTGGATTCTAGCATTGTTAAAAAATACAGCGAAAACCCGCATTTATCACTGAACTGAAGTCCACAAAAGGGTCACTAACGTAACAGGAACAAGGGAAATAATACAGCAGCTGCTGGATTCTAGCATTGTTGAAAAAGTACAGTGAAAACCCGCATATAAGAGCCAACATGTTTCAAACCAAGCTGTTTTGATTCTTATGTTATAGAATCATTCTTACGTTAAATTCTTAAATTTTTTCAAGAAAGTTTTTCTCGAAAGATCTTTCTTTCTTTGCAGTCTTTGAAATATCTTTGCTTAAAATCGAAATACTGTCATTGAGGATGGAACATTAGCACTGCAGTAGAATCATACGTGTTCAGGCCTATTAGATGACAAGGAGCATACTTATTCTATTTACCTTTAGGGTCAATGAAAAACCATAAAGGCTCTTGCTCAAAGGAGTAAATATTCAACATTTCGGGCTGTGGGTTCTAATTCGTGGAAGGTTCTTATATGCGGGTTTTTAACATGCAAAATAAATGAAACATTTTGATTTGTTACCTAAACGACCATAGTCTCCTTCACCCCATGTGTACAGTTCTCCTTCTTCCGTTATCGCTGCACTGTGACGATTTCCAGCAGAAATATATTGAACAAACTAGCAAGAAATTAATACAGGAATTAAAATGGGAAAGGTGAAGACAAGAATGAATTTTAAGGTGAAAAGGAATGACAGAATGGAGAGGAAAACCACAGGTGGCGGAGACTGGTTCAGTATTTTTAAAATGGAATTGTTCAGTTTTAAAATTAGTAAAAACAAACCTTTCTAGCCAGTTAAATGTGTCTGATTTCTCTGTGAATCTGATCCACTGCTATTTACTTCAAGTTAGGCCAATATGCGAATGACTGTTTAGTGTTGTTGCGGTTGTCTCAGAAATACAGTGGCCGAAGAGCAGCGGGAAAAGGCGAAGAAGATGTGCCCAGCCGCGAGGCCATTTGTGAACCTACAGACCTTTCTCTTTTTCTCTTTACGCTGAGTATTTCTGAGACAACCGCAACAACACTAAACAGTCATTCACATATTGGCCTAACTTGAAGTAAATAGCAGTGGATCAGATTCACAGAGAAATCAGACACATTTAACTGGCTAGAAAGGTTTGTTTTTACTAATTTTAAAACTGAACAATTCCATTTTAAAAATACTGAACCATTCTCCGCCACCTGTGGGAAAACTCTAAAATTAGGGCTGAAGCAATTGCCACAAACGTTTGTCGTGCAACAAAAAATCACATTCCAGATAAAGATATCGCAATTAAAAAATAAAATGCTAATTTAGAGTTATTCAAAGGATGGGCTCTATGAAATCTAAATTATGTTTTGAAAGGCTTGTATATTCGATTTTGCACCACAGATAATGAATACTATCCACATTATTATTCAAAGTCACCAAATTTAGTATCATACTGTATATCTGTGATAAGAAAGGCAACAATTTCTGTAAGAAAATTCTTTTTCGTCAATGTTCAAAGTTAGTCAGATTTCAGGCCTTATAATTTCTGATACATCGTTAATCTAACCTAACAGCCGAGTGATAAATGATTAAGATCAACCATGGGAGAAATATAATTACCTTTCCCTTTAAAGCAGATTGAATTCGCTTTGGCACCTTCTGCATCAAGGTATTTCCATGACCAAGTTTGCCATAATCACCTAAAATAATAAGCAGCGAAGTGATTGTTTTCATTTTCCAACACATAGAGAAGAAAAGAGGGGTGTATCATTCTGTAAAAATCTTGTGCACCTGTAGCAAAAAAATTTTTTTTCAAGAAAAATCCATAAAAATTACATTGCTTTAAAAAATCTCCGACACCTTTTCGGAAGAGTGATATACCCCTTGGAAAAGTCAGTACTGGAATGAATTTCGCTGGCAGCAAGAGTTTTAAGTCTTGTAGTGAGACCACTTTGACATGTGCTCAGAGAGAAGATTTACTAATCATATAACAACAACAACAACGAATTAAAAATTCATTTAAGACGCGTAGTGCTGTTCATATTCGTGATATTCATCATTGCACATGTCAAATTTTAGGAATCTTTGTCCCTATTTATTTACTTTGTACACTGCCTCAATTGCGGTACGAAAGCCACGCATGCGTAAACAATATCTGGGAAATTGACAACCCACGTCCAGCACAACCTCTGCTTCTTTGAAGGACAGAAGGCATCTGAATTTTGTGCTGAGAAAATTTTGAATCAAGTTAGCTGCAATGAATCTATACGTAGAAGAAAGTAAACACTCAGATCAGCATCCTTTCTTTGGCTATCCATTATATTCTTAGGGCATGTGCAATTTCGATTTGACATGGGATATATTTAGATTGTTCTGCTATTTGCAAATGCAAACTTTTAACCTTGCACAAACCAAGGGCTGGAAGAAGAGTTTTGTGCAAAATAAAAACCATACAGTAAGTACCCGCAAATAAGAAACCCCCTTGTATAAGAAACAGGCCTCACTTTCTTCAAAAGAGGCTCCTTTAATAAGAAACAACTCTAGGTCTGAAAATTAAAAGTTCCTTATTTTCAGGTTTGTCATAGTTCCTAAATGCTAGAAAATAATGCCCATAAATGGCTGTAATATAATGTAGCATTCTCTAAACAGAATTAACATTTTCAAAATTAAAGATTCACACAATAAAAAGGTAACAAGGTAAACATGTAAAATGTACCAGTAATGTGCAATACACATGCATGTATGGTACAGTCATATACCTTCACTTGACTTGATTCCCTATCTATAAGAAACTTTCTCTTTAAATAAGAAACTTCCTGAGGCCTTAATTCAAAAAGTGGTTTCTTATTTGCGGGTACCCGCTGTACCAGATACCAGAGTGGTCATTGGTTGTTTCTTTGTTGATCATCCTATTGGCTTTACTTTTCAAATATTTTTTTCAAGTGGAAACTCAACCGTTGGTTAGCACACTGGCGGCCATCTGCAATTTCGAAAATTAAACAAAAGCGAGGTTTGGCCACTCCTTCTTTAGGGCCATTGCACAAACCCTTCAACAAATCTATTCTTGCAGTCGTCCAAAAGTTCTGTTAAGACGTCCGAAATTCCGTGAAAAAAAGTCCGCAAATTTCTCATCCAAAAATATTTTGTCCAAACTTTATTCATCCGAAATTTTTGCATTTAATGTACTTACCATCACCCCAACTGTAGACTTCTCCATCTGTTGTAAGTGCCAATGTGTGACCGTCAGATCCGACGGATGACGATACTTGGCAAACAATTTTTCCACTTGGAATTAATGTCCTTTTCAATCTTGGTTGGTTCAATGAATCACCCATACCAAGGCGACCATAGCTTCCCTTTAATAAAAAACATTTACAGTCATGGTTGTCACAAAATGTTTGGTATTCAATACGCTTGGTTTCTATTTCATCTGCTATGATCATCAAATCATTGCAAAAGTCTTCCAGCGATCTTAACGATCTCCCGATCCCAGGGGTCTACTTAATACATTTGAGCACCCGGGGGATGTGCCTGCCAATAGAGTCCTGTTTTTGATTGAAGATTCGAAGACAGGATCTCATTCCAGCACGGTATGTCCATGAAAGCAATTTTATCCAAGGATAGGTCCAACTTGACGTGAAAAATGAAAATAACTTACAACAGAGACTGGTATTATCCAGGAAGTTATAATGTTTTCAAACGCTTATTCCAGGACAGGGTCATAAAATCTTTCTCTGGCAGGCACGTCCCAATTGTTTTTCACCAACGTAGACCCACCGGGAATGATCTCCTGTCTGCAAACAACGCCTGCAAAAAGTAGCAGCAAGCTTCGCACTTGGTCGATATTGTTCAAAAGATGATGCTGTAAAATTGAATTTTCTACCAATTACAGTAAAGAAAGAAGAGAATTTAATTATCTAACCTAACTAGCATGTAAAGCTATTCACAGTGACAGTTGACCAGATATAAATAAATTGGATTTCACTCAACCTACAATACGAGGCACTGTAAGGATATCCAGATCCCTAGAAACAGGACTGAATTTGCAAAAAAGGGCTTTCATTACGCAGCTCTCAAGTCATGGAATGATACACCTGCCGAAATTCGCGAGCTACCGACACTTGATCGTTTTAAAAAACAACTTAAAACGCATCTAAAGAGCTAGACTCTCAAGCCAAACACAACTCCCTGGAAGAACAGCAAGGAT
Source organism: Aurelia coerulea (assembly GCA_039566865.1). NCBI lineage: Eukaryota > Metazoa > Cnidaria > Scyphozoa > Semaeostomeae > Ulmaridae > Aurelia > Aurelia coerulea. The sequence goes on along the minus strand of CM076950.1, from coordinate 25,693,777 downwards.
TAAGTTTTATAGGGCTTTAGGTTTTTATTCATAAGGTTTTATCATTGTAAATAGATGTTATATATTTTAATTTGCTGAAGGGTTAATTTATGTATAAATAATATTGAATGAAAAAAATGAAAAATGGATATCAAAACAACGGGTAAAGCACTATGAAACAGCACCGAATTAAAACTTCAAACATCACTAATCAACGGAACTTTCCAAGATGAAGCTAGCAAATGCTATAATCAACTTCAAGCAGAAATATGAAACGCTGAGAATTTTTGTTGACAATTTTAACATTTAAAACATTTTTTTCCTTCTATTTACCATTTATGACATTTTTAGCTATTTTGATTTTGATAAAGTTTGTTTGAGAGATAAAGAGCCACAACTCCATTGTAGAAAAAGTCAAAATAACAAATAGGTAAGTCTATGTATGTATGTATGAACATCTGATTGCTGGGATCGTCCAACTGCTGTGACAATACCATGTAACAAGGACAGAATTTGTAACACAATAGCATCAGTTGTTTATAATAGACGATTACGCTAAAGATGGCGGCGAGGAACTTTTTAACAAGATGCATTGCTTTCGAATTACGAATCTTTAACAATTCTATAGGAATTCGATGAAAGAATGCAATGCATCTTGGTAAAAACTTCCTTGCCGCCATCTTTAGCATAATCGTCTATTAACACTGCAGTGCATGACAAACGAAATTCTCTTGTCCAATGATTTTTGTTTTGTTTGTTTGTCATCTTATTTTGATTGAATTTCATTTTAGCTTCTAAATCGAAACTAATATAAATCGAATAAAACCAACAAACAAAGCAACAAAAGTTGCTCTGAAACCCAGGTAGCTAGCTCACTGGTTGTGCATTCCAGAAAGACCTTTTCAAGACCAAACATGAATATTGCTTCTTTGACTGTATAATTTCCATGCACATGCTGATGTCATCAAAAACAATCGACTGATTTCACATCTTGAAACGCGTAACATTTGATACTTTTTATTCTTTTGAAGATGTAACCTATAGATTTACATTTGAAATTCATCATAACAATCTGGGCTTGAGAGAGGACTGGGTACTAACCTTGCCACACCCAAACAACACACCATCATCATCTACCATGAAGGTACAATACTGCCCTGCTTCGACCTGAAATGGGAAAAAACTAGTTTGTGTACGATTTTAAATGATAATCTAATACTACCACTCACAGTAAAAAATTCAGGAACAACAAGAGAATGAGTTGCACTTTTGACATTATCTGATTCACCGCAACCCTGATCTAATGTCAGACAGAATCTAGTTTTTAATCGTTTGTAGCATCGTTGCATGTAGTATTTCAACATTGCGTGTCTTCATGTATTGGTCATGGGGTAGTCATTGTCTTTCGCTCTCCATGGTATCGCCCCTGTGGTGTGTTATATAGTAATTAGAAAGGTATAGTAGAAAGTAAAGGTTATATATTGTAATATTTTATATGAATAAAAAATGCGATATTCAAACTTTGCAACCAATTTTTATGGAGTATGCTCTATTGCTTTTTGGAGTTTGCAACTTTCTATAGAGTTTGTGCGAATTGGTATCCTCACATAGAGCTTCACATGGAAATTCAAACTCTTTACAAAAAATGTACAAACTCTCAAATCTGAAACATATTCAAAACAAACTGTCAAGAAACTGTGTGCAAATGTATAGCAAACTAATGCAAAGCCCATTTCTTACCATGGGATGTTCAAATATACTTTCATGCCTGCAATACCTTCACTTAAGCAAAGAAATATTTTCCATTATCGACTTTAGCTCATGAACACAAACCCCTTATCCTAACCTGACCTTGATCCCACATGAATGATCTTACAACTTCACCAAAATTAAATAAATATAGACATACTTTTATTGGACGATTCCGGGGTTTAAGAAATCAATGTAAAAAGCAACCTTAGCAACGGCTGAAGAACAATATACAATTACGCTAAAGATGGCAGCGGGGAACTTTTTACCAAGATGCATTGCATTCTAATTGTGAATCTTTAATGATTCTATGGGAATTTGATTAAAGAACGCAATGCATCTTGGTAAGAAGTTCCTTGCCACCATCTTTAGCGTAATTGTCTATTCTAACTATTTTCCATGCTCTGACATCCGTAACAGCTGGCAATTCGCTAACCATTTTTCATAAGTTAGCTCAAATCTTGTCACCATTTTGCAAGAGTACATGATTTGCAGCCTCTCATTTGTGTTAAGCATGATGTCAAAACATTAATGACTACGGCTCTATAATTGTGGTTAATAACGTCACAACTCAGTTAATGACGTCACTACTCAGTTGTTTCAGATTTTAAGACATGACTTCTCAGGGAAAAGATAAAAAATTGGGAAAAGCAAAATACATAGCAGTAGCAGGGGTGGCACCAGGAATCTTCCGACAGAGGGGCTGGAGCTTCCGACAGGGGGGCTAAAATGGCTAGAAAATGCAGCTTTCATACGTCATTTTGCCAAATTTCCTCCGACAAGAACCCAAAATGTCCTCCGACAGGGGGGCTAGATGCTTCCGACAAGGGGGCTGTAGCCCCCCCTAGCCCTCCCCTGGCACCACCCCTGAGCAGTACCATTCATAAAAGCGTAATTTTCCACCTTATCACCTGTCATGCGAAACCAAAATTGTCATTTAAAGCAAGAACAGTAAATCAAGCACTGCAAAATGCAAATTTCAACACAAGGTTGAGATGATACCTGACAAGCTTTCTCAAATGCTGTGCTCTTTTTACTTGACATCACTTTATCATGGAGTTGTTCACCAAGCTGATGGCTGCTATTGCTTCCCCATACAAAAGCTTCATTACTTTGAAAGGTCTCTTTATCTCTACTGCCACTCTTTATTTCATTGAAAAGGGAGAGATTCCTCACATAGTCCAATGCAAGCTCCGTTACCTGAAATAATAATATATATAACCTCAAATATTATGTGACTCACTGACAAGTAGGGTGCCCTTAGTATGAGATTTTCGTAGTTTTCAGACAAAGTTACTACTCCAACCTAGTACCCAGTGTCCATGAAGGCTTATCGTAAACTGCAAAGCCTACATTGACTGACTCTGGGTCCTGTTTAGACTTATTATGTTGAGTCCTAGTTTTTGTTACCACTAACAACCCACCCTACTTGCTCATATTGGGGTGGTTTTGATTACTGTTATTTAATGTAATAACTCTAGGTCCTGTTAAGCTATTCTACAATTCGATTGGCTCTTTCCCTAAACAAAAGAAATTTCTCATCTTGGAGAAGTGTTGTTCAGTCAAAAGAAAGAACATCCAAGTCTTTGGTGTTCAAATCATCCCATCCACGAACAAGTTGAAAAAAATGACACAGCTGAAATTTCTGATATATTCAATATTTCAGGATAGTCCAGCAAAGTGGCTAAAGGTTTCTCTTGAGCCATTCAATCAAAAGAAAGATGTAATACAGAATAAAACTGCATAAAAGAAACAGAGGATTAAGAACCTAAAGCGCCCTAGACTAGATAAGCATTGCTTTTTCTAGGGCGTACAAATCAGTAAGTATTTAGTTTTAGCTGATTTGTGAATAAATATCATCAAAGGTTTAGAACTTTGCCAATAAGAACTTAAAGAACCATTACATAAAATTTTGTCTACTACTGTATTTCTGCCAGTGCAGAAAATCACAGGTTATCTTATGTGGGCCTATGCCGTATCTAATTACATTTGCCTGTTAAAAAATTTGATGGCTATATTCATTTAAAATATGTTAACACTGAATAAATATTTGTCACCTCTTCAAGAGTTTCTAAAGATGCTTGATGTAATGGTACCATAGTCTCATCAGAATCATTGTACGAAATGTCTTGCTTCAGCTCTTCATTACCATTCTACAAATGAAATATCCATAATAAGTTAAAGGGTGTTGACAGTTCTTATAGATTTGTATGAATTGGGAAACCACCTTTGGAGCGAAATGGGGGAATCCCCCTCCCCCCAATTCCTGATGGCACAATCATTGACTTCTTCATGAAAAATACAGAGTGTCCCACAAAAGAGTACTCCCGTTTCAAAAATCACCAACATTCCATTATAAAACCTATAAAAAGATTTTATTTTTGATCTCATTTACCAATGACTCAAATATATTCTATGATGATAAAATGTTTATTTTCGTTAACTAAAGGGTATAAAATGACACATTGAAAATCCTTATTCTGAGCTATTGTAGATCTAGCCTAGAACCATGTTATTGAGATGTTTTAATATCCGGCAAGTCTATAATGATTTTTTGCATTTCTTTCTGACATTTTGACCAAACTATAAGCTTAATACACAAAGAGAAATTAATCTGGTCATCATCAGTGCTTTTCTGCAGCATGCATTAAAGCCAGGCCGCCCTAAAAGGAGCTAAATTTGCTAATTTCAAAATCAATCACAAGATTAGATAATACCTACAGGAAAATAGTTTGGTCTTTTATCTTCTTGCCAAAAAAGAAATTTGAAGATTGGCCAGGTAATCAAATATTGGTGATTATTCAAACAGGAGTACTTTTTTGAAACACCGGGTAGAAAAGATAAATATGAAATGTCTGTCTCAAAATTCAATTTTAATCTATCTCAGTACGGTCGCTTAGCACAAAATATTTTAATTATTCTTTACATCATAAATTTTGAGGACCAATGAGGGTGTTTCTTAGCAATAAAAGGGTGTTTCCAAAAGACATAAAAGGCGTGGTCCTGCAAAAAAAGCATGGTCCATAGATTCCATCCTCAAGCCCCTACTTTAATTTGCCCTCCCCAGTTGCTGGTAGCAGACAGAAATAGCCCATTTTAGAGTAACACATCGAAGAGGACTTGACAGGAAGGTTCTCTCGGAGGAGAGGAAAGGAGAAGAGGGTACAATACTTTTTATGATGAGAAGTATGGTACTTTCTCGCTTTCCCTCTCAGGATGAGTGATGCTAATTAAACCAGGAGAGATTTTACAACACAATAGAATCAGTTGCTTTTGACTGACACCAGAATTCAAAGCAATTAGTGATCAGAGACAACAGACATTCTCTCCACCGGAAATTCAAAACAAAAAAGCCACAAAAAGCTGATCTGATGGGGAGGAAGCTAGTTGTGCATTCAAGAAATGGGTTTCAAGAGCAAACATGAGCATAAATCAAAAGAATGGATATATCTACTGCCTCATAGGTTCTATTGGTTTGGTTTAGAAGCCGATTGGGAGGTGAAATGCTTACTGCTCAGCTTCTGAGCCAAACAAATCATAACAAGTGAGCTAGCTACCTGGGTTTCAGAGCAATTTTTGCAGCTTTATTTGTTTTTAATTGCTGGTTGAGAGAATTTCCTTTGCCTGCAATCACTAATCATTTTGAATTCCACTGTCAATCAAAAGCAACTGATGCTATAGTGTCACAAAATCAATCCTTGTTTGCTAAATTCAAAAAGTAGTCATATCCATCAGTCAATCAGAAAAACTCACCCCATTATTATGCATTTGTCTCAGCCAAAATGCAAATGTCCCTCTTTCCAGACAAATCTCATGTGAATTCAAACAACTTTTGAAGCCTGTCTCTATCCAATCTAACAATGCAAGGAGTGATCCTCTTTGTAAAGCCAAACCAAAAAGAATCTCTGTACACATCTGCTTGTCTGATGCGGCAATTGAAATTCGATCATTCATTACTTCTCTCAGAAATCTCATCACTTGTTCCAAACTCTCTGAAGCAAGTTTCGGCAATTTAGCATCATTTGCAAGTGACAATGGTCGCAGACTGCTGATTACACTTAATGCTGTCTCCAGAACATCGCTGCAGATACCTGATGTGTCAGTATTTTGCACCCATGATTGTTTCATGAGAGAAAATAACAAAGAGAGTCCTGTTTTGACACCTAATTCAATCATTACATCAGATCCTTGTGCTAATGCAGTCGGAGCTCTGCCATTATTTGTGAGCTTTCCTTTCTTTTCTTTACTTCTTTCACATTTCATCAATTTTGTGCATTGGAACTTCTTTGACAGTGATACATAAATGGCCTCTAAAATATCCAGTCTCTTACACAGTACAATTGAAAATGGGTATTTTGAATTAAAATCAATGATATCATTTCTCTGGGCAGTTACCAGTTGAATGAGGTACTGTTTCTGCAGTTCAAGAGAAGGAGGATTCTCTTCATAATCTTGTATAAAAGGTTGAAACTGTGCTTTGTTTGAATTCTTTGGTTTCAAATCTAGTTTCTGGGCAGCAAAAGAAGTTTCTTTACGATCCATTAAGACTCTTGTATCAAGTACAGTCCATCGTTCTTGTGAAACTTTCCCCCCTCTCTTTAGGGAACCTTCTGAAATGTCTACATGATGATCTTCCAAATTGTTCCCCCCTTCTTGCTGGTTTATACCCTGAGAATCTCCTTCCTCATTTTGTTGCTCATTTGCATTTGGCTGTTCTTGTGAATGACCATTCAAGAATTCCAAAAAATTCTCAATAGTCAGTTGAGTAGGTTCATTTTCACTTGATAAACTCTCCATGCTGCTTTCTCTAGGACAGGAACAGAACAATTACAATTATGCACAGACTAAGCAACACCAGGTGACAAAAACTTACAAACAAGAATGTGCTAAATCTATGCATAACATTTTGAAAGAAAATTTGTGATGATTCTTTGCAACCAATACCAATTTACTTGTAAATAAACACCTCATGAAGACTTGCCTTAGCAGAAGCTGGCAAATTTCCCTACCAAAAGCTAAACTACAAACAAGTCAATCACAAGTTTTCGCATTGAGTTATAGCCTTTATATTCGTTGTTCTTAAAACATATCAAATAGTCCAAGTCTTTCTAATATCCACTGTGTGTTACCCTTTTTCTTAGCATTTAGGCCCTTTTAATTAGAGAGTCCTTTGTAATCTAAGAGCGGGCTCCGATGTCAGTCAGAAAGTCAGATAAGTCAGAAAGAAAGGTAGTCATGTTCGTTAAAGCAATTGATTAACGTTTTACCTCTGCTAATTGGCACTGAAATAAAGAAAGCGAACAGCAAGCGCACACAAGACAGAAGTTTCCCGTGATCCTATAGCAACATTTGACGTTGGCTTATTTCATGTTAGACAGATTTGACACCATAAGATGGATAAATCGCCATTATGTTTACCCTGGCACAACAACAAATTTACTGAGAATTGGCACGTTCTTGACTTCATTAGCAGCTTAATTATGTTAAAACAATCGTTTTCTAGAACGAACGCATCATTAGCCACTTATTGATAGTATTTATTATGCAAATAACTCAACCTTGGAGGATGATGTAACCGGCCACCTGCACAGAGGCTAGCATTCGCAGCATCACCAAAGGTACAGGACCCCCCCTCCTACACAGCTACAGATGCAAACGTTACAGGTGAAGTTGGGAGGCAAGGTGCAGAATCCCAGCAAACAATGGCGCCATTGACTGGGGGAAGGCACATGATCACACTGACCCAAAACATCTTCATGCATATGATTCTCCAAAGAGGTTATCTTTGTGACTGCTTGACTCAAATTAGATGCCCGCGCATAGAAACGTTCTGCAGGGTTCTGCATAAGTAATTTTGCGTTATCGTAAATCTCACATGACATCTAATTTGAGACAGATGCACCAATAGTTTCATGTGCGAACTTTTTTTTTTATATATACACAATCTAAAAATATACAATTTAACAAAGACATAGTTACAAAAGACGATGCCATTGGGAGCATGATAGGCATGGCTACCCTTAATGCGCGAACTAAGCAAACTTAGGGGCAATGACTTTAGATTTTTTGTGTATCATCCTCGTTGGACATAAAGATCAAAATATTGCTTTTCAGACGAGTTTTGTCCTTATACACTCATTTTTTTTATAAGAAACTAAGGTCGGGGGCTTGTAGGCAGTTTCTTAAATTTTTGGGCCATTTTGCTACCACAAGTTTCTTACGTCTTTCTTATATTTTTATTGCCGGAAGTTTAGAGTTGATTTTATCTTGTCTAAAGGGCTCCCAAATTACTTAGTAAAATCTCAAAACGAGTAAATAACATGATTCGTACTCAAAATAATGTCCAAACAGTTGCTTTAACTGCACAATGTCACAATATTTTTGAGTGTGATAGGAAAATTAAAACTGAAAATTGCAGAAGTTCTTAGCTTTTTTCAATTCAGGTAGGGTTGTTTCTTAGCTTTCAAAAAATTGAGCCTAGCGTTTCTTATAAGCGGTTTCTTATAAAAAAAATGAGTGTACAAGGCGCTTGAATTTCTATTGAAGGTGACTTTATTAACAGCAACACTCATCTCTCTGACTTGACTGTAGCTAAAAACAGCATCAACGATCATTTCGGGTTATGAAGAAATCAATATTCATATTTTCTTATACTTGCTTAGCTCAGGACGGACTTTGTAATCATCCAAAAGGATCTTATGTGGATACCATTGGTGCATACAGGCCTGTTGTTGATTGATGCACTAAGCTACATTTATGCTACTGTGTAGGCCTTTGTTTTTAGGTGAAATTAGTAAGAGTGGTAATTGATCCAAGAGAGTCACTCCCTTTTTAATACAACATTAAATAATACATAGTTAATTTCATACCTTTTTCATCCTTCTCAAACCATAATTAGATCATGAAATATTCGTTTTCTTTTTGTCAACGTCTTTTTTTCCTTGCTTCTTGCTTCTTCTTCACTCAATTTTGTTTGGAAGTGAGGATGCGAAGCCGCTGGTTGTTGTGGTTGTTGATTAGACTTACGACATAACTCGTTGTATTCGCAATTTGTTTATCAACTGTAATAAGTCTAATCGGACAGTAAAGTACTCAACCTCGTCCCCAGGGCCTGTTGTCATATTGGATATTGGGGACATCATAATGACTCTGATATCTCCATCCCAATATGACAAAAGGCCATGGGGACGAGGTTGTAAAGTACTGTCCCCTTTCCCTTCCCTTACGAGGGGCGTATCACTCTGTAAAAATCTCGTACACCTTTGGCAAAAATCCCTTTGTTTTCAAGAAAAATCCGCAAAAAATCCCTAAAAATCCTATTGTTTAAAAAAATCTCGTACACCATTTCGGAAGAGTGATACACCCCTCGTTCCCTTATTGCAGTTACGAAATAGACTTGGGGCAAGTCTACAATTCGCTCAATCATTGACGACTTGTAGGTCTCCAAATAAGGTACCGGGGGCTTATTTCAAACTAAAATATTTTGGGCTGGGCGCTTTTTCAAGGGTGGCAGGGCCGTAGGAAGCAGCTTCGGATTGGGGGGAGGCAATTATTCTTAAAACAATAGAGAACAATACATCTAGTTAATGATCGTGACGTAGCACCATTGTTTTCAAAATTTTTTGGGGGCTTGAGCCCCCCCTGCCCCCTCCCCGCTTCCTATGGGCCTGAAGGGTGGGGATTATTAGCAGCCAAAAATATTGTAATACAGCTAAAATTTCGACCTTGTTGTTCCCCAAAGTTATTCATGATATGCAGAAGATATTTCTTTAATTAGTGACCGGATAAGTAAGGCAAAGTGAGGTCGGACGATTAGTTTTTCCTTCGAGCAAATAGCTTGTGAAAGTACCTGTGTCTATGTTGTGTTTACTTGTGTTTGAAGCCGTTTGAAGCCCTAGCTAGGCAGTAGGCAGTTGGCATTTTGGAGTTAGATTATTCAAGGACTATCAGTGCTTGTGAGAGACTGAGTAGCGCCTTTTTGTTGTATTGTATTTATGATGCTCTGAAAGATGAGCCAACAGATTTACTTAGAAAATGTCACATAGAAAGCAAGAGTAGAGGTAACGCCCAGAAACCAATTAAACTTGGATCAACAGAGTTGCGAAAGTCCACAGTTGCTAGGTTCATTTATATTTGTATCGGTTCCCATTTAAGAATGTGAAACAAGTTAATCTTTTGATAGGATTAAGATCTTCAGTCATCACAGGAATAATTAGACTGAAGGATTCCTTTGCATCTCGTTGTAGAATGATTGCTATTATTCCTTTAGCTAGAATTCCCCAGAACATACTCTTTTGTTGCAATATTGTTTATCTTTGACATCAGATTTGACACATTAAGATCATGAATCAACCAATCAAATCCTTTGTTTGACAGTCACGGAGCAACTATTGTCTGTATTTGATTTTAAAGCATGTTTGTTTGAGAGTAACGAAGTCTTCAAGGTTCAATGGCAGGGACGCAAGTCAACTCGCCGAACCACACACACATCAGTTCACATTTGGTGACAGTAATATATCTAGATACATACTTTCAACGGAATGCTCAAAGAAAATATGAAAGAAACGAATGAAGATATAATTAGTATTTAGTAGTTGTCTTTGCTGATTGACTTTCTTCGTCAGACCGCTCGGGTACATCCTCTTTTGCATTTGGTTCCATCAAGATCACAGGGATCACAGGGAATCCACTACTAAGATTGCTATCTAAATGTAAACTTCGTTTCTTTCCTAAAACTTCGCTTCTTTCAAAAACGATATGATCTTTTGAAATTTTCTTTGTCTTCCCTCTGCGATGCCGAGGGAAATTTCAAAAGATCATATCGTTTTGGAAAGAAGCGAAGTTTTAGGAAAGAAACGAAGTTTTAGGAAAGAAACGAAGTTTTAGGAAAGAAACGAAGTTTACCTTCAGAAAGCAATCTTGACCTATTTCTTTGAACTGAATGACTTCAAAGAAACTTTAGCTAATTCTCTATAATTCTACCGTTGGAATTTTCCTGAAATCTTCAATATTTTCAGAATTAGAGTGTTTTTCTTCTTTTTCAAGAATTAAAGAACAACTTAAAGAACAACTTAAAACCATCGTAATTTCTAAACTGTTTGACACAACATGAAATAATTTTGAAGAAAACCATAGTTTATCGATGCCTACAATATGGTATCAAGCCAAAGTCTGTCACTCATCTCTGGTTTATGATTTAGAAATTTGATGACGTCACATCCTCAAATGAGTTGAAATGTAAGATCACAAGTGGACTTGCTCCAAGTCTTCTCCTCTAATCCATCCCGAGAGAAAGAGAAATAAATAGAGAAAAAAAAAAGAAAAAAAGAAAGGAGGAGGAGGAGGAAAATCCTCCTCCTCCTTTCTTTTTTTCTTTTCTTTTTTCTCTCGCCCCCCTCCCCTTTGTCTCCGGGATGGATCAGAGGAGTGTCAGAGGAGTAGACTTGGCGCAAGTCCAGATCACAAGATACGCTGTAATTTCCAAAATATTCAAAATTTCTGAAAAGTCCAACGGTAGAATTATAGATGAGTATCTGAAGTTTCATTCAAGCCATTTAATCACAGGGAATCCATTACTAAGATTCCTTCTAAAGGTGAACTTCGTTTCTTCCCTAAAACTTCGCTTCTTTCCAAAACGATATGATCTTTTGAAATTTTCTTTGTCTTCCCTCTGCGATGCCGCGGTGAGAAGGAATTGTCCGTTCGTTCTCCTCCTCCGTTCGTTCTCCTCCGCACTTCCAGTTCCTCCTCACCGCATCATCGCAGAGGGAAGACAAAGAAAATTGCAAAAGATCATATCGTTTTGGAAAGAAGCGAAGTTTTAGGAAAGAAACGAAGTTTACATTTAGTAGGCAATCTTAGTAGTTGGAACATAATGTTTTCAAGGCATTATCTAATCCCGAGTGAGTACGTCGAAAAAATGCAAAGAAAGTCAGTAAAAGAGATCATTCATTCAATCTTTTAACCTTGTTCTTGAGTAGGGGGCTTATTTCACAAAAGATATGTTTAAGTGGGGGCTTATTCGAGGATTTACGAATTTCGGACTTCTGAATATGAAATATTGCTCAAACCATATCAAAATCTACATGCAAGCTCGTTTTGTTTTGCTGAACATAAGGAAAATATTTTACTCGCGTCATATCGTAACACTACAACTTGATTTCGAGGAATCGTTAATCGTTAATTTCTCTGATGACTTTGAGAAATTTTCAGTGCCATTCGCATGTCGATGAATGGATGAATGTCTTGGTTTTATGAAAAATACACATAACTAGCCTATGTCCCATATGGCAGGGCATACATAACGCTAGTATTCACCAGCTGCGTAATAAATTGAAACAAAATGAATTTACAGAATAAAGAATTAAAGAGAAATTATGGAAATTAAATTCAACGAAAAACACAATCATAAATCATATTTCACTCAAGTTCCTCGATTATTTGGTGATCTGAGAGAATTTATAAAAAAGAATGCATTTACTTCGAAAAAGTTCTCGCATGAATTTATGAATGAATGATAGCATTTTATAGCAGTAATATTTACACGAATTCTGATGGAATACATTGTCCAACTCGTACTGAGAGTAGTAGCAAACAATAGGCCCATTGAGCCTACCGCCTTCTCGCATTATTTCATGTGAAACTTCTGCTAGGATAACAATGCTCTTTCCGCCTATTCAAATGACAAATAGTTTCTATAGCTTGTTCGCCCTGGTTGTAGCGCTGCTGTCATCAAAACAAGAAACAAAAGTTTTTCCTACTCCCCCTCGAAGCTACTCTTTTGAATTAGATATGGTGATTGTCTTCATTTGTGCTTGCAAACAAACAACGATTCCTTCAAGAATAAAATGAATTTGTCTTGTCTAATACGCCATTTGTCTCCGAAAACCAGAAGAGAGAAGTTGGGAGTAGCCAGTGGATTTATTTGTTGCCGAACGTTTGAGCAGAAAGGAATTGGTAACACAGAAAACTAAGGTTAGTTTCTTTCATTTTTGAACCATTTTGTCATTGTGTGCGGGATAGAAAACTTGTTACTTTCTGTCAGATTTAAATTTAAAACGTATTTAGATGTAATAAACAAGAAACTTTAAGGGGAGCATATTTGCCTCCTTTTTGTTTATTTTCATTGGGCATAGGTTTATCCCGAGTTGTCTGTAAAATATTAAAAAGTTAACAGAATAAAACCCGTTTCTACATAATTATTTAAGTATTAGAGAATTTGATGCTGCCATTAAAATTTTGAAAGCTTTAGATGCTGAGATAGAGCCAGATGTGAAGAGTATGGTTAATCAAGTTTTTTTTGTGGGGAAATGGCAGCATCCTTTATTTTACCCAAATTTTTTATTCAATTGATAATATTTGGCTTACAGTTACATTCCCCAAAAATTCCTATCTGAAATTTGCGCCCCTTGGATCTCTCCTAATATTTGAAATTGAACTTGAATGTTTCAGCATAAAATGCCCTGCCCTGTATTCTAATGTCTTTTTCGAATGTAAGAGAAATCTTTTGAGAAATCGTTATTAGTCTATAGACACGAGTTTTTAGCAGGATGAAAATGATGGAGAAAGCACTGGTGTGCAAGAATTGTCGGGGTTTTCATAGCGTGCAGCATGCCTTCATCCCGGGGGGGGGGGGGTACATGACTCGTGGATGGACGGGGGTCTGCCGCCCGGTTTTCAGAAAGCTACCCTCTTCTAATTACCGAAATTTGCTTTGGTACCCCCCACTATTGTGATGAATTTTTGCGGAAAATTGCCCATTCAGCATTATAGCGAAATCCCACCCTTGTTTATGGAAAATTTGCCGAAAAAGGACCCTTGTTTAGAGAATTTTGGGCCCAAAAACCCGCCCACAAGGGCGGCACATGCCCGTACCTTGAATTGAACATGATGTTATGTACCCCCCCCCCCCGGGCCTTCATGCAGACTCTACTGTACTGATTCCCTGACGAGAAGTGAGGTTCTTCAGGGAATCATCACTTCTCTTCAGGGAATCAGTAGAGTCTGCACGCAGGCTAGGTTGGTTTTGATGCCTGTATATGCCTGTATAGCCTGTATTAGGTGGCGTTCTCGAAATTTTCCTGGACAAAAACAAACTATCAGTAAATTATCAAAGTTTGCATGTTGGGGACAGGCAAAATTGGATTGCGAAATTGGATTGCGTTCTTCTGCAAACATTTTTGGAAAGTGGTTATTCATGTTGTCAAATATTCAGATTTGGTACTGGCAAACAAGGGATCCAAAAGCCAAAATGAATTATGTTTACTCAAAGATGTTCTTGGGAGGATGCTGGTCTATAAAAATGCTCCGAAAATTGTCAAAGTTCCAATTTAGGACTCGCAAACATGTCGTGAAAGGCATTCTAAGCAAAGTGGAGGGCGTGTCCTCAAAATTTTTCCATGGGGCTTCACCCTTGTAACTGTTGGGCATACTTTTAATAATACATTCTTGTCTTTTTCTATCAACTGTTGAATATAGATAATTTTGAAATCTGATATACATATTTATGTCTGGTCTTGCAGCAAAATCCTGTCACACCAACCTTCGATTAGCTGATCGTATTTATCTATAGTCAAGCTAGAACATGTAATGTATCTAACGTTAAAAAAGTCATTGACAGTAAACAGCCTATTTAAAGGCCACAATAATTGGAGTATGAAATAGCTCCAAGGGAGAACGTTTTCCTGATCTCTCAATTGTTTCCAGGAGTGTTTATCATTTGCGTTGAAAAACTATGGCATAACAACGTTCAGCTGAGGATTGAAAACAACAATACAGTCTCGTTGTTTCTAGGCCAAAATTGTTTCATTTCATTGGGCATACCTACAGTATGAAGTCACTGAGAGACTGCAAAGGATCTTGGGAACCACAGGCTCTTTAAAGTTGAAAGAAATCAAAATGAAATGAAACCAACCTTGATGTTTCAAAGGAGCCTCCCCTTATTGTGTAGCCATTGCATTGCATTGCATTGCAGTGCAGTGCAGTGCAGTGCAGTGCAGTGCAGTGCAGTTCAGTGCAGTGCAGTGCAGTGCAGTGCAGTGCAGTGCAGTGCAGTGCAGTGCAGTGCAGTGCAGTGTTGTTGTTTACACAAAATCCCCTCAGCAAATTTTGAAATATACAAGAATACGAAACTTAAAAAACATGTTCATAAAACAAGGGTGCAACTGATCTTCCAGAGGCTCCAATTCAATCCCTCGTCAACAATTATACCCAGGGAATTTGTCTCCTTTACCCACTTAATTTCTGAGCCATTCAATATAAGTGGCCCACTGGATGACATCTTGTTTATTTTTTGTGTGTGCCCAATTATCATGTATTCGTTTTTTTGTGAATTAATGCCTAGTTTCTTTATTCTAATACACTCCGAAACATTTCTCATTTTTCTTTGATCCTTTCTGTGCGTTTTCGAGGAGTTCTTCCATGTTATCCCATGTTATATATAGTAACACGAGTGTCGTCTGCGCGTTCATACCCGCTTTAGCAAACCCAAGGCAACTTTCAAAATCATCTAATTAGATGATGAACAAGAGCGGGCCCAGACAAGATCCTTGTGGGATACTGCTTGTAACGAAGCTTTCACTTGACAGTTATCGTTACCGAATATCTATTTCGAACTTGCAGACCGAATTCTGCCATGCGCCTTTCGACAGTTCTTTGGCTCACACCCAGCAATGTGCTAATCAACGGAACTGTGAATCCAATGTCCGTCCAATAGTGATTCCAAATGGTTGACTCGTATTTGATATTTTGAACGACCTCTAGCGCCAACAAAAGCAGGTAGTTCTATTGGTGAGGCAGGAATACGACTAGCAGAAGCGACTGCGGAAGCCTCAGCAAGAAGTTCCAATAACTGCTCAAGCTGCTCTGCTCAGTTCATTGATCCTTCCTGATATTGAAATCGTACAAGTGAATTACGTAAAAACCAATCCGAAATTGGATGGGGTCAAGAGGGGTTAGCAATCCTGAATTATTCGTCCTATTATTTGGTTAATTTCCCTCTCAAACGCTCCTCAAACGAATCACACATTTTGTAGAAACGATCGGCTAAAAATTTATCAAATCGTATCACATTTTGTTGGAATTATCAATGATAAATATAAATTGATGGAAAGAAATTGGATGTGTGGTTAAGTTATTCGTTACTGTATCCACAGGTTATTATTGCAAAAAAGAGTGATTTAATGCCGATTACTAGGATTCTGCTGCGGGTGAAGGTAGGCCCATCAGATTGCTTGGCAACAAAAAGCTTTAATTCATCAAGGATTTACGAAAATCACACAAACAAAATCTTCGTGTTATTCCTGGACATAATTCACGTAACATGAACATAGGGCTCAAATCTTTAAAAAGGTCGGTGTAAAATTTTATTGCCGTTTTCTTTGAAATAAATAGCTTGGAAGGAACTTAGGGTGTTTTCCTGTAAATCTGCCGTGGCAGTTTATTGATATCTTGATTAGTTTCAATATGGCGGCATTTATTAAATTTGAGGCTATGACGTCATCAAATTTCTAAATCCTAAACTACAAAAGCTACAGATTTCTGCTTGCCACCATCTTGCAGACCTCCATAAACTATGGTTTCCTTGAAGGTTATGTAATGTTTCCTCTATTAGTTTAGGATTTACAATGATTTAAATTTTTTCAAAATTTTCCATGAATTTTTTCAAAAATTATCAAATTGCCGCCATTTTGAAAAAAAATAAAGATATCATAAAATTTCCACGGCAGATTTACAGCAAAGTACCATCAGTTCCTTTCAAGCAATCCAATTCAAAGAAAAATGTAATATGATTTTACACCGAGCTTTTAAGATTTGAGCCCTATGCTCGTAACATGTGAAATTTTGAAAGCTATGTCTTATTTGTAGCGTTCCTGAAGAATTCTTGAGCATAGGCCAATTTTCGAAGGAATGAAATTCGATGCAACGCCGATGGCTGATGAGATTTTAACCACGGGGGGGATTCTTCCACAGTAAAGGTACCTGGGGATGTGCCGCTAGCAAGGGTATACTTTTTCGGACTTCTAGTCTAGCCAAGGGTAAACTTTTTTGCAATTTTGGCCTACAACGGTCTAGCCAAGGGTATCATTTTTGACAATATTGGTCTAGCGATTGGTCAATATTTGGTACAAATTTGACGATATTGGTCGAGGAAATGGTCAAAATTGGTCTAGCCAAGGGTACCATTTTCGTAAAAATTGGTCTAGCCAACGGTACCATTTTGAATATGCTCGCGGCAGACCCCTACCCAAAATTTGGCCAAGAACCCCCCCCCCCCCCCGTGATTTTAACCATGCAGGAAAAAATTGTGGAGTGGGGCCTCTCGAATCGATTCGCGGTAAAACCAGCTCTGTATCTTTATCGACTTTATTAGTCGAGTATCCAAGGTAGTCGAAAAGTTATCTCGAGAGCCTTATTTTCAGTCATGATCGGAATACGACGATATTATTGGCTTATAAGCGTGAAATTGGAAGATTTGCGGGTTTATGCTATCTGAAGTATAAGTACTTTTGAAGTCATAGTGCTTTTGAAAGCAATTTTCCTTGCGACGCAAAATTAAATAGCCTTCTGAAATGTACCGAAATACAATCCTCTCAAAATAGTCTTTCGACGTTTCCAGGGCTATAGGAAGCAGTTGCTGAGTGCAGGGGTGTCGCCAGCCCAAAAAATCTGGGGTGGAAAAAAACGAGGGGGTCTGGGGGCGAAGCTCCTAGAAAAAATCCTCCTGGCCACGCCCTTCAGACTCTCAGAAAACGTGGGAAACGCCCTTTTTATTATCATGATCTATTTTCATATTTTTGGAAAAGCAATCATCGCAAGCAGCACTTTTCGTAACAGAGGGCATTTTTGCACAACGAAAACAGAAAAGTACATGATATATCAATTTACGAGGAAGGAAAAGATATGATTTCAAATTGAAGACTTGTCTCGAACTTTTCAATAGCAAAAGTTGAAGAGGAAAACCAGTTATCATAAAAGTTCCACGTCAATAAAAATCTACGGCCCCCCCCCCGCAACGTAACGTTTTTAACGGATTTCGAGAAATTAGAAAATCGAGCTCTGGGAAAACTGGGGTGGACATGTCCACCCCAGTCCACCCCGTGGCGACGCCACTGGCTGAGTGGAAGCTTTGTTCTGAGAAACATAGAGAACAATACGTCTAATAATAAATGCTTGGGACGTAGCACCATCGTTTTCAAAAATTATCGGGGGGGGGGGCAGCACCACGTGACCCCCCGTTCCCTGTGGGCCTGGACGTTCCTGGGCGTTAATTCTTTCAGAGAGCATAGACGCAGTCTTCTCGTTGGTGTCAATGATGTACTTGAAGCATACGGATACTCCGAGGCTCCAGACAACAATATTTTGCAGCTTCTTCTATATGGAAATAAAATTTTGCCCTTGGAAGCCAATAGATTAATATTGAATGCAACAATAACTATATTTTCGAAACAGAACGCTTTGATTGAAGATCACTCATATCCCTACGTAGAACACCCAAACCCCTTCTGTCTGTATGTGCTTGTTTTTTAGCAGTTCTCTTCGTTTGTAATTATGTAATGTTTCAGCTTGCAATCAAAACTTGGATTTGCAAATTCACCATGTTTGGCTCTAACTTTCAAACCTACACTTGCAATTACTGTACTTGATTGCAAGCTTCCTTCGCTTGTACCTTAGTTTTCCGTTTGTATTTTAAACATTCCTTTTATTTGTAGTAGCAGTTACGTGTAGTTTTATGTAGGTCCCCTTTAAGGTTACGTGTAGTATTAGCAATTATTTTTCTCTCTAGCAGTTGCGTGCAGTGGTATGTTCGTATTTCCTGTTTTGTGCTGCCATGAGGTAGCTGTAGTTTTCGATCCAATTGGTATTGTATTAGTAGTAGGGTATGGTATTTTGTAAGTAACGTTGAAAGTAATATGTATTGTAAGTTATTAAATGATGTATAAAAGAAAATAAAAACGTTTCTATCTACATATAAATTATATTTTCCTGTCGCAAGTGGTGAAGTGTGTACGCCATCTTATAGGCCAATTGTGTCTCGTGCTATTCCTACCCCTTTACGTTTCCTTTAACCTTATTTACAGGTGAGTCCAGCAAGGATCCATCATGGGTCCTCGGGTGTTCATTGCCCTTGGTGTTGCTTTGGCAATGATATACTATTGCAATGGAGATATGTCTCAAAAGGAAAAAGATTCAATAAGATTGGGTTTAGACAGTGGAGATAAAATCTTCGACAAGCTGTCCAAACTGGGTGACGTCAAAACAAGCAAAGTTTTCAACGTGTTGGGAAAGATGTCTGGATTTTTGGGTGCGACTGCAGGCCTTGTAGCGTTCATCATGATTTTTTTGCCACAGAGGGACTCCAAAGAACTCACGTACATGAAAACAAAATTTGCCCAGGTCAACAGCAAACTGGATACAATCACAACGGAACTTGATAACATAAAAACATTGATTGTATTACAAAACCAACGAGCTGCATACCTTCCAGCCGCCTCAAGGATTCTCAACGGACACAAACATCTGAAAAATTTTTTCAAAGAGCTCCAGATGACAAAATGTGTCACAGCAGGGCAATGTAAGCGAGTTAGAGCAAGAATCGCGTCCCGCTATGTCAGGCACTTTAGGGTACAACCAGATCTTTTCAAGATATTACACGGCGTTGCAAAGAAAACTTCAGTATTTGGTGATCCAATGCTTGGTCTTATTAAAAAGTCTACTAAATGCAATCTCGTCAAGATGAACCAGTTCACAAATGGTGTACTCAAATTAGCATTCAAGGCACAGCAGGTGATTTTGGCTCATGAGAAATTAACGGGAAGTAAAATTAGTATAACGATCAGCATGAATGATTGGCTAAAATTGATTTATTCTGTCAGGCTGTACAATTATCAACTTAGCAAACAGTGTTTCAACAACATAGCAGCCTATATGAGGGCAGATATTCGCAATATTCGCTACCAATCTGGAACAAACGCTCAAGCCAACCGAAATGCCAAAACATTCTTGCAAAACAAGTATTCGTGGCTAGGATTTACAGTCTACTCCTATCAAGGTTATAGCGGTCGAGAACACTGTACCTTTGGTGCATATGGTGGAATGTGGTACATGCCACCAAAGAATAGAGGAAGACGCAACCGAATAAGATACAAAAAGACCAATGTTTTTATTGTAGTTGGCTTAAAATCGAAGGAGCAGGCTACAGGAAATCCATGCACATTGGCTTGCAAGCACAATGGGGTCTGCGTGAAGAAGACATTTTCCAGTGATCATTATTGTCAATGTCCGAAATTCTATGAAGGCACATTGTGTGAAAGCCATTCAAAGGCAGTACTTGCTAAGACTATGGATGCAATGTTGGCTGTCACTCTCAAGCTACCAGTATTGAGTGATATCGCATTCGACATCAAAGACTTGAGGCAATACATCGGTGTGAGTTTATCAAGGATGCAAGTTGCCATTAGCACTCTGGAGACGACAGTTCATGTAAAATTCAATGCTCTTTCCGCGCTGATTACAAACCAGTTCAAATGGGCGAACTTCATTACTCAGTACAAAAGTTCAATACAAAAGATTGAATATTTTGCAAATCTATTTGAATTATTGAAATCAATAAAAGATAAAAAGTTGCTGCAGATCGAAGGAAAGAAACGTGCAAAAGCAGCATTAGATTTGATACACGGCATAAGGAGACCGTTGTTTGATTTCAATAAAATGCTTGCGGGTAGAGCGAATATTTTTCATCACAAGCCAATCTTAATAGCATTCATGAAGTCGAAGGCAGGAGAACCATGTGTTCCAAAATACAAGAAAGCAGTGAATAACTATTGGAAACAACTTGTAACGTTGCAGTTACTAGGCTACAGTGTATGGAGTCAAGCTTTGGAATTTGCTGGTCAACCAACAGTTATTGTAGAACGCCTTTACAAAAAACGATTCAATCAGCAAAATGCAGCTATAAAACGCAGAACATGCCAATACACAATAGCAAATTCAGCAAACATCCGTTGTACAGGAGGAGCTTACCTACCAAAGACAAAGACAGTCACAAATCGATGCAATCGTAATTATTACGTCACAGGTTCAAAGACGACAACATGTGTGAGTAAGAAGTCTAGATGCAGCCCATGTGGATGCAATTGGTATGGTTCAAGAAGTCTGCAGTGTGCTGCACTCAACGGCAGATGTCAATGTAAACCAGGGTTCTATGGAACAAAGTGCGCCAAACGAAACTGTGTCTGGGGCCAGTGGTCTGGATACGGACATTGCCGGAGATGTGGTAATACTGCGTATAGACAGCGCACAAGGTCTCACGCTGTAGCGAAATTTGGACTTGGTCGTGCGTGTCTGGGAGCATCGATTTCATACCTCAAATGTTATGGTTTCTGTTGCAGGCATCAGTTTTATTGCAGAAATATAAGGAGATGTATTCACATTAATTACAGATGCAACTACGACAATAACTGTGGCGATAAGTCTGATGAAAGAGGATGCACTGAAACTTGCTATAATGGCTATAGCAAGTTGATACATCATCATGGTGGCAGAAACATGTTTTATCTGACTGCTACTAATGCACAATGCTATGGCAGCGTTATTCAAAGCTTCAAACTTACCAACTACGTTGGTGGACGCACTCGATATAACTTGAAGTGTTGCCGTTTACTCAAGCCATGGATATGCCGGACGACATACAAGATCACAGCTTGGAATTCTGCAGGTGGAGGGAATCCTGTCTTCTTGGATAGACAATCAGTAGATTGTGGTGTTTATGCATATTTAACGAGATTTCAGCTGCAGAGATGGGGTGGATATGTCAGATATTATTTCGGTTGCTGCAATCTTAGTTTTCATGCGCACAGGGTGAGAACGCGCTGTTATACAACTCAAACTGGATGGAACTACGATGGTAACAATAATTTCCGCTTCCTTGATCGACATTTTGTCAAGTGCAACCACAAGTATTTTCTTACCTACTTCAGGCTGCAAAGGAGTGTTGAAAAAGGCTGGAAATGGAGACCACCAAGAAATTCGTGGAGGTATAACTACCGTTGTTGCAGAATCGTGTGAGTGAATGAACTACTTTTTGAATTGGCTCAGCATTTGTCTACTTTACTATTATTATCAAATACATTTTTACCAACTTTTACATGGTATTTAATTATGGGGTGTGTCGCTGATAAGATTTAGGCTGAACGTTTCAGCCTTTAGTCGTTTTGGGTCGGGGTTGCCGGAAGTAGACGAGAAAGCGGGCATTTTTGTTTGCTTGTCATCTTATTTTAATTCAATTATATTCTAGCTTCTAAATCGAATATCTAGCTACTGGCAGTAAATAAATATACATATTTCGTTTGCGTATTTCATTTGCTAGCTTCAAATAGTGCAGCTACAAGTTAGCCCATCCCATTGTTTTATTAGTCTCTTAACCCTATTCCACCTGGGCTCTTTTGATTCACTCCTCACCTGGAGGGGGGCCATTATGGTCCCCCCTAATTATTTCTAAAACCAATAGAGTTATGAAGTTGCAACTTTGTACACAGTATTAACAATCTTTTGTGATTCTAATTAAGTAATGAATGTTTAATTAGTCACGTGACTTGTTGCTAGGCAACTAGATATGTTGTGGCCAGTCTGCAACAAGCTTATGTATGGAACTACAATAATGTCCTATATTTTAGAGAAAACAAAATTTGTTCTTATAAACTGCTAAATATCTTGTACAACATCATATTTTCTCGCAAAATAATATATTAATTCTTAATTTTTTTCACACCTTGTCATAAATATATGTGACGTCATATGTCTAAAAAACTCTAAACACAAATGAAAATTAACAAACTATATATCATGCGAAAGCCCTCAATGAGAGCAACTCAATGACACTAATTAAAACAAAATCGAACAAGGATTGACTAAAATATATGCAATTTAGTGTTTTCTTTTGTGACATCTCTCCAAATAAGGGCATTCAGTGGTCACATGACTCATATGATTAAAACGAAACTTGTAGAATCTTGTAGAGCATTAAATTTTAGGAAAAGTCAGTTGGTACCAGCATTCTGTCTCATATCGTCAAAGAGCTGTATATCAATGTTTGGTTGGGGGGGGGGGGCATAATGGCCCACCCCCAGGTGGAATAGGGTTAAATGTTTGAATGTTCTCGGCTAATTTAATATTTTTGGGCAAAGCATTCCAAATTTGTGGTCCTAACGATAAGCGACTGTTTAAACCAAAAGGAACTTGGTTTGGTCTACGATGAAGTAATTCGTTTGGGTTCCTTGCTGACCTTGTTGTTTGTTTTAGTTTGAAAATATCTGCCGCTTCTTGGGCGCTTGTTACACAAGTGTGTGCATCAATTTAGCGTTTTTCTTACTTTAGCTACAACTCTTAATCAGTCGTAACCCTGCTGTTGTTTCCAGGTGTGACGCCAGAAATCTTCCGACAAAGGGACTCGGCTGGAACGACGGCGAGGCTAAAATAACTACAAATACCATTTTTAAAGTTCATTTTGTCGAATTCCTTCCGAAAATAACCCAAAATTCCCTCTGCCCGGGAGTGGAGGGCCCGCTAGATGCTTCTGACCGAATGGTCTGTAGCTCCGGCCGTACCAGTGGCGTAACGCAGTTTAGGCCACCTTAGTTCAAGAACTAAGGGCCTCCGACCAAAAGGGGCCCTCGACAGTTTTTTCGTATTGTGTACTTTTTGGCCATACTAAGGCTTCCTAAACTAAACTGTTTGGCCATGCTATCCTAACATCCCAAAAACCCTTACTAACCAGCGTGCTAGCACAACACTAGACTCATTCATTGTGTTTTTGTTTATTCGCTATAATTTGTCTCAAAACTTTATCTCTGAAACATCATCACTTGTGAGTAAGTAAGATGCCACGATTTTGCATTCTGTTTACTAAGATTCTGTTTATAAACTATTGTGTTTATTCCGAGGTTTATTCGCATGGATAGCTTTCGTGCACAAAGGGAGAGCACCTATTGTACTAACATTCTCCGCAGAAACTTTAAGCCATCTTCAAGCGTAGTGTTTTAAGCCAAAGAACCTGCCATGGAGGATATTTTTTGTAACATTTTTGGTTGTCCAAAGTAATCTTCATCAAACAGCATAACAGTACCGTCTGGACCTATGAATATTGTCGTATTCCTTTTAAAGTTTTTTCAGATATCATATAATTCTGAACCGAAGAATAACAGTTTGTTATGTGAACTACACTCATTTTTTTATAAGAAACTAAGGTCCGGGGCTGGTAGGCAGTTTCTTAAATTTTGGGCCATTTTGCTACCAAAAGTTTCTTACGTGTTTCTTATATTTTAATGCCAGAAGTTTAGACTTGATCTTGTTTTGTCTGAAGGGTTCACAAATTACTCAGTAAGATCTCAAAACAAGTCAATAACATAATTCGCACTCAAAATAATGTCCAAACAGTTGCTATAATAACTGTACAGAGTCAAAAATATTTGATTGCGACAGGAAAATTAAAACTGTAAATTACAAAAGTTTCTTAGCTTTTTAAATCCAGGTAGGGTTGTTTCTTAACCTTCGAAAAATTGAGCCTACCGTTTCTTATAAGTGGTTTATTATAAAAAAAATGAGTGTATACTTAACTTCTTGAAACGCAGTTAATATAAATGTACTAAATTTACTGTTGGTTTTTCCTATCCGCATAAAGAGCATTTTTCGAGATTCTGAGGGGCATGGTTTCAAAATTTTCGCTTCACGTTCCCCTCGGCGGTCCCTACATAAGGGCCCCAAGTTATTAAGCTCCTACGGGCCCCAAGTGTCTTCGTTACGCCACTGGGCCGTACTCTGAGGCGACCAATGGTTATGTCATATCAAGATAAAGTTGGTCATATGCATTCGTTTTGCTGATTGAGGGTTTTATTGCTATTACTAATAAGGCTTGGCTATTGTCACCTAGGGTCCTTTGCGTACACGCTAGAGCGTCTGATTGTTTGGATATCAGTATGAATTTGCGGAATGCCATTGCCGATGTCCTTGTTCCAAGGATGAAAACTTGCAATGGGCAGAAAGCGATATATTTCCGGGGTGCAAAGACTTGGAATGAATTGCCTTTGGATGTCAAACAAGCACCCTCTCTTAGCATTTTTAAAAGTAGGCTGAAGAGTAATTTGCCTCTCTCAGGCTAACTCCATTGTTTTTCATTTATTTTTTTATTTTAGATTGTAAATATAGGTAATTTGTTAGTAATTTTTAGTAACATTGTAAAGTTTGGCACGGCCCCCTGTAAAGCACTCCTCTCGATTGACGGGGCCACCGTGTAAAAATAATGAAAAATGAAATGAAAAATGGAAGTCAAATTTGGCCCAAGCGGAAACCATGGATGATAGTAACGTTTGTCAGTATCTTCAACCATTGCACTGCGGATTTGATTTCCAAACAGTCTGAAATTGTAATGTACTCGCAAAGGACCCTGGGTCACAATGTTGACGGAGGATTAGCTGCTCGGTGGGGACGAGGTTGGGCTTTGTCATAATTATTTTACTAATATTCTGCTTGTTGATGAAGTTTTATTGTTATTGCTGGAGTTGCATGCTGTTGCCAATTTTTATATTTCGCTGTTGCTGTTACACTCAAAGATATCATTTGGTTATGATGAAAGAACTTTTGTTTTTATCGCGATCTGCGTCTTCAATTTGATGAGTCGGAATGGAAAGATGGACTCCGTTAACTTGGTGCACAATGTAAAGATATCGGTCAAAAAAGACAGCCAATGAAAAATCGTGCAGCAGCAAAGCACAAGGACCGATAAATCCATTACTTTTGATACAAAACGAAGCGATGATGACAAATTGCGAACAAAAACAACGCAAGCCGCAAAAGTTACTCTGAAACCTACACGTAGCTAGCTCGCGTATTGTGCATGTAGACTTATGACGATGAGTCCCTTGTATCCCTGCGGTAAAAGCGCCATCTTGAAGTCAAAGAGCACAGGGAAACACTCATAGTCATAAGTCTACTATTGTGTATGTATTGTGCATGCAGCAAGCAGCAAGGGCAATCTCAAGAATATAATTTACACCTTCAACGCAGCCAACCACTTTTGATTTGATCGATTGCACTCACAGGATGTGGAATCTGTTCTTTAGAAACACAAATCGCTTATCGCTTTTTCTTTTTGGAAACCTGAGTCTTTATTCTACAAAATTTGCCCTTGCTTGTGCAGGTCAGAAATGTTTTCCAAGAGCAAACATAAGCATATATAGAAAGAAAGAGGGAAATATCTGCCTCTGATTTTATTCATTTGGTATGGAGGCGATTGTAGGCGATTCCGTGCTCCTATTTTTTGGGTGTAATTAAAACACGGCTGATCAGCTTCTGATACCTTCTTAACCAAACAAGTAAAATGCCTGATGGATGCTCACTAAAAAGTCCCACTAAAAAGATCGCTGTGATATCTAGAGCGCAGTGGTTATGCAAAGGACGTACTCTCTAACTTTCAATACGGGGGGGGGGGGGGGTCCATACCACTGTTTTTTGGCTGACCCCTAAAAATTAAGCCAAATTTTTTGTTATTCAGTCATTGACATCTATCTATAATCAAAATTTATTGAATGCGTCACTGTAATGAATCCCACCAAATTGCACGATCCGTCCTTCCTTCAGATATGTTCTTATTCACAGACCCAATATTGGCACGTATTGAAAGTTACCAGTATTGAAAGTTAATAAGAAACCAAACACTCAGAGCACTCAGATCACTAAAATTAAGAGCCTCAGGACTCAGTGGCGGATTTAGGGGGGCAAGTGGGGGCAATTGCCCCCCCTTCACTATGAAAACTCAGCTTGGCGCCCCTCTTTTGGCGAGAAAAGCGCCCCTCTTCCTGACTCTAACTCATAATTTTTCAACTGTTTCGATTTAAATGTGAAACATATAAATCAAGGCGTTATTTAGCAGTAAACCAAGGAGTTTTCTTTGAAAAGCGTCCAAAAAATTTTCGCGCGCCCTCGGCGCGCTCAATTTCTGTCGTATATTTGGCGCCCACTTTGCAAGTTGCCCCCCCCCCTTCAACTTCGGGCTGGATCCGCCCCTGCCTCAGGTTCTAAAAATAACCAAAGAAGCTACCATTGCAGTCATAGTATTCAATGTATCTTTGTGTTAGGCTATTACAAGAAAATTCTGAACATTCATAGCTGAAAGGAACGGGGGAATGGGGTCAACTAAAGACAAGGAGATGGAAAAGAGCGAGAAAACGTTTGTTTACATTTCACCAGAACATTTATTACTAATGAGATGATAATAATGATTATAAACATCGAGTATGTTCTAATTGGCTAATATATCGTACTGTAATCAATATATTAAAAGTTCTATTCATCTAATCTTCGGCATGTTGTAAAAACCGGACCCCTGCGACCCCTAGGACCTTTAAGTACTAAAAATGAAAAGGATCCTTAACACCACAGGGACATCACCACAGACAAACAATAGATCAATGTCATCAAGCTGTCAAACAAGAGGCTGCGTGTTGTATGAGCTTCCAATCTTTCATCCTACGAACTTTCGTCCGTTCAAACCAACGAACTTTCGTCCGATGCCTTTATTCATGCAGAAAGTCTTTAAAATAACACAATAGGAGATACTCAAAATAGTACTTCTTCATGGTGTAAACTCTCTGCATCATTTCTGGTATTGGTTTGAAAGAGTGGAAGTTCATTGGATGGAAGAGGGGAAGTCAATGATACAAAACTTCCTCATTATGACACTGGTGTTAAGGGTCCTTTTCATTTCTAGTACTTAAAGGTCCTAGGGGTCTCAAGGGTCCTAGGGTCTTAGGGTCCGGTTTTTACAACATGCCCTAATCTTCACGTATTTCCACTTGCAATAATTACAGTATAGATCAAATGACGTCACCCGCCACAATCATTGCCCCGCACCGAAGTGGGGGGGGGGAGGCTTAGTAGTACTCCGTGCGTAAATGACGTACGGGGAGAGCCTCTCAATATCTCTGTCTTTCCCGTTTTATTTTTCGTCTTTCTGATTCAATCAGTTTTTCCTAATTAGAAAAGAGGTTGTGATCACGAGATTGACAAAATGGTGGATAGCGGTAAACCAACCCAAATTGTTAGTGATTCGAATCTGCAGAAGAAAAGATGGACAGGAGCAGCGGATAGCAGGCCTCAACATTTAGGCCAACACCACAACGTGCAATGCAAGAAACAACTAGCTGGCCTAATGATAATCAAACTTGGCCAAATCCGCCGAAAAGTAGCCTGCGTGCAGACTCTTGCACAGGACAGGGCAGAAACGAGAAAGAAAAGTCTCCCCCTTTTCAATTTTGCTGACACGAGTCTAGACGCAGGCTACGGAATAGTGCCCAGCTACAGGTGGGGGGCATTTAGTATTTACTATAGCTAGTTATCAATATTTTTATGGTATGATGCATTTTCTCACCCGATGGAGAATTGGCACAGCACCCTTGAAGAGCCTTGGTCACCCACGGTCCTTTACAGGCACGCTACAAAAAATTCCGACTGTCTGAAAATCAAATTTTGCCAAATGGAAACAATAAATCTGCAGTGCTGAATCGTCTTAACTATTAATTACATCACTGTGGATCCAGGGTTTCGATTTAATCCAAATTTGAGGTTCAATCTGAAATTTCAGTGTGCTTGCAAAGGACCCTGGGTGACGATGGCTTGTTAAATCAGTTAGATGGAATTCCGTATTTACGAAAGCGGCATTCGTGAACCGCGGGTAATTGCGGGCCTCGCACCTAATTATTTTCGTTCAAATATCTCGTTATCTTTGAATTTCACGTGAAGACGCATTTAATCTTAAAAGTGTATCTTTAGGGTATAATTCAAAGTTAATCGACATCGAAAAGTTGAGCGAAGAAAGTGGCTCAACTCGCTTCACTTACTTCACATATGTACTGGACAATTGCGGTGGTCCAACCAATACTACTGAAAGTGGAGTAGTGTAGGCAAGCCTGAACAGTGACGACCTCATTGCCAGGTTGTTCTTACGTCACACACTAATCATGAAGCTGAGTGGACATTCTGGTCCAGACAGTGGGTTGAAATAGACCTTCGATCGAGTGGCGTTAGATTCGTTCGATCGAGTGGCGTTAGAGCTCCTATCACTATTGTGCACATTCGAAAATTCTACAAAATGTGGTTCAATTCTGATTCTATTCAGAATAGCTAAAAGGTCTATTGCACATGCATGCACGAAAATTCGTAACTTTGAGCTGCCCTAACTCCCTGCAACAGATCCTGAAATTAGGCACGACTGGATTTTTGATTTATCTTTTCAAGAATTTCATGTATCAAAACATTTCCTAGTATCAGTTTGCTCATTGACGTCATTTTACGCAGTTTCTGCGTCACGGTTACATTTTCAGCCATGATGCATTGGCGGTTGGCAAGGTAACGCTAATTATGCGACCTCGATTCCAAAAAAGTAATATTGCTTGGTGATTAAATTATGTTGCTCTTCTTTGAAAAACGAATCAAATTGTCGAAAAGTCACTTGACAACCAGAGTACATTCTGGGTACGAGATTTGGAAAATGGGCATAAAATAAATCATGAACCGGGATGCAATCAGAATGAGTAATCGAGGTGAATCCAAACATGGCGTTAAGATAATACCAGGTGAGTAAGTCAAAAAGAGCCCCCGGCGTTTGAAAAATGCTGCTCCCTGGATATCAAACAAAGCAATGATATTAGAAACTGTCTTGTTTTGTTGCCGGTATGTTCAATTAGGCTCAGTAATCTACCCGGCTTTAATCGGCCATTCCTTCCCATTAATATGGGAGATTTCTGCATAACGCACCTTTTCGAGAACCTGGAAACACGAGTGGAAACGACGAGCAAAATTCCCTTTGTTTTCCTTCCTAACAATAATGACACATGCATGTATTTTTGTATTTTGTCCTCTTGGGAGAATGGTCTCCCCCTGAATAAGTTATTCATGAATAATAGGGGGGAGACTTTCTCATTCCCCCAAGTGAGCATGTTCAAGTCATCAGTGCTAGGCAACAATATTTGGGAAATTTACTCGCGATTTTAGCACGTTTTTAAAGGTTTCTCGAAGGTACTTTCTCGAGAAAATCCCCAATAAAATCTGGACGGAGTGACCGACTTCAGCTTGGAAAAATCCTAAAAATAATTGAACATGTTGGCTATTAAATTAGATATTGTAAAAGATCATTACTTACATATTTAAGGAGCAGCAGGTTTGGAAACGGCGGATGTTTTCCCTTTACTCACCCGGTATGAGATAAGCAGCAGAAAGATTGAAAATCTACATGTTTAGATGAATACCGGCATGAATAACTAATAAAAGTTTCTTTCAACATAATAAAGATCCTGATATTCTCCTCAACGGATTTCAACACTAATAATAATCATCATCTGTAAAAATTCAACGATAATACAATGTAATTACAGTTAAAGAGCCTCTGCTAACCATAAGGCTTTGCGTGCTGCGAATGAGGAACCAATACGAACAGAAGCTGAAAAATAGCTTTGCAGGTAATATTTACGTTAAAACATAGGGCTCAAATCTTTAAAAAGGTTGGTGTAAAATTCTATTGCAGTTTTCCTTTAAATAAATGACTTGGAAGGAACATATGGTTCCTTGCTGTAAATCTACCGTGGCAATTTATCGATATCTTGATTAGTTTCAATATGGCAGCATTTATTAAATTTGAGTCTATGACGTCATCAAATGTCTAAATCCTAAACTAGAAAAGCTACAGATTTCTGCTTGCCACCATATTGTAGACCTTCATAAACTATGGTATTCTTGAAGGTTATATCATTTTCCCTCTATCTGTTTTGGATTTACGATGATTTGAATTTTTTCGAAATTTTCCATGAATTTTTTCAAAAATAATTAAATTGCCACTATTTTGAAAAAAATCAAGATATCAAAAAATGGCCATGGCAGATTTACAGCAAAGTACTATAAGTTCCATTCAAGCCATCCAGTTCAAAGAAAACTTCTATAGAATTTTACACCGACCTTTTTAAAGATTTGAAAGATTTGAGCCCTTTCTCCTATCAGGCTCGAACAAGGAGGACACGAAGAATGGACTGTCGCTATGCACGGAGCAATCTAAAAGCAAAATACTGGCCTAACTCAGCAGACGTTCAGATAATCTGAAAGTCCTTTCGCAGTGCATTATAGGATAGCAACAGCGTGCAAGGCCTCTCGGTTAGCAGAGTGTCTTCAAGCAGAGAGCGAATTGCTATGAGCGAGAAACGCAAAATGGGCAGCATCCGACTCGTAAGATTGGCCAAAGAGCATCAAGATCACAGTGTTTACTTAATTTTCCCGAAATCTGTCCCTTTTCTTGGAGCACTTAGTTAATTGAGTAAGCGTGGAAAGCTAAAAATGGAAGGGCCCGGGGATGGGGATCAAGATCGAGGGGACCATTATACATGACTGTGAGTAAAATATCACAAATTTAAAAATATTGCAAGGTAATTTAACTTCAGCATCATTTCGCCTGTGGTACAGCACGTCAATATTTGGTGAAACAGAAAAGCTTTTGGTTAAATACGAATGCTCCACGAACGATGTACACGGGAACGATGTACAAAATGAAGAAGGATGACCCAAACATGATAAACAGAAGGGCAAGGGGCAAACGATCCCAATGCGTACAAGAGAAGTATGAACTGCAACAGGCACTGGTTATGAGACACATTTCTAATAACGTAGTAAAGAGAAATCCAATGCGATTTATCTATCTCGTTAATAATATAAACTTAACAGGAAGTGTCTCTTTCATTGCCCAATGAAATTAACCATCTGGCAAATTTTCATACATTTTATTTCCGCAATGATAAAGACCAACCTACTAATTTTGTTCTTTATTCGACCATTGCTTGCTACAGGCAGTTTAAATGCTAAATGAATTTTAAAGCCAACAAGAAACACTTTTTCATTCATACCCATGGACGAATGACAGTGAAATTGTCGAATTTAAAAATCCATCACTATCTCACAAATCTTAACATGAATCAACCTTTTCAAATAAAACAAAAAAATTTTTTTTAAGATTTATGTAATTTCAAAACTTGCTCGGTTTGATTTAGTTCGTTGAAAGGAAAATATTACCTCTGAAAAGCATTCCATTCTTTTTCTTTGGATGGACTTGCAAAGTGCTCGATGGTATGAGGAAAAATGAAATTTTGATGAAATCGGCAACTCAGCAAAGGGTGTATTTTGTCCAATAAACAATTCTGGTCTCCCTTATGATACAGCGATTCGCCGTTCTCGAGAACGGATTTCCCATCTCTGACGGCAGGGACCGCGGAGCTGGGGGGGCTGGGGGGGCTTTAGCCCCCCCCAATAATTTCCAAGATATGGTTTTTTTATGTTCTAGTTTTTCGAGTACCGCTTCGTTTTGAAATAGGTACGGCGTCGGGGAGTTTTCCTGAAACAGAACAGGATCATTACAGAAGAATCTATTTTGAGGCATTGGATCTCCTTGTTGAGGCATGAGAGGTTCAACCAGTCCAGTTTTATTTCTTCAAGAAACCTTAAATCTCTTCTGGTTAACTTCCTTAATGCAAGCGATGTTTCGTCTCAAATGAAATACGTCGAGGAGAATTATGCCGAGGACATAAAAATTTCACTATTGTTACCACTGCTTGAAACATTTAAACTTTTAGTAAAAGATGTAAAGATAGATTGCTTTCATGATCTAGATGGTTTTAAAAGAAATTCCAGTTGCTCAAAGATTGCTAATAGGTGAAATTGTCCAAATTTGTAAACTGCTGAGTGTCAGCCCTGCAACAAGTGCAACTGGCGAGCGATCATTCTCTTTAGTAAGGGTCTAAAAACTTGGCTTCGCTCAAGAATGTCCCAAAAAAATTCAACAATTTAGCAATCCTTCATAATCACAAACGTAGGACAGACAGAATAAACAGTATCGAAGTTTTAACTATTTTCATCAATAGAAACGAGAACAGGATACAAAATTTAGGGAAATTTTGAAAATGTAGATTCATTGATGATACAAACTTACTCAGAATAAATGTTCAATGTTGCGTTGTTAGGTTCTGCTGTGTTTAAAATGCTTAACTCTGAAAGTATAGCAGTGTTATGTTATGTCACCATATTATCTATTTCTTAAAATGAAATAAATCCAAGAGATTTTTAACTTCGTCATAAGACTAAAGCATAGCGTTCCTTTAAGCCTTTCCCTTTATACTAAAAGATGCTGCATGGTCCCCGAGCCTTCGCTATCAAATGTTAGACGTACTATAAACTGCAAACTATTTTCCACTTTTATCGCGATTTACAGTAGGATTTAGTCGTTAAATACACTACAAATGAATATCTTTTCCCGGGCGTTTCTTGGTATGAAAAGGGCGTTGGTCGCATTTATAGCCAAAGTAGAGGGCGTGGTCAGGAAAATTTTTCTGGGGGCTTCGCCCCCAGGCCCCCGCAGGTTTCTCCCTGCTTTTTAGCCCCCCCAATCGAAATTATGCTCCGCGGTCCCTGTCTGACGGTACTCAATCAAATCCAAATAAACAAAGCGGATATAACCTTATGGTTGACTGCACCATAGTCATAAGACTGCACTGAACGTGAGAAGTCTTTGAGGCCATTAAATCACCATGTCATGTAAGAAACCGGAATCTTTGACTGCAAAAATCAACGATTGCTTCACAGATCACCACTGGGTTGACAACAAATGATTATTGGGATAATAGTGCGATTGATTGATTGATTAATTGATGGAATGATTGACTGATCGATAGATAGACTGAATGACGCTAAATGCTCTGCTTAAAACTACATGTTAATCCTATTAAATCTATACTCAATGATAAAACTTTGTACGCTGCTCTCTCCATAAATAGCTGTCTTTCTGTCCGCCAGTCCGTTAGTCAGATCGATCTGTCCGCTAAAGGGTAAAAGCATCTTTTCTTAGCATCCTCATAGCCATCAACATATTTAACAAAGACTATTTACAATCCCAGTACCGTATTGTTGTGTGCAGTCCTGCCTGCCGTTCCAAACAGTAATTTCTGAACTTTGCATTAACAATAACCGCGGGCTTTAACACATTGTGTCCAAACAGTGTTAACGAAGATACTCCCTGCAACATATGACAATAAATAATTAATGGTACATGTCATTGCCAACTTAATAATTAGTTTGTTTGTCATGAGCTAGAGGCTGATTAAACTTAAAATAGAAGTAAAAGGTTCGGGAGACCTTCTGGAGATTAACTCATTCTTAAGGAGCTTTGCAAAATAAGAGCAATGCACTTATAAACTGCATTCGAATCACCCTTAATGTATTTTGCATTTCTCCAAACATAAATTCCAAGCTGGAAAATCAGGCAAACATCTCAAACAAAAATGGCATTTACGTGGAAGGTTTATTGACAAACTTATATTCCCAAACAACCAAACAGACGTGACAGAGCGTCCAACTACGGTACAGTTGCATAAGCCACTAGGAAATTGGGGCATATTTTGTCCAAGCGGTTCTTGAAGGAGCTGAAACCAGAAAGAATGTTTGCACAGGTTGGGCCAAAAGTGGAGGCTTATCAGAGGGTAAACGAAACAAAGCTGGTACAGTTATCATAATTCCATTGAAGTTAAGCAAGAAGTTGATAACATTAAAGGGCATTCTCTGACCGACCTTCGACCATCAATTACCACAGATTATTAACAACAGAACGAATTTACTTGATTCCAGAAGCTAGGGACGTTACTCTAGCAATGTTACTCTGATGACGTTACTATAGTGACGTCACTATGGCGATGATATACAACATGCTATGGCCTGCTAATCAGATGTTACCAGCATAGAGTCGCTCATAGCTTTGTAAATCAGTATCTTATACGAAGGCAAGCCAAATTTTATCATTTCAGTTGCAAGCTATAATTACAGTATGTTCCCGCATACAAGAAACTCAAAATGTTAAATCAGGCTGTTTCGTTTCTTATTTGTATAGAAATATCTTTACAAGAGGCTGGCAATAAGAAACTTCCCTTTCATATGCAATTCTTTGCTCTGAACGCTTGCAAACGTCTGAGGCATTAACGGTCGAAATATGTAAATAATGATATATCATTTCATGTGTTAGAATATCAAATTGGAAAACAAGTTGGATAATAAAATAAAACCTATTTCATAATCTTAACAATTTACAAGAATTTGAAAACAACACAGGTAGACTTATATTTAATGAAGGCAGGCAGCGGTTTTTATGCGCCCGTTTCATATTTGCGGGGACTTAACTGTGTCGCAATTTTCACAAGACTCAAGCAAAGCAAGCATACGAAGAATGAGACAAGATGGGCATCTTCAGGCTCAAAAAATAAAACAATAATCAATTTTCTTAAAAATTGAAAAATAACAAGAAACTATTTAAACATCATATGTACAATAATTGATTGAAAAGAAGTGAGACATTTATACCTTGGTCAAAATATCTGTTATAAATTTTGATCTTCCTTCCCTCGTTTATCTGTGTTCAGTTTGTCTTTGCTTGGACGCCTCTTTTGTTCACGAAGTTTTTCCTACAAAGCGAAAATCATATGACAAATCAGTTGCAGTAGACACAGAACAAAACGCCTGTAATAGACCTTTTAGCTATTCTACAAAAGAGCCTCCATTGAGCATTATTTTCATACATTGTTATACGCGAAGCTCGATCAAATGCAGTTAGAGCTTCTATCGCTATTGTCTACATTCGAAATTCTACAAAATGTAGCGAACATCATTCGATTCTGATTCTTTTCAGAATAGCTAAAAGGTCTATTGGCCAAAGACTGAGACCCCGTTTACACTGCACTGGTACAACTTTGGATCCGTAACAAAAGTGCAATGGATTAGCCTCCCATTCACACCGCTCCTGCTAAAAAAGGAACACTGCTCATTCTATCTATAGAATGTTGTTCTGGAGCAGTATAAACCATGTTGGACAGTGACACATTCGTATCCGATCAAAACTGCATCAGTACAATGAAAGTGAAGTTGGGTTTTTAGCGCCAAGTGCTGGGATCACAAAAGTAGCTAAGCGCTAATCGAGTCCACGACCCCTTGTTATGACGCTCAAATGATGAGGCTCTACCGGGTATCGAGCCCTATCCGCCTGACTGTTCTGGCTGCAAAATCAGAGGATTTCACCACTGCGCCACTTTCAGTGTAAACAGTATAAACGTGGTCTACACGAAAATATACAAAGGCATTAGAGAAACTATTGTTGTTTAGTATGGGGCTCCTGTGGAACCACTGGATTGAATAAATTGAATTACAAAAATCACGAAATAGGGCAGCAAGAATAGTAACAAACAGTGCTTTTACTTACAATTTTCTCTGATTCTCCTTTCCAATAATCATAATTGCTATTTATATATTCTATTGCTTCGGGGACACATGCAAATTCTAAAGGATGAATAAAAGGAATAAAAAGAAAAATAACAGAAAAATGCTTTGTGTACATCTACATGGTTAAATCAGCAACCTCAATGCTGAGGGCTCCGCTGATGAAATACGATTTGTCACTGCATGTACAGCCGTTTGATGAAAATTCGTTGAATTAAAATACAAGGAAGAAAGTAACGGGTTGGTGTTTAAACTGGGCTTACATGCAGGTACCTAATCTCGGTCTTACCCTGGCTCTATCCAATAATGAAAGAAGATACAAAGGAAATGGACAGACTCACAACAATGGACTAAATCATCACAGACAAATCAAGCTATATCATACGAAGTGATCAAATGTACAGAAATACTTTTTTTAAAGCACTGCCATAGATCCAGTGAGATCTAACTAAATTAGTGCAAGGACAGTCTGTTGGAACTTTTCTTTAGTCATTGTAAATATAGATCTTTCAGTATGGTTTATTTCGTTTTTAAACAGCAGTTTGTATATCAATAAATAGGTGGTTAACTGAAACTTGTAGCCTATGTTAAAAAATAAATAAAATTGAAACAAGAATGAATGAACAAGTATTCGCCAGCTCAGAAAGTCAAAGACTATTACAAATTTATCATGAGTTCTTCTCTGACTACGTTGCGATAATTTGATACGGATAATCAGAACCAAGAATATATATATATAGACATATGAATAAAAGAAACTTACTGTCCCAAGCAGAGTAAAGATCAATCACAAAATAATCAATAAACGACACCTATGAAGGAAAAGAACAGTTTAAATATATAACACTTGAAGGAATTTATGCGGGATGTCCCAACAAAGTTGCGACGTTTGCAAAGGGAACACGGTATAGAAAAAGTAAACCAACACCTCGCATTGTAGGTCATTGTTAAAAGATGACAATATTTGCAAAAAATTATTGAACAACTATTTTCATCAGCTAAGTTATCTGGCTGAAATCATTGATTCCCAGCTGATGGAAGCTTTGCAGACAGAAGCCCCGCCCCGCCCCGCCCCGCCCCACCCTACCCCGCCTTGCCCTGCCCTGCCCTACCCTGCCCTGCCCCGATAATGTTTCCATTGTTTACAGTTGTCAATCATTTCAATCGTATCAACCTGTATCCTTCATTCGATTTTAGACAGTATCATCAAACTTAACTTGTTCTTACCTGTGACTGGGGAACGTTACAAGTTTGCCTGTCAAAAACAGGCATTATAATAGGAAGACCTCTTCGTTTCTCTTCTTCTGTCTGAAAAGAAAATCACAAATTATAAATATACAGACTTATCTTTATATGCAAGAAATACAAATAGAATGTTATGCCAGCCTTTTTGTGATTTTGAACCTACGCTACTTTCGAGAGTAAATATTAAAATTGAATGACATACTTGATGAAAATATTCTTCAGCGATTCGATAGGCCCATTCAATACAAAGTTTAAGCGGCCTAGCAGGATTTGCAATGTCAGCACATTTGATGATCATCCTTCTTATGAGAGTTTTCGATTCATTTGAACATGGGTTGCCATGGGAGACTGTTGATTCTGGAGTTCCTTTGCCACTCTGTAGGAAAATAACGAGATAAGTCAGAACATATAAGAAATTTGCAGCAACACACCAAACCATACAATCAAAGTGCTAGATTTTCGTCGTAATTGCACTGTCTAGTTGCGATTTGATGGTGCAAAATACATTAAAATTTATGATAAAGTTAAACTTAACTTTATCATAAATTTTAATGTATTTTGCACCATCAAATCGCAACTAGATAGACAAATAATTAGAAATTTTGAATCGATGTCAAGTAAATAAAGTAGGGCTAGACCCACTGCATGATTTGTTATGGAACTGCCAGTCCCCTTCTTTTCTTTTGACCATTTGTATATTGTCTGTACTGTTCCTCGTTTTATTACCCTTTTGTCTTGAAGTTGCATTTCCAAATTGTAAGTAAGGTTCTTGGTGGAGGCCAGATGACCTGGTGTCTTCCTACGCCAAGAACGGTACAGTATTTACGAATTTATATCACTTTACGTTGGAAAGCACATCGTGATAAGATTGTATGAAACAAATAAAATACTTGCTACTGTTTCCTTCATCAATCTAATTTTGAAACTGAAGTTCAATCCTTAAAAACAGTTTCAATGAAAAATGAGCATAAATACTTCCTTTTGGATTGAAAAATGGGTATAAAATCAGCAGCAAGAAGATAATTCCATCAATGATTCTGCAGCTGATTCTCCAGAGAGTCGCCCCGTTTAAGTCTTGACAAGCAAAATAGATCTACGTACCATCGACCCGGTCTCATCATGCATTAAGTTTCTACTATTGAAGGAATTGTCAAATTTGGATAAATGTTCGAAATGTTGTTTCATCTCTGTTGCCATAATCATATCGATTATCTGTTGTCGTAGAACTTTGAAATCTTCACTGTAAAGAAGAATCAATCAATTAATCAATCAATCAATCAATCAATCAATCAATCAATAAAGCAGAAATGGCTGATCGAAATACGTTACGGCAGTTAAGGTCCGCTTGATAATTGATCTTATTTCGCTCCGGGGAAAGTAATGCTTGCTGTGTCTTAATAAAGCAAACCAAATAAGACAGTATTCTTCATTTTGATATTCCGTCCTCCCATAATGATACTCTTTGCTACAAATTTGAGCATGGAAAACAAGATAGAATTCAGGCCTGTCCATCAACCAGCCATTAATCGATTAATCAAAGAGTTCCGAATAATCAAAAATAATCGAGTTCGAGTCATTAATTGATTTTCATTCAAGACTGATTGTGAGAAAATAATCGATTTTCAGAGACCAACTTGAAAAGAAACCGGATTGCCATTGGATATAAAGATCGACAAACAAAAATTGATCTTTCTTTTTACAAATGATGATGAACAATACCTGCAAATATTTGCCGAATACCTTCATACAATTTACAGCAAACGCTTGGATAACACATAAACTTTGTTTTTTTTTCTTAGAACTTATCAACATACCGTTAAAATTACCTTGTTTAAAAATTTGTTAGTGTATTAGATCGTTAGTTCTTTAGCTTTAGTTAGATTAGACCATGTATCTGATGATATTGTGTCGAATTAAAAAAAAAAGACTTATTCTCTGAATTTTATTCTATTGCTACCACTGTTTGTTCCTGCCTATGACGTAATTATCACATACACCCTTCGATTAATTGATTAATCGGCAATTTTGTACACGATTAATCAAATCGTAAAGGCATGCCTAATAAAGATCACCAGCCTTGACAAAGTTGTATATAAGCCATTCAAATGCACTGCAGCAAGTCGATTCCCTATGAGAATTACGTTTCTTCTATGCTCTCATGTTCATGTTTTAAAGCCTGGGAATTTTTTTTTTCTATAACAAATATGATTTAAAATACATTAAACAAAACACTACAATTTCAATCTAAACTGTTGGGGTGAGAGGCAAAAAACCAAGGTTATCGTGTTGCCTCCTCACGCCACAACCCTATTTACAATATTTGTATTTTCAAGCAAAGGAAAGTTAAACTATACAAACAGAAAATGAATGAAGTCAACGGACAACGTATTCAGGGCAAATTCATTCAAGCCTGGGAATGAAAGAACAAAGGAGATTGTTGAATGTACCTCTCGAGATTCCTAAGAATATCTGATTTGCTGTCTTTCGCGGTCAGTTTGAAGGCCATTGCTGCATGGTGACTCTCTAATACAGCTCTAAAATTAAAATAAGACATGAAATGGCGTTACTTGTTTTAACATAAATTCGTAAATCGACCTAAAAATATGAAAATAAATTCGAGACATTTGAGAAAAGTATGAATTCATTTTATGTCTGATGCATCATGCTAAAACTAGGTGCTTACAAAAAACGGAAAATTGAACCATACACACCGTAACAGCTTGTTATCCCAAAAATGACGATGTGAAAAGTAAATTTCTCCGTGATTCACTTGCAGTAAAAGAAAAAATGTGAATTAAGTACTTACATATCATTATATAGCACGGCTAGATCATTGCCAGCATTGCATAAAAAGGAATTGGTGTATCCTGGGTGGTCGACGTCATGCACCGTCGCAGCGATCAACGCAGCAATTTCATCTGAAGGCTCTAGAGAGTTCTACAAGAAAGATTCAACTATATCACTCGCGTATGAATGGTAAAGAGGCGCTCAATATTTTAATTGCAGTAAAAACCCTCACATAAGAACCTTCATTTATTAAGAACCTACAGCCTGAAATCATATATTTTGTGGATAAGAACTATTTCAGCCTGATATCATAACTAGGTTCTTAATAAAGGGTTTCATTCATTCATTGGGAAATAAATGCAATCTGTTTGCCAATCAACCTCTTTCGTGAACTCCAAAACATTACTTACAGAACTGTAATAGGCAGGGCCTGCAGGGGTAAACTGGGTAAACTTGGGTTGAAATGGATAGGGCCAAGAGTGTAAATAAGTTTGGCTAAGATTTAGATTCACATATTTCCCTTTGTTAAGAACCTACACCCTGATTACTGGATGTGCCTCATTGCATAAGAACCTAAACAGGCTGAGTCCAAAATCTTAGGTTCTTATGTGCGGGTTTTTACTGTAGGTCTGTTGATAATTCAATCATGCACATGATGATAATGATTTGTGAAACATCTGA
Source organism: Aurelia coerulea (assembly GCA_039566865.1). Taxonomy (NCBI): domain Eukaryota; kingdom Metazoa; phylum Cnidaria; class Scyphozoa; order Semaeostomeae; family Ulmaridae; genus Aurelia; species Aurelia coerulea. Next base: position 25,653,001 of record CM076950.1, on the reverse strand, counting down.
GTCGAAAACTAACTTCATAAACCCCAGAAGAACCAAAGCTGATCAAGTCTGGGGCGCTGAGGCTTAGGTTACCTAATGGGCTAAGGCTAGGTTTACCCATTTCAAGTCATGTGATCACACCCTTGCGAAGTTTCAGTATTATTCTACTTCTGGCACTCATGGGACAAGTTTTCATGGCACAAAATATGTTAAAGAAATCAAAAGATGTTTTATGTTAAGAGATTGATCACATGACTTGAGATTGATCACATGACTTGACTTGAAATGGCTGTAAACAAACATTAGCCGATCTTGTATAATGCCATTCAGTATACTTTGTAATTGGAGTGTTATCTATAACAGAATCCATTTTTTCTCATGAAGTGAAAACTAAAGGATAGATCAAGCATTCTATAGTTTTTAAATTTGTGGCATAATCTATTTTTTTACAACAGTTCATCATCATCTAATCTGGTCATGATTCTCTTTCCAAAGAAGTTTTTGTGGATCCGGCCATCAAGTGTTACATTAGCCTATTACATTACATTACATTACATTACATTACATTACATTACATTACATTACATTACATTACATCACATCACAGTACATTAGTGTTATATAAAAGAATCTTGACAATGAAATGAAAGAGATAGCTGTTAAACTTTCATTGGCATTCAAAGCATCTAGTTGCAACATAGTGGTTAATGTATCACAAAAATAAATTCGTTTGTACCTTAACGTTTTCTCTAAGAAGGAAACACGACGTGGCGTGAAGCACATCGGCAGCATGCGTTGAAGTGTGGTATGCATTTGACGAGTGATATTTTGATTCTATCAGCTACAAATTAAAAAAGAATCGATTTATTAACGATGCTTTATACAGCGAAATCAATCAACCAATCAACTAATCAATAAATTAATCACGCAGACACTCAATCATTCGATTAATGAATTGTTCTTTCAGTGACCATTGACCAAATTTCACCAACTTAAAGGGGCAATTGCACGGTGCTAGCATATTTCTCACACATTTGTACATGTCTGCAGGCTTATTCCTGTGTTATCTGTAAGATAACTAGACAAAATGACGACTGTTTCTAGATAATTAATTAAGTATCAGAGAATTTCTGTCACACTTTAAACTTTGATAGCTGTAGTGATGGCTGAGATAAAGGCAGATTTGGTGAGTATGGTTGATCAAGGTGCGTAGGTGCATTCAAAGGTGTGAAACCTATTCTCGAGGATTGTAAATAACTGATCCAAGCAGCCGAGCCAAAGGATTAGGATTTTACGCATCAACAATAGACCATTACGCTAAAGATGGCGGCGAGGAACTTTTTACCAAGATGCATTGCGTTCTAATTGCGAATCTTTAACGATTCCATGGGAATTCGATTAAAGAACGCAATGCATCTTGGTAAAAAGTTCCTCGCCGCCATCTTTAGCGTAATGGTCTATTAACCGGGAACATCTACCGACTGAGTCAAAAACACGTTTGACGGGCTATGGAATAGAAAGTACGCGGCCGATATTCAAAATTGAAATGCTAATCCATCAGTTAAATACAAACTCAGATGTGAAAACTTTATTGGTAAAATCAGTCATCATTTAGACCCAGAAATTAAAAACATTCCATTTCCGAAACATAAAACTGTACTGAATTCTATAATTCAATGGCAAGTAAACTATGGAACCAGAACGGAACATCGAATACAAACCCCTTCCAGTATTTCACTAATATCTATTAAAGGTACGTGATGTCTTCCAAACAAAGTGTTCACCCTCAAGTTAGCCTTTGACTGATAGATTAACATTTTAGTTTTTAATATCGGCTACGCATTTTCTATTCCACAGCCAACCAAATGTATTAACTTTTATAATCACCCACTACAAGAGCACCTGAAAGGCTTTATGTGACTTGCTAGTGTAAAGGGTGTTACTCACTTGCAACCATTTCCGTAATACATCTTCTGATATACTAAGAAATTTGCAGACGTTAAATCGGCTGAATAATGCATATCCTAGATAATACAGCGGCCTATGAAGAGAAAAATAAATAAAAATAAATTCTGTTCAGGATGAGAAAAAGAGAAATAATTCAATTCTGCTCTCACTTGTATTAAAGCGAAAACGTTCAAAGAATAAGATGAAACCGTAACGTAAGATAAAATTATGATTCTCGTCTGGTTTGCAGCATGAATTTAAGCTGCCAAGGTAACTATAAACTGCCGCTCAATTCTTCTTTTTTACCTAATGCTAGCTAAAGTGTAAATTCAACTTTAGTTTCTTTGTGTGTAAGGGTTCCTTTTTGTTGTAAAGTAATTGTACATTTGCAGTGTCGGAAGTGACGCTTAGTTAGGGGTCCCATGCCTGGATGCGGCACGCCTACCGGGTGACCCAAACAAACTTCACGAGCTAGATCGCACTTAGTTTCCTGAAAGCAAATGTTATGAACACAAAGAAGGTATCAGCATGTAGCTGAAAGGCTCAGCTATCTTTTGAGATGTCGTGTGGTCAGTTTAAGTTATGCCTTCTGTCAGCAAAAACAGTTTCAAACATATGGTAATTCATTCATTCCCTGGTCCATGTTTTGGAAGATGTGACAAAAGCTGAATTCCAAATTTGCTGTGGAGCACGAAATTTGAATGAGGAACAGAGGCTAATCATTTTGCAAACAAAAAATTTCCCCAAACGACTTCAAATCTATTTGCTACGTTGAGTTTCACAAAATGTTGACTGAAAAATGATGGCGATTATTTCACTCAAAATGAGGAATCCGGGATTCAAAATTTTCTTTGAATCCTGTTTTTTGGATAGTAATCATTGCTCAAAATGACCATGCAGCATCTCAAAAGCAGGCGTGCATAAACATGGGAACGTGGGAACAAAGTTCCCAGGCAGCTTTTTCCAAAGCAATATTTTGCAGGCAGTTTTTCTAAAATAGTTTTTGATGAAATGGAATTGCAGTAAGATGATGAATAATATCAAAGAAATGGTACAAATTGCTCATGTTCTGCTGTTGAATATATGATTAATCGTTTCGTTGCTCCATGTGTAAAAACTGTTTGATAACTGCATTATTACTGGTTCTGTTAATAGGCTTTTCTACCCTAGCTGAACAAAATTGATATGCAGACAGGTTTTCAGAGAATTTCTACCGCTCCCAGGCAGGTTTGAACATTATGCACGCCTGCTCAAAAGATATACGCTTTTCAACTAAACTGTGATACAAAGCGTTGTGAGATTTTGTTTCCTAAATCTCACAATGTGATACAAAGACTTTCTCAATAACTTTTGAATTAAGAGAGCTAGTTTTGATCTACCTTGTGAACTCTTTATGGGTAACCTGGTGGCAGGCCTAAAATAGCTTTAAATAGCCAGAAATCTGTCCAGCCAACTTTAAATAAAGTAATGAAAAAAGATGCTAGTTGTGGAGGCAACTCGATGTTATATTAGTTTGCTTCCACCTCAAAAGTAATTAAATTTTGTGTATTTTAAGTTTTATCAACATAACAAAATTCTGGCTGGGTTGCTGAAAAGCAAGTCGATTCTTAATGGCTTTCGATCTCCGCTAAATACGTTACAAACTTGACCATTTAATAGCATAATTCAAATCTTTTCCTTCATGTTGGACCGATGTTAATGTTTTAGCTTGTATCATCAAAAACTTTTCAAAACTAGAGAGATAGAGTTCGGAGGTTAATTTTGTAGCATAGTTAACCCTTAAACAGCGAAGAGAATTTTTCAAATCATTTCAAATAAACAACCAATACAAATAAATTCGGAACAAGATTAAAACTCAAAACTACCTTTTATTTGTAACTTTTTCCAATCGCATTATATCGAATTCCCATTTATGTTCACCCTCTAATGCAAGTTGGATTTCAGGGGGTGCGTGTAATGAGTGAAGAGACAGGGATGGCCCATGTCCTGAGTCTCGATGAATCATGTGACCTGGGCAAGAGAAACAAATCATTTCATAAAATTGCACATCATAAAATTAAAGGGTTGCCATCTCCAAATTTCTGTGACGGGGATGGCTCAGTGGTAGCATGCTTGACTACCAATCTGAAGGTTGGTGGTTCGAGTCCCCGCCCTGCCGAACCTGCTATAAAGTTTGAGGAGAGTCGCCAACTCTCTGTAATTCCAGGCTGAGGGAATCACGAGGTGTGGTCACAAAGGAACGACCAGGACGCTGCTTCGATAAGCTCAACTTCTCATCGTCCTAAAACTACCTTCGGATGCTAGGTAGAAATGTATACAACAACAACAAAATTTCTGTCGAAACGGTGATATTGCAGTTTTTTGAAAGGCAACCTCACACTCTTTCCTTTTTTTCAAAATTAAATCCTTATTTGAATCTTTGCACTTCACAGTGGAATAAATAAAAAAACATTAATATCTCTTACGATTGCTCGGGTATAAGTGTACTCTTGACACTTACTTTTTGGTAACTTGGGTGAAGCCATCAATAAGATGCAGAGAACAATGAACACGTGCCTAAACATTGGTTTTACGGCGTTTGATCTGGAGATGGAGCCCTTTTAACACAAAACATACCAGAACTAAATAAACATAAATTTTCTTTCTATGACACGAGGAGCATTGCACATTCATCCCAAATAAGTGATCTGGGAAGAGCGCATGCAGTCAAATCTTTCAACCAAAAAACATACATTTGCTATCAAAACCTTTGAATCGGCAATACACTTTCAAAGCCAGCTACTAGTAAAAGCCTCAAATTCTAAATGCCGAAGGCTATGAAAACCCAACGCTCTCGATGTATGATGACACGTAAAATGCTAATTGCATCGAACTACAAATGTTGGTTGAATTTGCTAAAATAGTAACAGTATAGTAATAGTAATGGTAATAGTAAAATAGTATTGAAATACCTTTTATGTTGGCGTCACCCGAATGTCGCCGTCGACTCTACAAAAAATCAAAGGAGTTTCAACTTGCTTTTCTCACATATTAATAAATCTAACCATTGCCTTCAAGACCAAGATAGAAAAACTGTCAATCAGCTGAAATGTCTTCAAAGTTTTGCCAAATGGGGGACGTGTTTGAAATGGTCATCGTCTAGTCAAACGATGAAATAAAAACTTCATACAAGGATCGATTTTTTCATCGTACAGATAATTAAATCGATGCTTATAAACTTCGAAAATGATCGCTTGATCATTTGTTTCAAGTTCGGTTTATAAGATACGAAGCATGAGAAAAAATTTCTGGGTCTACAGGGTGTCCCAAAAAAATTGTGCCCCGTTTGTCAGAAGACTGGGACAACACCGCAAAATATTCTCGCAAAACTTTCGCATGATTATGCTCTTCAGATGTTCAATTGAAGTTTGCTACCATCCCCATGAAAATCCGTCGAAAAATGATGGAGCTATGACCTTCAGGAGACCAAAATTGCCCGATCACTGAAACCAGCGGTCGGCCATTTTGTCTTACTATTTTGCAGCGATAAATAGCTTCATGGATTGAAAATGAAACAGTAGCCTCCAATTTCGTAGCTTTCGTGAAAATTCTGATAATCCTCAGAGAGTTCCACTATTTCTGACCTCACAGAAATTATTCTTACCTCACGTGAAGCTACTTATCACTGCAAAATAGTAAGACAAAATGGCCGACCACTGGTTTCAGTCATCAGGCAAATTTGGTCTTCTGAAGTTCATAGCTCCATCATTTTTCAACGGATTTTTACGAGGATGGTTGCAAACTTTAATTGAATATCTGAAGAGCAACACCATTCAAAAGTTTGGCGAGAATCTTTTGCCGTTTTGTCGCAATCTTCAGGCAAACGGGGCACAATTTTTTTGGGACACCCTGTGATTAAATTCTATCCATTTTCGTCAGACATTCTGAACAATTTCGTCAGACACAATTGGAAATTATGAAGCAATAGCAAATTTCTCCCCCCCCCCACCCCCATTTCTCCAAGCCCCTTTTTATCGCTTACCGTGTGCATTAGGCCATCGACCAAATCACTCTCAACCCCACCTTTGTCTTCCGCTTTATCCGTGAATGGGTTGAAAAGCTCAGTTGAGCGAAGAATGTCCTGAAACAAAACAATGAGCTTCATTGAAACTAAAAGGAAAAAGATGAGTGCTAAATGGCCCTAAATGCTTTACAGTTCATGCATATCATTAGTATATGGTAATAAGTCTAGCAAAGAGCGAGAAATAAAGCATGAAAATATATTGAAGAAATCGTAACTGATTCCTTGAAGAAGGGGTACTTGGCTCGTCAACCCTCTGGGGTTTCTCTAGAAAGAATTTCCCTTCTTCCCTAGAGTATCATAGTATCCTGGACAATTATTCCAGCTAAAAACATTCGTAGTAAACAAAAATGTATGTAGTAAACTCTAGTGTGGTTTGTTCAAATAAAATTGAAACATAAAAACATAAGCATGAAACATGAAAGACTTTCACCATGTCATACGCAGAAAATTAAAGAAGTAAAAGAAACAACTTACGATAACTTTTTCAAGAACTTGCACTACATTAACAGGACTATTTTCTTGCACAGCATTCAACATATTTATGACCTGTAAAAATAAAACTTTCGTTTAACCTGCAGTCTTGACAATTGTGGAACAGTTGATAAAAACGCCCTAATATAGAACCGAATAGGTTCCTGACTGAATACGATTCATGTAGTTTCAACTGCTCTCAACTATGGAGTTTCAGCAAGGGTTGGAACCGATTAAGATTCGCCTATCTTGAATTCAACATACCAACAGCAATTCACCCGAAATTCTACTCCATCGGGAAAAAAGGTTAAAACTTTCCTCGTTCAAGCTATGTTGTCCTAAGCTGAATAATTCTGCTCGATATATTAACATTCCTTGTCCAGCCGGGCCTCTGCAGGTAACAAGTCTGTAGAACTGACACGGTATATTGATATTAACCATTTCAAGAATACAGATACGACTACATCAGAGGTACGAGTATTCGATGAGAACACAACTCGAATTAAAGAAAGGCCATAAACACAAGAATCATAACGAATTCAGCATGAGAGCTTTTAGCGAAATCATCTACTTTGATTAAAAGTGAAAACTTGAAGTTGAGCATAAAAACAACCTCGCCACAAAATCTCCATTGAACGAATTCGCCGGCAGTGAGAACACGATATGGTGTATCAAAGGAAAAAAGTACTGTTGGAAAAACTGAAACTGTATGTGTGTTAAAAAGTAGCAGGTGCTCCGTTTGTCAGGGGGTGATTGATTCAGAACATTTGCTAATGGCTAAGCAAGCAGTTACTCAAATGGTCATAAATGTCCGCTGAAAAACAAGCGGCCTAATAAAAATCCAAAAGCATGGTCAAGCAGCGTATGGGCAGAATACGCAAGGGAACTAAACATTCAACGACCCAACCAACTCAGACAGTCGATATCATTAGTTGATTCAAAAACAGTTACATCCGCCAAGAAAAAACCTTATGTACCAGAAGATCCTCGATGCTAAAAGTTGAGGAAAAGAAGATCAGCGATAGTGTTCAAACACAGGCCAATATCCGAAGACAATTGACTGAACACAGCTACAATGCTAGTAGGCAGATGTAAACAGAAGAGGCAACCCCCCTGTAGACAAAAATACAAACTATCTCGCGGAAAAGAATTTATCCGTACGATCTTTCTGCTATATAATAAGATTTGGTAAAACTGGGCATTTATTAGTAGAAATAATCCACCCTGAGAAACCTACAACAATCGTAAAATTCATAGACAAAAGTTCTCAAAGACATGGGTTTAGTTTCGCACTTTCTAACGTCTTAAAGATTTCAGTTTTCCTGAATAAATCTTTTAGGCGCCTGGAAATTTTGAAAACAGTTCAAGCATGCTACATATTCAGTTTGTTTATGACAAAAAACAGCTGTCTTTAGCAGTGTCTTGCTGTCCTAAACGTTTTCTTCTGAGTCCTAAACCGCAACACAGACATGGACACTGCGGGTGCTGTGAGACAGCAAAGTAGTCTGTTTTTGCAGCCAGAATTATTCAGAGGTTGATGGTTCCACTTGAGCCTCTTTCCTCGATTTGCGCTTTGTTACTTTCTCGATGCCTGCATTTGTTGCGTCTTTCATGAACACCCCCCATTATGGTCTTCCCTGTTATAGCGAATGGTACCGATTCTAATGGTCTCGTTTACAGAATGACTTCCTCGTGTCAGGGTAGCATAGGTTCCAAATCTTTAAAAAGGTTGGTGTAAAATTTAATGACCTATTTCTTTGAACCGAATGGCTTCAAAGAAACTTCAGCTATTTTGCTACAATTCTGCCGTTGGATTTTTCAAAAATATTCGATATTTTCAGATTCAGAGTGTTTTTCTTTTCTTTCAAGAATTCAAGAAATTTTTTCAAAAAAGCCTAAAACCATCGTAATTTCTAAATTGTTTGATGCAATATGAAATAATTTCCAAGAAAACCATAGTTTACGAATGTCTACAATATGGCATCAAGCAAAAGTCTATCATTCTTCTGGTTTATGATTTAGACATTTGATGACGTCACACCCTCAAATGAGGTAGAAAATAAGATAGGCTGTAATTTCGAAAAATATTCAAAATTTCTGAAAAGTCCAACGGTAGAATTATAGATAAGTAGCTAAAGTTTCTTTCAAGCCATTCAATTAAAACAAATAGATTATAAAATTGTACACCCACCTTTTTACACCGATTTAAAGATTTGGAACCTATGCTTGTCTGTCAGGGTATCAGCTTATCAGCAAGAGTAGACTAATTACCGTTTCAAAACAACAAAGTATTTCATTTTCCAAGCCATATTTCAGACACATCATATCCAATTTCAGCTCATTCGAAAAGGTTTGTATTACAAAGATTCAAGTAGTTACTTATGAAGTTGAAAGTTATATGTTTGCAATAAATACCTTAGTTATTGGTGCTTCTATCCGAGTTGTAGTCATAGATTGCCTTCTATTGTATGTCATAGTACCACCTAAAAAGAATAAGAGTCCATCAATAATATATCATAGACAATTGCATGTGATACTTATTCCTTGTTAATGGTAGACGAGCGGGAACATACAACAGGCTACATTGCTGATGATTACTGAACTTTAAGGGTCTGTTTCATCCAGCATGCCTTGCACGTGCCGTCTCTTGGTTGGCCTTTGTTGTCGCTATTTTCTTCATGTTTTTGTTTGTGTCTTTCATGTTCTCATTTTTCAAGATTTTGCAGTTGTGGTTTCAAGAGTCGAATTAAAAATGATCGGCTTTTTGAAAAAAAAGCCAGCCTATCGACATTCAAAAGCTAAGGAAGTGCTCCTTATGTCTTGACATGCACTCATTAGAGAAAGGGAATTCTCTGAAAGCGATAACACAACTCTTCACCAGATTGTTGATTTAAATCCCTTCTTTCTTCTTTTTTTTATATCAATTCTCCTAAAATTTACAATCTACTAACAAACATTGACATTACGAGACGATAGCGCAAGGAGCATGAAAATACATTGCAACCCTGCAGCTATTACACTTAACCTAAATACTAATACAAACACTAATACGGGACTAATACTAAGGATAATAATTTAAATACAAGAAAATATACTAACAAAGAACTACACGAATAAAGAACCGATCTACAGTGATCTCTCCATACAACGGACCCTCAAAGAAACCATGAATAAGTCATATCTCGTTAGACAAGGGTTCATTGGGCTGCGAATTTGTGTTCAATGGATTATGTCCTTGAAAATGGGTCTTTAAAAACAAAAGTTCATAAGGATTCGCTATATGGAGGGCTCACTGTGCGTTACGTTAAAGAAAAAGAAAATGGCTTCTTTCTTTCCGTTCTTCATGAAAACAATACATTTTCACATCGAGCTCTCTTCTCAAAATAAATACTTTTCTGCGCCACATGACAAACGAGAGGGTGGGAATCGTATCATGGCACAACAAAGAATAACGGCAAATGGAAACACTGGTTTTACATTTAATTGGGCTGGGTCACGTAACCGTAAAAAAAACTTCTCTCTAAACGATAATTTTGCAGATTTTTAGTAGGCCCTATCACAAAGATTTCCGTCAGTTTTTCTTTCAAAATGAAAGTTTCATCTTGCAGCTAGATTCTTGAAACTTGTAGTGAATCAAACGAGACATTCATATGCTGTAAGACTGCAGAGATATTGGTGGATTTCTAAGAGTGACGTTATTGTGGATTCAACCCATCCCCAAAGTATATGCAGAAAAAACGTTAGCGATTACACTTTTGCTTATGGTTAAGTGACCCAGACCCAAGAAGTAAACATACCATTATGGAGTATTTCGAATTGATCTCGCAAGCCTCTATCAACAGTTGTCATTGATTGCTGCATCTGCATATTTGAATAGCAGTACCATTGAATATCATAAGCAAATAGTAGAATATGGACATTAAATGTCCAACGTCAAGAGTAGAGCATACACACAGAACGATAAAAACAACTACCGGGTGTCCCAAAAAAATGTATACAGATTTGGTTGACTCCAGCGATGTGAATTTAGCTTTAACCAATGGCTAATGACTCTCAAAATGTTCCTCGATAGCTAACTTGGACATAGATACCTTGTTTTTTGTTATTGCTGCTTTGAGAGCAGAAATATTAATCTTGAAAGCTCAAATTTGCGCCCACTTGCAAACCAGAGCTTTGGCCTTTTGGCCTTAGCAAATTCCTGAACCACATCGAAATTAAAAACTGAAATTAATGAAAAATTAAGAAACTTCCCAATGGGTGACTGGGGAAAGACTTCTGGAAAACAGAATAAAACAATATCTAATATTGTTCAAATTTCTCTCGTTGATTTATATGCTGTGCCTCAAGAAATTGCTTAGGCCAAAAGGCTAAAGCTCTGGTTTGCAGGGAGAGGCAAATTTGAACTTTCAAGATTGATATTTCTGCTCTCAAGGGACCAATATCAGCAAACAAGGTATCTACCTTCAAGTTAACTATCAATGAACATTTTGAGAGTGATTAGCCATTGATTAACGCTAAATTCACATCGCTAGAGTCAACCAAATCCGTATACATATTTTTGGGACACCCGGTACATACATTTTCTTCAATAAAGTGAGTGTGGCGAAGATCATGTTTGGGACCAGACCCAAAGATGTTGTAAAGAGATGACAATTTCGTCTAAATCATACTTAATTCATAAAGACAAATCCCGCAGAGCCACAGTTGTTTCGACAAATTCATGCTTTGAATAGTAAACGGCTAGGCCATGTTCAAGTGATTCGATAAATTCGGTGACTAAGTCATATTAATGTTGGCATATTTCGAAACAGCTTGTCTCTTCCTCAGCTAGAAAAGTTAAGTCTGTAATGGTAACATAGGCTTGAAAGGCCTCAGCGTACAAATTACCGTTGACTTTTTCGTTTCTTGCATCTGTCATTTTAGTATCAGTTCATCGTACCAATTTACCAAATACATGAATTCAGAGTAGGAAAGTCATTGAATAAACATTTAACGAATAACAAAATTACTGACGAAGATTTTTATCGAAACGTTTTGCCAACGTACCAGCTGTACTTTTATCAATCACGAAATAATTATTTTATAATTTCAACAAAATAAAATTTACCCTGATTAATTCTTGTTGCATTTGTAATGATTGAACATCTCTATGAACAGCACTCAGATCTCGTTTGATGCTCACATGATGTGTCACTTTCCTGTCAAAAACCAAATCATTATTTCACTTTAAACTAACACTAACCACTCGACAACAGTTTTTCACAAGTCCCTTTGACTGTCATGAAATGATCCCGAAGGTCACATGGAAACATGCTGAGAATGTTAAATATTTGACAATGCAGTAAAACTATATTGGCTTTCAGTTGGTAAAGGACGTTTGGCACATCCAAAAAATGCCTATTTTTCGCCTTCCAAAACTGGTTGAACAAAGACAATGGAATAGCAGATGAATGATAAAAGATTGAAGATTGTATAAAGTTTATGATAAAGATTATATGACTGCCCCATAGACGCAAATCTTGTCTATATGCTCCACTTTTCTTTCCCCATAATCTCCAAACTTTTATTCCTAAATGATATGACTAAAGTTGAGCTCTAAGCACTGAGTCTACTGCTAACTATGTCCATGAAAAATTAACATTAAGAAACAATAAAGATAAGACTGAAGAACAAACCCATTTGATCCTATAATTGGAATAATCTTTAAGTTCTGCACAAAATATTCCCCATTTTTTCTTCTCGCCATTGACATTCCTTCCCATGACTAAAATAATAAAGATTCTATGTCATCTTGAATTCTGGCTCATTATAAACTGGATGTCATTACTTCAATTGCAGTAAAAACCCGCATAAAAGAAACTGCAGATTAATGACCTCCAGGCTGATTTTTGGCCAATTAAGCACCTTCAAGATCGAGGGGCAAATAAATCCTGAAAATGGTGTACGAGATTAATAATCACTAGTGACTATTTTGTGATTAATTTGATTTTGTGTGTGATTAATTTGATTGTTCAGTGATTAATTTGTGATTATTCTAAAAAATTAATCACATATTCCAAAATGCTCTCAAATACGTCCCTATGCTACAAAAATCGTATAAATAGGGTAAGATAGAACAAACATGACTGTTAGCCTCGTTCTAGATACCAACCACGTTATAAATGTATTTGAGCCATTTCAGCCTCTTACAGAAAATCACAGGTTCTTTGTGCGGGTTTTTACTGCAGTGGCGAAATTGATGAGATTTGAAATAGAGCGAATCTGAACACATTTCATTTTCCAACTGTGGTAGCTCACTCTTGTTGAATATCATTTCCCCGTATTTATTTATTCATTTATCTATTTAGATATATATTTACAGTCAGCAAATGTAGATAAGATAAAGAGCCTGCATTTCATTTTGTCTTGCTCCAAATTTGTAAATTCCATTCTTTTCATATCCTAGTGGTAAATGTTGCAATGTTTAAAAAGCAGTATATCAACTGCTTGAATCGAAAATCATAGCCAGATTCCGCATGGTACGTCCCATGGAAATTCAAATTTTGTATGGAACCTCCCATATAGACTTATGATGACGAGTCCCTTGTATCCCTGCGGCAAATCTTGCTCAACAGCACCGAAGACCTGTTGACCGAAGCACCATCTTGGAGTCAAAGAGCACAGGAAAAAAGGGACTCCAGGTCACTAGTCTACCTCCCATCGACGTCCAGATATTGCATGGGACCTACAAGATTTTGCATCATACGTCCTTTAACCCAGCTTATCATCTAATAAGTTTTTAACTCCAGCTTTGGAATGAGTAAGTGAAACAATAAAGATTCAAAGGAGATGAAAATGGTAGCTAAAAAGGAAATATGCAATGGAATGAAATGTGCGATAGTAAATAGGCTTGCCTATAAACATAGCAAAGAAAACGTTAAGACACCACTCTGTTTCTTTGGCTTTCCATCGTGCACGGAGCGTGTGTGATATAGGACATTTTTGGAATTGTTCACTCTTTGCAAATGCAAGCTTTCAACCTTGCACAAACCCTTTAAAACTATGACAAGAACATGATTGACTCAAGAACGTATTTACCTTTCCCTTGGTAAGCTGTTTCGGTATTCCTTCATGAAATTCCTGCAAAAACCAGGACATCTTTTAACATTCAAAGTGATGGGGAAATGCCCCACCAGCCCCTTTAATGTCCCCACCAATAATGCCCATTTTCCCCACCAATGAAGTGCCCTTTTCAGTCCAAAACCGTGTTTAGGATATCATGAATGTAGGTTGAGGACAAATTTCATAGAAGACTCGATAGAAGAACAAAAGATTCATTTCTATGGCATCCCTTTGTATCAACTTCTTGCTATCAGATTTGTCTTCTCATCGACTGTTTGCGTTGACGTAAACTTGTGAATGAGTTCTAAACTGATGCAGTTTCTTTTCAAGATAGCTACGACACTCTATAAGGGTTATCTTTGCTTGCCCTTTCTTTAAAAAATGCCAAGACAAAAACAATAACTATATGTGTAAAATATAGGACGTATGTTAAACGAATCAAACCTAACGACAACACAGCAGCATGCTGTTTTAAGAAAAATTGACAGCCAAAATTTGATCTTTTAGAATTAAAATAAAAACAAGTGGTTCCAAATAAGCCATCAATTTCAAGGTCATAACATTTGTTAACCATGTAAACAATAGATAATATCATCGTTCTACATATTCAGTAAAAACATCTGTGCATTCCAACATCTAAATATCTGATTTGGATTTTACTTAGAGAAATCATTTTGGAGGAGAGTAGGATGATTGCTTGACACATGGGAAAGATGATTAATACTGTGATATATGATTCACGATTCGTGTTTTAGGGCCTGTTTATGAGGAAAAACACCTCACCTGCCAGACCTGGGGCTTACAGGCGAGGTAAATTTCAGCCACTGTTTATATGAGATTTTTACCTCACCTGTCAGCCCCGGGGCTGAGAGGCGAGGTGGAGTAAAGTCTCTCATCCGTGAAATCAGAACGAATTAACCAATAAATTCAACGAAGAAAGCCAATACACCTCACCATACCGGAAGTATTTCGTTTACATGGAAAAACTTCACCTCACCCAGGTGAGATTCCACCTCTAGCGAGGCGATATCTCACTATACCAGTGGTGTTGCGTTTGTCATATAAACACGAAATGAAAAAACAATGGGATTCTATAGGAAGGAGGAATCTTGCCTGTCATATAAACGCGAAATGAAAAAACAATGGGATTCTATAGGAAGGAGGAATCTCGCCTGTCATATAAACGCGAAATGAAAAAACAATGGGACTCTATAGGAAGGAGGAATCTCGCCTGTCAGCCCCGGGTCTGGCAGGTGAGGTGTTTTTCCCCATATAGACAGCCCCTTAGCAATACAATTCAAAATAAGTGCATAAAGATACTGTACACTGTGAAACAATTTTGCTACAAAATTTCTTTATCCTGTATAAAGAATTCACAATAAAACGACATGAAATGTTGTAAATATCATACAGCTTTGAGCGTACATAAAATAGAAACAAAGTTGTTGCTGAAACATATAAACTTCTTATGAAAAAGTGTTCAATGCTTTTGAAAATATCTTTCAAACATAACATTCATTGAAGGAGAGGGATGCTGCACTGTACTTACAGACTTGAGGGCATCGCAAGATAAGGCTCAAATCCTTACTGGTTGCCAGAGCATGCGGAAATAATCCAATTTCATGCTTGTCAGCCAATGAGATCACCGCTTTCTAGCCCCTGGAGACAAAATCGGTCGTTTGAGGTAAATTTTCTAGTACCCTCACTAAAACTGAAATGGATGCTAAAATACTTCAGCTATTTGCAATTTTTTTTAATAAATCAGTTGTGGGGATGTCCGTCCAGAGTTGTTTACATGTTTAGGCACACAGCTCGTTTGGGGCCGGAGCTGCGTTCATTTTCCGGTCGAAGAATATTGACCTTCGTTGAAATATCTATAAAAATCGCTACAAATGAGATATACAGATAAGAATTTCAGCGATTACGCATACTGACCTGAGCAATAACCGAAACTCTTTCACTGCTATCATATCTCAAAATTGGAGGCAATTTCTAATGATTTCTGGCAGAGATATCATTTGGGCCTAAGCTTGTCCTCGCTTAAAACTCATTCCATTGCACTTAAAAAGTAATGGTAAAGTTCTTGAGCTAGATAATGCGCTTACCCATGACTCAGACACCAGTTTGACTTCGTTTGCCTTCTTTAATTTGCCAAATTTTTGTAAGAAACAACCAGTTGTGGGCGAATTGCAAAAACTTTCCTTGGTCCATATTTTTCTCTACACAGATTCTCCGCTTCAAACAACAAACAGTGAACTTTGACATTGTATCATAAAAGTCTTGCATCACAGAACATTCCTTTTGAACGATTCCATGCGCTTTAGCGAGGCACTCGTGAATTGTATTCACGCATTTCGTTCTTTTCGTTCTTATTTCAATCAATGCAAAACATAAAAAGAACAAAACATTGTTTTGGGTTCGCTAAAAAAGATACCCGGTTTTGCACTTTTGTTTGTTTGCATTGACTGATTGAACCAAATGCGTGAAAACAATTCACGAGTGCCTAGCTAAGGCGCATGGAATCGTTCTATAGGAATGTTTTGTGATGCAAGACTTTTATGATACAAAGTTCACTGTTTGTTGTTTGAAGCGGATAGACTGCCTGTGCAGATAAAAATATGGACCGAGGAAAGTTTTTGCAATTCACCCACAACTGGTCGTTTCTTATAAAAATTTGCTAATGTAAAAAAGGCAAACGAAGTCAAACTGGTGCCTGAGTCATGGGTAAGTGCATTATTCAGCTCTAGAATTTTACCATTACTTTTTAAGTGCAATGGAATGAGTTTTAAGCGAGGACAAGCTTAGGCCCAAATGATATCTCTACCAGAAATCATTAGAAATTGCCTCCAATTTTGAGATATGATAACAGTAAAGGAGTTTGGGTTATTGCTGAGGTCAGTATGCATAATTGCTGAAATTCTTATCTGTATATCTCATTTGTAGCGATTTTTATAGATATTTCAACGAAGGTCAATATTCTTCGACCGGAAAATGAACGCAGCTCCGGCCCCAAACAAGCTATGTGCCTAAACATGTAAACAACTCTGGACGGACATCCCCACAACTGATTTATCAAAAAAAATTGCGAATAACTGAAGTATTCTAGCATCCATTTCAGTTTTAGTGAGGGTACTAGAAAATTTACCTCAAACGACCGATTTTGTCTCCAGGGGCTAGAAAGCGGTGATCTCATTGGCTGACAAGCATGAAATTGGATGATTTCCGCATGCTCTGGCAACCAGTAAGGATTTGAGCCTTATCTTTTACGAGGAAAAAAGCTTTTATATACTCTCTTATATGCTCAGAGCTTTTTTTTACTCATATAAAATATTACAGTACATGAACAATATGTTCTACCATACTATCTAATTACTATACAACAATACGGGGACGATACCATGAGGAGCAAAAGACAATGACTACCCCATGGCCAATACATAAAGATGCACAATGTTAAACAAAAATACAAGGGAAATTAACTAAGCTAAAATAAATATTGGCTACGAATACACAATGAAACTAAAAAAAGTAGGTGCTTATCTATGGGACTTTGCAGCAATGGAACATTTAAAACATTCTGTAGCATGAATGAATTTGAGGGTTGCCTCGAGTAGCTTTTTATGTTTGTCGAATGGCACATATCACATACACATATTTCTCGAATCATATTCATTTCCTCAAAATTTGTGAAAAAAGTTTTGAAGGCAGCAAAACTAAACATCACACTTCCTTAGCTGTATTTGCTGTATGATACTTTCCCACAGTTCAATGAACAGTTACATTTAAATTCAAGTTTGATACGAAATTATCTCAAATTTTACGATGAGCACTTGGCATTAGTCGTTGGTGGCATGTATTCATAAAGAATTAAAGGGTATCCAAAAACACATGAACTGAATAGACCTTATGGATCTTAGAAGTTTGCCGAAAATACTGCGAGGATACACGGGCCAACCACACTACGACAGCGTGTTACCAGGCGTTGACCGATAAAATGTATCGTGCGATTACACTGGCGGCAGCTGCCATGGCCTAGACTGATTACACAGCCGTAGTTATCGCTAGCGATGGGCTGCCAAACACTCTAACTGCGACTCATAATCAAACCTTGTTTCTGAAATAGACTTTTTAGCTATTCTCCAAAAGAGCCTGGATCGCACAATATTTTTATACGAGAGGCTCGAATGAGTGGCGTTAGAGCTTCTATCACTTTTGTGCACATTCGAAAATTCTACGGAAAATGTCAAAATATCGTTCGATTCAGATTCTATTTGAGAATAGCTAAAAGGTCTATTACTCTGCATGCCTCGTTTCAATATGGGCTAAGGCATACGAATACCCATTTGAAACTTGAATTTGAAAACTTAAACTAAAAATCTTGAACCAGAAAACAAAAACCATTCCTTACCAAAGAAAGCTGAAGAATCTCTGAAGGGTTCCCTCCATCAAACATTATCGATTCAAAAGACAACCTGCAACTTGGCATTAAGTAGCAAAATTGCTTGAGAAAAAGATGAAATTTATACCAACCTGAAATTCGGATTTGTCTGATTCAATGCTTCGGATTTCAATGGCGTCATAAACATTTTCTAATGCACTGAATATACAAGCACTGGCTCTGTCAAAGAGATACACCACAATTATGAAACTAGTTATGGTAAACTTAGACTGATCTCATCGACTCATAATCACATGTATATACACAGAGATCGGACTAAATTTACGAGTTCCGCACAGTCATTTCTATAGTAATGGCGTGTAACCTAAGGACCCCAATGATAAAACGGCTCAAGGGTAATGTCTCCAATGCTGGAAGAAGGCAAACAAATTGTGAGTGCAAAGATGAATGTTTGTTTAGTCATATAGTGCAAATATATCACTGTTATTAGTTTGAATAATGTGCCGTGAATGCTGCGACAGAAAATCAAAACATATCGGAGAATTAGTCCAATTTTTGTGTATGTAAAAGAAAGGGCTAATTGGGTAAAAAATAAAGCGATCTGCCTTTCTGAAGAATATATTTCACACCTCTGAGTGCACTCAATCAAATAAAAATACCGTAAATAACCCCCCTCTCTATTAAGCCCCTCCCCTCGGAGCTAAATTTTGTAATAAGCCCCCCTCTCTATTAAGCCACCCAACTTATATAAAATTTCAGAGGTTATCAAAGATTTTCTATTTATTGAGCTAAATAAGTCTGCATGTTAATTTTTATATGGTTTGAGATAATATTGTGTCGAATTTATGTATTTGACTCGTAAAATTGTATGTTGAATCCGCAAATAATGGTTCCTTTACAAACGCAATGTACCTTATTTTACATTGAGATGCAACTTCACCATAGTCGAGCATCAGCAGTTCATTGAGACAGGCGACATCACTATTGTTCTCAAAAAATCTCTGCAAAATAAGAAAGTATGGTTCACAGTTAGAACTAATTATTTACTTGCAAACGATATTGGTTTAGAATCAACAAATGTGACACGAACCGCATACGTTTCAATCGGTATAAAATTCTATCACCCTTTTCTTTGAATTGAATGGCTTGAAAGGAAGCTACTTCTTATAATTCTACCATTGGCCCTTCCTGAAATTTTCAATATTTTCAGAAATAAAGGGGTTTTCTTTTTTTCAAGAATTCAAGAACAAAGTAAAAAAAAACTTAGAAACTTCTAAACTTTTTGACGAAACATGAAATAATTTTCAAGAAAACCATGGTTTATAGATGTCTACGATATGGTGTCAAGCAAAATCTGTCACTCTTCTGATTTACGATTTAGAAATTTGATAACGTCACGTCCTCAATAAGTTGAAATATAAAATGAGCTGTAATTTCGAAAAATATTCAAGATTTTCGAAAAGTTCGACGGTAGAATTATAGATAAGTAGCTGAATTTTTTCTGAAGCCATTCAGTTAAAAGAAATTGGTCATAGAATTTTACATCCACCTTTTTACACCGATTGAAAAATTTGGAACTTATCTATGCTGACATGAACCACAATAAAGGGCAGATAAATAGTTTAAAATACTACTTGCCTTACTCCATGACGGATGGAAGGGGGGGGGGTTCGACTCCTGGCGAAGATGAAGCAGTTCTAGGTCTGAATGGATGTGTGCGGGCATTGAATGAACAGCAGAATACCCCCACGAGAGGGCATACAACCGACGAGATGGCAGATCAATCGACTCCGAAACCCCCGTCTCAATAGATTTACTTGACGCTTGATCAATTACCTTTGCCATAAAAATGGGCAACCAAAAGCTTATGGGTTGTCTACCAAAAACCTCAAAACGCCACCAAATAAAACGCAATCAATAACATGAAAAGACACGACTATCCTCATCCTATGACGCAATTCTCCTTGTATCTATCTTGCTGAAGTGAAGATTACTCAAACCTTTGTACGCATGTATGTGTGTATGTGTGTATGTGTGTATGTATGTATGTGTGAAGATACTTTGAAAATGAACGGTTGTGCGAAATCTTAAACTTTCAATTGAAAATCTAAACTATGAGGTTAAATAGGTTCTCACAGAATACGCGGTTGCTTTTCTATATCCATCCGCATTTTCTGCCGTAGTTAATCCAACGCATGATGATGAACGCGTTGGAGAGAGACGATACTGTACTTTTAGCACAAAGTATCTTAGTTTACAAAGTAGTTCTATATACATCGAGAGTCTAGTAGAAACATGGTTGTCCTTGTTGTTGTTTTTAACTTTTGATGATGAGCTGAAGTTCAAAAGTTCAAATCTCGAGTCTTACTACTGTCTTGACCACTTGTTACAAAATGAAACAAGGAATGTGACATATATGAACTAGTTTTAGTAGCTTTCAGTAACCTCGATGTTTCTTCGAAAATTTGAAACAAAATAATTTTCACCAGGCCTCAAAAAATAATCTGTGCCTGTGAGTAAACGGCTTAGAAACATGTGCCTGCAGTCAAATCACTCTGAGTACAGTAAAGACACCAGCAACTAATGCGCAATGATATCTTGTGACTGCGAGCGGCGCTCATGAGCTCACGTACATTAATGAGGTAAGATCTTCACTCTAGGAATGGAAGAAATATTCCCATATCCATCGTTTTCTATGCAAATGCGAAATGGCCACTGTGCGCGAAATTTCCTATGAAATATTTCTGCGAATGGAAATAGTATTACAAATGGATGCGTAATTTACGAAAACCATAGCAAGCCTCCCTGAAATCACTTTCTAGTTTTTGATTGAATATCAACACAGAAAGGTGTCCGTTACATTTTACGAGAACTCAAGCAATGAGCGAAATGATGTTAATAACCAAGAAAATACAGAGCTAACCCCCGTATTGGGTCTATTTGGATATCATGAGAAACGGCTAGGATTTTTTGCGGTATCTCAAGATAATATTCGTCTCTCAAACTTAATTTCGCACAGGAAAAATGTCGGACAGACAGCCGACAGCCCATCGATACCTACTTGAATTTAAACCACATTATACACATTTCCGAATTATTTATCAGATTTTCAAAGTTCGAGGCAATCAATTTCAGCTGGAATGCCTGTTATTTAATCCTAATTATTTGTACGGCTTTTCGATGCTACTTCAAACCGCGATATAACGACTTTTAAAATCACGCTACATCTGCATCTTACTGTGGTTATTGGCACTCGATGCAGATGCTGCTAAAAAGAGGTAACAGCAACAAATCAACATCGGCAGGTATCACATTTTCGGTACTGCTGTTCTGTGTGGGGGAACTGTGCTGAGTTCCGACTGGTTAAGCTTCAAAAATTGCAGAATCGTGCCGCTAGAATTATTACAAATAGCAGCTACGATGCTCCTGCCGAAGCTTTGATTACAGAGTTAGAATGGCCAACTGTGAGGGATATGATCAGAAGTGAGACTGCAACAACTGTATATAAATCTGTTAACAGTCTCGCGCCTGATTATCTCTCGCATTTATTTGTTAGAAATTCTGATCGCAATATTATCAACCTTAGAAATGCCGAAACTGACTTGCTAGTGCCATTCATGAAAACTAGTAATGGACAGAAAGCGTTCGCATTTCGTGGAGCAAAAATCTAGAATGATCTCAGCCGCAAGGCCAAGCAAGCTCCCTCTTTATCTTCTTTTAAGAACAAGATAAAGGGTCGGTTGTAAATTTATTGTAAATAGTTGTAGATAAATTATTTATGATTGTAATTAGTTTCCTTTTCCCGTTATCAATTTTAGTAGATTTTTTAATTTGCAAAGTTTTTGGCACGGCCCCCTGAAAATCAGTCATACTGACTGACCGTGCATAAATAATTTTAAAATGAAAAAAAAAATGAAAAAAAAATATCAAAATGGCATCAATCATCGCAAGTTCCTATATTTGTGGTCATAGCCTTACAAACTACCCATGGTTGAAAACAAGGGTAGATAATAATAATAATAATAATAATAATAATAATTTTTATATAGCGCCAAAATCTATCAAATATATATTCTTTAGCGCTGTACAATATCTAAGACCTAAATTAAAGAAATAATGTCCATATTTACAAGTAAAAAAGTTCCAGAAACAAAAATCTACATTTGAAAAGCAATAGAAAATAAGAACGTTTTTAATCTAGATTTAAAAATATCAATGTTATGCGAGCTTCGAATGTCATAAGGTAGACGATTCCATAATGTAGCAGCAGCGACGAGAAATGCTCTGTCTCCGCATGTTTTATATTTCGTTCTTGGAATGTTCAACTGCAAAGATGCATTTGACCTGAGAGAGTATCTTGTTTGTGCTTGCAAAGAAAACATATTCGCTATGTAAGATGGAGCCAGATAAATAATGTCACAATAGGATCCGCTACTTTGATTGACACCCAAGTACAAAGAGATTAGCGATTGCAGACAAAGGGGATTCTATGCCCAGTCAGTCAAGTCATAAACAAAAAAAACAAAGCAAGCTGCAAAAGTTGCTCTGAATCCCAGGTAGCTAGCTCGCTTGTTGTGCATTCCAGAAATTGTTTTTAAGAGCAAACATGAGCATATATCGAAAGAAGAAGGATATATCTCAACATCTACCTCGGGCATTTTATTTGTTTCGTTCAGAGGCCGATCTCAGGCGATAAAAATTCTTGTATTTTTGGTGTAATCAAAACACTTACTGTAATCAAAGCCTTTTCGACACGAATCGGTGCGAATCGGTTGGGTGGCTCTTGGGGTGCGGTTTTGCGGGCGGGTGGTACATCTTTCCTGATTCATCCGCTAGTTTTTACTTCTTTTTATGTTAACTGCCACGGGGTTGTCATAGTCTATTGCTCCCCGTGGCATTATCCTCCTCGTAGTGTTTCGTAGAGTAATTAGTAAGTAGCATAGTAAGTAGCTGGCCTTGTAAAATTTTAATGAGATAAAATAACTTACTGCTCGGCAGAAACTTTAAGAGAAATTTAAAATGAGTGTCAAGGGACGATCTATATACCCTACTTTAAAACAAATAAGGCATATCTCCTGTAATGAAACAAGGGCTATAGCAACAGATATTACGTGAGATTTGTGATGAAAATCTTCCCAACTCACCCTATTAAATCCAGCTCGAAGAAGTGGCAAAACCGAAAGCTCTTCCATTTCATTATTCCTAAAATTGAAAAAGATTCATCTCATACTTAAGTTGGTGATATTCTACCTCTGTCTGTTATTTGAATGAAGCATCAAAGCCTCTTTCAGTTATTTGAATAAAGCCTCAAAGGCGGCAATCATAACTGCCCGCAATGATAGTCTTTACGTCAGATGCTCTTTATATACGAACTGCCTGGAATTTTACTGTATGATATACAGGGTGTCTCAGAAAAATTGTTCGACGTTTGATTAGATGTTGAAAAATAACGATAAAAGGTACAGGCTCCTGGTTAAATATCCCTTTTCCTCAGATTTTAAATTAATTTTAGACGCCAAAATCTTGCGAATCCGCTAAGAATTCACGGAGTTACAAGCTTTTGAAGTTCAAATATGTGCGAAAGCTGAAACCAGACGCCCTTAACTGACTTGTTTTCCAAAAAGACGTTCTAAAATCGAGGTAAAAGAAGGCTGTCCAATGTTTTACCTCTCGTCGATATCAGAGCAAACCATAAAAAAATTCTAAAGCTATCTAATTCTTGTAACCGTTGCCAAAATTTACTTAAGACTTCAAGTATTTAAAACACGGAATGAAAACTTAATCAATGAGAGATGGGGCAATTCTAAATTGTGCTGTACAGGATTCCTCCAAGCATCCATAACCTTGATTCAATGTTATAGAAAGCTAGTTGATCGAAAGAGATTTTCAAATTCCATTTGATTTGTTTTGAATAACCGAGATTTTACTTTCACTAAATATGCAATTTAGGGGCGTCTGGTTTTAGCTTTCGCACAAACTTGAACTTCGAACGCTCGTAATTCCGTGAATGTTTAGCCGATTTGCTAGTTTCTGGTGTCTAAAATTAATTCAAAATCTCAGCAATATGGTTATGTTAACAGGGAGCCCATTCATTATTTCATTATTTTTTTATATTTAATCAAACGTCGAACAATTTTTCCGGGACACCCTGTAGATATACCGGGTGTCCTAGAAAAAAGTATGGGACAGATTTGGTTGGGTCCAGCCACGTGAATTTAGCTTTGACCAATGGCTAACAACTGTCAAATTGTTCCCCGATATTTAACTTGAAAATAGATACCGCGTTTGCTGATATTGGTGCTTTGAGTGTTGACATATTAATACTGAGAGTTGAAATTTGCTGTCACCTCCAAACCAGAGCTTTGGCCATTTGGCCTAAGCAGATTCTGGAAGAACAGCAAATAAATCAATGATATCCAAGATATGATGTGAAAAAACTTAGATCATATCATCATCTGCTTGCTAGATGTCGGCCATTGTGCCATTTTTTCATTTTTCTTCAACATTAGTGATAAATTTCGATGTGCTCCAGAGATTTGCTTAGGCCAAAATGCCAAAGCTCTGGTTTGGATGTGGATGTAAATTTGAACTTTCGTGATTAATATTTTAGCTGTCAAAGCACAAATATCAACAAATGAGGTAACTATGTTCATGTTAACTATCGAGGAACATTTTAAAATTGATCAGCAATTGATTAAAGCTAAATCCACATCGCTTGACATGACCAAATCTATATACTTTTTTCTGGGACACCTGGCATTTCAATGGCAATGTTCAAACTTTTTGCAAACAAGGGGACCGTTTTCCACGGTAGTTCATTTCACAGCAGTTGAAGCCAGAACCTTTTACATGTCCATTATTTTCACAAGATCAGAAACATCATCTCCTATAGACAAAAGCTCTTTTAATTAAATCCCCCATCACATTAGGGGGCCGACCCAAACGCCAAAAAGTAAGCTGTCCTAAGACCGGTGCACCACAAACAGCCAACATTACAAAATTTAAAGTCAACCACAGACAAGTTACAGATAATTTCTCAGTTTGAACAAGGGACCATAAAACAGTTTCGACTTCCTTTGGCATTCTAAGGACCGGATAGAACAGATGTGATAAGACATCATACAACGACCCCACAAGAGTTTGTAAAATTTGATAAAAGAGAGAAATAAGATGCTTTCCTCTTTCACAAGACAGAAAAGGCATTTCGACCTTCATTAATCTTAGCACTTCGTTCCCATATGTACCATTATATCAGCTCTACTTGAAGTGACTGGTCAACGGAATTTCGATCAAAATGGTGATTTTGAAGTTTTAGGTGGTCACACTGATTTTTCGTTATTTTCTAAAAACAAAAGCTTTATTTTGAAGTTGAAGCTTACATTGCACAGAGAAATAAACAAAACAGTCACATGTTGTAAGATCTGAGGACAACTATATCTACTTACGGCGATTTCAATAAGCCGATGATGATTGTATTTTCGCTTGGTCGAGTTGCACGAATATTCCTGAAAACACAAAACAATTTTTAATGTTAAAGCTCAAAGTGTATCGCTTCACAAATTCAAGCAATTTCAATTCTGCTTCGTAATTGTTTGTCCTCGCAATCTGAATTTTAGTGCAGAAATAAAAAATAGCTCATATTTACAGAGCATTTGGGGAATGGGGTAAGGCTGAATGACTCCATTTCCATATTTCAAGAGTCCTGCTCGGGAACCTAGAAATCATGCCCACAAATTCAAATCATGCAACAGGGATGGCTTAGTGGTAGCACCCTTGACTACCAATCTAAAGGTTGGTGGTTCGAGTCCCCACCCTGCCGAACCTGCTACAAAGTGTGAAGAGAGTTGCCAACTCTCTGTAATTACAGGCTAAAGAAATCACGAGGTGTGGTCACATCGAGAGGAAGGACCAGGACGCTGCTTCGATAAGCTCAGCTTCTCAGCGTCCTAAAACTACCTTCGGCAGAAATGTATACAAAAAAATCATGCACTATTGTGAAAGGCACTTATATCCAAAATTTTCGGCATGACAAATTTTCGGGGTGACAAATTGTCGGCCAGCTTGAGATATTGGCAAAAATTTGCGACGCCGAATCTTGTGGTTTTAATGTAATTGCTAAGACGTACATTGGTTTGAGTTTTATATAATTTAAATATATTAGAGTAGAATAAATAGAAACAACAAGAGGCATACCTGCAAAGAGTTTCACCTTCAAAGAAGACACTTGAACGCAAGTCAATAATCGTCACCTGGAAATGATTTCTTACATTTAAAAACAATCACAAAATCAAGTTTCGTTATTTCTGATTACTTGGAGAACAGATGAAACCGCTAAATATGAGGAAAATATTACTAGAACGTCTTGCACCGCAAATTTGATTTCGAACCAGATGCAGCATTCAGTGCTTAATTCAATTCAGGAAATTCTAAATGGAAATGGAGCTCTTGTTTGCACCTTCTGAAAACTTTGATGAAGGCGTTGATGAAGTTAGCTACTCCTTTGCTTAGCCTATTTTATATTTACAAATATGATGGCGATGATGATGATGATGATGATGATGATGATGATGATGATGATGATGATGATGATGATGATGATGATGATGATGATGATGATGATGATGATGATGATGATGATGATGATTTTTCATTCCTCTATTTCAAGTAGGCTGGAAGGACTCCTGGCTATCAAAAGCTAATGTAGGCCTACTAAATATGCATGCCACATCCAGGCATGTGACAGATTAGCACATGAAACATAGCCTACAATCACTTACAAAATTGTTGAGCCACCCTGAAAAAAATGAGTTTTTTGGCCCCCCTTTCCCCCATGTCAATGTTGTTTGGAAAAAAGTACTTGGTCATGCTGACAGACGTGGTTTGGCAACTTTCTAGTGGTTTTTCAACATTGACTAGGGGGGAGGGGGGGGGGGAAGCAGAGGCAAAAAACTGAAAATCTGAGGGTGGCTCAACAATTTTGTAAGTGATTGTACATGTAGACCCAAGGATCTGCGGAGAAATGTAAAAAGATCTGAAAGTTACCTCGGGTTGCCTTCGCAAGTAATATTCCATTGCACTTTCGGAGGTATGAGCAATCTTGCATCGATAACCACCTTGATTGCATGCTGACATGAAGGCATCTGTTTGTTGATCTTCCTTGCCAAATACCAGTAGAACCTAAAGAGAAAAATACCTAAACTCAGTCTCTCTATTGTTCTATGTAATTCTATGATTTTCGCAAAAAAATTACGAGCTTTACGTTCAAAGATAAAAATTGCCATTTTGCCCATGGGGTAACGTTAATAGGCAGATGACGGAGTGTGCCATTGTGACTTGTGAAATCACACCCTAAAAATTATAAACTTTCTAAAACCATACCCCAAGATTTACGGGCCTTTTAAATAATATACACTAAACTTGCGACAAAAATTCAAGGTCCTAGCCAAGTATATGTAATTAGATCAAATTTAATACCCTGAAGAGTTATTCTTCTAAAATGACACCCCAAAATTTAGGTCCATGTATGATCTTACAAAATGACACCTTAAAATTGTCATTGTAAATTTTGAGAATATAAAAACATAGAAATAATAAAAGAAATTTATGTGCTGCCTGAAAAATGGCTCCCCAAAATCCCGTACCGGTATATATGGTAGTTACCCCCCCCCCCCCCTCCCGAGCCACTTTGTAAAGATAACTTTAAAGCTGAAAGAAAGGTCTGACAGAGTGCCACAATCGCGGCCAACGCTTTCCAGACAGTTGCAATGCTGGAAGCCCCCCCCCCCCCCCCATTGCAATGCTGGAAGCTGATGGCAATGTCATAGATTAGCCCATAGATGTTATTCAATCAAATCAATCAATCAATCAATCAATCAATCAATCAATCAATCAAATCAGCATTGGAATGGGGAGACGGGGGGGGGGTATTTAGCCATGGAAGGTAGTAGTTTAGAGGCAGGAAAGACATCAGGATTATAGGTCCTCGCAGCACGTCAAGTCGCTGGTTTTGCATATACAAGGCCCTCTTCATTGAACCAATCTTAAATTTTAGTCTCGCGAATTAAGAATCTTTTGATAGGCTCAGCTCTAAAAATGAATGTTCTTGTATGCAGGTTATTCCTTTAACGGACAGGGAGTCAAGAGTTCTGGACACTAAGAACAAAATCCTAACAGTAACTTCAAAATGATACCATAATTCTATGATTAATTGTACAATCGCTCTTGTTCCAATCTGTCTTAAGAACTGGACAAAAGCCTTTTCTGTCAATCCTGGAACTCCTCATCATATTTTGCAATATTTCAATTCATGAATTAACACCGCGTAATCACGTACATTTCATCACTCTTTCCTGATTTAGTTTTGGTGGTTTTCCTCTAGCGGCAGCTTAAACTGTTATATTCCTGCCTATCCGTCTGATGAAAAAATCAGCTTTACAGGGTGTCGGATCTGGCCTGGTGATATTATCTAACTACCATATCTTATCCTGAGGGGCACTGCAAGTGCCCCAGTAGCAAAAATCAAGAAAAGGTAGCTGCATGTTGCCCCCATCATTATATCATTATATTGTTATTGTTGGTATCATTATATTGGATATTCAATAACCAACTGAGAGGAAGTTTTTGTGTGCCATTTTGAATCGGTCTCTCTTCCCTGTACTTCCCTTTTTGATGGAGCAGACATTGGATATTCAATAACCAACTGAGAGGAAGTTTTTGTGTGCCATTTTGAATCGGTCTCTCTTCCCTGTACTTCCCTTTTTGATGGAGCAGACATTGGATATTCAATAACCAACTGAGAGGAAGTTTTTGTGTGCCATTTTGAATCGGTCTCTCTTCCCTGTACTTCCCTTTTTGATGGAGCAGACATTGGATATTCAATAACCAACTGAGAGGAAGTTTTTGTGTGCCATTTTGAATCGGTCTCTCTTCCCTGTACTTCCCTTTTTGATGGAGCAGACATTGGATATTCAATAACCAACTGAGAGGAAGTTTTTGTGTGCCATTTTGAATCGGTCTCTCTTCCCTGTACTTCCCTTTTTGATGGAGCAGACATTGGATATTCAATAACCAACTGAGAGGAAGTTTTTGTATGCCATTTTGAATCGGTCTCTCTTCCCTGTACTTCCCTTTTTGATGGAGCAGACATTGGATATTCAATAACCAACTGAGAGGAAGTTTTTGTGTGCCATTTTGAATCGGTCTCTCTTCCCTGTACTTCCCTTTTTGATGGAGCAGACATTGGATATTCAATAACCAACTGAGAGGAAGTTTTTGTGTGCCATTTTGAATCGGTCTCTCTTCCCTGTACTTCCCTTTTTGATGGAGCAGACATTGGATATTCAATAACCAACTGAGAGGAAGTTTTTGTGTGCCATTTTGAATCGGTCTCTCTTCCCTGTACTTCCCTTTTTGATGGAGCAGACATTGGATATTCAATAACCAACTGAGAGGAAGTTTTTGTGTGCCATTTTGAATCGGTCTCTCTTCCCTGTACTTCCCTTTTTGATGGAGCAGACATTGGATATTCAATAACCAACTGAGAGGAAGTTTTTGTGTGCCATTTTGAATCGGTCTCTCTTCCCTGTACTTCCCTTTTTGATGGAGCAGACATTGGATATTCAATAACCAACTGAGAGGAAGTTTTTGTGTGCCATTTTGAATCGGTCTCTCTTCCCTGTACTTCCCTTTTTGATGGAGCAGACATTGGATATTCAATAACCAACTGAGAGGAAGTTTTTGTGTGCCATTTTGAATCGGTCTCTCTTCCCTGTACTTCCCTTTTTGATTACAAAGTCCTTTGTAATCTAAGAAGGGGCTCCGATGTCAGAAAGAAAGAAAGAAAGTCCGTCACGCTCGTTAAAACAATTAATTAACGTTTTATCTCTGCTAATTGGCACTGGAATAAAGAAAGCGCGCAGAAAGCGCATACAAGACAGAAGTTTCCCGCGATCCGATAGTAACATTTGACGTCGGCTTATTTCATGTTAAACAGATTTGACACCATAAGATGGATAAATCACCACGATGTTTACCGTGGCACAACAACAAATTTACGCAGAATTGGCACGTTCTTGACTTCATTAGCAGCTTAATTATGTTAAAACAATCGTTTTCTAGAACGAACGCATCATTAGCCACTTATTGATAGTATTCATTATGCAAATAAGTCAACTTTAGGGGATGATGTAACCGGCAGCCTGCACAGAGGCTAGCATTCGCAGCACCACCAAAGGTAGAAGGACCCCCCTCCTACACAGCAACGGATGCAATCATCGCAGGTGAAGTTGTGAGGAAAGATGCAGGATCTAAGCAAACAATGGCGCCATTAACTGGGGGAAGGGACGCGATCACACTAAACCAAAACATCTTCATGCATATGATTCTGCACATAGGTTATTTTCGTCAATGCTTGTCTCAAACTAGATGCCCACGAATAGAAACGTTCTGCAGGGTTCTGCATAAACATAAGTAATTTTGCGTTATCGTAAATCTGACATGACATCTAATTTGATACAGATGCACCAATGGTTTCATGCAGAGACTAAGCAAACTAGGGGTAATGACTTTTGATTTTTTGCGTATCATATCCTCGTTTGACATAAAGATCAAAATATTGCTTTTCAGGGGATTCTTGTCCTTATACAAGGCGCTTGATTTTCTGTTGACGAAGGTGACTTTAGCAGCAACACTCATCTCTCTGACTGTAGCTAAAACAGCATCAACGATCATTTGGGGTTATGAAGAAATCAATATTATTCAGATTTTCTTATGCCTGCTTAGCTCAGGACGGACTTTGTAATCATCCAATATGTTTGATGGAGCAGACATGGCTGGCTTCTACTGAGCCATTATGAACACACACACAAAATAAAAAAACCATAACTTCTTGACGCGCTAGATATTATTTTACAGATACTAGTTTTAAAGTTTGATTGCGAACACATGAAAATGCTCCTGACAAAGTGAATGCAGTAACGAAAATTTGGTGTGCTCCAGGTCACGTTTTCATGGCTTCAATTCACCCCCATATCGCTTCAAGGCAAATCATGATTCCAATTCAAGATCATTTTTCACCGCAAAATCCTCCAATTATTCCGATGGCATTAATTTTCGGTTTTAACCAGGGTAGCTAACAGTGGGTAACAGGATACCGTGGTAAAATTGATCAATTTCCTCTCTGATAGTAACGTGTGAATTTCAAAAGGAAAAGAAACAAATCTTAAAAAATGAGAAGGCAAAACACGAAAATCGACTTTCAATGTAAATATCCTGTAAGCCAGTAAAGAAATATCTGATAATAGTTCAAATGTCTCTTTATTATGTGTTCAGTTCATTCGTATATGAGCATGGGCGGTAGGACACCAAGAGTGTGTATCATTTTGAAAGTTTTATCAGTAGCGAGCCACCTTAACCAATTGTTTTTGTGT
This sequence comes from Aurelia coerulea, assembly GCA_039566865.1. Taxonomy (NCBI): domain Eukaryota; kingdom Metazoa; phylum Cnidaria; class Scyphozoa; order Semaeostomeae; family Ulmaridae; genus Aurelia; species Aurelia coerulea. Next base: position 25,621,614 of record CM076950.1, on the reverse strand, counting down.
GTTTTAACTTATTTTTACTTGTAGTGAACCACCTTACTGTATCGCTGTTTCATGATTTTGAACTTTTCAGTAATGAGCCACCTTAAGTGCAGATCCACCTTAAGCATAAAGCTCTACAACCAAGTAAAAATAAGTTAAAAACAAACAAAAGCAATTGATTAAGGTGGCTCGCTACTGATAAAACTTTCCCAATGATACACACTCTTGGTGTCCTATCGCTCATGATATGAGCAGGAAACTCTCCCTCAAAAAAACCTGCATGAACAACTTTAACAGTTGCTCGACAAATGGGTTTGCTGAGACGCAAATCAGCCCAGTGAAAGGTTGCAAGTGCAATAATTTCTATTCAGTCGATTTTGTAAATCAGCCGAGGATGCACGCTCTGGCTAATGAAATGCTCGCTAAATTCAAGTACTTCATTCTAGGGATAGGTGCAGGGGTGGCACCAGAAATCTTCCGAAAGAGGGCTACAACTTCCGACAGAGGAGCTAAAATGGCTAAAAAATACAGTTTTCGTACGTCATTTTGCCAATTTTCCTCTGACAATGACCCAAAATTTCCTCCGATGGGGGGCTACATGCTTCCCACTGGGGCCCTAGCCCATTAGCCCTCCCCTACCCCTACAGCGTCACCCCTGGTGGGGTGGTGGTTATCCAGCCCTTCCAATTAAGAAATGCAGCGTAAACCTGTAGGATCTTTTAATTAACAATGCTTATCTTCAAAATGATCCCGTGGCTAGAATCTGAAAAAGAGTTCTTTACTCCCATGGCACGTAATTCTTTTTACAAGAAACTGCCTATAAGAAAAAGTAGACTCCATTTTTCGAAAGATAAGAAAGAACCCTTCCTGAATTTTGAGTTTGAGTTGAATTTTGAGTGCGAAATATCTTATTTACTCGTTTTGAGATCTCACGAAGTAATGTGGGAGCCCTTCTATCAAAATCAAATGAAGTCTACAATTCCAGCATTAAAACATAAGAAACGTGTAAGAAACTTTCGGTAGCAAAAAGGCCCAAAAATTTAAGAAACTGCCTACCAGCCCCGGACCTTAGTTTCTTATAAAAAAATACGTGTATTGCTCAGCTTCATTTCTGGACTTTGATTTGGTTGTAAAGCTAATCTATTTAATGAAGTTTGATCCAAATATCAACCAAACAGTTTGCAATTTCACAAACGCCTTTTCATGCTCCCCGTCTCAAGTGTTTAGTATTAACCTAGGTAACATGCGACATTTTTCTGCATTCTGGCCTAAATTTGAAGTCAAAGATCGAGCCTTCATGTGCACCTGTGGTTTCGTTGCTATGTAAATATTTCGCTCGTTACCAAGGCAGAACGCCAACACAAGAACTACCCTACGCACTTAAGGGATGAAGAAACCCTCCAGCAATCCTTGGGTTAAATTAAAGAATCATTTAGAGAAACAAATAAAGTGTTTCCATATTCATGTGGTGTTTGTTGAAGAAAATGGTCTGTTTGCAAAACGACCTACTGTACTCTTTGAAGGGATGTACGGACCCTGAAGGTCTGAAGCGAGAAGTCATTCTTGACTTGAACCATGAGCGATGTAGCCTACGTGTAGACCCATTATTCCAAAAGAAGAAATTATTCTTTAGGATAATGGGTCTACTCGTAGACTATGAGCGATAGGACACCATGTGGACCATGTGTGTATCAGTGTGAAATCTTTACCAGTAGCGAGCCACCTTAACCTATCGTTTTTATGTGTTTAAGTGAGACATCTTATCGCTGTTTCGTGAATCTAAAATTTTGGAGCGAAGATCCACCTTAAACGTAAATCTCCAACGAAAAATTTCTCGTATGAGGTTTACGTTCAAGGTGGATCTGCCCTTTAGGTGGCTCGCCATCGATAAAAATGTCACACTGACACACACCAGGTGTCCTATCGTTCATGTTAGAACCCATTCAAGGAAAAAAATTTAAAGAACAGAGCGAAAACTGGGGTTACATCAAGCAAAGTAATAACAGAAGTGCCTCAGAGCTCGCGGGAGACTGAACACCCTTCACAAAAATTTGTGACTTTTCAGTTCAATATGTTTTTACAAACTGCCCATGCAATAGCCCTCCATCGCCCATATCATTATTTTTGTAATAAGGGTTACACACAGTACAGTGGTTCATGCAGCAAAGAACAATGGTACGATTTAATCATGCACCAAAACCAAACAAGTATTCCTTTCTTGCTGCTGAGTGTCACATTTATCGAAGAGAACGTCAAAGAAGACAGATTTAGCCACAAAACATGTGGAATTTAAATCTTATCTGCCCTCAGCCCAAGACCTTCAAATTCACCCAGATCTGAATGTCCGGTTATCTCCTATGCTACTTTCCAACCTGCAACATAGTCATCAGGAAAACATGTTCAAAAACAGGGCCGCCGTAAGAAGCATCTGAAGCTTGGGGGCACAACATTAAAAGGGCATTGTTCACTAAGCTAAAGGGGCACTTACTGAGCAAAAGGGCATTTTTCGTTATAATTGCAAAATCTTGGGGGCACATGCCCCCAGTGGTACCCCCCACCCCATCCCCCGGTTCCTACGTCTCTGATCAAAATGTAAGCTTTTGTTATGTTTTTCGTTGTGGTCGCAGTCGCAGGTTGGAATGAAGTATGCTCTGTTGGAACGTTCATCAAATTGCCATGGAATTAAATGGGCGAGGAGAAAAAATTTCATTCTAAGAACAGACGAGACATGCAGGATATTGTCAATATTGAAGACGGCAAAGGAGAGACTACCGTTGAGGACAAACAACACCAGCTTCCAAATGAATTTGTGATCAATTTCTTTTATTGGTCTAGACTTGTGAAGATCTATGTATTCAAATAATGATTGAAGATAAATCTTGCCAGACATTCATACTGACATTGACGTCATTACATCAGTTAAAAGAAAATGAAGTCAGCAAAACGTTAATGACTGAAAAATCAAAATTTGACATTAAAAAATCACGAAAGCAAATTACCAAATGTCCTGGAAATCAAACTAAAAAACTGTTCCAAAGCGTTAACATATCGTAGCTATGTATGAGAATGGGACTAATCTCGAAGCTTACTTATCATCAATAACTAACAGAACTGAGAGACGTATTATGACAAAACTGCGACTTAGCGACCACTGCCTTGCAATAGATGAAACGAAGCCTTTTGGCGACTCACAGCCCCATCTGGACTTTCTAGAATTAAATAAGCCACAATAGATTCTTTCCTTCGCCCCCCCCCCCCCAAACCCATGCTGAAGTGGGGTTTACAACGAAGGGCCAATGGTATGTAACATCATACGGACAGCTAAAACATAAGTGAAATACACCTCTGTGCGAAAATAGCTAACTATGTTGTAGAAATGTCTAAATATAGAACAACTCAAGTGTTCTTTTTGCACCTTTATAACGAAAAGATTGTGAAAATGAGCTGACCAAGAACAGGAAACACACAACTTTCCACTGATGAATGCAAATGTCTCCTCGTTCAATAAATCACGATCCTTGAGAAACAAGATCTTCCCCATTGCAGCATACACTGAATAATTCCAGTAATTTGATATGAAAAAAGTTCATGAAGTAAGACGAAACACAGTTAATAGAATGACCTCCAAACCATTCCAAGCTAAACCAAAGAATATGATGCCTGTTGAAGGTGATGTATAAATGGTATCAGGCTACAGTAACCCTATATTCGTTTGAATCTAAGCCTGAAAACGTGATGTAGTAGCTGTAAGCAGAGCTTCAAGGCAAAGGAATATTTCAAAATAGGACTGCGTAATTCATTTGTCATCATAATGCATTGCATTCGTGGGATCTGCATTTGGCCTGATGATGCTCCCTGTTTAGTTGAATTGCCTGCAATTCTGCGTGGCTGATAAAGAGGCCTGTTCATTGCAGTCTCTGCTAGACTCGGCCTGTGATCTATTTCACAAAGTGAGATATTGTGAAGAAATCCTTGCAAATGCCCCCAGCAGCTTATTCTTGAAGTAGAATTTTCGAATTGAAGTCTCTCTGAAGCCTGGTTGCCTGCGGTTGCTTTCTGCCATCTTCTATCATCCCGGCATCGCATCAAAGTAGGTAGGTGTTTGAAGTACCGTGAGACTGCCGTAACAGACAGGAGAAACTTGAACGTGTTTAACTTCTCCCGGCTCCAACGGTAGTCTCCCGGTTGTGTAACGGTACTTCACAGGTCTGCCTGCTGCACCGTAAGAAAACGTTTCCATTACAAAATAATTGCCTCCGATGCCGGGAGGATGGAAGATGACAGATGGCAGAAAGCAATCGCAGGCAACCTTACGGCACCTTACAGCTATATGGAAACCAGGCTTGTGGGGAGCTAAGACAACTTCTGTTTCCAACAAAAGAACTTGCATGTTTTAGCATTTGTTAGCCGCGCCGAGAAGACCTGATCATCAGAGAGACCTGATCCTGTCTAATGAAGATTCCAATGGCCAACTTACGACGGATACTTGCAATAAATCTGACACAACCCAGGTAAAAAACTGCAAGAATCCATTCTGAACATTCAGCTTAATTTTAGCTTAATTGAGCAAAAAGATAATAGAAAGATAATGGGAATTGTGGTTGTTAAGTACGACATAAAGTAGGATTTGAAAGGCGAGTCTTGTGCTAAGTGTCACTCGAATTTATTCTTTTGTTACAAACTAGGTCATGAAGAGAAAAGCGAAACCCTGTTACTTCTAAAGTAAATGAAAACAATAGGCAGTCAGTGATGCACTATTTGCCACGAAAACATCGATAAAACATGACAGCAAATGTGGACTACGTAGACGCCCAGCTGCCCTTTGTACCACAACAATATACTTCGATGTTATCGAGTCTTCTTCAAGCTAAAGGGTAGGGTACCCAAAACGAGTAGGGCATATCACTCTATCATGATAGAGGTAGCCTGCGTGCAGACTGTCCAAGAGGTAGCCTTTTGGACTGCACGCAGGCAAAATAGAGGGGCATATAACACATTTGGCAAAATCATTTTGCTTTCAACAACAACCCTCAAATTTCAAATCGCCTCGATAAAACCTTCAAAATTCACCACAAACTACATGAGAAGAATTCTAAGAGTAAAGGCTTTGTTAAAAATGGATGCAATTGATAAAGTGATGAGCCATGCTGGTATTGCTTTCACTGACTTTGTGACAGAAAATGGCAGGACTGACCAACACGAGAATGCTTTTCTATTGCAAAGAAATGCTTGTATTATTTCACAATTGCAGTTTCTTTAATTATTAATGAAACTGCATTTGTTTTCCATCAGAACCCCGACCTGTCTATTTACCTGCCATATTCCTGGTACAAAGTCGAATTTCATTTACTTTCACGGATTCAATACACAATGCACAGTAAATAGGACGGTAAACATAAATACTGCACGTAGGCCAATTTTTGCGCTGCCCTTCTTTCATTGATGAAATACAACATCATAAAGCCCTCTTTTGTCGTGCTAATATTATTTCATTTGGTTTGGAAAAAAGCCGGCGCTGAATGCAGACTCGGGTTATGCGTCGCACTGTTGTCGCGCCGCGCTTAACTAAATTGGCCATTCATATTGATTGGAAAAGCAACGTATCGTTGCTGCGAAGGACCTTCTCCTTCACCAGCCATTTTGAAAACGGGGCCTCTTGAGAAGGCGATGGAATGATTTAGTTTGGCAAAGCAAAAGAGCGGCACATAACCTAAACCAACACTTTTTACCTTTTCGTTCGGCAAATCCTGCAATACTTTTTAAAAAGCTTGATCTTAATTGTAAATTCCGGGTCATATGTCGCGTTTTGCCGGACTTAAATAACACACACTGAAGTTCAGCGCGACAAAAGTTGGACTTTACAACCTTGGAAAGACGACAGGCCAAACGCTAAATGAGGGGTTGTGAGCTTGTGGACATCCTGTCCTGCCTTTACCATATTTTCTATATTAATGGCCCCGGGGCAATTATCATAAATGGTACTTTTCAGAAGGTAGGTAGGCCTATTTAGATAATTAATCTCTCAAAATCCTTCGGAGATTTAAACAATCGCAAAAAGTCGTATCCTCTGCTTGAAGCAATTCACCCATGTTCACCAAAGTAGCGAAAGAAGGGCCCTTTTTCGCAAGGGGCACGTTGGAGGGCTCTATATTTCAGCAATTCAGTCTGAATGTATGCACACGAAGGTCATCCTGAAGCTGAAGTTAAGGTTTTTAGCGCCAAGCGCTGGGATCACAGAAGAAGAGAAGAGCTAAACGAGTCCGTGACCCCTTGCTTGTCATGAAGCTTGTGTGGTGGGGTTCTACCTGGGATAAAACCCTGTCTGCCTGACTGGCTGCAAAGTCAGAGGATTACACCATTGCACTACAATACCTTATGCTTCAGACACATTTCGTAGGAGTTACACTATGGTTACAATACCATAAGCGACACTTATGAACTAATCGACGGGAGTGCATCCAAATGTAGTATTGTTCTTTGACACTGCCTGGTTACAAAGTGAAATGAAAGTAGATAGCGATCAAATTGACGTCATAACAGGAATCTAGGGCATCCGAATCACAACATGAATTTTCTTAAAAACCGGCGAAACAATGTCTTCTTACAATATATTTACTAAATCGTTTTTTCATGGAATTGTCGACACAATAGCTCACCTATGGACAGTGCATTAATACCATTGATATTGAGCCTCATGGAAAGGAATTACGCAAATGCATTATCTCTCTAATTCATTTCATATCATTGTTTAAAATTGAATCACGCTGTGCCCAGATTTTCCTCAGCAGACTTGTACCTTGGTAACTTAAAACCAAAACTGAAATAACAAACTTTCTGACAGAGGTGGAAAACATCGCGGATCACAGCACCAGTGGTCCCAGAAATTTTCAGGTCTCCAGAAAGAATAGAAAGAAGAAAGGAAAAGGAAAAAAGACAGAAAAGTGAAAACTGGAAAGTTAATTTTACGTCAAATTAAAATAGTTTAGTTTCTTTTTATTAGTAGCAGTTATTATATAAATTTAGGCTGTTACCAGACCAAGGCATTTCATATGAAAGATACTGTTTATAAGTCTGGAATTGGTCAGCTGAAAAATAAACAAAGTTTGCCCAAGAAGTATCATTTACGATTGTGATTAAAGATTAACAGTCTTCAAATTCTGTCCAATTCATTACATATGGTGACCTGTCAAAAAGTGGATAATTTTTTGGAGCGATGATTCTTCCAGAAATCTTCCTCAAGACATGTTTTGGTCCCAGAAATTAATATATTTTTTCCACCTCTGCTTTCTGAATGAAGTCATCAGTGGACAGAACAAGCTTGCCTGTTTATCAAGGTGTTTAGAAATTTTTGAAATTCTAACAATTTGCATTGTAAGGCAGCCAACGTTGTCCTTAACTACAGACACACACAACATAAAATTTTGAAGAAACTTTGCTCAAGAAACAATTCCAGGAGTGTTGAGAATAGTAATGAATTTCATGAATGGTTTTTGTCCAGTTTAGGGCAATCTGTTGCTACGAGATTTTATAACCTACCAAGTGTTAAATAATTCTTTCCCTTTCAGATGGCTGACAGAAAAACCATCCAGTTACTGCATGACTAACTGAAAGTAGATGTTCCACAAATGCATGTAAGTTGCACTGAGAACGTTACAAAAGTTTAGATTCCAAATGGCAGTAACATTGGTTTCATCAGTACTTATCATAATCAAACAATCTTTAGGCCTTTGGGCAGAAAGCCTTACTTTGGGTTGTGTGAATTCAACTCTGGTTAGATAGAGTATGGTCAACACTGTTTTTCATCAAACATGTTGAAATGACACTCAGCATGCTATCAACCCAAAACAATAAATAATGGCACAGTAAAAATCTCACTTAACTCCCTGTAAGTAAAGGCACCATTTGGTAACAATAGTGGTTTTAGGTTTGTTTACATCGGTAAAACTCTTAACCAATGAAATCACAGTATTTCAGTTAACACATGCGAACAGCTACTGATGTGTCAAAGAATGCTCTCTTGATTTTCAACTTTAAATCTCCCAAATTAAGCCCCTTTTCCCTCTGGTTATCAGCATAGTGATTACAAGGTACTGCACACACTTTGAAAAATGATACAATTTTCCTAAGAATATGAAAATAATGTGTTGATATGATTACTTATATGATTACTTATATTGATTTTAGTGATTTTGAAACTTTCGCAATGGCCAGAACCTGCAACAACGGACATACAGTACACATTCACAACAAGAATTCTTTACATTATGACAAGAATCCTTGAGCCGTATGACAGAATGTAAATTTCCTAAACAAGACTTCTTAGGCAGGAAAACCATGGATGTAATTGAAACACAGGATGTAATAACAAAAACGAATTCTTACTAATAATCTCATTGACTGAAAGGCAACATTAGGTAATTGTCATTTAGATCTATGAATCATGGTGTATGTTCCATTGGTTACATACTTTTCATGTTGTTAGAAGAACAGCCTTGACCCTTGATACAGAAGAACAAACCTGGACCATTCATGAAATAATTCTCTTTCAACATGGCTAAAGCTGATCCCTGGGAAAGTTTCTATCAGGAAAAACCACTCCATGAAGGAGAATTTGTGTAGGCGTTTATCCCCTTGGACATATGAGCCAGCCGCTCAGCTTTCTCAGAGATTCCAAGTTACCAAGTTTACCTTGTCACAAAGTTCTATTTCATTGTGTTTGTCTGGTTTGAAATTGTGAGCAAATGCTATTGCTAATGCCCGCAAAGAGATTCGAGAAAAATCAATGCTTGCTTGGTTGTATGAAGGACATGTACGTTACTCATTCAAAGTAACTGGAGGTCACAATGTGAGACCAATGGTATCACTACTATATATGTTTCCAAAATTGAATGCTTCAGTCGAAATGTGACGTCATGGATACATTAACTAATCACGTCCTTATGCATACTATGCTCAAACTGTCATGCACAGCAGAAAATATTATGAAACTTACTTGCTCTAAGAACATAAAAACGCACATCTAGTAAAGGGATTGATAACCGTACTTCAATATGCTTAACAGTGGTGAACACTTTGCCAAATATTGGAGGGGGCAAAGCTATTATTTCAGTTAAAAAGCATTGCTTATTTCTATCGTTTTCAAACAAAATATCTTTGTTCTAGCCAACATCATGGCCGATCGCGTTAGATTTCTGTTCCAAACACGATCAGCATAAATAAATTCTTCATTCAAAATTAGCTAAAACCTGTGAATGAATCTTGGGTGGCAATAGCTTTTACCTTTTCTACAAAAAGACCGGATCAAGCGATCTACCTTCATACAATTTTATAGGAAAAGTTTGAGTGGCATGAGAGCTGTTATCAATTTAAAGCATATTTTTTAAAGCATATTTAAAGAACATTCTACAAACTGTATCAAAAAATCACTTGATTCAGACTATTTTTTAGAATAACTAAAAGGTCCGTTGGGGAATTTGAGGTGAAGTTATCCATGCTTAGCTTCAACTGAAAAACATCATATTACTGAAAAAATCTCACAAAAATATCTTACCTCCATGGGTTGTTGAACAACTTTCATTGGACCAAACAGAAGTTCTCGATTTGAGGCCTGCATAAAAAACAAAGAATTAATTGCTTTGAAACCATGTTTTCAGACTAAATTGCAGTGGTTGTGGTTATCACCTTCTAAACAATCAAATTTCAGGTAAATAACAAATTAGCAAATGATGATAAAAGCAAGTGTATTCGAAAGGAAAGCAGTGATATACCTTGAAAGGGGAAAACATTTTGATTTTACTAATACCTGCAATTTGATGAATTTTCATATTAATAAAGAATGGTTTATTGCATTGTATCAGCAGGTAACAAAGATAACACCTTTATTAATATTTGTCTTTGTCTTTCATTCTTCCCTGTTTTGATCCCAATAAAAGGTAATAACAAAGTTTAGTAATTTGAAAGGAAAGATTAAGACCCATATAAAATTGACAAAAGAGAACTAAACTGTTTAGAGATGGCAGACTTTCCCTACCCACAAGAGACTTCCTTTTTGACTAATAGGTGAAATCATGGTAACTGATGAATTTTGGCAAACATCAAATTTGTTCAGCTTTCAGTCTACAGAATTTCCAATCAGACAATAAAAGGATATAGTGAATGAGTTTTCTGCATAAATGTATGCAGTTTAAAAGTTTGATAATTTTATGAGCTGATTACAAAATTAAATTTTTATCTGGCCAGCTGAAATGATACTTTCTTTCTAACAGCCAAGACATGTTGGTTTCTAGAGGAGGGTGCGGAGGCTCTGCCAGAGCTTGGCCGGAGCAGGGCCGGAGCCACAGGCCGGAGCCTTGGCCCTTTTCTATTTTTTTTCGCCAGCTCCGGCCAGTTCCAGCCAGCTCTGGCCATTCAATAGAGAACTCTGAAACTGTAAGATATCTTTTTAGTAACTGCTTAGAACAAAATTTGGTGTTGATATCTAGTGGGGTTTATTATTTATAGGCTTTAGTCCCACATAGACCTTTGTTTCCCACCATTAACATTGATTCCAGCCAATACCCTTACATTTACACCCTCCCGTTTCTAGTTACTTTCAAGACAAGGGGATTTTGTGACTATCTTTAGGTGATGAAAAACTGATAACTGTACACCTAGCTGAGGTCAATTTCATTAATCTGTCCTTTTCAGGAAACATAAGCAAGATAATGGGGGCAGCTTGGAGGCAGCTTCTGAATCAAGGATGGTTGTCTTGATTATTGAAGTATAATATTTTTGGGGGGTTCTATGTTTTCATACAGGCTGGTATAAAGCATCGAAGTGTTGAAGGTCCTTCCAATCTTTCCCTTCGTTTCTCAGCCTGGTGTTTATATGTGTTACAGGCCATCATTAGCCTACATTTTACATCAGAAAATTGTTATAATTATCATATGACCTTCTCTGCCAAATGAAGGCCCAAGATTTATAATCCTGACCATATGTAATTTCAATTCTCAAGCTGTTGGTACTGTTGGTACTGTATAACACAAGATGCAGCAGAAATTGCCATCATTGCTCAGCCATTATTGCTGCATTAAAATGAAGCCTTGCCAACACACGGCATGCAAAAATTAAAGACGTAAATATGAGGCAAGCAAGAAAGCTAATAACCTTGACTTCCATCATGCCGACGGTTTGCTGCACTGACTGATCTAACGTTTGAGTTTCGGCCTCTATCCAAGGTGCAGCACGGGCAGAATAACTACTTTCCCTTTCTTTGTCAATCCTCAATGTCCTTGTTTCTGTTGTCAATGAATCACCTTGGTTCTGGTTAGGAATATGACTAACGACTTCTGAAATGCTGAGTGAAGTAGTTCGCGAGTTCTTTAATGTTTTCAGGTTGTCCTCTCTACAGTATACAACACCAGTGCTCTGCGAGACGTGTATACTAGGAGCACAGCCCATCAGGGCATTTAGTATCAAAGAATTGCTGACTCAATTCTATCTGCCTGCTTGCTTGTATTATAATGACTACTTTCCTTTCATATCCATCTATACTATATAGTTTATCTCTTGTATTAATAAACCGTCCTTCCTATTTTGATGATGTTAAATTGCTCGCCTGGCCTTGCTCAAGCTTTCTCTCCCTTCGCAAGCAGCAGCCTGATAACAATGGCTGTTTTCTGCAAGACACCGGTTCATGTACAAACAATTCGATTCAAAGTAATGCCTGGCTCTAACAACAGGCAATTTCAACCCTTGCCTTGATGGTAACCATAGGATGATTTCCACAATAAAATAGCGTTAAACACAAGGTTATAAATGATGAAAACAAATGCGAAGCAAGTAAAGCAAAGCAAGGCTGTTTTATTTCTGTAAGCAAGTGAGGCACCGGTCCATCCGTCGGCTCGGCTCAGCTCGGGTCACTTAGTCAACACAACCCAGCACAATCTTTCGCTCCGTTTAAACGCCTTCTTCCACTCCAACTGCACTTTCTTTCTTCATTTCCAGTTAAAGAATATTTGAAGGATCGTTTCATGCGCTGTTTGTTGTATATATGCTGAATGTGAGCAGTAAATTTGGGCCATTTCTAAGCATGATATTCTTCGCTTCGCAAAAAAGACAGCCAACATAAGCGAGCGGAATGAAGAAGTTCACTTGAGTGTTGACGCATCGATTATTACGCATGTGAACAATTGAAGCATCCTGATTGGCTGAATCCATTTATTACGTCACAACCGTATCCAGGGTCATATCTGAAGGGTCCAGGGACAAACAAAGTGACAAAGATGTGACCCAAAATAACAATGTATCGGGCTGATTTTTGTTTAAAATTGAAATATAATGTTGCATCGATTATTAAGCATGTGAAAAATTCAGGCATTTATTTAAATCGAAAGTAAGACGAAAACCTGCCCTTTTTTCTAAAATCTATTTTGATTATGGAAAAGATAGATACTATAAGAGGCAGAGATGCAAAAAACAGAAACTTTTCTCAGCACACTATGGATATAGATTATTGATTTTGGATATAGCGACGACTTACGACCAAAAAGTAAGGCTGCAGGCTTCATACCCTGGGTACTAGAGCCTCAGCAACGATTTTTCTTGGCTCTGGTAGCATGTATGTATGTATGTTTAGATTTGCCACAAAAGTAAAAATTTACAAAGTTTAAAATGTAATGAAATAGATACAATACAATTTACATAATACAATGTTGATAACTACAAGTTAAAACACCCCTAATTATAGTGGCAGGGATAGCTTTAAAAGCTCAACTCGACCTTAATTCCATAATGGTCCCCTTAGAGGTGGTTGCAAAAAAATAATAATCAATATATGTAATTTACTAAGGCCGAAATCATGAATGCGAGAGAGAGGACGCGTGGTTTTAGTAGAACATATATATGTCGTTTTCTTCTCTCTGTATATTTTGGAGGAAATTGTCTTTAATCTTGTGTTTGAACGAATTGATATTGTTTGTGGATTTTAAATCAGAAGAGAGGCTATTCCATATTTTTGGCCCCAAGTACGACAGGCATATTGGAATATTTTGGACAGCCTCTTATTCCACATTGGGAGCAATGAGTTGCATGCATAATCAAAGTGGGGTTGAATAAGAGCATTTGAAAGCAATCTGCGAAGAAAGAAAATATATCTACTGAGGGAAGAAATTAAATCTACCAAGGGAAGATAAATCCATCTACAAGGGGAAGAATTTTAATCTACCGGGGGAAGATAAATCCGAGAATCACTACTACAGAAAAGCATCTATTCTATTGAGGTGAGAAATTTATAGAGAATCTTTAAAGGCTTTTTTATACCAATGTTACAATACACAATTGAATTCTGCGTTCAGAAAAGTCAATCAGACTACCGTAACTAATGTAAGAGCAGATATATTAAACTTTAATCCAATGGATTGCAATAGATGTGAGAAATAGACACACACTACTACAGAAAAACCTCAATTTCAATTAGGTGAGAAATTAATAGGGAATTATCAATCCATTTCTGATAACAATTTTTCGATGCAGAATTGAATGCTGAGTTCAAAAAAACTACCTAGACAGCTGTAGCTAACATAGTTCTAGCGTTACTAAACTTTTGCGATGGATCCTACTGATTGTCAATAGATGTGAGAATTTGGTATAGAATCACTACTACAGAAAAGCATCTATTCCAGAAATTTATAGAGAATCCTAAAGAAATTTGTTATAGCAATTTTTCGATGCAGAATTGAATGCTGAGTTCAAAAAAGTTATCGAGACTGCCGTAGCTACCATAGTTCTAGCGTCACTAAACTTTTGCGATGGATCCTACTGAATTTCAATAGATGTGAGAATTTGGTATAGAATCACTACTACAGAAAAGCATCTATTCCAGAAATTTATAGAGAATCCTAAATAAATTTGTTATAGCAATCGTTCAATGCAGAATTGAATGCTGAGTTCAAAAAAGTTACCCAGACTGCTGTAGCTACCATACTTCTAGCGTTACTAAACTTTTGCGATAGATCCTACTGATTGTCAATAGATGCGAGAATTTGGTATAGAATCACTACTACAGAAAAGCATCTATTCCAGAAATTTATAGAGAATCCTAAATGAATTTGTTATAGCAATCTTTCAATGCAGAATTGAATGCTGAGTTCAAAAAAGTTACCCAGACTGCTGTAGCTACCATAGTTCTAGCGTTATTAAACTTTTGCGATAGATCCTACTGATTGTCAATAGATGCGAGAATTTGGTATAGAATCACTACTACAGAAAAGCATCTATTCCAGAAATTTATAGAGAATCCTAAATAAATTTGTTATAGCAATTTTTCGATGCAGAATTGAATGCTGAGTTCAAAAAAGTTACCCAGACTGCTGTAGCTACCATAGTTCTAGCGTTACTAAACTTTTGCGATAGATCCTACTGATTGTCAATAGATGCGAGAATTTGGTATAGAATCACTACTACAGAAAAGCATCTATTCCAGAAATTTATAGAGAATCCTAAATAAATTTGTTATAGCAATTTTTCGATGCAGAATTGAATGCTGAGTTCAAAAAAGTTACCCAGACTGCTGTAGCTACCATAGTTCTAGCGTTACTAAACTTTTGCGATAGATCCTACTGATTGTCAATAGATGCGAGAATTTGGTATAGAATCACTACTACAGAAAAGCATCTATTCCAGAAATTTATAGAGAATCCTAAATAAATTTGTTATAGCAATTTTTCGATGCAGAATTGAATGCTGAGTTCAAAAAAGTTACCCAGACTGCTGTAGCTACCATAGTTCTAGCGTTACTAAACTTTTGCGATAGATCCTACTGATTGTCAATAGATGCGAGAATTTGGTATAGAATCACTACTACAGAAAAGCATCTATTCCAGAAATTTATAGAGAATCCTAAATCAATTTATGATAGCAATTTTTCGATGCAGAATTGAATGCTGAGTTCAAAAAAGTTACCCAGACTGCTGTAGCTACCATAGTTCTAGCGTTACTAAACTTTTGCGATAGATCCTAATAATTGTCAATAGATGCGAGAATTTGGTATAGAATCACTACTACAGAAAAGCATCTATTCCAGAAATTTATAGAGAATCCTAAATAAATTTGTTATAGCAATTTTTCGATGCAGAATTGAATGCTGAGTTCAAAAAAGTTACCCAGACTGCTGTAGCTACCATAGTTCTAGCGTTACTAAACTTTTGCGATGGATCCTACTGATTGTCAATAGATGTGAGAATTTGGTATAGAATCACTACTACAGAAAAGCATCTATTCCAGAAATTTATATAGAATCCTAAATAAACTTGTTATAGCAATTTTTCAATGCAGAATTGAATGCTGAGTTCAAAAAAGTTACCCAGACTGCTGTAGCTACCATACTTCTAGCGTTACTAAACTTTTGCGATAGATCCTACTGATTGTCAATAGATGCGAGAATTTGGTATAGAATCACTACTACAGAAAAACATCTATTCCAAAAATTTATAGAGAATCCTAAATGAATTTGTTATAGCAATCTTTCAATGCAGAATTGAATGCTGAGTTCAAAAAAGTTACCCAGACTGCTGTAGCTACCATAGTTCTAGCGTTACTAAACTTTTGCGATAGATCCTACTGATTGTCAATAGATGCGAGAATTTGGTATAGAATCACTACTACAGAAAAGCATCTATTCCAGAAATTTATAGAGAATCCTAAATAAATTTGTTATAGCAATTTTTCGATGCAGAATTGAATGCTGAATTCAGAAAAGTTACCCAGACTGCTGTAGCTACCATAGTTCTAGCGTTACTAAACTTTTGCGATAGATCCTACTGATTGTCAACAGATGCAAGAATTTGGTATAGAATCAATACTGCAGAAAAGCATCTATTCCATAAATTTATAGAGAATCCTAAAGAAATTTGTTATAGCAATTTTTCGATGCAAAATTGAATGCTGAGTTCAAAAAAGTTACACAGACTGCTGTAGCTACCATAGTTCTAGCGTTACTAAACTTTTGCGATAGATCCTACTGATTGTCAATAGATGCGAGAATTTGGTATAGAATCACTACTACAGAAAAGCATCTATTCCAGAAATTTATAGAGAATCCTAAATAAATTTGTTATAGCAATTTTTCGATGCAGAATTGAATGCTGAGTTCAAAAAAGTTACCCAGACTGCTGTAGCTACCATAGTTCTAGCGTTACTAAACTTTTGCGATAGATCCTAATAATTGTCAATAGATGCGAGAATTTGGTATAGAATCACTACTACAGAAAAGCATCTATTCCAGAAATTTATAGAGAATCCTAAATCAATTTATGATAGCAATTTTTCGATGCAGAATTGAATGCTGAGTTCAAAAAAGTTACCCAGACTGCTGTAGCTACCATAGTTCTAGCGTTACTAAACTTTTGCGATAGATCCTACTGATTGTCAATAGATGCGAGAATTTGGTATAGAATCACTACTACAGAAAAGCATCTATTCCAGAAATTTATAGAGAATCCTAAATCAATTTGTTATAGCAATTTTTCGATGCAGAATTGAATGCTGAGTTCAAAAAAGTTACCCAGACTGCTGTAGCTACCATAGTTCTAGCGTTACTAAACTTTTGCGATAGATCCTACTGATTGTCAATAGATGCGAGAATTTGGTATAGAATCACTACTACAGAAAAGCATCTATTCCAGAAATTTATAGAGAATCCTAAATAAATTTGTTATAGCAATTTTTCGATGCAGAATTGAATGCTGAGTTCAAAAAAGTTACCCAGACTGCTGTAGCTACCATAGTTCTAGCGTTACTAAACTTTTGTGATAGATCAGTTGTCAATAGATGTGAGAATTGGGTATAGAATCACTACTACAGAAAAGCATCTATTCCAGAAATATATAGAGAATCCTAAAGAAGTTTGTTATATCAATTTTTCGATGCAGAATTGAATGCTGAGTTCAAAAAAGTTACCCAGACTGCTGTAGCTACCATAGTTCTAGCGTTACTAAACTTTTGCGATAGATCCTACTGATTGTCAATAGATGCGAGAATTTGGTATAGAATCACTACTACAGAAAAGCATCTATTCCAGAAATTTATAGAGAATCCTAAATAATTTGGTTATAGCAATTTTTCGATGCAGAATTGAATGCTGAGTTCAAAAAAGTTACCCAGACTGCTGTAGCTACCATAGTTCTAGCGTTACTAAACTTTTGCGATAGATCCTACTGATTGTCAATAGATGCGAGAATTTGGTATAGAATCACTACTACAGAAAAGCATCTATTCCAGAAATTTATAGAGAATCCTAAATAAATTTGTTATAGCAATTTTTCGATGCAGAATTGAATGCTGAGTTCAAAAAAGTTACCCAGACTGCTGTAGCTACCATAGTTCTAGCGTTACTAAACTTTTGCGATAGATCCTACTGATTGTCAATAGATGCGAGAATTTGGTATAGAATCACTACTACAGAAAAGCATCTATTCCAGAAATTTATAGAGAATCCTAAATAAATTTGTTATAGCAATTTTTCGATGCAGAATTGAATGCTGAGTTCAAAAAAGTTACCCAGACTGCTGTAGCTACCATAGTTCTAGCGTTACTAAACTTTTGCGATAGATCCTACTGATTGTCAATAGATGCGAGAATTTGGTATAGAATCACTACTACAGAAAAGCATCTATTCCAGAAATTTATAGAGAATCCTAAATAAATTTGTTATAGCAATTTTTCGATGCAGAATTGAATGCTGAGTTCAAAAAAGTTACCCAGACTGCTGTAGCTACCATAGTTCTAGCGTTACTAAACTTTTGCGATAGATCCTACTGATTGTCAATAGATGCGAGAATTTGGTATAGAATCACTACTACAGAAAAGCATCTATTCCAGAAATTTATAGAGAATCCTAAATAAATTTGTTATAGCAATTTTTCGATGCAGAATTGAATGCTGAGTTCAAAAAAGTTACCCAGACTGCTGTAGCTACCATAGTTCTAGCGTTACTAAACTTTTGCGATAGATCCTACTGATTGTCAATAGATGCGAGAATTTGGTATAGAATCACTACTGCAGAAAAGCATCTATTCCAGAAATTTATGGAGAATCCTAAATAAATTTGTTATAGCAATTTTTCGATAAAGAATTGAATGCTGAGTTCAAAAAAGTTACCCAGACTGCTGTAGCTACCATAGTTCTAGCGTTACTAAACTTTTGCGATAGATCCTACTGATTGTCAATAGATGCGAAAATTTGGTATAGAATCACTACTGCAGAAAAGCATCTATTCCAGATATTTATAGAGAATCCTAAATAAATTTGTTACAGCAATTTTTCGATGCAGAATTGAATGCTGAGTTCAAAAAAGTTACCCAGACTGCTGTAGCTACCATAGTTCTAGCGTTACTAAACTTTTGCGATAGATCCTACTGATTGTCAATAGATGCGAGAATTTGGTATAGAATCACTACTACAGAAAAGCATCTATTCCAGAAATTTATAGAGAATCCTAAATAAATTTGTTATAGCAATTTTTCGATGCAGAATTGAATGCTGAGTTCAAAAAAGTTACCCAGACTGCTGTAGCTACCATAGTTCTAGCGTTACTAAACTTTTGCGATAGATCCTACTGATTGTCAATAGATGCGAGAATTTGGTATAGAATCACTACTACAGAAAAGCATCTATTCCAGAAATTTATAGAGAATCCTAAATAAATTTGTTATAGCAATTTTTCGATGCAGAATTGAATGCTGAGTTCAAAAAAGTTACCCAGACTGCTGTAGCTACCATAGTTCTAGCGTTACTAAACTTTTGCGATAGATCCTACTGATTGTCAATAGATGCGAGAATTTGGTATAGAATCACTACTACAGAAAAGCATCTATTCCAGAAATTTATAGAGAATCCTAAATAAATTTGTTATAGCAATTTTTCGATGCAGAATTGAATGCTGAGTTCAAAAAAGTTACCCAGACTGCTGTAGCTACCATAGTTCTAGCGTTACTAAACTTTTGCGATAGATCCTACTGATTGTCAATAGATGCGAGAATTTGGTATAGAATCACTACTACAGAAAAGCATCTATTCCAGAAATTTATAGAGAATCCTAAATAAATTTGTTATAGCAATTTTTCGATGCAGAATTGAATGCTGAGTTCAAAAAAGTTACCCAGACTGCTGTAGCTACCATAGTTCTAGCGTTACTAAACTTTTGCGATAGATCCTACTGATTGTCAATAGATGCGAGAATTTGGTATAGAATCACTACTACAGAAAAGCATCTATTCCAGAAATTTATAGAGAATCCTAAATAAATTTGTTATAGCAATTTTTCGATGCAGAATTGAATGCTGAGTTCAAAAAAGTTACCCAGACTGCTGTAGCTACCATAGTTCTAGCGTTACTAAACTTTTGCGATAGATCCTACTGATTGTCAATAGATGCGAGAATTTGGTATAGAATCACTACTACAGAAAAGCATCTATTCCAGAAATTTATAGAGAATCCTAAATAAATTTGTTATAGCAATTTTTCGATGCAGAATTGAATGCTGAGTTCAAAAAAGTTACCCAGACTGCTGTAGCTACCATAGTTCTAGCGTTACTAAACTTTTGCGATAGATCCTACTGATTGTCAATAGATGCGAGAATTTGGTATAGAATCACTACTACAGAAAAGCATCTATTCCAGAAATTTATAGAGAATCCTAAATAAATTTGTTATAGCAATTTTTCGATGCAGAATTGAATGCTGAGTTCAAAAAAGTTACCCAGACTGCTGTAGCTACCATAGTTCTAGCGTTACTAAACTTTTGCGATAGATCCTACTGATTGTCAATAGATGCGAGAATTTGGTATAGAATCACTACTACAGAAAAGCATCTATTCCAGAAATTTATAGAGAATCCTAAATGAATTTGTTATAGCAATTTTTCGATGCAGAATTGAATGCTGAGTTCAAAAAAGTTACCCAGACTGCTGTAGCTACCATAGTTCTAGCGTTACTAAACTTTTGCGATAGATCCTACTGATTGTCAATAGATGCGAGAATTTGGTATAGAATCACTACTACAGAAAAGCATCTATTCCAGAAATTTATAGAGAATCCTAAATAAATTTGTTATAGCAATTTTTCGATGCAGAATTGAATGCTGAGTTCAAAAAAGTTACCCAGACTGCTGTAGCTACCATAGTTCTAGCGTTACTAAACTTTTGCGATAGATCCTACTGATTGTCAATAGATGCGAGAATTTGGTATAGAATCACTACTACAGAAAAGCATCTATTCCAGAAATTTATAGAGAATCCTAAATAAATTTGTTATAGCAATTTTTCGATGCAGAATTGAATGCTGAGTTCAAAAAAGTTACCCAGACTGCTGTAGCTACCATAGTTCTAGCGTTACTAAACTTTTGCGATAGATCCTACTGATTGTCAATAGATGCGAGAATTTGGTATAGAATCACTACTACAGAAAAGCATCTATTCCAGAAATTTATAGAGAATCCTAAATAAATTTGTTATAGCAATTTTTCGATGCAGAATTGAATGCTGAGTTCAAAAAAGTTACCCAGACTGCTGTAGCTACCATAGTTCTAGCGTTACTAAACTTTTGCGATAGATCCTACTGATTGTCAATAGATGCGAGAATTTGGTATAGAATCACTACTACAGAAAAGCATCTATTCCAGAAATTTATAGAGAATCCTAAATAAATTTGTTATAGCAATTTTTCGATGCAGAATTGAATGCTGAGTTCAAAAAAGTTACCCAGACTGCTGTAGCTACCATAGTTCTAGCGTTACTAAACTTTTGCGATAGATCCTACTGATTGTCAATAGATGCGAGAATTTGGTATAGAATCACTACTACAGAAAAGCATCTATTCCAGAAATTTATAGAGAATCCTAAATAAATTTTTTATAGCAATTTTTCGATGCAGAATTGAATGCTGAGTTCAAAAAAGTTACCCAGACTGCTGTAGCTACCATAGTTCTAGCGTTACTAAACTTTTGCGATAGATCCTACTGATTGTCAATAGATGCGAGAATTTGGTATAGAATCACTACTACAGAAAAGCATCTATTCCAGAAATTTATAGAGAATCCTAAATAAATTTGTTATAGCAATTTTTCGATGCAGAATTGAATGCTGAGTTCAAAAAAGTTACCCAGACTGCTGTAGCTACCATAGTTCTAGCGTTACTAAACTTTTGCGATAGATCCTACTGATTGTCAATAGATGCGAGAATTTGGTATAGAATCACTACTACAGAAAAGCATCTATTCCAGAAATTTATAGAGAATCCTAAATAAATTTGTTATAGCAATTTTTCGATGCAGAATTGAATGCTGAGTTCAAAAAAGTTACCCAGACTGCTGTAGCTACCATAGTTCTAGCGTTACTAAACTTTTGCGATAGATCCTACTGATTGTCAATAGATGCGAGAATTTGGTATAGAATCACTACTACAGAAAAGCATCTATTCCAGAAATTTATAGAGAATCCTAAATAAATTTGTTATAGCAATTTTTCGATGCAGAATTGAATGCTGAGTTCAAAAAAGTTACCCAGACTGCTGTAGCTACCATAGTTCTAGCGTTACTAAACTTTTGCGATAGATCCTACTGATTGTCAATAGATGCGAGAATTTGGTATAGAATCACTACTACAGAAAAGCATCTATTCCAGAAATTTATAGAGAATCCTAAATAAATTTGTTATAGCAATTTTTCGATGCAGAATTGCATGCTGAGTTCAAAAAAGTTACCCAGAATGCTGTAGCTACCATAGTTCTAGCGTTACTAAACTTTTGCGATAGATCCTACTGATTGTCAATAGATGCGAGAATTTGGTATAGAATCACTACTACAGAAAAGCATCTATTCCAGAAATTTATAGAGAATCCTAAATGAATTTGTTATAGCAATTTTTCGATGCAGAATTGAATGCTGAGTTCAAAAAAGTTACCCAGACTGCTGTAGCTACCATAGTTCTAGCGTTACTAAACTTTTGCGATAGATCCTACTGATTGTCAATAGATGCGAGAATTTGGTATAGAATCACTACTACAGAAAAGCATCTATTCCAGAAATTTATAGAGAATCCTAAATAAATTTGTTATAGCAATTTTTCGATGCAGAATTGAATGCTGAGTTCAAAAAAGTTACCCAGACTGCTGTAGCTACCATAGTTCTAGCGTTACTAAACTTTTGCGATAGATCCTACTGATTGTCAATAGATGCGAGAATTTGGTATAGAATCACTACTACAGAAAAGCATCTATTCCAGAAATTTATAGAGAATCCTAAATAAATTTGTTATAGCAATTTTTCGATGCAGAATTGAATGCTGAGTTCAAAAAAGTTACCCAGACTGCTGTAGCTACCATAGTTCTAGCGTTACTAAACTTTTGCGATAGATCCTACTGATTGTCAATAGATGCGAGAATTTGGTATAGAATCACTACTACAGAAAAGCATCTATTCCAGAAATTTATAGAGAATCCTAAATAAATTTGTTATAGCAATTTTTCGATGCAGAATTGAATGCTGAGTTCAAAAAAGTTACCCAGACTGCTGTAGCTACCATAGTTCTAGCGTTACTAAACTTTTGCGATAGATCCTACTGATTGTCAATAGATGCGAGAATTTGGTATAGAATCACTACTACAGAAAAGCATCTATTCCAGAAATTTATAGAGAATCCTAAATAAATTTGTTATAGCAATTTTTCGATGCAGAATTGAATGCTGAGTTCAAAAAAGTTACCCAGACTGCTGTAGCTACCATAGTTCTAGCGTTACTAAACTTTTGCGATAGATCCTACTGATTGTCAATAGATGCGAGAATTTGGTATAGAATCACTACTACAGAAAAGCATCTATTCCAGAAATTTATAGAGAATCCTAAATAAATTTGTTATAGCAATTTTTCGATGCAAGAATTGAATGCTGAGTTCAAAAAAGTTACCCAGACTGCTGTAGCTACCATAGTTCTAGCGTTACTAAACTTTTGCGATAGATCCTACTGATTGTCAATAGATGCGAGAATTTGGTATAGAATCACTACTACAGAAAAGCATCTATTCCAGAAATTTATAGAGAATCCTAAAGAAATTTGTTATAGCAATTTTTCGATGCAGAATTGAATGCTGAGTTCAAAAAAGTTACCCAGACTGCTGTAGCTACCATAGTTCTAGCGTTACTAAACTTTTGCGATAGATCCTACTGATTGTCAATAGATGCGAGAATTTGGTATAGAATCACTACTACAGAAAAGCATCTATTCCAGAAATTTATAGAGAATCCTAAATAAATTTTTATAGCAATTTTTCGATATAGAATTGAATGCTGAGTTCAAAAAAGTTACCCAGACTGCTGTAGCTACCATAGTTCTAGCGTTACTAAACTTTTGCGATAGATCCTACTGATTGTCAATAGATGCGAGAATTTGGTATAGAATCAATACTGCAGAAAAGCATCTATTCCAGAAATTTATAGAGAATCCTAAAGAAATTTGTTATAGCAATTTTTCGATGCAGAATTGAATGTTGAGTTCAAAAAAGTTACCCAGACTGCTGTAGCTACCATAGTTCTAGCGTTACTAAACTTTTGTGATAGATCAGTTGTCAATAGATGTGAGAATTGGGTATAGAATCACTACTACAGAAAAGCATCTATTCCAGAAATATATAGAGAATCCTAAAGAAGTTTGTTATATCAATTTTTCGATGCAGAATTGAATGCTGAGTTCAAAAAAGTTACCCAGACTGCTGTAGCTACCATAGTTCTAGCGTTACTAAACTTTTGCGATAGATCCTACTGATTGTCAATAGATGTGAGAATTTGGTATAGAATCACTACTGCAGAAAAGCATCTATTCCAGAAATTTATAGAGAATCCTAAAGAAATTTGTTATAGCAATTTTTCGATGCAAAATTAAATGCTGAATTCAAAAACGTTACCCAGACTGCTGTAGCTACCATAGTTCTAGCGTTACTAAACTTTTGCGATAGATCCTACTGATTGTCAATAGATGCGAGAATTTGGTATAGAATCACTACTACAGAAAAGCATCTATTCCAGAAATTTATAGAGAATCCTAAATAAATTTGTTATAGCAATTTTTCGATGCAGAATTGAATGCTGAGTTCAAAAAAGTTACCCAGACTGCTGTAGCTACCATAGTTCTAGCGTTACTAAACTTTTGCGATAGATCCTACTGATTGTCAATAGATGCGAGAATTTGGTATAGAATCACTACTACAGAAAAGCATCTATTCCAGAAATTTATAGAGAATCCTAAATAAATTTGTTATAGCAATTTTTCGATGCAGAATTGAATGCTGAGTTCAAAAAAGTTACCCAGACTGCTGTAGCTACCATAGTTCTAGCGTTACTAAACTTTTGCGATAGATCCTACTGATTGTCAATAGATGCGAGAATTTGGTATAGAATCACTACTACAGAAAAGCATCTATTCCAGAAATTTATAGAGAATCCTAAATAAATTTGTTATAGCAATTTTTCGATGCAGAATTGAATGCTGAGTTCAAAAAAGTTACCCAGACTGCTGTAGCTACCATAGTTCTAGCGTTACTAAACTTTTGCGATAGATCCTACTGATTGTCAATAGATGCGAGAATTTGGTATAGAATCACTACTACAGAAAAGCATCTATTCCAGAAATTTATAGAGAATCCTAAATAAATTTGTTATAGCAATTTTTCGATGCAGAATTGAATGCTGAGTTCAAAAAAGTTACCCAGACTGCTGTAGCTACCATAGTTCTAGCGTTACTAAACTTTTGCGATAGATCCTACTGATTGTCAATAGATGCGAGAATTTGGTATAGAATCACTACTACAGAAAAGCATCTATTCCAGAAATTTATAGAGAATCCTAAATAAATTTGTTATAGCAATTTTTCGATGCAGAATTGAATGCTGAGTTCAAAAAAGTTACCCAGACTGCTGTAGCTACCATAGTTCTAGCGTTACTAAACTTTTGCGATAGATCCTACTGATTGTCAATAGATGCGAGAATTTGGTATAGAATCACTACTACAGAAAAGCATCTATTCCAGAAATTTATAGAGAATCCTAAATAAATTTGTTATAGCAATTTTTCGATGCAGAATTGAATGCTGAGTTCAAAAAAGTTACCCAGACTGCTGTAGCTACCATAGTTCTAGCGTTACTAAACTTTTGCGATAGATCCTACTGATTGTCAATAGATGCGAGAATTTGGTATAGAATCACTACTACAGAAAAGCATCTATTCCAGAAATTTATAGAGAATCCTAAATAAATTTGTTATAGCAATTTTTCGATGCAGAATTGAATGCTGAGTTCAAAAAAGTTACCCAGACTGCTGTAGCTACCATAGTTCTAGCGTTACTAAACTTTTGCGATAGATCCTACTGATTGTCAATAGATGCGAGAATTTGGTATAGAATCACTACTACAGAAAAGCATCTATTCCAGAAATTTATAGAGAATCCTAAATAAATTTGTTATAGCAATTTTTCGATGCAGAATTGAATGCTGAGTTCAAAAAAGTTACCCAGACTGCTGTAGCTACCATAGTTCTAGCGTTACTAAACTTTTGCGATAGATCCTACTGATTGTCAATAGATGCGAGAATTTGGTATAGAATCACTACTACAGAAAAGCATCTATTCCAGAAATTTATAGAGAATCCTAAATAAATTTGTTATAGCAATTTTTCGATGCAGAATTGAATGCTGAGTTCAAAAAAGTTACCCAGACTGCTGTAGCTACCATAGTTCTAGCGTTACTAAACTTTTGCGATAGATCCTACTGATTGTCAATAGATGCGAGAATTTGGTATAGAATCACTACTACAGAAAAGCATCTATTCCAGAAATTTATAGAGAATCCTAAATAAATTTGTTATAGCAATTTTTCGATGCAGAATTGAATGCTGAGTTCAAAAAAGTTACCCAGACTGCTGTAGCTACCATAGTTCTAGCGTTACTAAACTTTTGCGATAGATCCTACTGATTGTCAATAGATGCGAGAATTTGGTATAGAATCACTACTACAGAAAAGCATCTATTCCAGAAATTTATAGAGAATCCTAAATAAATTTGTTATAGCAATTTTTCGATGCAGAATTGAATGCTGAGTTCAAAAAAGTTACCCAGACTGCTGTAGCTACCATAGTTCTAGCGTTACTAAACTTTTGCGATAGATCCTACTGATTGTCAATAGATGCGAGAATTTGGTATAGAATCACTACTACAGAAAAGCATCTATTCCAGAAATTTATAGAGAATCCTAAATAAATTTGTTATAGCAATTTTTCGATGCAGAATTGAATGCTGAGTTCAAAAAAGTTACCCAGACTGCTGTAGCTACCATAGTTCTAGCGTTACTAAACTTTTGCGATAGATCCTACTGATTGTCAATAGATGCGAGAATTTGGTATAGAATCACTACTACAGAAAAGCATCTATTCCAGAAATTTATAGAGAATCCTAAATAAATTTGTTATAGCAATTTTTCGATGCAGAATTGAATGCTGAGTTCAAAAAAGTTACCCAGACTGCTGTAGCTACCATAGTTCTAGCGTTACTAAACTTTTGCGATAGATCCTACTGATTGTCAATAGATGCGAGAATTTGGTATAGAATCACTACTACAGAAAAGCATCTATTCCAGAAATTTATAGAGAATCCTAAATAATTTGTTATAGCAATTTTTCGATGCAGAATTGAATGCTGAGTTCAAAAAAGTTACCCAGACTGCTGTAGCTACCATAGTTCTAGCGTTACTAAACTTTTGCGATAGATCCTAATAATTGTCTATAGATGCGAGAATTTGGTATAGAATCACTACTACAGAAAAGCATCTATTCCAGAAATTTATAGAGAATCCTAAATAAATTTGTTATAGCAATTTTTCGATGCAGAATTGAATGCTGAGTTCAAAAAAGTTACCCAGACTGCTGTAGCTACCATAGTTCTAGCGTTACTAAACTTTTGCGATAGATCCTACTGATTGTCAATAGATGCGAGAATTTGGTATAGAATCACTACTACAGAAAAGCATCTAT
Source organism: Aurelia coerulea (assembly GCA_039566865.1). Lineage (NCBI taxonomy): Eukaryota > Metazoa > Cnidaria > Scyphozoa > Semaeostomeae > Ulmaridae > Aurelia > Aurelia coerulea. Next base: position 25,594,590 of record CM076950.1, on the reverse strand, counting down.
TCCAGAAATTTATAGAGAATCCTAAATAAATTTGTTATAGCAATTTTTCGATGCAGAATTGAATGCTGAGTTCAAAAAAGTTACCCAGACTGCTGTAGCTACCATAGTTCTAGCGTTACTAAACTTTTGCGATAGATCCTACTGATTGTCAATAGATGCGAGAATTTGGTATAGAATCACTACTACAGAAAAGCATCTATTCCAGAAATTTATAGAGAATCCTAAATAAATTTGTTATAGCAATTTTTCGATGCAGAATTGAATGCTGAGTTCAAAAAAGTTACCCAGACTGCTGTAGCTACCATAGTTCTAGCGTTACTAAACTTTTGCGATAGATCCTACTGATTGTCAATAGATGCGAGAATTTGGTATAGAATCACTACTACAGAAAAGCATCTATTCCAGAAATTTATAGAGAATCCTAAATAAATTTGTTATAGCAATTTTTCGATGCAGAATTGAATGCTGAGTTCAAAAAAGTTACCCAGACTGCTGTAGCTACCATAGTTCTAGCGTTACTAAACTTTTGCGATAGATCCTACTGATTGTCAATAGATGCGAGAATTTGGTATAGAATCACTACTACAGAAAAGCATCTATTCCAGAAATTTATAGAGAATCCTAAATAAATTTGTTATAGCAATTTTTCGATGCAGAATTGAATGCTGAATTCAAAAAAGTTACCCAGACTGCTGTAGCTACCATAGTTCTAGCGTTACTAAACTTTTGCGATAGATCCTACTGATTGTCAATAGATGCGAGAATTTGGTATAGAATCACTACTACAGAAAAGCATCTATTCCATTAAGGCTGAGAAATTTATAGAGAATCCTAAATTGATTTGTTATAGCAATTTTTCGATGCAAAATTGAATGCTGAGTTCAAAAAAGTTACCCAGACTGCTGTAGCTACCATAGTTCTAGCGTTACTAAACTTTTGCGATAGATCCTACTGATTGTCAATAGATGCGAGAATTTGGTATAGAATCACTACTACAGAAAAGCATCTATTCCAGAAATTTATAGAGAATCCTAAATAAATTTGTTATAGCAATTTTTCGATGCAGAATTGAATGCTGAGTTCAAAAAAGTTACCCAGACTGCTGTAGCTACCATAGTTCTAGCGTTACTAAACTTTTGCGATAGATCCTACTGATTGTCAATAGATGCGAGAATTTGGTATAGAATCACTACTACAGAAAAGCATCTATTCCAGAAATTTATAGAGAATCCTAAATCAAATTTGTTGATAGCAATTTTTCGATGCAGAATTGAATGCTGAGTTCAAAAAAGTTACCCAGACTGCTGTAGCTACCATAGTTCTAGCGTTACTAAACTTTTGCGATAGATCCTACTGATTGTCAATAGATGCGAGAATTTGGTATAGAATCACTACTACAGAAAAGCATCTATTCCAGAAATTTATAGAGAATCCTAAATAAATTTGTTATAGCAATTTTTCGATGCAGAATTGAATGCTGAATTCAAAAAAGTTACCCAGACTGCTGTAGCTACCATAGTTCTAGCGTTACTAAACTTTTGCGATAGATCCTACTGATTGTCAATAGATGCGAGAATTTGGTATAGAATCACTACTACAGAAAAGCATCTATTCCAGAAATTTATAGAGAATCCTAAATAAATTTGTTATAGCAATTTTTCGATGCAGAATTGAATGCTGAGTTCAAAAAAGTTACCCAGACTGCTGTAGCTACCATAGTTCTAGCGTTACTAAACTTTTGCGATAGATCCTACTGATTGTCAATAGATGCGAGAATTTGGTATAGAATCACTACTACAGAAAAGCATCTATTCCAGAAATTTATAGAGAATCCTAAATAAATTTGTTATAGCAATTTTTCGATGCAAAATTGAATGCTGAGTTCAAAAAAGTTACCCAGACTGCTGTAGCTACCATAGTTCTAGCGTTACTAAACTTTTGCGATAGATCCTACTGATTGTCAATAGATGCGAGAATTTGGTATAGAATCACTACTACAGAAAAGCATCTATTCCAGAAATTTATAGAGAATCCTAAATAAATTTGTTATAGCAATTTTTCGATGCAGAATTGAATGCTGAGTTCAAAAAAGTTACCCAGACTGCTGTAGCTACCATAGTTCTAGCGTTACTAAACTTTTGCGATAGATCCTACTGATTGTCAATAGATGCGAGAATTTGGTATGGAATCACTACTACAGAAAAGCATCTATTCCAGAAATTTATAGAGAATCCTAAATATATTTGTAACAGCAATTTTTCGATGCAGAATTGAATGCTGAGTTCAAAAAAGTTACCCAGACTGCTGTAGCTACCATAGTTCTAGCGTTACTAAACTTTTGCGATAGATCCTACTGATTGTCAATAGATGCGAGAATTTGGTATAGAATCACTACTACAGAAAAGCATCTATTCCAGAAATTTATAGAGAATCCTAAATAAATTTGTTATAGCAATTTTTCGATGCAGAATTGAATGCTGAGTTCAAAAAAGTTACCCAGACTGCTGTAGCTACCATAGTTCTAGCGTTACTAAACTTTTGCGATAGATCCTACTGATTGTCAATAGATGCGAGAATTTGGTATAGAATCACTACTACAGAAAAGCATCTATTCCAGAAATTTATAGAGAATCCTAAATAAATTTGTTATAGCAATTTTTCGATGCAGAATTGAATGTTGAATTCAAAAAAGTTACCCAGACTGCTGTAGCTACCATAGTTCTAGCGTTACTAAACTTTTGCGATAGATCCTACTGATTGTCAATAGATGCGAGAATTTGGTATAGAATCACTACTACAGAAAAGCATCTATTCCAGAAATTTATAGAGAATCCTAAATAAATTTGTTATAGCAATTTTTCGATGCAGAATTGAATGCTGAGTTCAAAAAAGTTACCCAGACTGCTGTAGCTACCATAGTTCTAGCGTTACTAAACTTTTGCGATAGATCCTACTGATTGTCAATAGATGCGAGAATTTGGTATAGAATCACTACTACAGAAAAGCATCTATTCCAGAAATTTATAGAGAATCCTAAATAAATTTGTTATAGCAATTTTTCGATGCAGAATTGAATGCTGAATTCAAAAAAGTTACCCAGACTGCTGTAGCTACCATAGTTCTAGCGTTACTAAACTTTTGCGATAGATCCTACTGATTGTCAATAGATGCGAGAATTTGGTATAGAATCACTACTACAGAAAAGCATCTATTCCAGAAATTTATAGAGAATCCTAAATAAATTTGTTATAGCAATTTTTCGATGCAGAATTGAATGCTGAATTCAAAAAAGTTACCCAGACTGCTGTAGCTACCATAGTTCTAGCGTTACTAAACTTTTGCGATAGATCCTACTGATTGTCAATAGATGCGAGAATTTGGTATAGAATCACTACTACAGAAAAGCATCTATTCCAGAAATTTATAGAGAATCCTAAATAAATTTGTTATAGCAATTTTTCGATGCAGAATTGAATGCTGAGTTCAAAAAAGTTACCCAGACTGCTGTAGCTACCATAGTTCTAGCGTTACTAAACTTTTGCGATAGATCCTACTGATTGTCAATAGATGCGAGAATTTGGTATAGAATCACTACTACAGAAAAGCATCTATTCCAGAAATTTATAGAGAATCCTAAATAAATTTGTTATAGCAATTTTTCGATGCAAAATTGAATGCTGAGTTCAAAAAAGTTACCCAGACTGCTGTAGCTACCATAGTTCTAGCGTTACTAAACTTTTGCGATAGATCCTACTGATTGTCAATAGATGCGAGAATTTGGTATAGAATCACTACTACAGAAAAGCATCTATTCCAGAAATTTATAGAGAATCCTAAATAAATTTGTTATAGCAATTTTTCGATGCAGAATTGAATGCTGAATTCAGAAAAGTTACCCAGACTGCTGTAGCTACCATAGTTCTAGCGTTACTAAACTTTTGCGATAGATCCTACTGATTGTCAATAGATGCGAGAATTTGGTATAGAATCACTACTACAGAAAAGCATCTATTCCAGAAATTTATAGAGAATCCTAAATAAATTTGTTATAGCAATTTTTCGATGCAGAATTGAATGCTGAGTTCAAAAAAGTTACCCAGACTGCTGTAGCTACCATAGTTCTAGCGTTACTAAACTTTTGCGATAGATCCTACTGATTGTCAATAGATGCGAGAATTTGGTATAGAATCACTACTACAGAAAAGCATCTATTCCAGAAATTTATAGAGAATCCTAAATTAATTTGTTATAGCAATTTTTCGATGCAGAATTGAATGCTGAGTTCAAAAAAGTTACCCAGACTGCTGTAGCTACCATAGTTCTAGCGTTACTAAACTTTTGCGATAGATCCTACTGATTGCCAATAGATGCGAGAATTTGGTATAGAATCACTACTACAGAAAAGCATCTATTCCAGATATTTATAGAGAATCCTAAATAAATTTGTTATAGCAATTTTTCGATGCAGAATTGAATGCTGAAGTCAAAAAAGTTACCCAGACTGCTGTAGCTACCATAGTTCTAGCGTTACTAAACTTTTGCGATAGATCCTACTGATTGTCAATAGATGCGAGAATTTGGTATAGAATCACTACTACAGAAAAGCATCTATTCCAGAAATTTATAGAGAATCCTAAAGAAATTTGTTATAGCAATTTTTCGATGCAGAATTAAATGCTGAATTCAGAAAAGTTACCCAGACTGCTGTAACTACCATAGTTCTAGCGTTACTAAACTTTTGCGATGGATCCTACTGATTGTCAATAGATGTGAGAATTTGGTATAGAATCACTACTACAGAAAAGCATCTATTCCAGAAATTTATAGAAAATCCTAAAGAAACTTTGTTATAGCAATTTTTCGATGCAGAATTGAATGCTGAATTCAAAAAAGTTACCCAGACTGCTGTAGCTACCATAGTTCTAGCGTTACTAAACTTTTGCGATAGATCCTACTGATTGTCAATAGATGCGAGAATTTGGTATAGAATCACTACTACAGAAAAGCATCTATTCCAGAAATTTATAGAAAATCCTAAAGAAACTTTGTTATAGCAATTTTTCGATGCAGAATTGAATGCTGAATTCAAAAAAGTTACCCAATCTGCTGTAGCTACCATAGTTCTAGCGTTACTAAACTTTTGCGATAGATCCTACTGATTGTCAATAGATGCGAGAATTTGGTATAGAATCACTACTACAGAAAAGCATCTATTCCAGAAATTTATAGAGAATCCTAATAAATTTGTTATAGCAATTTTTCGATGCAGAATTGAATGCTGAGTTCAAAAAGTTACCCAGACTGCTGTAGCTACCATAGTTCTAGCGTTACTAAACTTTTGCGATAGATCCTACTGATTGTCAATAGATGCGAGAATTTGGTATAGAATCACTACTACAGAAAAGCATCTATTCCAGAAATTTATAGAGAATCCTAATAAATTTGTTATAGCAATTTTTCGATGCAGAATTGAATGCTGAATTCAGAAAAGTTACCCAGACTGCTGTAGCTACCATAGTTCTAGCGTTACTAAACTTTTGCGATAGATCCTACTGATTGTCAATAGATGCGAGAATTTGGTATAGAATCACTACTACAGAAAAGCATCTATTCCAGAAATTTATAGAGAATCCTAAATAAATTTGTTATAGCAATTTTTCGATGCAGAATTGAATGCTGAATTCAAAAAAGTTACCCAGACTGCTGTAGCTACCATAGTTCTAGCGTTACTAAACTTTTGCGATAGATCCTACTGATTGTCAATAGATGCGAGAATTTGGTATAGAATCACTACTACAGAAAAGCATCTATTCCAGAAATTTATAGAGAATCCTAAATAAATTTGTTATAGCAATTTTTCGATGCAGAATTGAATGCTGAGTTCAAAAAAGTTACCCAGACTGCTGTAGCTACCATAGTTCTAGCGTTACTAAACTTTTGCGATAGATCCTACTGATTGTCAATAGATGCGAGAATTTGGTATAGAATCACTACTACAGAAAAGCATCTATTCCAGAAATTTATAGAGAATACTAAATGAATTTGTTATAGCAATTTTTCGATGCAGAATTGAATGCTGAATTCAAAAAAGTTACCCAGACTGCTGTAGCTACCATAGTTCTAGCGTTACTAAACTTTTGCGATAGATCCTACTGATTGTCAATAGATGCGAGAATTTGGTATAGAATCACTACTACAGAAAAGCATCTATTCCAGAAATTTATAGAGAATCCTAAATCAATTTGTTATAGCAATTTTCGATGCAGAATTGAATGCTGAGTTCAAAAAAGTTACCCAGACTGCTGTAGCTACCATAGTTCTAGCGTTACTAAACTTTTGCGATAGATCCTACTAATTGTCAATAGATGCGAGAATTTGGTATAGAATCACTACTACAGAAAAGCATCTATTCCAGAAATTTATAGAGAATCCTAAATCAATTTGTTATAGCAATTTTTCGATGCAGAATTGAATGCTGAGTTCAAAAAAGTTACCCAGACTGCTGTAGCTACCATAGTTCTAGCGTTACTAAACTTTTGCGATAGATCCTATGCTATTGGACGAATAAGGGCAAGAACAGAAAAATTTCAGTCCAGCTTCTATCCTAACTGCACCTCTGAATGGAATAAACTTGATCCTGAAATCAGGCTAGCACCATCTGTTGCTGTCTTTAAGACAAAGCTTCTATCAATAATTCGCCCCCCTGCAAATCCTGTCTTTGGTATTCATGACCCAATAGGCCTTTCATATCTTTCCCAAATAAGGGTTGGTCTCAGCAGACTAAATTTTCACAAATTCAAGCACAATTTTAGGGACACTGTTAACCCTATGTGTCCAACGAATGACGGTATTGAGGACACGGAGCACTTTTTGTTGCTTTGCCCTTCATTTGATGTTCAACGACGAGATCTTCTCGCTGGAGTTTCGGTATTATTACGACCATTTGTAGAAATAAACAGCCTCTCTAACGACGTTCTTGTTCAGATTCTATTGTATGGGGATAAAGATCTGTCTAACGAAATCAACAAATATATACTCGAACTGACACTAGATTTCATCCGCAAAACAGGTCGGTTTGATTAAAATGGATCTGAAAAGTTTGTTTCACGCCACTCAGTCACTAAGTCCTTTTCTCTTTTTTTTTTTTCAATTTTTGTTCACTTGTTTACGCCTGTTTCACATTGGATGTTGGGTATTCAGTGTTATGATAGTGCAGACGACAGTTTTAACTCACACTTAATTCCTGAGTTCAGTAAAATTTTAGCGTCTGTCCAAGGTGACACTAAACTGATACATCCAAAACACAGAAGTTGCCCTACATCCAATGTGAACCCGACTCTAGTATTTATAGTAGAAATTGTATATGCGTAGCCCTATGTATTAGTACTTGTTTGTATATTTAGATTTAGTTTTTAGTTACCTGTTTTCTATGTTATAGCCATGGGGTAGTCATGGTCTTCTGCTCCTCATGGCATCGTCCTTGTAGTGTAGTAAAGTAGTTTGTAAGTGTTGTTTTAGGTAATCTCGTCTTTGTAAAATTTTATATTGGATATCCTAATAATTGTCTATAGATGCGAGAATTTGGTATAGAATCACTACTACAGAAAAGCATCTATTCCAGAAATTTATAGAGAATCCTAAATAAATTTGTTATAGCAATTTTTCGATGCAGAATTGAATGCTGAGTTCAAAAAAGTTACCCAGACTGCTGTAGCTACCATAGTTCTAGCGTTACTAAACTTTTGCGATAGATCCTAATAATTGTCTATAGATGCGAGAATTTGGTATAGAATCACTACTACAGAAAAGCATCTATTCCAGAAATTTATAGAGAATCCTAAATCAATTTATGATAGCAATTTTTCGATGCAGAATTGAATGCTGAGTTCAAAAAAGTTACCCAGACTGCTGTAGCTACCATAGTTCTAGCGTTACTAAACTTTTGCGATAGATCCTACTGATTGTCAATAGATGCGAGAATTTGGTATAGAATCACTACTACAGAAAAGCATCTATTCCAGAAATTTATAGAGAATCCTAAATAAATTTGTTATAGCAATTTTTCGATGCAAAATTAAATGCTGAATTCAGAAAAGTTACCCAGACTGCTGTAACTACCATAGTTCTAGCGTTACTAAACTTTTGCGATGGATCCTACTGATTGTCAATAGATGCGAGAATTTGGTATAGAATCACTACTACAGAAAAGTATCTATTCCAGAAATTTATAGAGAATCCTAAAGAAATTTGTTATATCAATTTTTCGATGCAGAATTGAATGCTGAGTTCAAAAAAGTTACCCAGACTGCTGTAGCTACCATAGTTCTAGCGTTACTAAACTTTTGCGATAGATCCTAATGATAATCAATAGATGCGAAAATTTTGTATAGAATCACTACTACAGAAAAGCATCTATTCCAGAAATTTTTAGAGAATCCTAAATAAATTTTTATAGCAATTTTTCGATATAGAATTGAATGCTGAGTTCAAAAAAGTTACCCAGACTGCTGCAGCTACCATAGTTCTAGCGTTACTAAACTTTTGCGATAGACCCTACTGATTGTCAATAGATGCGAGAATTTGGTATAGAATCACTACTGCAGAAAAGCATCTATTCCAGAAATTTATAGAGAATCCTAAAGAAATTTGTTATAGCAATTTTTCGATGCAAAATTAAATGCTGAATTCAAAAAAGTTACCCAGACTGCTGTAGCTACCATAGTTCTAGCGTTACTAAACTTTTGCGATGGATCCTACTGATTGTCAATAGATGCGAGAATTTGGTATAGAATCACTACTACAGAAAAGCATCTATTCCAGAAATTTATAGAGAATCCTAAATAAATTTGTTATAGCAATTTTTCGATGCAGAATTGAATGCTGAGTTCAAAAAAGTTACCCAGACTGCTGTAGCTACCATAGTTCTAGCGTTACTAAACTTTTGCGATAGATCCTACTGATTGTCAATAGATGCGAGAATTTGGTATAGAATCACTACTACAGAAAAGCATCTATTCCAGAAATTTCTAGAGAATCCTAAATAAATTTGTTATAGTAATTTTTCGATGCAAAATTAAATGCTGAGTTCAAAAAAGTTACCCAGACTGCTGTAGCTACCATATTTCTAGCGTTACTAAACTTTTGCGATAGATCCTACTGATTATCAATAGATGCGAAAATTTGGTATAGAATCACTACTACAGAAAAGCATCTATTCCAGAAATTTATAGAGAATCCTAAATAAATGTTTTATAGCAATTTTTTGATATAGAATTGAATGCTGAGTTCAAAAAAGTTACCCAGACTGCTGTAGCTACCATAGTTCTAGCGTTACTAAACTTTTGCGATAGATCCTACTGATTATCAATAGATGCGAGAATTTGGTATAGAATCACTACTACAGAAAAGCATCTATTCCAGAAATTTATAGAGAATCCTAAATAAATTTGTTATAGCAATTTTTCGATGCAGAATTGAATGCTGAGTTCAAAAAAGTTACCCAGACTGCTGTAGCTACCATAGTTCTAGCGTTACTAAACTTTTGCGATAGATCCTACTGATTGTCAATAGATGCGAGAATTTGGTATAGAATCAATACTGCAGAAAAGCATCTATTCCAGAAATTTATAGAGAATCCTAAAGAAATTTGTTATAGCAATTTTTCGATGCAAAATTAAATGCTGAATTCAAAAAAGTTACCCAGACTGCTGTAGCTACCATAGTTCTAGCGTTACTAAACTTTTGCGATAGATCCTACTGATTGTCAATAGATGCGAGAATTTGGTATAGAATCACTACTACAGAAAAGCATCTATTCCAGAAATTTATAGAGAATCCTAAATAAATTTGTTATAGCAATTTTTCAATGCTAAATTGAATGCTGAGTTCAAAAAAGTTACCCAGACTGCTGTAGCTACCATAGTTCTAGCGTTACTAAACTTTTGCGATAGATCCTACTGATTGTCAATAGATGCGAGAATTTGGTATAGAATCACTACTACAGAAAAGCATCTATTCCAGAAATTTATAGAGAATCCTAAATAAATTTGTTATAGCAATTTTTCGATGCAGAATTGAATGCTGAGTTACCCAAAAAAGAACTGAGCTACCCAGACTGCTTGTAGCTGACAGTTACCCAGACTGCTGTAGCTACCATAGTTCTAGCGTTACTAAACTTTTGCGATAGATCCTACTGATTGTCAATAGATGCGAGAATTTGGTATAGAATCACTACTACAGAAAAGCATCTATTCCAGAAATTTATAGAGAATCCTAAATAAATTTGTTATAGCAATTTTTCGATGCAGAATTGAATGCTGAGTTCAAAAAAGTTACCCAGACTGCTGTAGCTACCATAGTTCTAGCGTTACTAAACTTTTGCGATAGATCCTACTGATTGTCAATAGATGCGAGAATTTGGTATAGAATCACTACTACAGAAAAGAATCTATTCCAGAAATTTATAGAGAATCCTAAATAAATTTGTTATAGCAATTTTTCGATGCAGAATTGAATGCTGAGTTCAAAAAAGTTACCCAGACTGCTGTAGCTACCATAGTTCTAGCGTTACTAAACTTTTGCGATAGATCCTACTGATTGTCAATAGATGCGAGAATTTGGTATAGAATCACTACTACAGAAAAGCATCTATTCCAGAAATTTATAGAGAATCCTAAATAAATTTGTTATAGCAATTTTTCGATGCAGAATTGAATGCTGAGTTCAAAAAAGTTACCCAGACTGCTGTAGCTACCATAGTTCTAGCGTTACTAAACTTTTGCGATAGATCCTACTGATTGTCAATAGATGCGAGAATTTGGTATAGAATCACTACTACAGAAAAGCATCTATTCCAGAAATTTATAGAGAATCCTAAATAAATTTGTTATAGCAATTTTTCGATGCAGAATTGAATGCTGAGTTCAAGACAGAACAGTTACCCAGACTGCTGTAGCTACCATAGTTCTAGCGTTACTAAACTTTTGCGATAGATCCTACTGATTGTCAATAAATGCGAGAATTTGGTATAGAATCACTACTACAGAAAAGCATCTATTCCAGAAATTTATAGAGAATCCTAAATAAATTTGTTATAGCAATTTTTCGATGCAGAATTGAATGCTGAGTTCAAAAAAGTTACCCAGACTGCTGTAGCTACCATAGTTCTAGCGTTACTAAACTTTTGCGATAGATCCTACTGATTGTCAATAGATGCGAGAATTTGGTATAGAATCACTACTACAGAAAAGCATCTATTCCAGAAATTTATAGAGAATCCTAAATCAATTTGTTATAGCAATTTTTCGATGCAGAATTGAATGCTGAGTTCAAAAAAGTTACCCAGACTGCTGTAGCTACCATAGTTCTAGCGTTACTAAACTTTTGCGATAGATCCTACTGATTGTCAATAGATGCGAGAATTTGGTATAGAATCACTACTGCAGAAAAGCATCTATTCCAGATATTTATAGAGAATCCTAAATAAATTTGTTATAGCAATTTTTCGATGCAGAATTGAATGCTGAGTTCAAAAAAGTTACCCAGACTGCTGTAGCTACCATAGTTCTAGCGTTACTAAACTTTTGCGATAGATCCTACTGATTGTCAATAGATGCGAGAATTTGGTATAGAATCACTACTGCAGAAAAGCATCTATTCCAGAAATTTATAGAGAATCCTAAATCAATTTGTTATAGCAATTTTTCGATGCAGAATTGAATGCTGAGTTCAAAAAAGTTACCCAGACTGCTGTAGCTACCATAGTTCTAGCGTTACTAAACTTTTGCGATAGATCCTACTGATTGTCAATAGATGCGAGAATTTGGTATAGAATCACTACTACAGAAAAGCATCTATTCCAGAAATTTATAGAGAATCCTAAATAAATTTGTTATAGCAATTTTTCGATGTAAGAATTGAATGCTGAGTTCAAAAAAGTTACCCAGACTGCTGTAGCTACCATAGTTCTAGCGTTACTAAACTTTTGCGATAGATCCTACTGATTGTCAATAGATGCGAGAATTTGGTATAGAATCACTACTACAGAAAAGCATCTATTCCAGAAATTTATAGAGAATCCTAAATAAATTTGTTATAGCAATTTTTCGATGCAGAATTGAATGCTGAGTTCAAAAAAGTTACCCAGACTGCTGTAGCTACCATAGTTCTAGCGTTACTAAACTTTTGCGATAGATCCTACTGATTGTCAATAGATGCGAGAATTTGGTATAGAATCACTACTACAGAAAAGCATCTATTCCAGAAATTTATAGAGAATCCTAAATAAATTTGTTATAGCAATTTTTCGATGCAGAATTGAATGCTGAGTTCAAAAAAGTTACCCAGACTGCTGTAGCTACCATAGTTCTAGCGTTACTAAACTTTTGCGATAGATCCTACTGATTGTCAATAGATGCGAGAATTTGGTATAGAATCACTACTACAGAAAAGCATCTATTCCAGAAATTTATAGAGAATCCTAAATAAATTTGTTATAGCAATTTTTCGATGCAGAATTGAATGCTGAGTTCAAAAAAGTTACCCAGACTGCTGTAGCTACCATAGTTCTAGCGTTACTAAACTTTTGCGATAGATCCTACTGATTGTCAATAGATGCGAGAATTTGGTATAGAATCACTACTACAGAAAAGCATCTATTCCAAATATTTATAGAGAATCCTAAATAAATTTGTTATAGCAATTTTTCGATGCAGAATTGAATGCTGAGTTCAAAAAAGTTACCCAGACTGCTGTAGCTACCATAGTTCTAGCGTTACTAAACTTTTGCGATAGATCCTACTGATTGTCAATAGATGCGAGAATTTGGTATAGAATCACTACTACAGAAAAGCATCTATTCCAAATATTTATAGAGAATCCTAAATAAATTTGTTATAGCAATTTTTCGATGCAGAATTGAATGCTGAGTTCAAAAAAGTTACCCAGACTGCTGTAGCTACCATAGTTCTAGCGTTACTAAACTTTTGCGATAGATCCTACTGATTGTCAATAGATGCGAGAATTTGGTATAGAATCACTACTACAGAAAAGCATCTATTCCAGAAATTTATAGAGAATCCTAAATAAATTTGTTATAGCCATTTTTCGATGCAAATTGAATGCTGAGTTCAAAAAAGTTACCCAGACTGCTGTAGCTACCATAGTTCTAGCGTTACTAAACTTTTGCGATAGATCCTACTGATTGTCAATAGATGCGAGAATTTGGTATTGAATCACTACCACAGAAAAGCATCTATTCCAGAAATTTATGGAGAATCCTAAATAAATTTGTTATAGCAATTTTTCGATAAAGAATTGAATGCTGAGTTCAAAAAAGTTACCCAGACTGCTGTAGCTACCATAGTTCTAGCGTTACTAAACTTTTGCGATAGATCCTACTGATTGTCAATAGATTCGAGAATTTGGTATAGAATCACTACTACAGAAAAGCATCTCTTCCAGAAATTTATAGAGAATCCTAAATAAATTTGTTCGATGCAGAATTGAATGCTGAGTTCAAAAAAGTTATCCAGACTGCTGTAGCTACCATAGTTCTAGCGTTACTAAACTTTTGCGATAGATCCTACTGATTGTCAATAGATGCGAGAATTTGGTATAGAATCACTACTACAGAAAAGCATCTATTCCAGAAATTTATAGAGAATCCTAAATAAATTTGTTATAGCAATTTTTCGATGCAGAATTGAATGCTGAGTTCAAAAAAGTTACCCAGACTGCTGTAGCTACCATAGTTCTAGCGTTACTAAACTTTTGCGATAGATCCTACTGATTGTCAATAGATGCGAGAATTTGGTATAGAATTACTACCACAGAAAAGCATCTATTCCAGAAATTTATAGAGAATCTTAAATGAATTTGTTATAGCAATTTTTCGATGCAAAATTGAATGTTGAGTTCAAAAAAGTTACCCAGACTGCTGTAGCTACCATAGTTCTAGCGTTACTAAACTTTTGCGATAGATCCTACTGATTGTCAATAGATGCGAGAATTTGGTATAGAATCACTACTACAGAAAAACATCTATTCCAAATATTTATAGAGAATGCTAAATGAATTTGTTATAGCAATTTTTCGATGCAGAATTGAATGCTGAGTTCAGAAAAGTTATCCAGACTGCTGTAGCTACCATAGTTCTAGCGTTACTAAACTTTTGCGATAGATCCTACTGATTATCAATAGATGCGAAAATTTGGTATAGAATCACTACTACAGAAAAGCATCTATTCCAGAAATTTATAGAGAATCCTAGATAAATTTGTTATAGCAATTTTTCGATGCAGAATTGAATGCTGAGTTCAATTAAGTTATCCAGATTGTTGTAACTATTTTAGTTGCAGAGATATTTCACTTTGCGATAGATCCTACCGATTGCATCGTCTCAGTAGACAATGTCCGATTTGAGATAGATTCTTCAAATATTTCTTTGATTGAATTTAATAGCAATGTTTCGATGCAGAATTGAATGTTGAATTCAAAAAAGTTATTCAGATTGCTGTGGCTATTTTTTTGCAGAGTTATTCAACTTTTGCGATAGATCGTCTAGATGTGAGAATTCTATAGAGAATCACTAGGCCTGCTACCGAAAAACATTTTTTCTATTGAGGTGATGGTTTGTTATAGCAATGTTTCGATGCATAATTGACTGTTGCGTTCATCAAAGTTACTCTGACTGCTGTAACTAATGTAGGAGCAGAGATATTCAATTTTTGCGATTGATCCTGCAGATTGCCAATATATGTGAGAATTTGATAGTCTTGATAAAGAAAACAATATACCAGTTGAAGAAAATAAATCAATCAGGGGAAAATAAATCAATCTAACGGGGAAAGAAATCCATCTACCAGGGGAAGAAATCTACCAGGGGAAGATAAGTCTATCTAGATCTACCATGGGGAGAAATGCCATGGCCTTCCTTTCGTCATATTGGGACGGAGACGAAGAGTCTTCTAAGAGATTTCTTTTAAGATGTTTCTTATGATATTATAAGTGCATGCACAGAATCATTTCTACTTCTACATCTATAAAAATACTTTGCAAACCCTTACGTCATCAACACAAAGGGGTCTATAAAGACCCAAAGGGATTTAATTGATTGATTGGTTGATTGATTGATTAGAAGGGGTATGGAACCGAGTCTCCACTGTACTCAAATGCGAGGCACTTTCGAAATGTGCAAGAAAACATGGCGCACCGAAAATGCTGAAATTAAGAAGAATATGGCAGCACTTTGCGATGATTGAAGGAGTATTATTCCTATAAGATAAACGCTTCTACCTTCGACGCTCATCTTCAATGTAAATATTGATATTACATTCAAAGTGCGATTTTGTGATTAAAAAATGAGCAAGCAACTGCAGAAGGTCACCCGACTGACGAGATTGCACTGGCCTAGAAATTTGCCCCAGCAATTGCAACAAGTTCATTGTTCAAGGCAGATTACGACATCCTGTTATCATAGAAAGATGTGTAGTTTGTTTTTGGGATCCTTGCAATGTAGACGTTCTCGTGGCTTTTCTTTGAAGGTAGTTTGACATTGAGGTGTGCCAGGCCGTTATTTAGTAGGGTAGGCCTACACAGTTGATTACAAAGTTTTATTTGATTGGCCTGAAATGTTCCCCTCTTTTAGCAAGGAGTAAACAATGCAGAGAGATGAGACAGACTGCAATGAGACACTCTGACTGGAATCTACACGTTTTTTTTTTACAAGAAACTGGTTTATAACTATAAGAAACTAGTCCTACACGATGACCAAAAATTTAAGAAACTCTAGTACTACGCTCAAGAACAGTTGAGAAACTCTAAAATTATATTTCTGTATGTCTCTCTTATTTTATGTCTCTCTAACAAAGGTACATTCATCTTTTTTTAACTTTTAGGTGCAAAAATTGGTAAATTTTTTGCCTTAATATGCATGGCTTATTCGTGGTGACAATTTCAATGCAAAATGGAAGCCCTTTATCGATAAGAAGGCTCAACTTCGAACAATACCACAATTTTAGGCCCAAAAGATAAGAAACTGATTAAGAAACTTTTACTACTAAAACATCGAAATTTTCATGTGAAATTAAGAAACTTTTAGTACTAAGTGCTGATCCAAGTTTCTTATGAAAAAACGTGTATGCAATATGTGCACCAAAAGCATTTATATTATTTATTATATTCAAAACAAGTTTTCTATTGTTTTTGTTGTTCCTGAAATTTCACACCAAGTTTACAACCAGGTGAAATGACAGCTACAGGGCCCAGGGGGGGTACTCCCTAACTTTCAATACGGGGGGGTCCGTGCCACTTTTTCTTTGCTGACCCCTAAATATTAAGCCTAATGATTTGGGGACCCCAAATATTGAGTCTAAAGTTTTGGAGACCCCAAATATTGTTATCTATTTCTGGGGCCCCTTACATGTTTTTGAATGATTTCAATTTTAACCTCTTGATTTTTCTCAGTTTTTGAATAATACCAAAGCATTTATTTCGTGATTCGCAACTTCAGGGCCAAATTGCAGGATTCTTCCTTTCCTCGGATTTGTTGACCCCAAATATTCAATTGTTGTCCATGTTGTAATTCACAGACCCCAAATATTGATTTGATGTAAAATTTCGGACCCCAAATATTGGCACGGACCCCCCCGTACTAAAAGTCAATGAGTACCCCCCCTGGGCTACAGGGCTGGGTTGGGTTGGAAAATATGCGTGATTTGGCCTACGCGTAGTAGCGAGTGAAACAAATTTGAAGGTGCGAGTTGCAAGAGAACCAAAATTAACACTAGGTCTTCTGTTCTTGCTTGCGAGAACCTTTTATTATAGCTGCGAGTAGCGAGTTTCACACAGTTTCATAGTTGCGAGTGAATGCAAGTTTTCCAACCTGGCTACAGGGATGGATCTGTAAATCCTTGCATTATAAAAAGAAATGCTTTTCAACTGATTTTTGCATTTGCAAAGAGAAGTCTTGTCTGAAGTTTCCTATTCCCAAGCCAATTTGAAAAGCAATCCTTATTGTTTCTTATTGATCAAATTGATCAATGGTTTTTGAAAACTTTCAACAGGTAGATCTGCCTGGCTTCATTAAATATTTTCTTTGCAAATTTCAAATGGCCAAAATGCCTTGCCATTGCACGTATTTTTTATAAGAAATTGCCCATAAGAAATTCAACTCTCAGATTACCAAAACATTAAGAAACTTCAGTACTGGGAGAATATAAGTTAAGAATTAATTTACTTTGATGAAGGAAATCCTTGATATATTTTTGCTTTACTTTCACTTGTTTCCTGTATCTATTACTCGTAAGGTACTTGAGTAATGTCTAAACACTGGAAAAGCTAAACAGTATTGTTTTGAAATGTTCATGAGGGCACAGGTAGTGAACATGAAGATTGTCATAGAACCTCTAAGAAACTCATAAAGTAACTCTGAGCACTCAAAATCTGATGTTTTAGGAACTTTCAGTGCTGGCCCAAATTCTTATTTTCTTATTTAAAAAAAACTCCCTACTAAAATTGTTACAACCAGTTCTGAGTGGAAAATTGTTTTGTCATCCCAGCAATTGATCATCCTACCATATTAGATAAATTGGACTTAGAAATTTTAATCCTTGTGCATGATGATACATTCTTTCATTTGCAGAAAGAAAGCAATGAGATTTCTGGTCGGCGATACTTTTATCAAAGTCTGATGCAGTGTAATAATGAAAGGTAATTGCAATTACTTGGATTTACTTCATCTTTCACTAATGATTTTAAATTTTTAAAACTTCTCAGTCTCATACCCCTCTAGTATTATATATGTATTGATCAGAATGTGAAGAATTCTTCCAATTCATAAACCATCTCTGTAGAATTCATAGTATCAAAATGTTTGCAGTACAGGCCTTGTTTACATTAATTAACATGATTTTTCTACCTAAGAATTCTCTTTACTGTCTTAAGAATTCTTCTTTTAACAAATTTACAGTCTTTCGTGTGGCTCAAGAATTCTTATCACAATGTGAAGAATTCTTGAAAATTCTAAAGAATTCTCGTCATTTTAATGTTTGCAAGGCCTACTGTACTTATGTACTTTGCTAACTTAGTCCCTTCAAATTTCACCTGCCTCTAATTTTCGCCCTGGAGGGGGGCGAAAATTAAAGGGGGTGAATTGCGGAAATATTTTAGGGGGCGCAAATTAGAGGGAGTGAAAATTAAAGTAAGCGAAAAAATTTATTTTCTACGAAAAAACTTTAGTTTTGATTGTAATGCAAAATACAAGACATTCATTACTCTTCGATAACAATGATATTGTCCTCCCCTGTGTCTGAGGGGTGATTTTTTTGTTCTAGTTCTACCGTGTTCTCTTCCTCGGGGCCATATCCATCCAAATTACGTCATATCAATCCAAACCAGGGGGGCAAAAATTAAAGGGAGCGAAATTTCCGCAAAACTTCTGCACAAGGGGGGCGAAAATTAAAGGGACAAAAATGAAAGGGAGCCAAAATTGAAGGCAGGCGGAATTTGAAAGGACTAAGTTATCTAATGATGATCTCCCTTCATATCTCATTCATCTAACATCAGTGAAACCCCCTGCAAATGAAATATCTCTTGAGAATATTAAACTTCCTTTTTGTGAACAGGTTTGGGGTAAGTGTGATGAAAATGATAAGTGTTTCAACCTGAGGTTGGACCTTTGAATCATTTAGAAATCAACCAGGGGGTCCCAATTAAGTACTCCTGTTTGAAAAATTGCTGAAATTCGGTTTTCAAATCTATCATAAAATTTTGTTTGATCCTTTTTGTCAATGATCCAAATATCTTTAAAGATGATCATATTTGTTACAGGGCATGAAAAAGCGCATTGAAAAACCTTATTCTGAGCTATACTCTTTGTATTCGTATTGAGAGCCTTTGTATTGACATTTTCATTATCTTTCTTCAAGTCCAAATTAATAATTTGCATTTTTTTCTGACATCCATGACCAAACTAGAAATAGAAATGATTCTGGTAATCAAGGGTGCTTCTGCAGTATGCTTCAAAAACCAGGCAGCGCTAAAAGAGCTAAATTTACCAATTTTGAAACAAATTACAAGATCAGTTATATCTGGAAAAATAATTTGGTCTTTGATTTACGTGTCAAAAATAAATTTGAAGATCATCCTTTTAACAAAATGTTGGTTATTTTACAAGCAGGAGTCCTTTTTTGGGACACCCGGTAGCTTTTCAGGTACAATTATGAGCTGCAAAATCTGTGCTAAAACATTTTTGCTCCATGTTTACTTTTTTTGAACAATTTCACTTTATGCTCCAAGTAGATATGAACAAGGTTTGCTGTATTTTTTGAACTGCAACAAGAATCGAGACAGTAGCTAACACCTCCCTCTGGGATGATTGTGTATGGATATTGAAATCTTGCCTTTTGAAAATTCAGCATTGTTTTAAATGATTGAACTGAGAAATTAATGATAGTTACAAGACCAATGTGAGATGATAAAAATAGATACTGAAGTAAAAAAACAACTGATGATAAAAATGACCAAAATACAAAGAAAAAACTTTAATAATCTGTTTGGCATTGGGAGATTTCCGTTTGCGAAAATTCACTTCAATTAAATTGATTATGTTTGTATTTTGAATTGATTTTTAGCCAAATTGATGAATTGAAATATGAAGAAATTGCAAACATAACACTTGAATTGCTGGCTGACTTTTTTGAATCATTTGCAGATGAAGGAATGTGTCCAAATGATTATGATGTACAATTATCTGTAAGTATTTATTGAAAATACCCGAGTCCATCAAAAAAGGTAGTTACTATTTCAGAAAGCTGTATTTTAACTTTGATATCAAGAATCCCTCGATCGATAGAAATTAATTTTTTAAGCAAGTGTTTGCCAATGACGGTATAGAAAATAGAAGAGTTATAAGAAAATACCTAATAGAAAGTAGAAACGAAATGGATATTCCACAAACGTAGAATTAAAATGGATATTCCACAGCAAATATCCTCCAAAAAACGACCAAAATGGATATCATTTCACTTTTAACAACTTTTCTCAAAAAGTTATCGTCTTTATTGTCATAGTAAATTATAGTTTAGTCAGTTATTTATTTAATATCGCCATGCCTTGTGCTGTCCCGGGTGCGCCAAAATAAGCTATGCACGTTTGGCAGGCCACAATAAATCGTACATTGGACCGATTTTAAAGATTTCTGACTTAATCGTTAGCAAGAAGCCTGAATTAAATGCTGGGATTTTTTGCAAATTTTTTCATTTTTAGTTTTTAGAGCTGAAGCGAGTTTCCTAAAATTCTAGTTTTCGAAAACACTGAAAACGATCAAAAAACATCGATCAAGTTTTCTAAAGAATCCACATGAATGGACAAAGAGAGAACTTGTTCGTGGTGACTTGTGATTTAGAAATCGACCAATTGTAATCTGCTGTGCGAGAGTTCGTACTAAACCCCCACATCCCCCTGAAAACGTTTTCTCTTTGTTCATTCATGTCGAATCGTTTAAAATTTGATCGACGTTTTTTTTATCTTTTTCAATGTTGTCGAAAACTAAAATTTTAGGAAACTCGCTTCTGGCTCTAAAAACTGAAAATGAAAAAATTTGCAAAAATTCCCAGTATCTAATTCAGGCTTTCTGCTAACGATGAAGTCAGAAATCTTCAAAATCGGTCCAGTGTACGATTTATTGTGGCCTGCCAAACGTGCATAGTTTATTTTGGCGCACCCGGTGGTAGGTAGAGCATTTCGTCCATAAAAAGTAATGATTCTTAGATGCTCAAAAAGGTCTTATAACCCTTGATAAAATGATCCAGTGTCTCCTGCAAAGGATAAAGTTTATTTACGGTAGTAGAAATTAATCTATAATCTACTTTCTTTTTGCAGATATCTATTTCAAGTGTTTTGGCCCCTTTCAGGCATTTTGGGATCAATTATGTAAATTCATAATGTCAGATTTACCGATATTTGCAGTGGTCATTAAAACGTGTTGAAACAACGTACAAAAATGCTTCAATCTCTCGGCTTTCAAGGAAAACTCAATTCATTCCAATCCATCAAGTACTGTTGGTGTTGTGAATTTTCAAAAATGGGAACTTTTCTGGCTCATCCGGTATGGTACACTTTTGCTTCAAGAGTATGGCTCAAATAGGGCTTTCTGTGTTATTTTATTTCCTTTGAGTAAGAGAAAATACACATTTCATAGGTTTGAAAGATAAGTGGATCATTTACAATGCAGATCAGACAGACATTTCAAACATGGTAACTATTTTTGGGACCTCGTTGATATCAGTCATACTACTGGGTGAGTTACATTTGAAAATTCGTAACATCAACAGTATTTCATGGAGTGGAATGAATAGAGTTCTGCTTGATAGCCAAGGAATTGAAATATCTTTGCAATTTTTCTTATGGTTTTATTAGCACTGGAAATATAGGTAAATGCGATATTGCGAATTTCATGAAAAATATTACTTCCATGGGATAAAAAATTTTCAGCATGTTTGAAAATATATTTCTTACAACTTTTGATCTTTTAGAGCGGCGTTCTCACAGTCGTTGTTGGAGGTATGTCGAGACATTTGATTTTTGCTTTCTTAACCTTTCCTTGAAAGTTTCTTTTTATTTCAATTACGCTGTCTGTTTTTTGTCTTAAATCATAAGATTGGAGGCACCCAGATTAGGAATGTGTCCCTGAAAATATAAAACTTTCCTTCATCTTCCGCAAGTACCGATCTAGTAGCCTGCGTGCAGCCTCAACTCCAGGCGTTGAGGCTGCACGCAGGCTACCGATCTAGCCACAAAGGAGTTAAAAAACTTGCAAGCTTGTAGTATCGTAGGCTACATACTCCATTTCTTTCAAACTGATTATCACTGTATAGTCAACATTTTTAATTTTTTTATATCCATCTGAAATGTTACAATACAGATTACATTTTACTATACTTTCTAATTATTATGCAGTACTACTGGGACGATACCATGAGGAGCAAAAGACAATGGCAACCCATGGCCATTATATATAGACATGCAACTAGGCTAACAACTACAAACTGCTACACATACAGGGTGTCCGAAAAAAATTGTGCCCCGTTTGTCTGAAGATTGTGACAAAACGGCAAAAGATTCTCGCAAAACTTTTGCATGATGCTGCTCTTCAGATATTCAATTAAAGTTTGCAACGATCCCCGTAAAAATCCGTTGAGAAATGATGGAGCTATGACCTTCAGGAGACCAAATTTGCCCGATCACTGAAACCAGCGGTCGGCCATTTTGTCTTACTATTTTGCAGCGATGAATAGCTTCATGGATTGAAAATGAAACAGCAGCCTCCAATGTCATAGATCTCGTGAGAATTCCGATAATCTTCAGAGAGTTCCACTATTTCTAACCTCACAGAAATTATTTCTTACCTCACGTGAAGATATTTATCACTGCAAAATAGTAAGACAAAATGGCCGACCGCTGGTTTCAGTCATCAGTCAAATTTGGTCTTCTGAAGGTCACAGCTCCATCATTTCTCAACGGATTTTTACGGGGATGGTTGCAAACTTTAATTGAATATCTGAAGAGCAGCATCATGCAAAAATTTGGCGAGAATCTTTTGCCGCTTTGTCGCAATCTTTAGGCAAACGGGGCACACATTTTTTGGGACACCCTGTACATATAATTAATATTTCAATGAATACATATACTTTAAATACCGGGTGAGCCAGAAAAAAGTTCCCACTTTTGAAAATTCATAGCATCAAGAGTACTGACTGCATTGGAATGAATCAATATTTGCTTGACAGCCAAAGATTGAATTATTTTTGTGATTTTTCTCGCCTTCTTACGAGCACTGGAATAATTAGTAAATTCAAGTTTACAAAAACTTTGTGGTTGCAAAATTATTGCAAAAGGCCTAAAAGACGAGAAATATTGGACGAATATTATCTTGTATCCCTATGACTTGCATAACTTTTGATCATACGTCAGATGAGCACAGGGTGTCCAAAAATAGTAAACGGATTCGATCGAGCCTAGCGATGAAAATTTTGCTTTAGTCAATGGCTAATCATTTTCAAAAGTTGCTTGATAGTAAACGTGAACATAGATACATTGTTTGTTGACGTTGGTGCTTTGAGAGTTGAAATATTAATGTTGAAAGTACAAATTTGCCTTCTCCTCCAAACCAGAGCTTTGTTGTTTTGATCTCAGCAATTTCATGAAGAACAGCGAATAAATCAACAATTTCCTCCATGAAATTTGAAAAAAACTTCGATCATTTCGTATTCTGATCATTTCGTATTCTGTTTGCAGGAACTCACCCATTGTGCAGTTTACCTTTTTTCTTTAATCTTTGCTTTTACTTTTGTTGTACTTCGGGAATTTACTGAGGCCAAAAGACCACAGCTCTGATTTGGACGTGGAGGCAAATTTGAACTTTCAAGATATTTCAGCTCTCAAAGGCACCAATACCTACAAATGAGGTATCACTGTTCAAGCTAACTATCGAGGAACATTTTCAAATTGATTCGCCATCTATTAAAGCGAAATTCTCATCACTGGACTCAACGAAATTTGTATAGTTTTTTCTGGGACACTTGGTAGACGGCTTACAGAGGCGAGAAAGATGTGATTAGACAATGTCGTCCACAAAAAACTTCTTGAACTCAGTCGTTACAGATTCATTTCATTGCATTGTGGCGATAGGAAACCGTTTCAAACATTTGTTTTCTTCTGCGAGAACAGTAGCAGAGCATTTATTTTTCTTGATAAAGCTGAGTTATGTTTCATTGCCTTTTCAAGCATTTTGTTATGCTCCAAAGAAAATGCTTTATGCTATCTTGATCAATTTAAAGAAGATATCTTTCAAACATGTGCGAGAAACGAGTTTCATACGAGTAAGACAGTTGGAAGCATCTTAAACTTGGGGGAGGGGTGGAGGATACGACACTTCAACGTAAACTTTTTCATTCCTGAACTACCTGAAACAAGGAGGCATTTATTTTGTTTATTGCAAAATCTCGGGGAGCACCTGCCCCCAGTGCCCCCCTCCGACTCCTACGTCTCTGCATTCGATAGATTATCGCTTTGATGCTTCTTAATTTTTATGAACGATTACATGAAAATAAAACATGGACTGCCAGGCGATGGAAAGACCCTTTCTTCAATTTTCCCCGTTTTTCTTTGCGCATTTCTTACCAATTTTGTCTGAATCATTCGTTGGAAGATTCTCTTAAAGTTCTCAAAGATACAACGTGCAGTTTCTCCCAGAAAACGTTTTTTTTTTGAAGAATTGATATACGAAATCAATACGCGTCCATTCGCGATGAAGTAGCCATCTTGTTTGCATTTCATGCTGATCAGAAAGAGGCTGGAATAAGTAATCATGCCTTATATGGTAAAAAGTTCTCCACTTTATTCTGCCTTCTGACGTATAGTGAATAGTAATCGATTTTATGTCTATAAAAAGAGCGTGCGAAGTGCGAAGCTTCACTCTGCGAACTGACAAGCTCAAGTGCAGACATCAAGAGCATCAACAACAAAGGAGGCTACACAGCAAAATTTACAATGGCACGTAAAGTTGCTAGAAAATCGGCTTCAAAAGGAAAGATGGCTTACGACAGACTAATACGCGAAGCAATCGCGGCACTGGGTGACCGATCCGGTTCCAATGCCCAGAAGATTGTGAAATACATCGTTGCAAATAACAGTGGTGCTCGTGCCGCAGCTGTGAAATTGGCACTGAGGAAGGCTGTCAGAAGTGGCGGAGTCACGAAGAGGGGCGGAAAATTCATGCTAGGAGGAGGTGGAGGAGCTAAGAAAGGAGGCAAAAGACGAAGAAAGAGACGAAGCGCACGAAAAGGCAAAAAAGTTGGAGGCAAACGCCGCAGAAGGACCCGCAAATCAAAGAAATCAAGGAAGGGTAAGAGGAAGGGACGCAAGTCTACGAAGAAGAGATCCCCTAAAAGAAGAGGAAGACGAGGTGGAAGGAAAGGCGCAGGAAAGAGCGCAAGGAGAGCCGGAAGGCGAGGAGGAAAGAAGGGAGGAGCACGAAGACGCAGACGTGGAGGAAAGAGAAGAGGCAAGAGATCTTGCTGAAGGGTTGCTGTTGAAGCAAAAGAGACAACGATTTAGAACAAACAAAGACTTATAAAATAATAACAGCATAATGCATAGTCACACAGTAGTGTATATGTAGTAGTGTTTTAGAATATATTTTGTGAGTGAATTGAATGAGTGAATGCAAAACAGTCTTTTTTTCTTAGTCTTTGTCTTTCTTCAGATGGACGCCATTTGCAAAATGCCTGCTACGCCGCGCCTTTTGATCTGACGTCAAATTAATCAACGAAACGTGATGTTTGGGCCCAGTTCTCCAGTCTTTCACGCTCAGTATGTGCGAACGAATAAATTTCGATTAATTGTGACGTTAAATCAGTAAATTTCAGTTTGGGTCTTGTTTTACCATTGCTTCTTACATTTAACGTATGATCAATGAACCTAACCTGATACTAGACTGATTACATGTTCGTAGTTATCGCTATTGATAGACTGATGGACGCTATAACCACTTGCAGCGTTGTGCCGTCATCCAATTCAATGAACGAAGCGGAAATTGGGACTGAAGTAGTTAGTCTAACCTGATACCACTGTGCACTAACTTGCGGCTGCACCGTACCACATCAATTGTGACGTCAAATCAATCAGCCTCGTTTTGTTTTCAGCCTCGGTTTGATCTCAGCCTTGGTTTGATCTCGGCCTCTTTTCCCTACAGACCAACTATCTTCGTTTTCGTTTTCGACTCACCAAAAATTTGTGCCCCGTTTGTGTGGCTGCTGCAGAGGAGCTCTTGCTTCAAATATCTCATTTTGTACACAGTTGCATAGAAGAGGCTTTAACATAAAGTTTGAGACCTCGTTTGAGTCAATCTGACAAGTGTTTGCTGATTTATGACGAGGGAAAGGTAAAATATGTGCTTGCTTCGAGAACAGCACTGTCATTCTTCTCCAGCAATGAACAAGGACAGATTTTGTAATACAATAGCATCAGTTGCTTTGAGTGACACCTCATTTCAAAGCGATTAGCGATTGCAGACAAACAATTTCTCTCAGCTAATAGTTCAGAACAAGCAAAGCCGCAAAATTTATACTATAACCAGTAGGGCAAAGTGTCGCCTTGTGCACGCGAAAGGCGGTTTTTAAGAGAAGTCGTGAGCTTAGAATTAAAGAAGAAGGGCAAATCTAAAGATCTGCGTGGCATAGTTTGTTTATTTGCTTCAGGAGCTGAGTAGTAATTGTTTCATTTGAGCCCTAAGTATGCGAGAATTGCAATGCCTTCTGCTCGGCTTCTGAAGCAAATAAACAAAGTCCGCCAGGCAGAACTTTAGATTTACCCTTCTTCTTTAATTATAAACCCGTGGCTTCTCTTAAAAACCATCTTTCGCGTGCACAAGGCGACAGTTTGACCTGCTGGTTTCAGGGCAGCTTTTGCGGCTTTGTTTGTTTTGAATTAATGGTTGCGAGAATTTCTTTCGTTTGCAATGGCTAATCATTTGCAATCGCTAATCGCTTTGAATTCCGGTGTCAATCAAAAGCATCTGATGCTATTGTGATACAAAGTCTGTCCTCATTCCAGCAAAGTCAAAATCAAGCAAGTTTTGAAAGAAACGGTGGTTTAGCGTTGTATTAAAAAATTGTCTACACTTTTAAAAGGGCTCAAAGCGTTGTTTGTCTGCAAGACAACACTATTAACCGTTTTAAAGATGTAGAAACAATTTGAATACAACTCTAGAACCATTCTTTCAAAAATTGCTTGATTTTGACATTGCTGGAAAACATGGAAGTGCTGTGTTTGAAGCAACATATATTTTGCATTTTCCTCGCCATAAATCATGGGCAATAATGCACCGTTGATGTGGCCTATATTATGATCAAAATTGTATTTTACTCACTGTGTTGTTTTTCTTCCACAAGATTGCAAGTAAAGCTTGATAATGTTGCTACTCCTTCGTTCTTCTCTCGTAACTACAAGGAATCAAATGCCGCCAATATTCAAATACAGTTGAAACGGTTGGAGCTCGTCTCATTTCAGACTTCCCTTTAAATTTAAAGGGAAGTTTGAAATGAGACGCATCGCTGCGTAGGAGCTCCGACCGTTTAACTGTATTTGAATATTGGCGGCATTTGATTCCTTGTAGTTACGAGAGAAGAACGAAGGAGTAGCAACATTATCAAGCTTTACTTGCAATCTTGTGGAAGAGAAACAACGCAGTAAGTAAAATACAATTTTGATCATAATATAGGCCACATCAACGGTGCGTTATTGCCCATGCATAAATCAGCAACCACTTGTCAGATTGACATGAAAAAGGTCTCAAATTCTAATTTGAAGCCCCTACTATGTAGCCGCGTAGGACATGGAATGATTGAAGTTATAGCTTCTCCACAGCAGTCACTCAAACAGGACGCAATTTTCTCGGAGACCCTATAGCTACTCCTAGAATAATGCCTTTCAGAGCTAGGAGATCTTAGGAGTTTTATAGCAAGGCATTGAACGTAAAATATTTGATACACCTAATCAGCTAAGATTGATTTTGCCAATTTCAACTCATATGACCATACTCATTGGAAGTTTCAGTATTTTACTACTTCAGTATGATGGCACAAGTTTTCATGGCACGAAATATCTTAAGAAATCAAACGATGTTTTGTCAAGAGATTGATGACTTGACTTGCAATGGGTGTAAGTAAACCCAGCTGATGTTGTCTATTATATTTTGAAACCAAACAACAACTCTTTTTAATAAATGTTTTATGTTTATTTTCAGATGACTTTGGAATCTATGTTATCAATAAACAAAGTCCGAATCGTCAAATCTGGCTCTCTTCACCAAAGAGGTGAGAACTTGCTCTCTTTGTGATTGCTACACTGGGTGGGTCAAAAGATGTACACAGTATTTGAAAGATTGTATAACGAAAACTGTAAGATCGTTTTCGAAGAATTACAAATCTGTTGTCTGTCTGAGAGCTTGAATTATTTTTGAGAATTTATTTATAATTTACAATGGACAATGTTGATCTCAAATGAAAAGTTCCTGAAAACTACCGGGTGTCCCAAAAAAAGTACGCCTGTTTAAAAAATCACCAAAAATTGATCATGAAACCTTTCATAAAATTTTCTTTTTGAATTGCTTTGTCACAGACCCAAAAATATTCCTAAAAAAGCTAAATCTGCTATTTTTGTTAACTAATTACAAGATCAGCTATGTCTTGAAAAATAATTTGATCCTTGATCTACTTGACATAAAAAGAAAATTGAAGATCGGCCATGTAATCAAATTTTGGTGATTTTTCAAACGGGAGTCCTTTTTTGGACACCTTGTAGCTTCCATGGGCTCTGGCTAAACGGTTAAGTGTGGCTCCATTCAATCCACGTTCCAATCATTAAAAATGGAAAATAATGTTTTCCTGAGCTCATTCATTGCCTTGTAATGATACCGAAAGTGTTGAATTGTAATTTTGCCCTCTCATCAATGCTGAATAAACAAGGGCAGATTTTGTAATACAATAGCAACAGTTGCGTTTGATTAACACCTCAATTCAAAGCGATTAGCAGCTGCAGACAAAGGAAATTCTCTCAACCAGTAATTCAAAACAAACAAAGCCGCTACAGTTTCTCCGAAACTAGTAGGGCAAACTCTCGCCTTGTGCAAGCGAAAGATGCTTTTTAAGAGAAGTTATGTGTTTATAGCGAAAGAAGAAAGGTAAATCTAAAGTTCTGTCGCTTAGATTATGTTTATTTGATTTAGGAGCTGTTTTGTAATCGTTTCATTTTAAGCACTGAATACGCGAGAATTACAATGCCTTCTGCTCGGCTCCTGAATCTAATAAACAAAATCTAAGCGACAGAATTTTAGATGTACCTTTCTTCTTTCGCTATAAGCACATAACTTCTCTTAAAACCCATCTTTCGCTTGCACAAGGCGAGAGTTTGCCCTACTAGTTTCGGGGAAACTATGGAGTCTTTGTTTGTTTTGAATTACTGGTTGAGAGAATTTCCTTTGTCTGCATCCGCTAATCGCTTTGAATTGAGGTGTCAATCAAACGCAACTGTTGCTATTGTATTACAAAATCTGCCCTTGTTATGCTGAATATGAAAAGTTCAAAATTCAAAATTCAAAATTCAAAATTTACATGACAGTGAGCAACTGATTTTTGGCTGCTTTTTGGAAAATTGAGAAATAGGAGTTTTGGCTAAATCCTGATTTCAGAGGAAAATAATGCTCGTGAAATTATGAGAATAGTCTCCAAAGTTAAACCGAAGCCTTAGTAAGATGGTTGCATTAGAATTTGCAAATTAGTTGAACAGATTTCCCTGTCCGGCTTTTCAAACATTTAATTCACTTTTCTCACTCACCCAGTTGTAGTTTTCAAATTAAATGTTGCAAGCCTGCAATGTTTTCCATTTAAAATAAAAATCACCGTAAAAGCTCTATTAAGCCCCTTCTCTATTAAGCCCCCCTCTCTAATAAGCTTCTCCCCTCTGAGCCAATA
The DNA here is from genome assembly GCA_039566865.1 of Aurelia coerulea. Lineage (NCBI taxonomy): Eukaryota > Metazoa > Cnidaria > Scyphozoa > Semaeostomeae > Ulmaridae > Aurelia > Aurelia coerulea. Next base: position 25,565,059 of record CM076950.1, on the reverse strand, counting down.
TTTTAAATGAGCCCCCTCTCTATTATGCCCCCCCCCACTTATATCAAAATCCAGAGGTTGCCAAAGATTTTCCATTCATTGAGCAAAATAAGTTTGCATGTTAATTTTGATATGGTTTGGGATGAAACTGTGTCAAATTTTTGTATTTCACTCAAAAGATTGTATGTTGGATCCGCAAGATATGGTATATAAGAGCGAAAAAGCTATCAAACACATTCTTGTCATTTGATTTTGTGAATAAGCCCCCCTCTGGAGTGTCCGAAATCATAAAGGCCCCCTGAGGCTTTTACGGTATTGCAAATATTGGATGATTGAAAAGTGAATGAAGGGAACCTATTATATGGTCTGTAGGGGTAAAATGGTAGCGTAGAAGGCTGGAAAATGGTAGATCATGAACTGTTAGATAAACATTTGGAATATCAAGGAGGGGAGTTTAAATGGTTGTAGCTGGAGAATATTACTTTATATCCTTTGAGAATCTTCAATAAGCAGGGGATCGATTTGCGTGTAAATTCCGAGTTTAAAAGGTGAGTGTAAAATTCTTTGAGCTGAATGGCCTCAAAGAAACATTAGCTACTTTGCTATAATTCTACCGGTAATGGACTTTTCTGAAATCTTCAATATTGTCAGAATTAGGGGATTTTTCTTCTTTTTTAAGAATTCACGAAAAATGTTGAAAAATTATCTTTTGAGAAAATATAGAATAGTTTGCTTAGAAAACGATGGTTTATGAATGTCTGCAATGTTTTATCAAGCATAAGCCTTTCACTCTATGGTTAACAATTTAGAAATTCTGGTTGAAATATGAAATATGCTATAATTTCGAAGCATAGGCTCCAAATCTTTAACTCGGCATAAAATGGTGGGTGTAAAATTCTATGACCTACTTCTTCTGATTGAATGGCTTGGAAGAAACTTTTGATACTTATCTATAATTCTACCGTTGGACTTTTCAGAAGTTTTGAATGTTTTTCGAAATTACAGCGTATTTTGTATTTAAACTCATTTGATGATGTGACGTCGTCAAATTTCTAAATTGTAAACAAGAAGAGTGGAAGACTTTTGCTTGATACAATATTGTAGACATCCATAAACTATGGTTTTCTTCGGAATTATTTCATGTTGCATCAAACAGTTTAGAAATTACGATGGTTTGAAGTTTTTTTTAATTTTTTCTTGAATTCTTGAAAAAGAAGAAAAACTCTCTGATTCTGAAAATATTGAAGATTTCAAAAAAGTCCAACGGTAGAATAATATAGGAATAGTTAAAGTTTCTTTCAAGTTATTCAGTTCAAAGAAACAGGTCAATGAATTTTAGCACCAGCCTTTTTAAAGATTTGGAAACTATGCTTAATTTAAAAAATATTGAAGATTTTCAGTAAAGTCCAACGGTAGAATTATAGCAAAGTAGCTAAAGTTTCTTTCAAGCCATTCAGTTCAGAGAAATGGGTCGTAGAAGTTTACAGCGACATTTTTAAATATTTGGAACCTATGCTTATTTTCAAGTCAGTTTAATTCAGTTCAATTCAGTTCCTTTTTAAAATTACAACATACAATTTTCAATATAAAATGCATAAACTACGATACAACTAGCAAAGATTCAACAAAAGGTACTAGCCACAACATCTGCAATTTGACTAAGAAGGAAAATATATGAAACCGGTATGTGGGGAATTCCTCGAAGGAGGAGCTCTCTCAGTAGATAGACTAATCGAAGAGAGAGCACCCCCTACGTTAAAAACCTGGATTTTCTTCAATCAGTATGACAAGTCCAAGTATCAGGCCATTAAAGATTTTCAATTTTGTATTTTATTTTCAGTGGACCAAAGCGCTACGACTTCATTGATGGACGATGGATATATTCTCATACTGGCGAAGATATGAACGAACTACTCACGAGAGAATTCTCAGAAATCCTCGGGGCAGATGTAGACTTCACTCAGCTAAAGTTTGTAGTGGAAAGCTGATCAGATCAGATTTAAGGTAATAGAAATTTGTATTAGAATTTGAAAATAGTTTCAACAATTTTTTGTGTAGGTGATTAATTGATATTAGATGGACTTTGTTTGACTGTTTCGTCAATCACTGAAGATGATTTCTTGGCAATTAATCAATCAGTCGATCAGCCATAGAATCAATCAATCAACCAATCATTAAATCATTCAATCATTCAATCATCCAATCATTCAATATCACTGTGGCCATGACATCAAATCTTATTGTCACATTGTCTCATAGCAAAAGCAGCACTTAATGAATGGTCACTTGACTTAATCAAAAGGCAATCTACCAATCACGCAACTGTGACTTTTTCTCGAGTTTCATGATTTCAGAACTTTCGTTCTTCCTTACATGAAGATGAAGCCATTGACAAAGTAAACCTAGTACGCACTAAGCCCCACTGCGCAGCGCTCCTTGACTATTGATATTGCTAGTACATTTGTTACAAAGTTCCATAGCTCTAAATAGATCCTCAGTGCCATAGTGTTGCCCTTGACTGTTTTCAATGTGTTAAAAAATAGCATTTGTTTTTAATGTTTTGAAAGTAGGTGGTTCTCACATATTCATCTTTGCATCTTAAACTTTTGATACGGTGAAATAACATTACTTGTTTGTTATAAGGCTTTCAAAATTGTCGTTTCACACCCTACATGCTATGCTTACGTTTGAGAATATGTTCTTCATATTTACTCTCATTTTGAACTGATTTCTTGTTTGTTAAAACAACCAATACAACACAAATTGGTCATTATTTTGCAAAACAGTGAATATGCTTTTTAGAGAGAAACACTGTTAAGTGAGCGGTCTGTTTAACGTTGTGTATAGATTTCAACATAGCATGGCAGCTTTTATTGAAACGCTTTTTCGGTCCTGCAGCGCACATGACATGACACAAAGTCAGATGCTTTATTCTTGATCCTGTGAAGACTGCATGAAAAGAAGGTTGCGTCAAAAGTTTTGTTGTGACAAAAGCAATGGCTTCTGGGTGTGATAAACCTTTGTGCTCCCCTCCCTGCCAGCAGTGTTTCATTATTCCTATCAACAAATCTTGCCCATGGAATTTTGACCTTGGCATGGCAGATTTCTTCTTTTATTGTGAGCATGCACACGCGATGTTTATTGCTTCATACCGCAAGCGGTTTATTACGCGCGGTAAACAACAGAGTCATGTCTCAACGTGTTTGGAAATGCAACGTGCGCGATAGTTTACATGATATTGACTGGCACCATTTCATCTTTTTGGATAAGGAAATCGCTACTTTGGATTGGTATATGATTATTTCATCTTGATTGCGATTGGCAGTCGCATCTTGTTGTTAACTAGGCGCCATGTTTGATGCTTAACCCTAATCCACATGGGGGGGGGGGTGGATTCCACCCCCCCCTCAAGGTTTCATTTGCCGCGTTTTTAAACGACGTTTGCTATGTCCCCCAGCCTCCCTGACTTTTACTAATTATCTATTAGCCACATTTTGGTGGAAAAATTTTTGAACAATAGGACTCACAGGTCACGTGACATGCCCATATTTAGAAGGAGGTAGCAGCAAAATCATTATTTTCAATGATTTCAATGGAATTATTACATTTAATTATGAAGTATTATACAGCAAATGAATCAGCAATCAAAGGGCTTCAATTTGATACCGGAATTTCTGGAATTTGATGATGTCAGCACTTTTTGATAATGACGTCATTTTGGCCGCCATTTTGGACTAATTAGCAATTTTTTCAAGTTTTCTCGAACTTTTTCAATGAAAAACACTCTAATTATACATTTGTTATAGATAATCACCATTTTGCAGGTTATTTTGGTCTCTTTTTACTTAGAATAAATTAATCGCACAAATGACGTCATAAGAATTGGCTAATTTCTGCCAAAATATCACTCCAAAATCGTTAATTTCAATAAAATATTATTTTATCATCACATATGTTGACAAACTGAACCAAAAACTGCATAAAGTTCATGCAAAATCTTCATTAAACTTGAATTCAACTTGGAAGCCTGATTTTCACAGATTTTCAGCTTCATGACGTCACTGTGACATCACAAGGCGTGGCAGCCACACCCAAATTACGCTACGAGCTACAAATTACCTGTTCTATAACTGTGCCAAGTTGTATTGAATTCGGATGAGTCTAAGGCAGTTTTCAGAGGGGGGGGGGGTGGAAAGCACCCCCCCCCATAAATGGTAGCTCGAAAAAAGCCCATATGGATTAGGGTTAAGTAGCCTCGTATACTGACACACACAAAAGATTGACTGGTGGCTCGTCGTATCCAGCTTCAAGTATTCCGCCCTTTTGGATCATAACCGCGTCTTTGAACAACCGCCAGACGGTCTGAAAACAATTGCAATAGACACGTCATCGATATTTCTACTGAGATTTCTACTTGTTTATTGAAGAGTGTTTTCAGGATTGTTTATCGTGTGTTGTGTTTTTTATCGTGTGTTGCTAACCATGGTCCTTCCTAGCGCCAAAGTCAACTTTCCTGAACTTTCGTGTTATCTAAAAGTCGTTTTTGGCCTAAATTCTCTTTGGCTTGGTTTTTATTCTGCGTCTGCGCACAGAGGATCGTTGTCATCATGGGTCTTTACAGTGTTTGTGCATGGTTAAAACGTTAAAAGCTTGCATTTGCAAAGAGCAAAAGAGTCTGAAAATATCCCATTCAAATACAAATTGCACACGCGCCGTGAACAACGGATAGCCAAAGATGCAATGCTGTGTAGGAGCGTTCTCCTTGTTCTATTTATAGAGGAGCCTATTTAGCCACCTTTTAAATAGTTAGCTCACTCTAGATACTCTAGTTAGCAGGTTAAAGGACTCGAACCTCAGATCTGCATATTGGTAATGAAGCGTGCTACCACCAAGCCATCTCTGCTTAATCAAGGCGCAAATGAAGAGTAACCAGGCTGTGCAACAGAACCGGAGTACTAGAAGTTACTTTCTTCAAACGAAAGGATCATTTTACAAAAAATTAACAGTTTTGTCCAAAGTAGAGATTCTCGCCATTGAAAATGTAATACGGTAGTCAGCTGAGCAAATGTATTCACTTTAACCACGTTTTATTGTAACTCAGATTGAGCAAGGAATGAATCTGAAGAGCAAAGCTCTCCCAAACAATCTCGTTCTCTTTCAGCGAATCGTATTTTCGCCAAAAATCAGTACTAAAGATCCTATCCTTTTTTCTCATGAATATCTTGTTTGAAATATGAAATTCTTGAATTGAATAGTTATTATTATTATTATTTTTCATTTTATGTATGCTGGAAGGATTTCTAGCGATTTCTAGCTAATTTAGGCCTACTATGCATGAGGAATGGGACCTCTAGTTTAATGTCCCTTCTTTATGATGTATCATGTCTGCAGCATACGAATTTGTCCTGCTTCACGAAATAGTGTTGACAGCATACAGTTTGTAAATCGAAATATACCAATGAGTAATCGAAGTTATTTCCTTCCCCTTGCTATTTTAATTCAACAATGTACATCTCCTTCTCACAAGCTCCAAATAAGGCAATACATTGTTTCATATCCTCTCTCGCGAACTATCCCTTTGCACTTTGACAGTTGAAGTTAACCAAGATTCAATTCAGTCATCTGTGTTTAATGAAAATAGGCCTAAAGTTAAACAGAAAACAAGCAGCATTTACACTTTGTATTGATTTTGTTCAATTACAGTATACTGTATCCTTTATCACGACATGATAATATGTGTTTTGATCCAAAGCTGGTTCAACAACGAAGGAGGCCTGAACAACGACTCTGCTGTATGTTAATTCTTCATAAGAATCCTATTGCATTCACGAGAAATGCCAAACAACCACTGTAGCTATTTCTATTCCCAAATATTCCCATTTGCGCTATACACTTGAACGTAGACTTCTTACATGGAATGGAATCATAGATAAGCCTTTGATAAAAATAGACTTGCAAAGACAATAGGCTGTGACACGTGCCGAACCATGTTTGGGTAAATGGGTTACGCCAACGGGAAATACTGATATCTGATTGGCTAGAGCTTGGCTGCAAGTGGCTTGTGCCGCTCTTATGTGCTTGGATTCCCTTTCAATGTACAGATTTTTCTTTTGGTTTAAGAGGAATGGTTTCTCTCAGGTTTCTCTTCTACAAATCTTCTTCTTTGGAAATCTTTGACGGTGTTCTCTTGCCTGCTCTTTGCGCTTCTCCGCACGAAACAAGCCGCACGTCAATTATTGTTGCACGCACGTAAGGCACGTAATACCAGGACCATCGGCGTGTGGCTATGATTTTGTTGTTGTAGCCGCAAAAGGGGAGACCGAAGAGGAAATCCGTTCGATGAGATTTTCTGCCCGGGGGGGCTACATAGTATATTTTGCTGACGGGATGTGCACTCCTTTCCGGGTATCGTTTTCGCCTCTTTTTTCTAACGCCGGGTATCAAAAGAAGGCAAATTTTCTAAAGCCGGTTGTCAAAAGTGTTATTTCATTGTTTTTTGACGAATTTTTACGTTTTGGGGTAGCCTTTTCGCCGATTTTTTCTAAAGCCGGCTATCATTTCGAGGGAAAATTTCTAAAGCCGGGTGAAAAATTGTTTTCTTGGAGTGCACACCCCCGTACAATTGAAGGTCAAGTACACCCCCCGGGATTTTCTGGCAAAATATCAAGTGTCTTCGTCCGGTTTGTTTACATCTACTACATTTGTTATCAAGTTTCAATTGACGTCATTCGAGACATTCAAGTGTTCAGTTGAAAATACAATATTTTAGATATGATTCACGTGTTTCTACTTTGTTATCAAACACCGCAAAATCACTTGAATGACTGACCATGGACTGACGAAACGAATCGGCGCTTGTCGCTCTCAGAAAGGTTGTTCATGTGGAAAAGTTGAAGTGCAAGAGGGTCAGAAAAGGCATGTCAAGTGGTGATGGGGGTCACGGAATTTAACCTTCTAGAAAGCGTACAGTATGTCCTTTGCAATCTTATCTCTTTGGGGAGTCGTTTCTCTGCCGATTGAAGGATGCCTTATTTCCTTTGGTAAACGCCCAGGGCGTTTATTCAAGACTTTGCATGTTTGATGCGGCCTTTGTTACAGAAAAGCGTTATTTACAAAATCTGTCGAAAATGCATGACAGGTTCTGTTTGAACAGAAAATATGATTTCAGACAAAGAGTTCCAGTACTTTCTCAGGACTCATTGGTTGATTGATTGCTTGATTAATTCATTGATTGATCAATTGATTGATTGATTGATCAATTGATTTATAAAAGGATAGGATGATTTTCATCTGAAGCAATCATGGATATGTTGAAAATGAGCTTACATTAGTAGTCTGAACACAGACTGTAAGAAAATTTGAAAGTAGTTTCAGTTTTAGGTCTGATGCTACTAATCGATGTCACTGGGAATCCGTAATAAACATGCTAGCGGTGATGCAGGCTCAAAGATAATGATAAATAAGAAGGACAAACTCAAATTGCTTCATACGATTCTCTGATGAATAAATCTTAAGAGTAGAAAAGAGTCATATCAGTTTGCAGTTGTTTCAGGACAGTTTGACTTTGAATAGCCTTAGAGACAACCCTTCTCGTTCTTCGAGTTGACCTGTTCTTCTGAGAACAGATTAATCTACTCTTGGTCCAAGCGGCTGAAGCCCATTCTTTAGGCCCTTAGTTGTACGCCTTGAATGTGATCATCGTCAGCTAGGTCACTGGGTTTCAATGAAACTTTATAGTCTCAAATGGATAGTAATTTCAGGTTTTTTAGCTTTCCTTGAAATATCAAATCTCAGAGTAATCATATGACAACAACGAAGTCAGGGCAGTCTTGCTCACGAGCATTTTTCAACTGAACCAGAAATTTACTGCATTTGGTGTTTGGTTGGTTAAAGTGCAAAGTGTTGTAACCGAAGCCTAGCCTTACTCCACAAGTTTACCTCATTGGATAACTCTAAACACTGGTAGCCAGTTTCATGGTACAGCAGTTATGGAAAACTGCTTTTTGTGGCGTTTCAGGCTTGGATGTTTTTGAGAAAAAACAGCAGGTGATTTAGGCCCAATTGTTTAGGCCATATTGAATCGATACGAGGCTAATCTGTTTCTGCAAATGTAGGGAAATGAGTCGTAGTTATAGCAGTATCAGTTCAGTCAAAAGTGAAACTACATGTAATGAGTCTAGGTGACGTCTGACAACTGAAGTTTCCAAAGCATGGGCTAGAGCAGTGGGCAAGAGGCATTGAAATGAAATATGATTATCTCCTTTGGTTAGGCCATTTGATCATGATGGCCACATTTTCTAAGATTCTTCTCATATATTACGAAAAGGCTGAATATTTGTGTGTGCTTGCACGCGAGTTTGTTTCGAAACCACCTATCCCAAGATGTCGAAATCTGTTACAGAAACATAGAATGGCAGATGTGATGTGTGGAAAACAGACCTTATAAGTTTGGCCTAAGACATACTCCGTACTCTAACAACGCCAGTGGTGTGAGCTTGCAGCTTTGTTTTTGTTTTGGAGGCTCAAATCTCAACCAAATTCAGAGGCTGATATCTCAGATTCTTTCAAGTTGAAATTCGTCAAATTAAAAGAATGAAATTGTTTGTTTGTTTGTTTGATCATTCGGTTTGCTTAGCTCAAACGCATGCTCTGGAGCAAGATATACGACATACTCCCAATTATCGCAACAACAACAACAACGACAACGACAACGACAACGACGACGACAACAATAGCAACAACACTTTTTACATTTTTTTTAGTTGGATTGACTTGTTTGCTTGAAGTGAGACTGATGGACTTCCACATAAAAAGCTGAGATGGCCAGGCACAGATTTATCTGTTCCCCCAGAGGCGAGGCTAAGGCGAATTTCTCAATGCTGCGGTGAAGCTGATAGAAGCTAATTGGCCTTCAGTATTAGGAACTCTTGCTTTTGCTTCACAGTGAAGGGATCGAGGAAACATTCGTTAGGACACTTTGTAACTCTTGTTCATTGCTAATATCACTGAAAATTTGAATTTTGAGGCATTTTAGCATCGGCGGTTCAAGCCGGCAACTTAGGCCCATCCGCCAACTGTTCCTATGTGGCCAGAAGAGAGACATCGTTTAGGCTATATCTACTAGAACGGCAACCAGGGTTATTGACATTAATTGTAGTTGAAGACTTTTCCTTTGCAGAACCATCGATAGTAGATTTCGTTAGCCATACTTCGTGATTGTAATTATAGGAATTCCATACGCTAATGCAACATAGATCGCTGCATAATGATTAGTGGTAGCTTCGGAACTTTCCAGATCCACATTCTGGAACATCGCAATTGTCGCTTAGGCCACTTAGCCTCGTTTTCGTGTAATTCGTTTCGATATATGACGTAACGGTTTTTGGAAATATTAAGTAGTATTAGTGATACAGTAGTTCTAGAAACTTCGAAACAGGAACCTATATAAGCGGACACATCAAACATTTATTTAGCGAGTTAATAGTTAAGAGTAAAGAGCAAACATTTATACAAACTTGCGAACTAGAGCTAGAGAGAGCCATATTCGTGCTCATTGACGGGATCAGAGTAAATTTTAGAGATTTGAATTAATACGAGAAGTTAGAGAAAGAGTAAATTCGCGTTATTTGTTTAAACGTGGTTATATTCGAACCACTATGCTTTTCATATCCAGACATGAAATCAAGGGAAAACATTTTTTCCTAAGTTTTAATGTCTATGAATCGTAGTTTGAGTGGTTTGAGCGTCCAGCAGTCTATAAATAGCGATAGTAACGAATATGTAATCAGTCTATCCGGCTGGGGCCTTATGCTTGTGCTTCTAAATACATAGAGCAACCTCCCTCTGACGCAGCCTCTCGCCGGTTTCGTCTGAGAACATATTATCAAACAGTCAAGGATTGCGTGATTGACCATCTTTCATTATCTTCCAAGGTCACCGGGCGACAGGTGGCGAATTGTAATAAGATTTTCAATAGTTTAATTACAAGCAAACCCAATCGACGACGCAGGCAAGGTTTCAGATAGATTTGATAAAGAATAAAAAGTGCCTAGGCAATGTGAAGATTAAAGTGCCATGTGTTTCCCGGATTATTTGAAAGGCCAAGTTGTCCTTAGCTCTCATTGAATATTGCTTTTTCATTTAATTCTAAGTTTATAATGTTGCTCTTAGATTCATGGTTGATTTGTTAGGATTGTTATGGAAGGTCCAAGCGAAGAGAACTGGGTATAAATCAAAGCTTAGGAACTTCGTTAGCCACTTCGTTACCCACTTTGTTACTCCATTTACGTTATTTGTGGGTAAAGCAGTTCATATGTCTTGATTTGTACCCAGTTCTCTTGGATTGGATCTTCCATAACAATCCTAACTAATTGAGAAATGGATTTATGATCATATTCAAACCCATAATTCGTTCTGAAAGAGTTCTCATATGCATATAGGCCCTTGCATATAGCGCTACTTCTATAAAGTCGTTCTTAGGGTTGTCATGACTAAAACCTCGTTTTGAAAAGCAGCTGGAGTACGGTAATAATCTTCAAATCTCTGTTTCCTATTCCCATTTATCTGTAAGGCTTAATATTATTTGTGTTTCAATGTTTTACATCCAAACAAGAAAACCGCGGATAGTGAATCATTGTCAAAGTTTACATTCAACTTATCAGGAGTTTCTTCAAGTAGATACAGTATTGTTTGCACTCATTTATTGTCTTTAAGAATCCAAAGATCCAAGTGATTCAGAAACTAATTGAATGAAAGGTCACTGTGTTTATGGGGATTGTTTGCAGAGGCCAGAAACATGCTCAACCTTCCTCCGGACAAATAGATGCTTTTGCTCGAACCTTCTTCGCTTTTGAATAAAAGATGAGTGTTTTTAGGGTGTGGCATGGGTTATTCCTTTGTTATCAGATATCTTCCTCACGGTCAGTGACGTTTGACCGTTGTGTTTTTCTGGCTCTGATTGTTTGTCAGTATGTTTGTTTCATTCCGACCAGTATGCAGATTCTTCAAACATAGTAAATGAAGGAAATTCCCTTTATGGGAGAAGCTCTTTGAATACACGTTTTTTTTATAAGAAACTTGGATCAGCACTTAGTACTAAAAGTTTCTTAATTTCGCATGAAAATTTCGGTGTTTTAGTAGTAAAAGTTTCTTAATTAGTTTCTTATTTTTTGGGCCTAAAATTGCAGTATTGTTCGAAGTTGAGCCTTCTTCTCGACAAAGGGCTTCCATTTTGCATTGACATTGTCATCAAGAAGAAGCCATGCACATCAAGGCAAAAATTTACCAATTTTGCAGTTAAAAGTTAAGAAAAGACGAATGTACCTTTGTTAGAGAAACATAGAATTAAAGAGACATACAAAAATAAAGTTTTAGAGTTTCTTAACTGTTATTGCGTGTAGTACTATAGTTTCTTAAATTTTTGGTCATCGTAGTACTAGTTTCTTATAAACCAGTTTCTTATAGAAAAAAACGTGTACACTTATTTTCTTAAGTTTTGTAGAAACTCTTGGCAAAGGCGGAAAAGGTGAAATTGCAGCTTCGGTTTTACTGTCAAGCGCTAAGCTCGCAGCCGGCCTTGCAGCAATAGAGGAGACCTGATCGAGCCCGTTGTTAAGCCCACTGATATGACTGTTCTGGCTGCATGCAAAGTGAGAGGATTCCACCACTGCGCCACAACCGCCACAACAGTTTCAAATTCATTTTTCCTTTTTTGTTTTCATATGCACGTTTGATGTAAGATAATGAATTGGGCGCGGTGACATTTTTCCGCGCGGTTCGATGCAACGAGGAATTCGCTAGCAAGTCGTCATCTTGCTCGCGTCAACGTTATACTCCAGAAAAAGAGCAATTTCTCCAGGGAGGAAATATTTATGAAGGTCTAGAGCTAACAGGTGCAAGAAAGAAAGCACTTTGAACTACTGGGTGCTTTGAAGTTATTCATTGTACTTCAGGTAAAGATGAAACGACAATACCAGTGCCAACACGTGGTATACACACTTGCGTAATTTACACTTAGTCGTTTTACAATTCATTAACAAAACAGGTGTGGATTGTCATTACACTTAAACAAGTTTTAATTTCTTCGGTCTAGGGAATTGTTTGTTTGGGAATTTGACACATGTTTTGTTTGGGCATTATTGCAATGCAATACTGGGAATTGGAATTTTAGATTGATCCCTACCGCCACGTGGTTGCTAAAATCTGGCGGGAAAATTCTTTCATCTTAGTCAGCCTAGAGGTCATTTCCGGCTCATTGTTATTTGGTTTGTAACTTTTGTGGACTGGGTTGACCACTGCCAAGCCACATTTTGTTGCATACAATAATGCAGAGCAAGTTGCTTTCTTCCTATTCAAATTGTTTTGAATGTTGGGGACAGAGTTTTGTCTCCAAACTCCAGTTTATTTCACTTCAAAATTCCATTCGAAATAGAACATGTTTCCCACATGATTGTCAATGATTGTTAGCCTGTCTGGCAAGAAAGAATGCAAAGTGTTGCTGCTAGAATTCCAAGGCCCGGTGCTGATTCCACTGGTTCAAGAAATAACGTTTTTGTGATTTTTAGTAGCCGTGGCTGGGTGCACATGTGTGGTGGTGTGCCATTTTTTGGAGAAAAACACCGATCGTACGATGGTTCGATATACAATCAAGAACCTTTGTCAGTGTGTATGAAGGGGAATTCCTTGTTTAGGAACTGTCCATCATTCTTTTTCAAATCCAGCTTGAAAGAGAAAGCGGAACATCTGCCACAACAATCAACATCGTTTGAGAACAAACCTAGATTTCTTCTTCTCTTGCTGTATTGGGGGAATTTTTCCTACTTTCTGCCGGAATTTCTTTCGAGAAAGATCATTTTTAGCAAAGTGATTCGAGCTTGCCCCTCGCCCGCATTTCCGCGTGGAGTGTTTTGACACGCCCCTTTTCTCTTGGAGATAGACACGCCCCCTAATCAGTTTGAGATAAGCAAGTTGTTGCACCGTTAGGAATGGGAGGGTTAATGGTATTTTTTGATTGCTTATGTCTCATTGCAAGCCCTCGTCCTTTATCTAAATTGCCATTAAATCATCAGAGGTATAGTTTCAATTGCGAAAAATCGTGTTCAGTTTTCCTTGTTTTTGTTTTGTTTCCAAGTAGCCATAGAGAAATTGTAGGACGGCGGTCGAAAGTCAACAGTGCTTTTGTGTTCGTCTATTATTATTTGTCTGACTTCAAACCGGGCAGATGTTGCTTGTAGTTTCTTGGAACGAAGAACGGCAAAAGGCCGCCTGCACGCTACAGCCATCTCTTTCTTCTGACTCACAGCTATTCCTTGGCATGACAACAATGCAAAGAAAGAGAGAAAGGAGAAATTAAATTTTGATCAATCACGTGCTCATTATTATTTTAACTGCCGTTTTGCACATGGCAGTAAGTTTTCACATGCATTGCGAAGGGATTGGAAATATAGAAATGTTGGGAAGTGCTTGGTTTTAAAATTAGCAAGATTTCTGTTATCTTCCATGCTTCGTTTGGTCTTACGTAGAAATAATGCGAAACAATGATTCAACCCCTTCTGTTCAAGGGATTGAGAGGAAGTTTTTACAGGGGTAAGATCTTTTTTGGAATTTCATTGAAATTTTCACGGACCTATCATCATAGACAAGCGAGGTGATGAAAACGTCAGAAATTGCATTCATACTTATTCGTTTTGCGTGATTTTGAGGGATTTTCACCTTTTTGGCAATTTGCCACGGTACCAAAACTGACTTCTAATTTTTACTGCGTCACAGATTTCTTTATGATCAGAATTGATATTCTTCTACAAGTACTCAAGATATCCCCAGACCATTTATTCTGTTTCCCCCACGTGCTTTAGACAAACCGAAAAAAATAACAAAAGGAGGATGACCGTGAATGTCTTCCTTTTATGGTAAGAGAATTCCCTCAGCGGTTAATTTCTGGTGACGCAATATGTAATGTTTAGTACCCGCCCACATTTTTTGCTCTGATCACAAAGGAAAAAGAAACGGCCTTTGAAGGAAGAGGCAGGAAGACAAAGTCCCTTGTCCCCTGCCGGTGGGTCAATCGATCGATCGAATTTTCTTATTTGTATTGTTCGTGCAGACAAAAGTTTGAGTACAATAGTCACATCTGCCGGCAAACGCACGGCACGCATGCTTGTTGCCTATTTCATTTTGTGTCACAGTGTTGCCATGTAGTTCAAGAGAGAAGAGGTTTATTTTTATGGAAGAGAGAAACCTTTTAAAACTTCCAACTTTAGGATCGATCGAATTCGAACACAAGTCAGAAGGCCGTCAAGAAATTTGGGACCACTTAGGCCAGATTTGAAGAGACATTTTGATGCCTCGAGCACGCTGAAATCAAACTTGCACTGATTCATTTTGAAGACTGATTGTGATTACATCTTCAAGAACACGAAGTTACACAACTAATTAACAAAACAGCAATTCAGAGAGGACACTTTTTCACAAAACGGCAAAGTTCGTGAGTTTTCCCTGCCTTTATCTCGATAAGATCGCAGGTGAATAAATTTTTTAACTTCTTTGCGTTCATTCGAAACCGGCTTGTTGTTGCTTGACGTGTGCTGGTACGGGCCTATCATCATTTTAAAATTCACGGCGATGTTAGACAACGAAATGTCATTTGAGTTGTTCAAAGCAAATGAAGAAATGGATGTCGATGCTGCAGCCCAGTGTTTGATCGCCATGTCTAAATCTGGGAGTACAGTCAACTCGGAATCGTACGATAAAGAGAAGGGCCTTTGCCATAACCATGCATCTTCATCATTACTTGTCGTTGCCGATATCCTCGCAAATTTGAAAGAAGGTCGAGAAAAGGTTCCTAAGTCACCAAAGAATGGGGAAAGTCCTTGGCTAACTCCTCCTCGAAGCCGTACTGCTTCACCCACAGAAATGGTGGACAGCGAAGAAACGCCGGAAATTTTTTTCAGTCGCGATGTTTTGGATGGCGATAACAATGGGCGCTCGCGGGTGAGGAACTCATCACATCCGAAAGGACAAACCAAGCAGAACAATAATAACAGAAAGCGCATGGTTGCCTTGAAACAAAGCGATCTTGAAAACACCGAAGATCAAGCCCTCTCCTGGAAGAAAAAGATACATGTATGTTCATATGAAGGATGTGAGAAAGTGTATGGTAAAAGTTCCCATCTAAAGGCACATTTACGCACGCATACCGGCGAACGCCCGTTCCATTGCAATTGGAATGACTGTGGGAAAAAATTTGCGCGATCGGATGAACTCGCGCGTCATTACCGCACGCATACAGGCGAAAAAAGATATGTTTGCCCCGTTTGTGAAAAGCGTTTCATGAGGAGTGATCATTTAACAAAGCATGCAAGGAGACATCCTAACTACGACCCAGTCACGCGTGGTGTTAGAGTTCAAAATGATTGACCGCAATCAAATTGGCCGCACGCGAAAGAGCTCACGAGATGAGATGGCAACTGAAAAAGTTGCGTTCGTTTTATTCAAAGAATAAAGATTGGCTTATTCGAGCTATATAAACCTATTATTGTTAAAGAAGGTTTACTCGTGTTTACAAATATATCTAACGTTTTGGTAAGTTGTTATATCTGGTTTACTATTTTATTTTAATGGTAATTGGTCCCGCCCATCCGCTTTATATGACAACAAGCCCAACCCCCTTTTTCTTCGGCCGCCCAGCCTCCTTTTTTGGTATTCAAACCCCTTTTAGGGAATTGGTCGAAATCCCATACCAAAATCGGTGTCAAACTTGATGTATTTTGATTTTTGTTTGTGTTTTTATGAAAAAATATGCGTGTTTAAGGAAGAAAACAAAAATCAGTATTCACGTAAAGGACCGTTTGTTGGCAGTCGCTTGCGAAGGCAGGTGGATATTGCTTCCCATTATGAAATATGAAACAAAAGAATTCACTAATTCTTACGTTTCACAGCACAAAATTGGTTGAAATTCACGCAGGGAATCATCAGTCATAAAGGTCTGCCCCAAAGAGTCTTGAAAGCTGATGCAAGTAAACTAGAATTTTTATCAAAGGAGGCGTGGTCTACCTTTCATTCCCGGAGGAATTTTTTGTATACACCCCGCGGCGGCAAAGTTCGTTTGTGGACACCGCGCGGGAAAATAAAGCAACAAAACACTTTGATTCAAGGGCTTGAGGGCCTATTGGAAATGAATGGCCAAACCCAGACCACTGTCTGTTTTCTGGTAGCCTTCAGTCGGCTTTTATTAATTCCCTGGAAAGACCAATGTCTAGTTTTTCGTGAATAGATACGTGATGCACGCTAGATTAAATTTGAGCAATCCTTGTCTGATTGGTAAACATAAAAGAGGTGGGCCTAGCACGACAATAAACAAGAACCATGTGAGAAAGCAGGTCACGAAAATTTTATGCTCAATTTGCGTTGAAGTTGACAATTCTAATTTGGCAATAGACCTGTCAAATTCATTTGAATTTTTTTCGGTGTGATCTGCAGGCAGTGGCAGATATGGCTAATATTGAAAAACTGAAGATTGCTTATGATAATAGATTGTCTGGGTATACCTTTTTACCCCCCTTCCCAGTTGGAAAGTTTTTGACTTCTACCCCATCACTATTTTTGTCTGGTTTTGCCATGCATACTTTTCTCTTTTAGGCAGATTCAGACATCATGAGCGTAGGGAAAATAAAGTTTGTGGGGCTGCCCCAGAAAAGAAAGGTTTACAAAACTCTTTACAAAAATTTTGCCCAATTTAAGGCGGATTTCTGCCTGATTTTGGCTGATTTTTGCAAATATTTTTAACGTTGGGCTGTCTCCTACGACTATGGGTTCAGAGCCCTCTCACTCCTCTAAAATGGCATTTGATAAAGGGAACAAAAAGCCTAAAAATTGGATTTGAAAATGTGACTTGGACCTTCCTGCAAATCATTCCTTGGAAACTGGGTTTGAGGACCCCCTTTGGGGGCATTCAGAATTACCTTTGACCCTGAGAGCTTATAAACTTGAGTGAGGTCTAGTTCTCCTTTTTCACAAAATTCAAAGGAGAAGCCTGTACGAAAATACAAGGCCATGTAATAGCCAAGCCTTGTAGTTATGGCATTGTAACCTTGTAATAGCCTGGAATAGCCTTGCTGTAACCTTGTAAATGGCTTGAAAAATGCTAATTAGCCTTGTAGAAGCCTTGTGGAAACCTTGTGTTAGACTGGTTGCAGCTTGGAATCTTACTGATAGCCTTGTAATTTTCTTCCAAGGTTAGTACAAGGTCATAACAAGGTCATAATCCCCTCTACAAGGCTAAAACTTGGCCTGTACAAGGCCAAGGTTAGCCTTGTATTTTTGTACAGGAGGTTTCTTAAAAATAGGAGACAAAGTAGGCTCAAAGATTTTGTGTAGGATTGTAATTGACATATCTTGTGTAGTTATATAGTTAGCATTGTATAAACTCGTGTAAATTTAACCCTTGACAAGTGATGGCTAAATGCTGCAAACAGAGATGCGTGTTGAATGCATCCTCAATTTTAAATTAGGGTTTATATTTATCAAAGGTATGAATAACAACAGTAAAGTTGTAATTGATTTATTATGCTGTATTGTTAAAAATGGTGCTTTGCGTGTTATTGACTAGTTGATAGTGAGTGCCTGGACAGTTTTAGTGCCCAGGTGGCTGTACTATAGCCTGTGTTGAGATCAGGGCAAGGATGGGTATTTGGATGGTTGGGGGTAGCATAGTTGGTTGGGAGTAACATGGATGGTTCAAGGGTGAATGGGTGACATTATACTGGGTGAATGAATTGGTCGACTTAACCCCAGTTAAGGTTGTTATGCAGGCATAACGGATCTTTAATTACGTACCCCTTTGTTCCAACATCAACTGGATAAGAATTTTGGTAAGAATAGTGATAAAAAAGATTGAAAGTTGCTGGCAAAACGAAATATTGCATTGATATTAGATTTTGACTGGGAATTGTAAATGGAGAACTCCTTCAAAAATTGATATTAACTGTCAGGTTTCCAAATAGATTGCCTTCACAAGTCGTGAAGGGTTTTAAATTTGAATTTATGACCCCTTTTCTTTGCAGGTCAATAGATTTGGGGTCACAATAGCCTTTTTGAGTTTGGTATGCATGTTGGAGTTCAAATGCAGGATGAGTGAAGTACATTCCCCCTTACAGCCCCAAACAGCCCATAGCCTTATCTTGCCTGCCCCAGCCTCCCACTTGCCCATTCCTGTGTGTGTTTTATATTTGAATGTTTGTATTGCTATCAATTGAACATTATTAACAAGTTACTTTCTCATTTAAACTTTTGATGGAAAGGTTTGATACCTTGCTTTTATTTTCGTAATTAACTGTTATCCTGTACTTTTATCGAATATAACTATATTTTATTTTATCGTTCATTGTGTAGAAAAGATATGATCACAGAAATATGAAGGGATCTACTGAATCAAATAGATGTTGGTACAATTTATTGCATCTGTAATCACACTTCAATCCTTGTTTGAAACAAGGAGATGATCAGTTTGCATAAGGATATGACCTGATTATGTTATTGACTTATATTCTCATTTGTCTTGCTAATCAAGTGAACTAGAGCCATCTTTAAGTATGGGATACTCCCCTTGATATTTCACAAGGTGTAGTATAGAAAATGTTTTAGTTGAGCTCCCTTCATATCTTCCCTCTGCATTCCGTTTAACGATTACTTTATCAATTTTTTATTGAAACCTTTAGTCTTGTACATTTGTTTTGATATAAAGACGTGTTCGAAAGTAGATTTAGAGTTTGTTAGTAGTTGCCAAATGGCTCACCATGTACCCACTGGAAATTTAGAAAGTAAATAAGTTTTATTGATGCATCATAGTATAGTGAAACATGTGTTTACTCCAGATACACTTTCCAATCCTAGCCAACTGACCAGAAGATATACATGTATTTTTTTATAAGAAACTACTTGAAAGAAACTCAACTCTTTGATTGCCAAAAAATTAAGAAACTCAGAAAATATACCGTAAGGAACTATTAATTTAGATAAAAGTAATCCTTGGCATATTTTTGCTTTATTTTCACTTGTTTCCTGTATTATATTACTCGGATGGTACTTGAGCAAAACCTAAACTTCGGAGTGGCTTCCAAAAAACGTTGTTTGAAGATGTTCACGAGGGCACAGGGGGCAAAGGAAACAAACATGAAGATTGTTATGGAACCTTTCAGAATTCAGAAACGCATATAAAACTCTGGCTGCTCAAAATATGCTAATTTTAAGAGACTTCAGTACTGGCCCAAATTCTTAGTTTCTAATAAAAAGAGTAGATGGAGGGACAATTTAATGATGTTTCCATTTTTACGTTTGTCGCATATTCCTAACGGCTTTGCCATGCATTATTGATCATATGAAAGAATGGAAAGGGGTCTGGTATCGAATACTATGATGCTTTGTTATTTAGAAGTTATGTTATCGCTATTGTAAATATATCTAAATTATTAGTAAGTTGACCTCAGATTATCTTATGAGGGAAAGTGAAATGCGTATCAATTAAATTATCATTTATTTTTGTTGTTATTATCATTATTACTTGGTGGTAATATGTTATTGAATATTTCATAGTTGAGGATTTACCATCGTTTTTTCGCAACTGTCGAGTTTTGCGGCGATGCCCAGTTTTCTTTCTGTCTGTACCTTCTCTCCATTAAAGAGCTATTGTCACCCAGGGTCCTTTGCAGGCACGCTGCAAATTCAGCCTGTCTAAAATCAAATTTGGCTGAAGCGGAAAAGATAGATCCACCACGGGCGATGTTAAGATCGAATGTTGGCCTAAGTTATGGCCTAATGCCCAATAATCAACAGCCTTCGCAACATACCAAAAGTCCTTTGTTGACTATTAAGTATGCGTAGCATATTGTCGAAAGCAGCACGTTTGTTCGCGCGCATTTTGAAATTAAGCCTAGGAGCGATGGCGGGTAGCTGCATCGCTTGCAGTGTGCCCTGGCAGTTTCGATCATACAAGAGCACATGAACACAGAAGAAGAACAAACGTCGTGCTTTCAACATTTATACTTTAGTCAACAAAGAACTGGAGGTATCTGGCGAATGTTGTTGATTATTGGGCATTAGGCCATAACAGACACAAACTAAGGAAGGCCAACATTTCATCTTCACATTGCCCGTGGTCTGTTAGTTTAACTAAATTTCGATTTTCAGACAGTCTGAAATTATAGCGTGCCCGCAAAGGACGCTGGGTGACGACGGCTCTTTAGGATTTTCATTCAAAACATTGAGAGATTCGTAGTTTTGATCGTTTCAAAAATATATTTGGGTAAGGTTGGGGGAACAGTAAAAAATGGCGAAACGTATTCTATCTTGGGAAAATTTGGAATTACTTTCGGTATGCTCGTGAATAAGTATACACGACTCAATTTCTAAATCCCCAAATCACCAATCACCAAGAAAATGTTTCTCTTTGTCCATTCATGTCTTTAGAAAATTTGATCGACGTTTTGTGATTGTTTTCAGTGTTTTCGAAAATGTAAATTTTAAGAAACTCGTTGATAGCTCTGAAACTTGAAAATAAAAGCATAGAAAAATCCTAGAATCTAATTCAGGCTTTTTGCTAAAGATCTAGTCATAAATCTTCAAAATCGGTCCAGTGTACAATTCATCAGAAACTGCCAAAAGTGCATAGTTTATTTTGTCGCATCTGGTAGAACAAATTTGGTCACGTGGCACATATTTTCCGATTGTTTTATAGGTAACTTACCTACCGCGAACCGTCAGCCCCTACGACCCCCACTTTTGGAGGTATGAACCGCAAGCTTTAATCATCATCATACAGTAGTGTCCCGCATATAAGAAACAACTTTTTCAATTTCAGGTCTGATGAGTTTCTTACAAAATGAGATAAACTTGCTAATCAGGGTAAAGTTTCTCCCCGGGGGGGGTACTTGACTAGGGAAGTGACGGGGGTGTGCGGAAAACCTCTCCACACCCTGCACCCTGTCGCATAAAAAATAGGCCAAAAGTATACCCTGTCGCATAAAAATTTTGCCTCTCAAATACAGTGTAGAACGCAATTTTTGCTTGTGATACCCTGTCGCATAAAAATTTCGCCTCTCAAATACAGTGTAGAACGCAATTTTTGCTTGTGATACCCTGTCGCATAATTTTTTTTACCTATTATAATACCCTGTCGCATAATTTTCGCTAGAAACCCTGTTGAGCGGCACATCCCGTCAGGTCAAGTATGGCAGTGCCCCCCCCGGGAGTTTCTCATTACAAAAGTCATATACTGTTGAACCAGACATGATCTCTATTGATGATTATTAGTTATTTCAGGAAGGTGCTTTTTGCATACAAAATTCTTTTTTTCATTTGAATCGGTACAGTTCCATACAACTGGAAAGCTGAAAAATTCCAAGGTTTCAATCCATAGTTTTTAGATAAGAAACAAGCTTTTTCAGACCTGAACAAGTTTCTTATAAAATGGGGTATTATTTTGAAAATCAGGGTCTGTATTTCTTAAATTTGTGTTTCTTATATGCGGGACACTACTGTAATCACTATTACAAGTCTTATACAGCGTATTCTGAAAAGTATGCCGTCCTTAATGAAGAAGACACATTACATCAGATTTGACGCTGACTGAGTACATGCCCTTTGACCAAACAGTGTTTGTATTGATTCATAAAGGAATGTAGCTCTCATTTATCTGACAGGAGCATGATCCTCTTCTCTGGTTTGACCGCGGACCTGACCAGTGGCTATCTATTATCTTTTCTGGCTACTTTTGAGGCTAATTTAAAACCAGTTCATGCCACTATCAAGGAAAAGGTCCCAGACCCACATATACCCCAAGGGAAAATCTTTCTTTCAGGCTAGGTAACCAGAGTAGACAAAGGGATGCAGGAAGACATAGTCAAAATTGGAGGGCCAAAAAATGGGATATAGTACCACACCCATTAGATTCACTACACAGTGGGTCCCAGTGATCATTTATGGTTTTTAACATTATAGTTTTTCATATTGATAATGAGTTTTTACATGTACTTTCATATCTATAATTACCACTTGCTTTCGAAAACTGTAGTTGGTTGAAACTGCCGGTTTTTGGGACAAACATCGTCGGTGATACATACTGTTAAAATTTCCTACAAATTGGAGAAACATAACAGCAGAAATTTGCCATAAAAACGACCAGTTTTTGGGACAAAGGTGGTGCAAACTTTTTTTGTGAACTACCGGTTTTCGGACAAAGGTTTGACCATCCTTCCCAGTGTGACATACAGGGACGTAGGAAGCATCTCAAACTTGGAGGGGCACGACACTTCAAGGGCACTTTTTCATTAAGCTAAAGGGGCACTTCCTGAAAATGAAAAGGGCACTTCTTTGTTGATTGCAAAATCTTGGGGGGGGCACGTGCCCCCCCGGTTCCTACGTCTCTGGTGACATACCCGCCCTTTGTTAGTGTATTACATGCCCAATGGATGCAAATGAACTGAACTGAATTTAGACCACGGCACAACTTTGGATCCGTAGCATATGTGTAACAGTTTAGCCTCCCTTTTACATTGCTCCTGCCAATCCATGACACTTTTGTTCATTCTGTTGTTCTTTTCTGGAGCAGCATAATCGCTCTTGATCCGTAGCAACTTTGTAGCGGAACAAAAATGTAGCGGTGCGATGCAGTATAAACGTGGTCTGAAAGAGCAAATGATAAAATGTGAAATATTCATCGGCGTAGGGGGAAATAAAATTTGGGGGGGCTGCCCGAAAAAAAATCCATTGTTTAGGAAAATTTTGCCCGACTTAAGGCGGATTTCTGCCCGATTATGGCTGATTTTTGCAAAATTTTCCGACGCTGGGGGGGCTGCAGCCCCCTTTTGCCCCCTGTCTCCTACGCCTATGGAAATATTATGAAAGCATGATGAAAGAATATACAAAGTCAAAAGAGCGCACGACCAACGAAATAGAGAATTAAAACGCGCAAATATTCAAATGACCAAGAAATAGATAAAGAAAATGAAGAAATCTAAGTCTTGAAGGAAGCCAACGACTATAGAAAGGCAGAGGTTGTCGAAAAGATTAAAGAAACTGCTAAAATGAGCTTGCAGGAGAGAGAGAGAGAGAGCCACAATCACTAATCAGTGATTACGATAGAATCACAAACAACAACAACAAAGGAGCAGCAACAGCAACCATGCAATTCAATTGACACGAGAAGGACGCTCTTTGTTGTGTCTTGCAGGACAGAGGGAAGAGAAGCGAAGGCAAATACAAGGTATAAAGAGATCTGCAATTTGTTCTTTGCAAAATGACAAAAAGCACATTCACCGTTTTGATAGTTTTATTTTTGACATTATGCAAAGTTTTAGCAAAGAAATCTGCATCACATAATTTCATGGCGCAGCCTTTTGGACAGCCTATTACAGAAGAGGTCACTTTGGTAAGTTATTATACTGAATTATTGCTAAGTTCTATTCAGTTCAGCCCCCTGCCTGGCATTCAAAACAAGTTTGCATGCATTCATGTTAATTTTAATATAGGGTCATACCTCCAGTCTGCGGACACCTCCAGTATGCGGACAACAAGCGAAAACTCTTGTTTTCGTCAATAAAAAGACCGTAAATCCACGCAATTTTCTGGTCACTGAAACCTCGTTTTATTCTCACTCGAAAATTTCTGTCGAGAATTTCATCAGGCAAAGTAGATCATCTTCTGAGCAAATTGAAAATTGACAGCCAAGAATCCTTTCCATTGCCAGCATCAGTCCATAAACCAGTGAATTCAAACTTTGTGTGTTAAATCATTCCAAATTGTTCCGATGAGACTTTTTCACGCTCCGATTGTTTGACCATGCTTTGTTTTCAAATTCCCTTGGGAGATCTGATGATTCTGTCTCGTATTCAGGATTCAGGGGGTTTAAAGTTCAACCCGTTACTGACACGCCCCATCTCCAGTCTGCGGACACGTGTTTTCCATT
This sequence comes from Aurelia coerulea, assembly GCA_039566865.1. NCBI lineage: Eukaryota > Metazoa > Cnidaria > Scyphozoa > Semaeostomeae > Ulmaridae > Aurelia > Aurelia coerulea. Next base: position 25,541,124 of record CM076950.1, on the reverse strand, counting down.
TGTTTCTTGTGCACTTCGAGGCCCTGTGGAAAAGCGGCGATTTAGGCCCAATTTTTACGGGATGTTATCATCGATTTGTTTTGTTAATTTTGGCTTAAATCGAGAACTTATTTGGAATCATTGTGATTTGCAAGGTATGACAATGAGTTAGCAATGGTTAAATTATTGGAAATATTCTGAAATAATGCGCTTTTAGGTGGTTTGCAATAAAAACTGTGCTGAATTTATTTGTGTTTTTTGACTCGATGAACATAATAGTAGCTAAACAGGCGCGGATCCAGGAATTATGGTGACAGGGTTTATTGGGGGTCCGGGGGCGAAGCCCCCGGAAAATGTTTGGGACCACGCCCTTTTTTATTTTGGCCAACGCCCTTTTTCCTTAGGGGAACGCCCTTTGCCATGTGGACACACCCTGACGCAATATATTCATTCTCATCGAGTATTGGGATTGAATCAGTGTAGAGTTCATTGGTTCAGATCCTTTCCTTTAAAAACAAACTTACCTCTCTCCCCTCCCCTCTCTCCCCTCTTCAACCTTTCGTTCAAGAAGCTCCCTGTTTCTCTTTTCAACGGCTTCTAACGTCTCGAAGCAAGATCGCACTTCTTTGCCATCCATTTTATTTGCTTGTATTTGGCAGGAAAAGATCACGGATATCACCTATTTTTCATCACAGTCCAGCAGTTGCGTGTATTGCACAACATAGACAGGTTTCGGACTTTTTCTGACTGGTTTGCGACTTTTGGTGACCGGTTTCAGACTCTCTTACGACAGCAAGAACAATGCGGTGACCGGTTTCAGACTCGTCGATGATAGGTTTCAGACTTTTTATGAATGGATGCAATTGTGCAATCCAACAGATACTGACGCGGCTGGATAAATCCTCCATTGTTGAAGAGGAAACTTATCTAATCCGTTTGCTTTTGTTTCCGCGAAACAAGTCAAAGGGCAAAACAAGGGCCAGTATCATGTCTGTATGCACATGTTTGCCAATATTTGCCTCCCTTTTCAAAGATCGCACTTCACATCCATAAAAAGGTGCCACCGCAATCACCAAGAAATCGTTTGGAAGGGAATCTCATTGGCAATCGACTTGCAGAAAACCATATATTTGTGAAAATGGGAGTCTATTTTCACGAATTATCTGACCGGGTTTTTGAAACCTGTGAACCCTGTCTGGATCCGCTCCTGCTAAACTTAGGAGGTTTTAGACCCCAAAAATATACTAATTGCTACATAGAGCTACTTAGTGTATAAGAACTGGAGGTTGCATAATTAGCTTTTTCTATACTGCATCGCAATATTTTTGAAAAAAAAAACGCGGCTCTGCAGTCACCTTGTCCAATTCCCGCAAAAGTAATCCCAAAATGATACTGATTACACAAAGTAGCATTGCGGAACGCTTCATTTATTTGAAAAGTGCACCCCCAACCCCAGGACAGAAGATTTTTGAAGAAAGGAAACCCCATGCGATTTTTATATTAAAGCTCCTGGATTTACAATTTGCATGTTTTTATCATAACACCCTCTGCATTTTGACTCAAACAGTTGTAGCACAGGGATGGAAGACTCAAATTTTCTACTGAGGTGGTTAGATGTACATTCACTGCAATTTAACCCTAATTTAATTTTGATTCTAGGGATCGGTGAAATGCAAATTTACTTATAAAAGTGTTGGTGGAACTGGAGAGGTATGTCTAATTCTATGATTTTGTTGAATATTTGTATGCAGATGTATGCAGTTTTCCCTGAGGTTTGTTTGAAAGTCACACTACATGGTGTATATAACAGATTTCCATCCAAATGATTCATTTTCTCTTGAATTAAAAGTTTGAAATAAATGAGGTAGTGATTTTCTGAAAGCTCAACTTTGTGCACTTTAATTTGATATATACAGGGTGCCTCACAAAAAGCTTTCAGTTTTAAGGCTAATTTTCAGTCAGTAGAATTTTCCGAGCAGGCGGAATTTTAGACAATAAAAGGTCGCTAAGCCGTAAATTTCTATTCAATTCCTGAGCGACTTTTTCTCTTGCATACATAGAAATTCCGCCCGCTTGGAAAATTCCACTGACTGGAAATCAGCCTTTAAACTCAAATATCCCCTCACCTTCTTATGCCAGGAGAACAAACAGGACTTTCAAAAGCTTAATATTAAATGCACTAGTAACTCTTGCAGTAGATGAGCACTGGTTTGATAAAATGGGGCAGCAAAAGCAGAAATCATTTGAAAATAATTTGACATTTTTTATAGAACTAAACAAAGAAACTTTTGATAAGCATATAGCAAGCAAATTTTTGCAGATTTTTCAAACATCAAAATTTTTCTTGGACTCACTTTGTATCTGCCAGCAGACCCAAAAAATTACCTAACCCAATCTGTTGATAGAAAATTAAGTAAGTGGCCAATTGAAATGTTTCAAACATTGTTATGTCACAGAAATACTAGCCTAGCTACGTTATGAATATTTTTGCAAATTTTTTTCAACTAGTTAAATTTCCAAAATTAAGGATTTCAAGGAAAAGGGCATGCCTGAAATCCTCAAAATTTGTCGAAAACAGGGGATTGATTTACAGCCACTTTCAGATCTGCAAAACAACGATGAGCATGTTTTATTTCAGCCTGGGAATAGGCAACTCAGTTAAAAGTTTTTGGAGCAAGTTTATAGTCCTTTGCTACCTAAAGATATTCTCAGGCTGAAATGAGACAATGTTCCTCATTGTTGTGAAGATCTGAAAAAACTTTACTCAACCCCCTATTTTTGACGACTTGTTAAGGATTTCAAGTATGCCCTTTTTCTCAAAATCCTTAATCGGGAAATTCACCGTGCCGAAAAAATGGTGAAAAACATTTATAACATCTAAGGCTAATCTTTTAGCAACAGAACAACATTTTAAGCATTTCAATCGGCCACTTACTTTTTCTTTTATAAAAGAGTGCATTGGGTCATTTTTTACTGGGTCACCCGGTATGTATATTTATTTTTCATCGTTCTAGAGCTGAAGGACAACAACAGCCATATCATGCCTTATAAAATTCTTTTATTGCTTGTTCATTTTTAGGGTTGGGAAATGAAACTGAAGAAAAAGAAATCTGAATATCATTGTGTAATAGAAAGGTTTGTTTGTTTGTTTGTTTTTGTCTGAAAATATGTGGTAGTAAAATCAGCAATTAATGATATCATGATACAAGGTGACTAATAGAGTAATTGGCTGAAAAAAATAAATGATTCAAAACATTGGACTGCAGCTAACTGACTAGGCTACAACATCACTATTCTTGTTATGTTTTTTAACCTCACAAACTAGCGAATTACTGCACAAAGGCCCTTTCAAAACCTGGAAAGAATGAGTGAAAACAATTATCAAAATTTCTTTTGGTTTTCCTCCCTAACAATATTTATAATGACTCATGTATTGGCATATACTTTGTCCTCTTGGGAGAATGGAATCCCCCTGAATAAGTATTTCATACCAGGGGGAAGACTTTCAACCTCCCAAGAAGTTAGCCATGCTATAGCATGTTCAGGTCATTGCTGTAAGGTAAATATAATAGGGAAATTTGCTTGTGATTTTAACACATTTTTGAAGGTCTCGCAAAGCAATTTTCTTGAGGAAATCCCTTGCAAAATCCGAATAGTGACCAATTCCAGCCAGGAAATATTCTAAAAATGATTGAACACATTTACCTGTTCAATTTGGTATATATTGCAAAATATTGTTGCTTGATATTTAGAGAGCAGTAACCTTTCAAACGGCGTGCAGTTTGCTGGCTCATCTGATAATGTAGTTCATGATGATTTGAAATCCCTTTTGAAATTCATGCTTTGATAATGCTTCCTTTATTTAAATAGAATGCCTCTCAATTCTAGGCCAGAACAGTCTTCTTATTTGTTCTTCATGATGTTTGAAGCATCCATCGAAGGTGGAAAATTGATTCGTGCTGAACCTTACGTAAGTCAACTTTCTTCTTTTAAGTTTCTACTGAACGTATCATAAAAGGCTACTAGCCAAAGAATTTGAATATCTCTGGAATGAAAGGTGTTCCAGGTGTGACTTAAACGAGATAGTGATTTTCTGAAAACCAGACTCATTTGATTTCATATGATATGTAGGGTTTGCAAAATAGGTTGCTAGGGAATTCACAAGCAAGGAGAATGTAGCCATATATCAAAATGAGCAAGCACTTCTTTTCAACAATTTTGTAATTGTATCGCTACACATTGGACCTTTATTCTCTCATTTTTGCATACCAAAAGTTATCAGTCAAATTACAAGTCAATTTCTTATGTTACAATTAAATGCTGGATGTCCCAAAAGAAGTTCCTGATTTTAGCTACAATTGGAGTAAAATGCGTGTCAGTTACAGTAATCTATCAACAGATCTATAAGAATATAAATTGGCTCCCTACTAAAGAGCGATTTAAACAATGTACTGCTGCAAACGTTTACAAATTTTTTTATAATTCAGCCCCATCCTATATGTCGGAGATGTTCTTACCAGTTGGCCAGAGTCGGATTACTCGAAGATCTAAAAACAAATTAAATCAACCTTTTCGAAAGAGCAACATAGGGCAAAGTGGCCTATCTTACCTAGGACCTAAAATCTGGAACAATCTGCACTCTGACCTAAAGTCTGCTGAAAACGTTAGCAGTTTCAAACATAAGATAAAGGACAATTTCTTTAAAAACCTCCAAAATCAAGAAAACAGTCCCTATATATATTATTAAATTTCTAAAGACTGCATAAACAACAGGCCAGACAGGCTGTTTAACTTTATTAGGAATGAGCCATTACATTCTACTTGTGACACAAAATATTTTTGTATCGTTTTTTCATGAAAGCTTTTCTTTTCTATGATACCCCTGGAGGGACCATTATGGAAACAAGGTTGTACTGACCTTTTAATGCTATCCCTGCCATTTTAAACTAGGGGTGTTTTTATACTAGATCTTAGTTTTTATTATATTGTGCGCATGTAAATAGCCTTTCTTTCATTTCGTAAATTTTTGATTTTTAATTTGTATGGCAAAATTTTACATACATACATACATACATACATACATACATACATACACAATACCCAACTTAGATCTAAGTATTTTGTTTAATTCTGCGTTTGTTACGTATTGATTTTCTGCCAATATTTTGCAGAATACAGAACACCAGAAAAGTTCACGAAAGAGCTATAAACTTCATAAACTTTATACATTTTTCTGACTCACCCGATACTTTGAAAATTATTCGCTGAGGAATTATGAAAGAGATATTGATGGCAGTTTATAATGCTATACAAAAATTGACATTTGCTATCTGAGAGCCATGAAAAAAATTATTCAACAATTTCTTGCAGTAATGTTGTCAAATGAAGGAACCAGATTAGTGTGCACTGATTTATTCTTGACTTATAACCCTAAAGAAAGAAAGATTTATAAAAGAAATCCAGGTAGTAAAAAAGTTTAACATTAAGATGAATCATTTTTTGCAAAGACGTATTTATCTCAAGACATATTTTTGAAAATGATAACTTGGGGGAAATATCTTGAAATAAAAGACTGATAGATTTGTCCCTGATTTAACTTCAAATTGACTCGAATTACTTGCACATGAATATTGCATCAGTCGGTCGATGATCTAAATTTTGCATCCCTTTGTTTGTTCAGGACAATTCAAAGAGAATGTTGCTTGAAAGCGAATTCACAGTTCAAGGGAATACAGGTTTGTTTGATTTTTGTTTTGTTGTTCTACTAATTCATTTTTTAATTGCATATATTATTATCAAATCATTGTTTATCAATTTAATCTGTACCAGGAGGACCAAAAACAACCAAACAACAACCAAAAGCAAAAACAAACAAAGCCGCAAAAGTTGCCCCAAAACCAGTGGGGCAAACTCTCGCCTTGTGTAAGTGAAAGGTGGTTTCCCAAAACCAGTAGGGCAAACTCTAGCCTTGTGTAAGCGAAAGGTGGTTTTTAAGAGAAGTTATGTGCTTATAACGAAAGAAGAAGGGTAAATCTAAAGTTCCACCTAGCAGATTTTATTTATTTGATTCAGGAGCTGTTTGTGATTGTTTCATTTGAGCCCTAAACACGCGAGAATTACAATGCCTTCTGCTCGGCTTCTAAATCAAATAGATAAAATTCGCCAGACAGAGCTTTAGATTTACCCTTCTTCTTTTGATATCAGTACATAACTTCTCTTAAAAACCACGTTTTTGCGTGTACAAAGCGAAAGTTTGCCCTACTGGTTTCGGGGAAACTTTTGCGGCTTTGTTTGCTTTGAATTACTGGTTGAGAGGATTTTCTTTGTTTGCAGTCGCTAATCGCTTTGAATTGAGGTGTCAATCAAACGCAACTGTTGCTATTGTATTACAAAATCTGCTCTTGTTCACATGGTTGGAAATTTATCATGTGAATATACTTGAGATATTTTTGGATGGAATATATGATTTGGGCTTTTTTGTAAAATATACAGCAGCAACACCCAACCAATTTATTGTGCATGTTTTAAATTGAACTTTGATATCTCGACTCGATAATGGTCTTGTCTTGAAGGATTCGACATTTTCTTTGTTATACTGAAATCAACATGGAAATAAAATTCAGATAACTTGCGATAATATGCGGTTATTAAACGATTACGAGGTCCATGCTGGAAAATATTTGGACCGCAGTTTGACGTACGGACCGAACGCAGTGAGGTCCGTACAATGAACTAAGGTCCAAATATTTTCCAGCATGGATCGAGTAATCGTTTAATAAAGGCTTTATTATATGGCAGAACCTTTTGAGAACGTTGTTTATAGTATCGTACTTTTCTGTTGTGTCTTCGATCCTGTGCATCACTGTAGTTGCTCGTTGCAACGTTAACTACATTGGCATTTTCTTCGTGTATAATTGAAAGTTTGTCTTCAAAGTTTACAGAAAAGAAATCTTCGATGAATAAGCTAAACTTTGGCTGACACTTCTTACGGCCTAAGCCTACACAAGAAGCTCCTCCCTTGTTGTTGATTTTTAAGGCAACGCCCGGTCCAATACGGCTTCGAACGAAAAATACGGCTTTTACGGACCGATCAAGAACCAATCGAATTGCTGCGTTGCCGGTCCGAGGAGCCGTATTTTCGAACGCCATATAATAATTTACTTTATTCAACGAAGGCTAGATCAGTCACGCGTAATTTTTCATGGCCATGAAAATTATGCATGAATGACTTTGCTTTCTTTGGATGAAGCAAATTATCGAGGGGACAGTGTGCCTTTAACTTGTCACAAATGGAAAATGATTTGGCTTTCTAAAGTTTAAACTATCGAGGCTCAGATCTGTCCCATATGACTTAATTTTGATATGATAATTACGGGAAAAGTGAAAATATGCCATGAATAAGAATTTTCTAATGTGCACAATAGTGATAAAAACGTAAAAAAATGAATAAAAAAAGCACTCGATCCAGGCTCTTTTGTAGGATAGCTAAAAGGTATATTGCTAGCTATTACCTTATTACTGTATCCAATAAGATTAACACGCTAGGCTGTCTTGAGAGAAGAATATTTTAAATTCTTATTTATGAATTCGGTGTATTGGCAGGAAAACGGAGTTTAATGAGGAAGCGAAGAGCAAGAATTGCGACGATAATCATTTTAATTGTATTATTATTATTTCATTCCAAGAGAAATCCAAGTAAATAGTTATGACAAATCCATGTGTGACAAATCCGAGAAGTTAATTTAAAGACTAGGCCATGTTGAATTATTGACGTTTCAAAGCAAAGCTGTGCTTCATCATCAGAATACCAAGTTTCCTAAAGCACGAGGCTAAATTTATATCCATAAAGACAATAAACTACCAAAAATGCGTTGTTTACATATCCTACGTGAAAAATAAACAATGAGGTAAGCCCGGAGGACAATACCTAAAACAGAGCTAAGGGAATAGAAGATTGCTGAGAGTTAAGTGACGGACGATCGCGCAAAATTAATAAACTTTCATGAATGAGCAAATCAAAATCATTATTAGCTCTGTCCAAAACTGAGAAATCTTCCACCGACGCGGCGTGACCTGATTGGTTAATGTGGTCCCAGATGGCTGAGGGACTTACTTTTATTTTCTGACCTGCCTTATTTATTCCCAAGTGCTTATTTATGAATGTTGTGCAAGCTTGCTCATATTTATTTCTCTTTTGTCACAGTAAAAAGTGCGAGTGGTTTCAAATCAAATCTTGCTACATTGGCATTAATAGCTGAAAGAAAATGAGGTTTAAAATCGAGATCACATCTTATTGAAACTCTGTATTTTGTTGAAGGGATAAGTTCTGGTTTAAATGACAAAGGACAATGCATTTTGTAACAAACTACAATGAGCCAGAAAAAGTTCCCAATTGGGAAATTTATAGCACCAAGAACACTTGATGGACAGAAACGCAGAAACGAATAAAATTCTGTTTCGATAACCAAGAGATTAGAGTATTTTTGTAACTTTTTGCCACGTTCTTGTGAGCACTGGAAATATTGGCAAATTTGACTTTACAAAACTGTCCTGGTCGTGAAATGCCCGATAAAGGCCTAAAACACTTGATCAACTCATAAAAAACTCCTCGCACAGAACAATAAAGGAAGTAAAATTTTTCTTGGGTGAGAGGTATCATCTGCACATTTATTGCCATGGGACTGAATATCTTCAACATTTATTTGAAAATGTATTTCCTACATTTCCTGAGAGAGGTGCAATGTTCTTTCGTATTTTTGTACGTACGATATTCCTTATGATTGATCAAGTTCTAGGTCCTCTTCAGGCATTTCGAAAACAAAAAGTTTAGTACAGTCAAAATTTCCTATATTTTCAGTGCTTATTAAAACCCAAGAGGAATCAGAAAAATCATTTAATTTTTTGAAGCCTTACTTAGAACTTACATTATTCAAATCCGTCAAGTATTCTTGGTGCTATGAATTTTTAAAATTAGAAACAATTGCAATGTTACAATTTTACGGGTGTCCCATAACAAGTATTCCTGTTCGAAAAATCACCAAAAAATTGATTATCAAACCTTGAAAAAAATTTTTTGATGAGATGTTTTGTCAAAGACCCAAAAATATTCATAAGCGATAAAATGTTGACTTTTGATACAGCAAGGTAGAGAAATTATACATTAAAAAACCTTATTTTGAGCTATAGTTTTGGAGAAAAATACTTAATCTTGCATAAGAGTCGAAATTTTCAGATTTTTTATCATTATTGCAATCTCCAATGTTAGTGCGCATTTCTTTCTGTAATTTATGACCAAACTGGAAGCTGTATATGCACAAAGGAATTGATCTGGCCATCATCAGTGCTTTTTTGCAGTATGATTCAAAACTAGGTAGCTCCAAAAAGAGCTAAATTTGCTAATTTTTAAACCAATTACAAATTTTGCTATATCTGGGAAATATTTTGGTTCTTGATCTACTTGACAAAAAAAGAAAATCGAAGATCGGTTGTGTAATCAAATGTTGGTGATTCATCAAACGGGAGTACTTTTTTGGGACACCCGGTAGCGAACCCACTATATCTTAATGACTCGTTCTTTGATATCACAATGATATCAGTTTATCATTTTGATCTGGGGGAAAAGAACTGACGAGATTATTTCTTATTTCTTGCTTCATTAGGCGATTATAAACATGCTTGATATCTTACTAACTCGTTGATTTTCAACTTTTAAATTTTCATCCAAGACCATAGATGTACTTATTTTTCATAAACAAAAAGGCTATGGGTTTCGCAAAAGACTTGTAAATACCAGCTATGCATAAAATCAAAATTTTTCGCAAGTTCCTTTTCGAACATACCGATTTTAGGCCAAAAGGCAAGGCTAGCCCTTTGCCTTTTTGCAAAAATTGTCATATTTCGAAAATACCGATTTTTGGGAAAAAAGTAAGGCTATGGCCTTTGCTTTTTTGCAAAAATAGGCCCATTTTGAAATTATTGATTTTTGGGCAAAAAGTAAGGCTATAGCCTTTGCTTTTTTGCAAAAATAGGCCCACTTTGAAATTACTGATTTTTGGGCAAAAAGTAAGGCTATAGCCTTTGCTTTTTTGCAAAAATAGGCCCATTTTGAAATTACTGATTTTTGGGCAAAAAGTAAGGCTATAGCCTTTGCTTTTTTGCAAAAATAGGCCCATTTTGAAATTACTGATTTTTGGGCAAAAAGTAAGGCTATAGCCTTTGCTTTTTTGCAAAAATAGGCCCATTTTGAAATTACTGATTTTTGGGCAAAAAGTAAGGCTATAGCCTTTGCTTTTTTGCAAAAATAGGCCCATTTTGAAATTACTGATTTTTGGGCAAAAAGTAAGGCTATAGCCTTTGATTTTTTGCAAAAATAGGCCCATTTTGAAATTACTGATTTTTGGGCAAAAAGTAAGGCTATAGCCTTTGCTTTTTTGCAAAAATAGGCCCATTTTGAAATTACTGATTTTTGGGCAAAAAGTAAGGCTATAGCCTTTGCTTTTTTGCAAAAATAGGCCCATTTTGAAATTACTGATTTTTGGGCAAAAAGTAAGGCTATAGCCTTTGCTTTTTTGCAAAAATAGGCCCATTTTGAAATTACTGATTTTTGGGCAAAAAGTAAGGCTATAGCCTTTGCTTTTTTGCAAAAATAGGCCCATTTTGAAATTACTGATTTTTGGGCAAAAAGTAAGGCTATAGCCTTTGCTTTTTTGCAAAAATAGGCCCATTTTGAAATTACTGATTTTTGGGCAAAAAGTAAGGCTATAGCCTTTGCTTTTTTGCAAAAATAGGCCCAATTTGAAATTACTGATTTTTGGGCAAAAAGTAAGGCTATAGCCTTTGCTTTTTTGCAAAAATAGGCCCATTTTGAAATTACTGATTTTTGGGCAAAAAGTAAGGCTATAGCCTTTGCTTTTTTGCAAAAATAGGCCCATTTTGAAATTACTGATTTTTGGGCAAAAAGTAAGGCTATAGCCTTTGCTTTTTTGCAAAAATAGGCCCATTTTGAAATTACTGATTTTTGGGCAAAAAGTAAGGCTATAGCCTTTGCTTTTTTGCAAAAATAGGCCCATTTTGAAATTACTGATTTTTGGGCAAAAAGTAAGGCTATAGCCTTTGCTTTTTTGCAAAAATAGGCCCATTTTGAAATTACTGATTTTTGGGCAAAAAGTAAGGCTATAGCCTTTGCTTTTTTGCAAAAATAGGCCCATTTTGAAATTACTGATTTTTGGGCAAAAAGTAAGGCTATAGCCTTTGCTTTTTTGCAAAAATAGGCCCATTTTGAAATTACTGATTTTTGGGCAAAAAGTAAGGCTATAGCCTTTGCTTTTTTGCAAAAATAGGCCCAATTTGAAATTACTGATTTTTGGGCAAAAAGTAAGGCTATAGCCTTTGCTTTTTTGCAAAAATAGGCCCATTTTGAAATTACTGATTTTTGGGCAAAAAGTAAGGCTATAGCCTTTGCTTTTTTGCAAAAATAGGCCCATTTTGAAATTACTGATTTTTGGGCAAAAAGTAAGGCTATAGCCTTTGCTTTTTTGCAAAAATAGGCCCATTTTGAAATTACTGATTTTTGGGCAAAAAGTAAGGCTATAGCCTTTGCTTTTTTGCAAAAATAGGCCCATTTTGAAATTACTGATTTTTGGGCAAAAAGTAAGGCTATAGCCTTTGCTTTTTTGCAAAAATAGGCCCATTTTGAAATTACTGATTTTTGGGCAAAAAGTAAGGCTATAGCCTTTGCTTTTTTGCAAAAATAGGCCCATTTTGAAATTACTGATTTTTGGGCAAAAAGTAAGGCTATAGCCTTTGCTTTTTTGCAAAAATAGGCCCATTTTGAAATTACTGATTTTTGGGCAAAAAGTAAGGCTATAGCCTTTGCTTTTTTGCAAAAATAGGCCCATTTTGAAATTACTGATTTTTGGGCAAAAAGTAAGGCTATAGCCTTTGCTTTTTTGCAAAAATAGGCCCATTTAGAAATTACTGATTTTTGGCAAAAAGTAAGGCTATAGCCTTTGCTTTTTTGCAAAAATAGGCCCATTTTGAAATTACTGATTTTTGGGCAAAAAGTAAGGCTATAGCCTTTGCTTTTTTGCAAAAATAGGCCCATTTTGAAATTACTGATTTTTGGGCAAAAAGTAAGGCTATAGCCTTTGCTTTTTTGCAAAAATAGGCCCATTTTGAAATTACTGATTTTTGGGCAAAAAGTAAGGCTATAGCCTTTGCTTTTTTGCAAAAATAGGCCCATTTTGAAATTACTGATTTTTGGGCAAAAAGTAAGGCTATAGCCTTTGCTTTTTTGCAAAAATAGGCCCAATTTTGAAATTACTGATTTTTGGGCAAAAAGTAAGGCTATAGCCTTTGCTTTTTTGCAAAAATAGGCCCATTTTGAAATTACTGATTTTTGGGCAAAAAGTAAGGCTATAGCCTTTGCTTTTTTGCAAAAATAGGCCCATTTTGAAATTACTGATTTTTGGGCAAAAAGTAAGGCTATAGCCTTTGCTTTTTTGCAAAAATAGGCCCATTTTGAAATTACTGATTTTTGGGCAAAAAGTAAGGCTATAGCCTTTGCTTTTTTGCAAAAATAGGCCCATTTTGAAATTACTGATTTTTGGGCAAAAAGTAAGGCTATAGCCTTTGCTTTTTTGCAAAAATAGGCCCATTTTGAAATTACTGATTTTTGGGCAAAAAGTAAGGCTATAGCCTTTGCTTTTTTGCAAAAATAGGCCCATTTTGAAATTACTGATTTTTGGGCAAAAAGTAAGGCTATAGCCTTTGCTTTTTTGCAAAAATAGGCCCATTTTGAAATTACTGATTTTTGGGCAAAAAGTAAGGCTATAGCCTTTGCTTTTTTGCAAAAATAGGCCCATTTTGAAATTACTGATTTTTGGGCAAAAAGTAAGGCTATAGCCTTTGCTTTTTCGCAAAAATAGGCCCATTTTGAAATTACTGATTTATGGGCAAAAAGTAAGGCTATAGCCTTTGCTTTTTTGCAAAAATAGGCCCATTTTGAAATTACTGATTTTTGGGCAAAAAGTAAGGCTATAGCCTTTGCTTTTTTGCAAAAATAGGCCCATTTTGAAATTACTGATTTTTGGGCAAAAAGTAAGGCTATAGCCTTTGCTTTTTTGCAAAAATAGGCCCATTTTGAAATTACTGATTTTTGGGCAAAAAGTAAGGCTATAGCCTTTGCTTTTTTGCAAAAATAGGCCCATTTTGAAATTACTGATTTTTGGGCAAAAAGTAAGGCTATAGCCTTTGCTTTTTTGCAAAAATAGGCCCATTTTGAAATTACTGATTTTTGGGCAAAAAGTAAGGCTATAGCCTTTGCTTTTTTGCAAAAATAGGCCCATTTTGAAATTACTGATTTTTGGGCAAAAAGTAAGGCTATAGCCTTTGCTTTTTTGCAAAAATAGGCCCATTTTGAAATTACTGATTTTTGGGCAAAAAGTAAGGCTATAGCCTTTGATTTTTTGCAAAAATAGGCCCATTTTGAAATTACTGATTTTTGGGCAAAAAGTAAGGCTATAGCCTTTGCTTTTTCGCAAAAATAGGCCCATTTTGAAATTACTGATTTATGGGCAAAAAGTAAGGCTATAGCCTTTGCTTTTTTGCAAAAATAGGCCCAATTTGAAATTACTGATTTTTGGGCAAAAAGTAAGGCTATAGCCTTTGCTTTTTTGCAAAAATAGGCCCATTTTGAAATTACTGATTTTTGGGCAAAAAGTAAGGCTATAGCCTTTGCTTTTTTGCAAAAATAGGCCCATTTTGAAATTACTGATTTTTGGGCAAAAAGTAAGGCTATAGCCTTTGCTTTTTTGCAAAAATAGGCCCATTTTGAAATTACTGATTTTTGGGCAAAAAGTAAGGCTATAGCCTTTGCTTTTTTGCAAAAATAGGCCCATTTTGAAATTACTGATTTTTGGGCAAAAAGTAAGGCTATAGCCTTTGCTTTTTTGCAAAAATAGGCCCATTTGAAATTACTGATTTTTGGGCAAAAAGTAAGGCTATAGCCTTTGCTTTTTTGCAAAAATAGGCCCATTTTGAAATTACTGATTTTTGGGCAAAAAGTAAGGCTATAGCCTTTGCTTTTTTGCAAAAATAGGCCCATTTTGAAATTACTGATTTTTGGGCAAAAAGTAAGGCTATAGCCTTTGCTTTTTTGCAAAAATAGGCCCATTTTGAAATTACTGATTTTTGGGCAAAAAGTAAGGCTATAGCCTTTGCTTTTTTGCAAAAATAGGCCCATTTTGAAATTACTGATTTTTGGGCAAAAAGTAAGGCTATAGCCTTTGCTTTTTTGCAAAAATAGGCCCATTTGAAATTACTGATTTTTGGGCAAAAAGTAAGGCTATAGCCTTTGCTTTTTTGCAAAAATAGGCCCATTTTGAAATTACTGATTTTTGGGCAAAAAGTAAGGCTATAGCCTTTGCTTTTTTGCAAAAATAGGCCCATTTTGAAATTACTGATTTTTGGGCAAAAAGTAAGGCTATAGCCTTTGCTTTTTTGCAAAAATAGGCCCATTTTGAAATTACTGATTTTTGGGCAAAAAGTAAGGCTATAGCCTTTGCTTTTTTGCAAAAATAGGCCCATTTTGAAATTACTGATTTTTGGGCAAAAAGTAAGGCTATAGCCTTTGCTTTTTTGCAAAAATAGGCCCATTTTGAAATTACTGATTTTTGGGCAAAAAGTAAGGCTATAGCCTTTGCTTTTTTGCAAAAATAGGCCCATTTTGAAATTACTGATTTTTGGGCAAAAAGTAAGGCTATAGCCTTTGCTTTTTTGCAAAAATAGGCCCATTTTGAAATTACTGATTTTTGGGCAAAAAGTAAGGCTATAGCCTTTGCTTTTTTGCAAAAATAGGCCCATTTTGAAATTACTGATTTTTGGGCAAAAAGTAAGGCTATAGCCTTTGCTTTTTCGCAAAAATAGGCCCATTTTGAAATTACTGATTTATGGGCAAAAAGTAAGGCTATAGCCTTTGCTTTTTTGCAAAAATAGGCCCATTTTGAAATTACTGATTTTTGGGCAAAAAGTAAGGCTATAGCCTTTGCTTTTTTGCAAAAATAGGCCCATTTTGAAATTACTGATTTTTGGGCAAAAAGTAAGGCTATAGCCTTTGCTTTTTTGCAAAAATAGGCCCATTTTGAAATTACTGATTTTTGGGCAAAAAGTAAGGCTATAGCCTTTGCTTTTTTGCAAAAATAGGCCCATTTTGAAATTACTGATTTTTGGGCAAAAAGTAAGGCTATAGCCTTTGCTTTTTTGCAAAAATAGGCCCATTTTGAAATTACTGATTTTTGGGCAAAAAGTAAGGCTATAGCCTTTGCTTTTTTGCAAAAATAGGCCCATTTTGAAATTACTGATTTTTGGGCAAAAAGTAAGGCTATAGCCTTTGCTTTTTTGCAAAAATAGGCCCATTTTGAAATTACTGATTTTTGGGCAAAAAGTAAGGCTATAGCCTTTGATTTTTTGCAAAAATAGGCCCATTTTGAAATTACTGATTTTTGGGCAAAAAGTAAGGCTATAGCCTTTGCTTTTTCGCAAAAATAGGCCCATTTTGAAATTACTGATTTATGGGCAAAAAGTAAGGCTATAGCCTTTGCTTTTTTGCAAAAATAGGCCCATTTTGAAATTACTGATTTTTGGGCAAAAAGTAAGGCTATAGCCTTTGCTTTTTTGCAAAAATAGGCCCATTTTGAAATTACTGATTTTTGGGCAAAAAGTAAGGCTATAGCCTTTGCTTTTTTGCAAAAATAGGCCCATTTTGAAATTACTGATTTTTGGGCAAAAAGTAAGGCTATAGCCTTTGCTTTTTTGCAAAAATAGGCCCATTTTGAAATTACTGATTTTTGGGCAAAAAGTAAGGCTATAGCCTTTGCTTTTTTGCAAAAATAGGCCCATTTTGAAATTACTGATTTTTGGGCAAAAAGTAAGGCTATAGCCTTTGCTTTTTTGCAAAAATAGGCCCATTTTGAAATTACTGATTTTTGGGCAAAAAGTAAGGCTATAGCCTTTGATTTTTTGCAAAAATAGGCCCATTTTGAAATTACTGATTTTTGGGCAAAAAGTAAGGCTATAGCCTTTGCTTTTTTGCAAAAATAGGCCCATTTTGAAATTACTGATTTTTGGGCAAAAAGTAAGGCTATAGCCTTTGCTTTTTTGCAAAAATAGGCCCATTTTGAAATTACTGATTTTTGGGCAAAAAGTAAGGCTATAGCCTTTGCTTTTTTGCAAAAATAGGCCCATTTTGAAATTACTGATTTTTGGGCAAAAAGTAAGGCTATAGCCTTTGCTTTTTTGCAAAAATAGGCCCATTTTGAAATTACTGATTTTTGGGCAAAAAGTAAGGCTATAGCCTTTGCTTTTTTGCAAAAATAGGCCCATTTTGAAATTACTGATTTTTGGGCAAAAAGTAAGGCTATAGCCTTTGCTTTTTTGCAAAAATAGGCCCATTTTGAAATTACTGATTTTTGGGCAAAAAGTAAGGCTATAGCCTTTGCTTTTTTGCAAAAATAGGCCCATTTTGAAATTACTGATTTTTGGGCAAAAAGTAAGGCTATAGCCTTTGCTTTTTTGCAAAAATAGGCCCATTTTGAAATTACTGATTTTTGGGCAAAAAGTAAGGCTATAGCCTTTGCTTTTTTGCAAAAATAGGCCCATTTTGAAATTACTGATTTTTGGGCAAAAAGTAAGGCTATAGCCTTTGCTTTTTTGCAAAAATAGGCCCATTTTGAAATTACTGATTTTTGGGCAAAAAGTAAGGCTATAGCCTTTGCTTTTTTGCAAAAATAGGCCCATTTTGAAATTACTGATTTTTGGGCAAAAAGTAAGGCTATAGCCTTTGCTTTTTTGCAAAAATAGGCCCATTTTGAAATTACTGATTTTTGGGCAAAAAGTAAGGCTATAGCCTTTGCTTTTTCGCAAAAATAGGCCCATTTTGAAATTACTGATTTTTGGGCAAAAAGTAAGGCTATAGCCTTTGCTTTTTTGCAAAAATAGGCCCATTTTGAAATTACTGATTTTTGGGCAAAAAGTAAGGCTATAGTCCTTTGCTTTTTTGCAAAAATAGGCCCATTTGAAATTACTGATTTTTGGGCAAAAAGTAAGGCTATAGCCTTTGCTTTTTTGCAAAAATAGGCACATTTTGAAAAATAGGCCCATTTTGAAATTACTGATTTTTGGGCAAAAAGTAAGGCTATAGCCTTTGCTTTTTTGCAAAAATAGGCCCAATTTGAAATTACTGATTTTTGGGCAAAAAGTAAGGCTATAGCCTTTGCTTTTTTACAAAAATGTTCATACATAGTGGCTCGGAGAAGACCCAAATGGAGTAGGGACCAAATGGAGTAATTCTCCTATCCAGGGCCCAAATGGAGTAATCCTATTAAATGGTATTTCAACTCATTGTCAAAACTAATTAACACTCAGAGATAACATTTCATCATAAATCTATACCTAATAATACCTAATAATAGATTTATAAACCGTCTAGACGATCCAGTTTCTTCCAAAGACAATATCATCATTTACTGCTGCATCTACCATGAGATCCAGGGGGTACAGCTTGAGGGTTTCTGCATTTCGCAATAGCGAAATTCTTTGCAATGGCTTTTCTAGATTTCTAGTTTCCTTCAAACGTCCTCTTTTCGTCTTATTCAGCTAAGTCGCATGTGCTTCCAAGTTTTTCCACTTATTCTACTCATGTAAAGTATGTTCGCTGCTGTTATTAAAACGCGACGCGTTGCAAGAGGGATAGAGACAACCGTCCACAATTCTTGCTTTCATCTGTAATTTGTTTTTGTTTTCTTAAAGCCACGTAAAACTCTCTTCTATTTGCATGATTAAATCAATTAAAATGATACCTTTCACATGGTAACGGCTAAACAGAACGTGACACAAATTTCTGGGTCAATTGGAAAGCAGTTGCTTAATTATTTTACTGAACTGTATCCCAGGGTAAATATGTTTAAAATGAAATGAAAAATGAACCCCCGTCAGAGATCAGCATGAAGGTCAAATGTCATCAGGAATATTCAATAGGCACCGAGGACAGTTTTATAAATCTATTGTTGGGAATAGATTTATGATATAACGCTATCTCTGGGTGTTAATTAGTTTTGACAATGAGTTAAAATACCATTTAATAGGATTACTCCATTTGGGCCCTGTAGAGAAGAATTACTCCATTTGGTCCCTACTCCATTTGGGTCTTCTCCGAGCCAATGCGTCTCAAAATGTTTGCATTTTGAAATTACTGATTTTTGGGCAAAAACGGGACCCTATTGGCAGGCACATCCCTGGATGCAAATTGTATCAAGTATAAAGTTTCCCCTTAGGGAAAACAAAGGCCATAAGCCTTGTTACTTTTAGGCTAAACCGTTTCTCTCAAAAAGTTTTATTTTCGCAAAAAAGAAATGAGTATGGCCTTATTTTTGGGCTGGTATTGAACATGTCACTTTCGTAAAAAGTAAGTCCCACAAAAGGCTGTTTCAATAATACATAGTCGTCTTAATTTTTGTCACAAGGCAACACCTATTATGGCCTTTTACACACGTTTGTGACAAAAGAGAACCATTAAAATCAATCTCATAGTAAAGGTACAAGAAGACATCATTGTTGACAGAAGAGGTACTTGATTGTACCTACTGAATGGTGCTCTTTGATAAAACTGTTATAAATTACAATCACAGCTAATTGCTAGGAATACCCTTATACAAAAGTAATGATATTTAAATCTTATTAGAACAATTGCCTAAAATGCAAAAGCCCCAGTAGGGGAATTGCAGTAATTAGGAACAGAACAAAAATGGATTGGATATTGAAAAAGTTGTGGATATATACATGCAGTGCTTATGAATTCTAAAATATTTCTAAGACAATATAAACTCCTATTTCCAAGAGCAAATTATTCTTCTCAAGTTAAGCACTGTTTCTTATCTTGGGTTGGGTTTTCCAGATTTTCAAATTTAATTCAAAGTGGAGACTTATGCTTTCTGTCTTTGGGCATGACTCTCCTCTCCTGAAGACTTGGGGGGGGGGGGCTTCCTATTGATAGGCAATGGGGACTTCCTATTGATAGGCCACATAATCTCATAAATTGAATATATTTATGGGCTTTTCCAAAGGTTTTTATGCCATGTCTAAATCCCTTTCATCTGTCATAGGGAATCCCCACAAGGCCTGAAGACAAGTTTATTGAACATTCTGTGGAGAATAACTTCTACCTTTTACATAAATACTTTGTGAGAAGAACAATTTACCCTTGTTTCCCTGTACTTAGTTTGATTATAATAACTTTCCTTAGTTCTTCCGCCTCTTTTGTCATCTTTTCAATTTTCAGTCTTAGTTCAGCATTTACTTTCACAAGTTCTTTTTCTCTCTCAAATAAGTGAGTTTGTTTTTCTTTTCTGTTTGCTCTTGATATTTTTGATGCTTCATTGTTCTTCTTGCGTCTTAATGTAGATTTGTCTTCAGGCGATGACACGCAAGAACTGTACACAGACCCACAATCGTCATTATCAGTCTCTGAGAATTTTGGTGACTTCACTGGCAGCTCACAGTCAATCTCAGTTGCTTTTCGTTTTGTTGCTTCAGATCGATTTTCAGCTTTGTTTGGCCTCTCATCAGTGGTTATCCCTGATATTTTCATCAGATCACTCAGGCAACTGCTGGCTGTCATAACAACTGTTGTGTCTGAAACAACCTGCGTGTTGCTATAACAACCAACAGTAGCACTTGGATATTCATCAACCTTAACTGTTTCGTCCAAACTAAAGCTCCTGTTCAGGAATATATCTTGTATGTCTGAAATGGCATTGTCGTCTAACAATGAGTCAATGAAAACATCATCATCTTTGTTAAATTCAAGTGTGGAATCGAACGCAAGGGTTTCTTCTTTCACTGGCACTTCAATCTTTACCTGAGGCTCTACATTAATGAAATCCAAGCCAAGATAGCTCTCCAGATCTGCGAGTTCCAACTCTCCTGACAATGAATCCTTTGTCACTGAACTTGTAGTTGTTGTTTTTTGGTCTGATTCAACTTCTGTGCTGGTTGATGTTTTTAATTCTTCCAATGCATCATTAAGAAGGCTATTTTCAGGATAATTCTGGTATACTTGCGTCCACAGATCTTTTGAATCTGAAAGAGTAAAATTTGAAAAAATATAAGATAAAATCATCAACAAATATTCAACAGTATATATTTGTGATGAGCAGTCATACATACAGCGAGCGGTGTGTACGGGCCTTCCTGAAACTTTAATCATTTTTTGCATTTGAGTATACATGGGATGGAAACTTTGGCTTCTAGCTACAATGAAGCAAATTGACTCGATTTGATTGGGGGTATGCTATCCAGGAAACAACAACGCCCACTTTTGTACTTTATACTTGATGTAATGGGTCAAAGCAGGCCGGCCAGGGCTACCAACCTACCAACCAGGAAGTTACTTGAATGGTCTAAAAGGAAAATTTGACAGACTTTAACGAGTTCTGGATAAAGACTTGAAAGAACCTTACCTTCATCAAACATAAAACTGTCCGTAAAACAGGTCGTGGGTAAATCCATAGTTGTCTTTAAGCCGGTCTCCATCATCTTGCAGTCGGTCGTTAAGATCAAGTCCTCCACCCCTACTACAGGGTGAGGGGCAACTGCCCCCACCAGAGGGGCCTCGTAAGTTTCTCTCCATGAGTCTTTGCATAGCAGCGACGTTTGCAATCTTGCCTTCCATTTCGACGTATTCTGGTAATGAATAGACGAACTGGAGTCCGTAATGATGCTGTCTGGAAGCTGCGGGTGCTAGAAGTTCCTCGGGCCTAGGCAGCACCGGGAACTTGCTTCGTAGTGAATAAAAAAGGTCGCCAACCTCAATCAGCGACTTCTCCGCTTTCCAGGTATGGCCTGGAACGCAAGAGTGAAGATGAAACAAGCTTTCTGGCTTATAATCAGCTCTATGAATCGAGCTGTGTTTTCTCCTCAACGCTTTGAACAATGAGCAACGAAGTAGGCCTGTTACAAAGTACCAGCCATCTTTATACGATCTGTGGTGCAATACTTTCCATTTTTAGCAATGATGTAATTTTTTCGCATTCTGATTGGTTGATATCTCTATTTGTTCTTGTGACATTCCTTATATTTGATTGGATAATGAAACAATCACGACATTCTTTATATTTGATTGGATGATGGTACATTCATTTTTTTTATATGAGAAACCGCTTATCAGAAACGGTAGGCTCAATTTTTCGAAAGTCAAGGAACGACCCTACCTAATTGAAAAAGCGAGGAAACTTTTGTAATTTACAATTTTTATTTTCCTTTCGCACTCAAAAATGTTTGACAGTGTACAGTTATAGCAACTGTTTGGAAATTATTTTGATTGCGAATTGTGTTATTTACCTGTTTTGAGATCTTACCATTACCAAGTAATTCGGGAGCCCTTTGACCCTATTTTAACCGTGTAAAAAATTTTCAGAAAATTGGTATAAGGTCAGGTGTACTTTTTCGGAAAATTGGTATAAGGAACGGGCATGTTTTTGAAGCATGGCACGTCCTCGACCAAATCCTGGTCAAGTACACCCCCCCCCCCCCCCCACCATGCAAGATGCAATACACGAATATTCTCGTAAGAAATTAAGAATTGTGGCCAAGTTTCTCAACGCTTTCAGATTTCCTCCTTGAACAGTTAAAGACTTGATTTTTCAAGCCGTTGCAATGTTTAGATATTACTCAAATTTCTTCCGAGTAATATGATGCAGGAAACAAGTCAGAATGAAGCAAAAATCCTTTTTTAATTTGTTGACGATCTGAATGTTGAGTTTCTCATAAGCAGTTTCTTATGAAGAAATTACGTGTAAATAACGGGGCAGTTTCTTATAAGCATTTTCTTATGGAGAAATTGTGTGTAAATAACGGGGCAGCTTCTTATAAGCAGTTTCTTATGAAGAAATTACGTGTAAATAACGGGGCAGACTCTACATTGCACGATTGCCACTGGATTCAAAATCAGGGCCTTCTTTAACATACCAGCTTAGGCAATTGGTCCCTTGTTTGTATCTAATGTTTTTCCTGTGGAAAATGTAGAAAATGAGTTCCGACATGTCCGAGTTTTCTTCTAGAGCATAGGAGAAATTCGATAAGTTGGAGAAGGGAAAAGTCGGACCATTTCGTCCGAGAAGTCCGTGTTTTCGAGTTTGAAGTAGGGCTAATTCGAAAACTTTAGAAAACTCGGACAATTTGGTCCGAGATGTCCGAGAAGTCCGAGAAGTCCGAGTTTTCGACCTGGCCCTGTTACAAAGTACCAGCCATCTTTATACGATCTGTGGTGCAATACTTTCCATTTTTAGCAATGATGTAATTTTTTCGCATTCTGATTGGTTGATATCTCTATTTGTTCTTGTCAGCTATAAAAAGAACAAACAATCTTTGAACAGCGAATTCGGCGATGAATAAGAAAACATGTGATCAAAAATTAAAAAGTGGTTGTGGTTGGAGAACCCAACAGAGGCTATTGGGATCACTATGGTTACAAAATATGGAAGCTGCCCAGGCCTGCCGGTGTTTTTAGTGACGATTGAAATTCAAGACACCACAGATGCTTACGAGAGCAAAATATTACGAATCAAAATTAGACTTTTGTTTCATTGGTTATTTTTGAAAGTAAATAGGCCATCTGTCGAAAAATATTCTCATGTAAAAAGTTTTGAGCAATTCCGAGTCAAAATCCGATAGATACACGTATGTATATTTTAATAAGAAACTGCCCATAAGAAAATCAACTCTCAGATCGCCAAAAAATTAAGAAACTCCAGTACTGGGAGACTTTAAGTTAAGAAACTATTTACTTTGATACGGGAAATCCTTGACATATTTTTACTTTACTTTCACTTGTTTCCTGTATCATGTTGCTCGTAAGGTACTTGAGTAATGTCTAAACATGGGAAAGGCAAAACATTGTTTTGAAATGTTCACGAGGGCACAAGAAGTGAACATGTAGATTGTTATGGAACCTCTAAAAAAACTCGTAAGAAACTCTGAGTACTCAAAATCTGATAATTTTAAGACACTTTCAGTGCTGGCCCAAATTCTTAGTTTCTTTTTTACAAAATACGTGCTTCTGACAGTTTTCCCAGCTATTTTGTTCGGTTGGTCGCTTGATCGCACATCATGGGAATTTGCGCAAAGGGATTAATTCCTCTCTTGCAGTCATTTGGGAAGATCTGGCTTGTTAGAGTGTTATCGATATCCAAAAAAGTTAGGGCTTCAACAAAATATTATTTGAATGGAAAGGTTCACCAATTTTGCCGCAAGAAAGCCTCTCAGATGCCGTGAAAATGGAAAATTGTTGCTGTGGAGAAAGTATCGAGAACAGAAAACATCTATCTTCATACATACATATGCATTCTTACACTCCATAGTTTAGGCCAATTTAGAGCATCTACAAACTAGTAATTCAGAGACAATAACTTGGTGAAGTCCTTACCCTGTGCCAAAAGACAAGTTGTCAAATTCTACGTTTAAACTTTGTGAGGAATAAAAAAGTAAGCATTTCACGGTTCCTTCTACATCTTCATTCTTTACCGGACTGCGGAACGGACTGCGAAACGCGGAAATATTTTCTTTGGAAACCTAGTAACACCCTCTGTTTAGAGAGGCAACAACTGTCAATTTCTGTTGCACGTAAAGATAAATTTTCCCTTCTTCTCTATGTTACATATTTCGTAGAATTCATAACATTGATTCCTATAAGTTTCGACCAATGGAAAAATTGAGACGAGACCGAGTTTCGAACTCAAAACCTCCTGCTTAAATATGTGAACTGGTTTGGAGCCGAATTTTGAAACAGAGCAGAAAGACATCTAAAAAAATTCTTTTATCTTTCTGCAAACGATTTTGATATTTTCCAGCAAATAGTTTCTTTATCAACTGCAACATTGTATGTATAACTAAGTAGTACTGTAAATCCCCGCATATAAGAACCCACAAAGATAAGAACCTACAGGATGTATTACTGAAATGTGCACCTTCTAATTAAGAACCTGTTTCACTTTCATAAACTAATATGTTCTTATCACAAGGGTAATAAAGTTAATTTTTGATTGGCTGTTAAAATTTGGACCTAATCCCTTGCTATTTGTAAGCTTCTGAAAATAATATTTCCAAAAGAAATGAAATATTTTAAAATCTCTTAGTGATGACTTGTTGATGATCCTTTAAGAACCTTTATACCCTGAAATATATCTAAGAACCTTTGCAACAAGAATCTAATTCAGCCTGGCTCTTAAAAAGTAGGTTGTTGTATGCGGGGATTTACTGTAGCATACGATAAAAAATCACCTAAGGATATCATGTCAACTTCTTATAATTCAAATAAACTAAATATAATGAATGCATTAGGGATTAGGTTAACTAAGAGTTCTGTCAAGAAGAAGTGACACTATCTTTAGAACAGCCAAAGTAAAAGGGACGATGGATTTCATTCATTTTTTTACTTAATTCATTTAAGGAGGGTTGCCCTGAAGCTCTGGCTTCCTGCAAGAGTCTGCATATTTAAACAAGGAAAGGCATGAAGTACAGACCTTCCTTACCCTGGGTACCAGAGGGAAAAGAATTAAAAGACAAAAGAACAGGAAGAATACAAGAGGGGAGAAGAGAGAGTTTGGCTCTGGTATTTTCATTCATTTCGCAAACTTCAAGAGGGTCCGTTTTCCATAGTGTGAAAAAACCTGATAAGATTATGACGAGTTTCGATAGTAGATGTCAGCATTTTGTTTTCGGTCATTTATTTTAAGTGGGCGGGAAAGTTCCTAGCTATTTAAGCTAATTTAAGCCCACTTTGCATGCCGCATCCAGGCATGAGACCCCTAGTGTAAAGTCCCTTCCGAAGGACGGCGAGGTGAGTTGCGAGGTGAGGCCTCCGAGGTCTCTGAGGTCAGGCCAGCCGCTCGGCCACTCATCATTAGGTCACTTTGGTCCACATTAGCAATGGACGCACCAAAGTGATTTAATAATGCATAATATTCAAACGAGAATGGAAAATATTTCAAATCTAACAGAATTCCTTTGCGTACAGTGTAGTGCATCAAACAAGAAACCAATTCTACACCAGGAAATTTGAGTCATGAAAAGGAAAGTTGCAGAAGGCGTCAAGGACCAGATTTATGACCGAGTCCCTTAGACCCCTGACAACGGAAAGAGGGAGCTACCGAAAGAGAAGATTGAACAAAAGATCGAGTTTGTTGATAGCGCCCATGAAGTTACGAAAGGTGATCATTTCCAGCCATTACAGTATGCAGGAAGAAACATGAGCTGTGCAAAATACTAAGTTTGCTCGAGACATAGGCAGATTGGTCACATTTCTTGACAGAAACCTTCAAATACAATACCATTAAACTAACTATGCTAAAAAACTAACAGAACTCAACGGTAACAGAACTAGCGCACTCTCGATATGTTTTGACTTTGAGATACTTATGAACACAAATTTTTACATTGCTAAATAACTGAGCAAAGCTGCGTATAACTTTCAGTCGGAGAAAAATGTTTACATGCGATGACTTGGATAAAAATGTCAGATTGCACAAAATGAGAAGCAGACTAAACTTACAGAAGAAACTTGTCTTTGTAAAGACCAAATACTTGCAGCCATTTCTTTAAAAACTGCTCGGGATGTTGGTCACATAATAAAAAAACAGGTGAAGAGTTATGCCCGAAACATTTAGTGTATTCTAATCATCATTTTAGTATATTTATTACGTTAATTTATGATTATTAATGATTAAAAACAATGTTCACGCAAATATGAACAGAGACTGTAGAATTTAGGAGACTATGGTATGAATAAGAATTTGCATTTTTATAAATCTTAGTATTCGGTAGGGACTTGCCCAATTGGACTTCAAATTTGAAAAAGTTCTGGTGAGTCCTGTTCTTAAAACCACAGACAAAAGCTACGTTTTCCAAAGGGGATAAACACAAACAATTATTTCCAAAACTTTTCACAGCCACAATCAACCACCATAGGCATGACTATTTTGATTTGCAAATTCTACTAATCTCTGGTTTCAGTTTGTGGGAGAACAAATACCAATTTACCTATTTACATTGCAGAAGTTTTGGCATGACACGGATAAAACTGAGAGTTGTACCTAAATAGTGAGGTGGTGTCAGCTCGGGTCTTGGGTGAAAATGGCGCAAGTACCACAAATAATGGCTGGATTCGGATAAACTCGTGGTCTAAACCCTCTACTGGAATGATTTTTATGGCAAATGTACCAAATTATCCTTGCCAAGCCTGAAGCATTCTGCAGTGCATATGGAGCTTAGCATCAAGGAATGAAGGAAGTGTGTTAGAATTATATTCAATGAAATGTCTTACTTTAGCCTTGAGATGCTTTCTTCTTTCTGATAAAGTCCTTAAATTTGAACTTGGAGTGAGGGGCAAGCCAATGTCCATTCAAAACTGACAGCACTGTCATCCTGTCTGTGTAATTCAAGTCAGGTAGCAACTGTGAAATCAAACAAAATTGGTTGTCATTCCCAAATGTATAAAGTAGGTTTTCCCCTGTCAGGGAGGTAATAATGTTTATAGACAGGTAGGTACCCCTCACGGGGGTGGGTTTTGCAAGGGAGATTTCTCAAGAACAGCGTTTCATTTTCCTAAAACAGCACTGCAAAACAAGGTCTACAAGAAACTTTTCGTGAAGTTTGTAACAAATAGTTTCTGCACTTTCAAAACACAATGTTGATTCTGTTATCTAACAATGCCCAAACAATTTTGTAGCGAACATACCTTCGGTGTGATGAGGAAATACTGACTGGTTCCTGGCCTGCAAACTGTTTCAACAACGAGATCGAACACTCTTCTTTCATTGCTTGGGTCCATTCCCTATTTGAACGAAAAATTAAATGTACAAATTATTAACTGCCTGCAAAATAATTAACAGCAAATTAGATAAATCAACATTCTCTGCTCAAAAAAATTGAAACCAGGGAAGTGGCATCTGCTGTAACTAATAAGGGAAGACGAAGTAGTTATGAACGATAACAGAGACCACTTATAATACACTTTCGTGGAAAACTTCGAAAATATCAAAAATCTCGAAACATTTTGAAAATCTCAAAAAACTTCACAAATTATTAGAAATCCCAAAGAACGTCCTGAAAATCTCCCAAAAATCTCAAAGAATCCCAGAAATCTCCCCCAAAGGAAATTCACAAAAATTCTTTCGACAAGTCCTTGAAATCCCGAAATCTCTTGCTATTTTGGAGTGGCTATTCACATTTACAAGCCGAGTAGTGAATACCTTTCATATCGTCATCCGATTCCGTAGTGTAGCGGTTATCACGTGCGCCTAACACGCGCAAGGTCCCCGGTTCGAGCCCGGGCGGAATCACTTTTTGATTCTAGGCTGAATTTTTACCATTTTCAGGTCTTGAATATTTGGAGAGAGTTCTGCATAAATCTTTCTTTCAGTCAACCTTTACTGAATTCTTCCACCGGGAATCAACTACCTTCCTAATTGCATGCCTTTTTCATATGTTCTTCTATCATCACATTTTTCAATGAAAATAATTGATTTTTGTTCCTCCAAAAAATCACGAAGAACTTCACACTACACTATTTTGAGGAGTGATTCGTTCCTGCTCGTTTGCCCCTTGATCTCAATTCGTTTGCCTCGTTTGCCCCTTGATACGATCTGTTCGATTTTCACAAATTTCATTGCATGATTTGAATTCAGTAACGAGTATAATTTTTGAAAATTTTTGACCTGATAAAATTTGAAACCAAAAAATCACCTGGTTAATTTCGTCGACAACTCTGAACGGGCAGTTTGTCAATTCTTGCAATGATATTAAATAAAGCATCGTTGCTACACTCCTTTCTCCTCCACTTTGATGATGAGCTGTTAAAACTTTCAGTCTTTCGTTTGAACGATACATCACTTTTATTTCAATACCATATAGTTTGTAGTTGTTATCCTACAAATTAGAAAATCGTAAAATAACTAACCAAGAAATAAACATATCAGACAGCGGGTTTCATTCAGGACTTTTTTCACCGATCAACGCCTTAGAAGATTTTCTGAACGTTGCTTGCTAGCTATGTCAAAACGGATGAATTGTTCCCTTATCCGATATGCAGACATTCTTCTCGAATTGAGTTTAAAAAAATGTACCAATAACAAAATGTGCAAAATTCATTTCTCTGATATAGGTTTGTCGGAATAAAATCGTCAACTATGAAAACTAAAGGACAAAATTATCGTAGAAGCTCTACTTAGCCCCCCTTCTCTTTTAAGCCCCCTCCACTTCTATCAAATGCCAAAGGTTGCCAAAGATTTTCCATGTATTAAGCAGCTAACAAGTTTGGATCTTAATTTTGATATGGTTTGGGATAAAAATGTGTCGAAATTGTGTATTTGAGTGTATATTGACTCCGCAAAGTATGAGGTAAAAGAACTAAAAAGCTTTCATTTGTATCCTTGTCATTTGGTTTATGAATAAGCCTCCCCCCTCTGGAGTTTCCGAAATTAAATAAGCCACCAAGGCTTAACCCTCTAAAGCGCTGTGTCCCATTTTCAGTCCCAGTACGACAAAAATGGAGTTTCATGGAAAAGCCTGAAAATTGGTACACAGCCTATTTCGAACATTTGAGCTTTTACGGCATACGGTATAAATGATGTGCACTTTCTTTTAAATATGGCAGCTGCGATTGTTCCTTTTGCTTCAGCTCTTAGTGCATCAGCACCGGACCACAAGATTTATCGCAATTTTTAAATGGAAATTGCAATGCGTTGTTTTCTGTAATACGACAGCTCGCTAAGAAATGAGAAAACTAGAATAAAAAGCAGCAAGTCATCTCATTTCACTTACAGGATCTTTGTGCAGTGTGACTTGTCCAGCACAACCCATTCGTTTGAAGAAATCACAATACTTGATATTTATTTCTGCCAGCAACTGTTCAAGGGGTTTCAGCCATCTAGAAAGACATACAATATGAAGAGTTACCATCGCAAGACAAAGATTATTACCCTTTACTTAATGATTATTTCTACGATCAACAAGAGATGCCCTCTTCGGAACGGCATAGGTTCCAAATCTTTAAAAAGATTGAAATTTCGGAGAAAATCCTAAACATTTTTTTGTTTCAAGTCGTTGCCTGAGTAGAAACAAGTTCTACTTCTCGTGAAACTGCCTCGTAGCGCTTGCAACAGAAAATCTGACTAACTCATCGTCAAATATCGGGGTGTTACACGGTGCATTGTTTTGTGAAACTTATCTCGCAACGCCATTGCATTGCAAGCAAGTTTCACGTAAAAATTAATCGTGTAACAGGGCCTCTTAGACAGAAAATGAAGAGCTTCTTACCTTTCTTTTATATCTGAGATCTTTGTTGTTATACTGGATTGGTCTCCTTCTTCGCCTTCGATCTGAAAATTGAGGAAAACCACATCAAATGATCAGTAAATCTCATCTAACCACTCTAGTACGCACCTTCGACCTTAACCCTATTACTACCGGGCTTTTTCGACCATCGTAGTACCGGGGGGGGGGGGGGGCCCCCCCCTCCGTAACTTCGCCAATATTGCAGATATGAGGATGAAACTTAGTACAATGGTGTATAGGAACAAAATCTACACAATAGGCTACTTTTTTAATTCTTCATTACATCCATGACGTCACAATGACGTCATAATTGAGGAAAATTGCACTTTTTGCTTACTATTAACAATATTGGCAATATTTAAGTTCTTAGTTGATAATTTCTTTCATACTGCTACTAGAATGTATCCCAAAGCATCACTGAATAAAAATTGGCAATGAAATGTCAATTTAAGCTTGTTATTTATATCATATATTCATCATTTATTTGCATCAGTTTGTCATTGTTTCATTTAAACCCCTAATTACTGATGAAAATTCTCTAAAATGCCTTATGACGTCATAAACTTTGATGACGTCATGAACGTTAAATTTGCTGACGTCATCAAAAATGGATAAAACTATACATCATCTGAAAGCTCTCATCGAGAGCTTTCGAATGGTGGTATTCTCGATGTTCTACGACCATCCGTGTTAAAACTGGACTCGCTTCTTTAATTGTCTGGCTGACCACGTGTTGAAAAGATGTTGGTCACGTGATCAGTATCTACCATTTTGAAAAAGAATTACAAATTTTAATTAGTCCATGAAATTTGAGGGAAAGTCGCAAAGTTTCAGCTGTTTATCTTTTGAACTGACGACACTACATCAAATAAACTTTGCCGCGGGCACTTTGTGCCCCCCCCCCGGTAGTAATAGGGTTAAAGATCATGGTATACGCGTTAAATAATTTCTTAGTCCTGATGAGTTCGGACATGGCTAAACAATCCAATTCTTGAACAGCAGCGCTTGTTGCAGTTTTTACAATAAATGTATCATCGTTCGCATCCAAATTTGTTAAAGCTGCTTTCTTCTGTTTCTGATCTCCTCCTTTCTCTGTATAAGGGCTTGTTCATATCTCCTTAACAGAAATTATATATTTCCTATATATATATCTCCTACTATACATCTCCTACATTTCTTATCAACGAAATGGGAAAAAACCAATAATCATTAATCACCTACTACCAAAAGAAGAGGGAAGGGCATATTCTAACTATCACCCAAAGCAGTAACAACGAAACTACATCATCAAAAAAGGATTCGAGCAAAATCCTTCACTGTCATTTCGGGATGAAGATAAAAACACCCCCAATTATAGTGGCAGGGATAACATTAAACGGTTGAGTTGATCTTTTTTCCATAATGGTGTCCCCTTAGAGGTGGTTGCAAAAAGAATAAACAACAGAGATTGCCTTTGGATGAAGCGTAATTTAGCAAGGCCGAATCAAGAACGTGAGAGAGGATGCGAGGTGTTAGAAGAACACGTAGTGAAATGGAATGCGCAGCTTGGAATGAGTAAATTTAGTTGCCATGCGGTATATCATTTACAAATTGCGCTGAGTTACGAAATATTTAACAAAAAGTTCTATTACTCATACCATTGATTAAATTCAAAGGGCCATTAAAGTCTCATAGATCATACCTCTCTATTCAGTTTGTTGATTTCTGCATTATTTCTTTTATATTCATTCAAAACCTGAAGGAGAATAAATACATTTCATCAAATACAAGCTGAGAAGGGTGAGAATGCAAAGCCTGTGTCCCTAAGGGCCTGAACTACATAAACTACACAAAAACAAACGTTCAAGTGATATAAACAGGCTGAGTTTTACTTCGAAAATGTTTGAATTTGTCGATTCAGTGCAAGGTGTAATTCGTTGTTCTCAGATTTATCAAAATATGAATCGGCTTTATAAAAACAAATCCGATTAATGTTACGATAAATCTTTTCTTTTAAGGGCAAAAAACTCAAAGTGTTTTCTGTAGAACTTCAGACACAAGTACAGCAGGTGCTAGAAATTCAAGATAAAAGTTGAAGACCATTTGGAAATGAGGGTGTCAGTTATAAACCAGGTCGGGGGGACTTGTTCTTTAGCGCTGGATATTGAAAAGGGGTAATTTTTCTAGAGCGTGTTGTCACTTCAACCTTTTCCAGCTAAAATGGTTCAATTTCATACTTGTCTCCTATTTTTGGGTATACGCTCCCAATACTCTTTCCTAGCGTCGGCTCTCCTCAAGGAAAGGGACATCTTAGAGCCTGGTGAAATAGAATTTTTGTGGCCACCCCGTCGTAATAATAAAAGTCAAGTATTGCCCAACCCCTGGGGATCATAAATGATTTAGACATAAAAGAAAGCGTCTTAAATTGTGGGGAAATATGTGTACAATACCTTAGGATCGGTCTGACGATTACAATCTGCTTTAGCTTTCTCTTCATGTATCATATCCTCAATTTCCTCCACTGTATTTGGTAGATGAGCAAATTCCTTTAAAGATAAATAACCCATTACAAGAAAATAGCACAAAGAGTTTTGAAACATTATAGAAGTCATTAATGATTACAGGGGCTGTTTGCAAAATAGTCAATCAGGCGTCTGTCTGACACACACTGATTTTGTAGATTATAAGGAAACAGTCAGGTCATACATCACAAATAGCCAATAAGGAGAGTGTGCTAATGTGTGAAATACTTTTCCAATAAGACAAATCTTCCAGCTGACAATAGACCTTTTAGCTATTCTGAAAAGAATGAGAATCGAACGCTATTTTGCTACATTTTGTAGAATTTTCGAATGTGCACAATAGTGATAGGAGCTATATCGCCACTCGATCGAACGTCCCATATAAAAATGTATAAAAATAACGTTCGATCCAGGCTCTTTCATAGAATAGCTAAAAGGTCTATTGAACTTTAAGGGAATCGTCATTGATTAGTCATGACAGTTACTGTGAAATAGAATAGATCATACGTCATTCGATTGGAGCTCACTTTTGAAAAGCCATCTCATTGGACCGATCAAAATAGATGTGGAAGAAGAAATTCAACCGTGGCGATACCCCTTAATCACGAAAAACAATTGCATATCGGAGGGACAACTTATCAACCATTTTGCGGACAGCCCATGCAGTAAAACATTGCAAAAATGAACCTATCTGCAAGTCAGCTTGCCTCAGTTCTCGAACTGATGTTCCAATTTCCTTTCTTGCAAATTAGGTCAAAGACAAAAATATCTTTTCCAGCCATGACTTTTCTTTTGATAGGTTTAAAATTAGAACATCTGGTTCTTTAGGGTTGCCTCATTTTTAATCATATACTACGAGAAGCAGAGATCTTTATCAAATCATTCTCAAGTAATGATTCTACTTGGTGAGAACATCGCAAAGAAAAATAATTTATCATGCAAGCGTTGAATATTACTTATATAGCGATGTCCTTTGAAGAGGTTTCTTTGCGGCAACTGGTGTACCAACCACAGGATACAGTACAACGAGCAACAAAATTCAATCACAAGAAAACAGTACACATAACAGAAAACAATTCTTACTGATGTAAGTTGATACCGTTGCAAATAAAAATCCACTTCACGTAAATCCAAATCACTGTCTTCATTCTACAGCAAGTAAAAAGTACACCTTATTTCCTCGATTAACTACTCACTCAATTGACCGCTCGACCAAAAATCGTTTCAGTAAGCACAAACAAGAAAATAAACTGAGGAAACACGGCAAGGCCTTTTTTATGTTTGTTGTTCTGCTGGCTAGCTTCAGTTTAATTTTCAGTCAGGCATATATCTAACAGTAAACCTTCTGCAAATGGAGGGTATCCCTTCAAACAAAGCTTTTAGTAAATGGTAGAGCAGATTTATCGGAGACTATTTCTTATACAACAATCAGATTTTCCCACACTGTTCATTTCATCAAATGACATAAAAGAGCACTCTGCAACTGACACAACCCTGTTCAGCATAAAATCGGTAGGGAATCGTTTGAAAGAATGCTGTTTTCAATTCCTACTTGACAAATATTTCCAAGGTGCATAAAGGTGAATATTCCGAGGTGCATATTTCCAAGTATATTTCCATTCGCTTTAGTCTGCTATGCTCACAAAAATTGAAAGTATCTTGTCAGGACAACTTACAATTTGCAATAAAAACAAATAGAATATTCGTTGAGAAAACTCACATCTCGATAGGCAGCAGAGAGTTCCTGTTTATCTGGTGTGTTTGTCTTTTTCCTCGCATCAGCCAGAAGTCTTTTTGCTGCTTCTCTCAGACGATGATGTTCATCCTGCACTTGCCTGAATTCTTCCTAAATTTGAAAATGTAACTTATTAGAATCTCATTTAATAATATGTCATTTGATAACAATTACAACAATCAACAAATTTGGCAGACAGAGTAATCTAAAAAGTGTATCGGAAATACCTGTGGCTGAGTCAATAGAGTGATTTCAAACGTTCTTTAGTAGCTAAATGGCTTGCCTTCATCACTAGATATATTTTTAGTCTGTCTCACAAACATAGGGCTCAAATCTTTAAAAAGGTCGGTGTAAAATTCTATTACGGTTTCCCTCGAATTAAATGACTTGGAAGGAACTTAGCATTTTCTACTGTAAATCTGCCGTGGCAATTTGTTGATATCTTGATTAGTTTTAAAAATGGCGTCATTTATCAAATTTGAGGCTATGACGTCATCAAATTTCTAAATCCTAAACCAGAAAAGATACTGATTTCTGCTTTTCACCATATTGTAGGCCTTCATAAACTATGGTTTTCTTGGAAGTTATATGATTTTTCCTCCTTTGGTTTAGGATTTACGATGATTTAAATGTTTTCAAAATATTCCATCAATTTTTTCAAAAATCATTAAATTGCCGTCATTTTGAAAACAAATCAAGATATCAACAAATTTCCACGGCAGATTTACAGCAAAGTACTATAAGTTCCTTTCAAGCCATTCAATTCAAAGAAAAATGGAATAGAATTTTACACCCACCTTTTTAAAGATTTGAAAGATTTGAGCCCTATGCTTGGCTCACATCGAATGTCAGGAATGTCAAATTGTACGACAACACAAAAATTACACATGGATCTTTTCGCTTGACATCTACTATGAGACATTAAATATAAAAATGTTGAACAGACAGGCGTTACCAGCTGTAAAATCAAAAATCATGGACGCCCTAAAGAGAGTATCAGTTTCCATTAGCTACAGAAATACGATAGAGTAACAACGGTATTAATCTTGGCATGTCCAACGACCCCAACTATCTTCCAGACAAGCTGCTTATCTCCAGGTTCAGCTCAGTGGGGATGGGTCAGTGGTAGCACGCTTGACTACCAATCTAAAGGCTAGTGGTTCGAGTCCCCGCCCTGCCGAATCTGCTACAAAGTGTGAGGAGAGTCACCAACTCTGTGTAATTCCAGGCTAAAGGAACCACGAGGTGTGGTCCTATCGAGAGGAAGGACCAGGACGCTGCTTCAATAAGCTTAGCTTCTCAGCGTCCTAAAACTACCCTCGGATGCTAAATATAGAAAAAAGGTCCAGCCAATTTTGCTACAAATCATTGAGCTGATATGATGAAAAAAAATTCTCATTGTATTCAGCAATACGTAGTGGATCGAAATCAACTCCATTTTCAGATTCTCATTTTGATTTGAAAGTCATACGAAACTGCAATTATTCTATTTGTTACAGTCTCAATGCAATTAAAAGGAAGCAAAAAACAAGAAAGGCGTTTTACCTCGATATGTTGGACGTTCTTTGAAGACTCTTTGATCTTGCTTTCGATGTATGATCGATCAGTTGCAATCTGCCCTTCTTTCAAAGCCAAGATCAATCTTTCTTTGTACAACTCCAAACAACTCTGATAAATGAAAAAAAGAGATGTATGTTACCAATTGATTCAATAATGTGTGCAAAAGGTACCCGTAAGTGAACTTGAAACGTACATGACGAAATTTGGAATCTAATCTCTTCTTCCTTTTACGTCCTCACAACTTCGAAGGTAATTCTTTGTGTTTTTCACGAACAGAAATGGGTATTTGAATATTTGTAAAATTTCGACCGCCAATTCTGCAATGCAGTAAAACTCCCCATATAAACTCCCCAGTCAAACTCATCAGTGGGCTAAAATTTACAGGAAAAAATTTCCGAAATTTGTAGACAATGCAATAAAATTAGAAAGTAAGATGTAACAACAAACGAATTTATTCCTTATTTAATTTAAAGTTTTACAAAAACGAATTACTTAAGACTCTACATGTGAACTACTTTACCACACTGTAAGGACGATACCACGGGAAGCAAAATACAATGACAACCCCAAGGACATTGCATAAAGAACATGCAATAAAATTACAATTAAATATAAAAAAGCTACACATAAACGATTATTATTATATGGCGTTCGAAAATAAGGCTCCTCGGACCGGCAACGCAGCAATTCGATTGGTTCTTGATCGGTCCGTAAAAGCCGTATTTTTCGTTCGAAGCCGTATTGGACCGGGCGTTGCCTTAAAAATCAACAACAAGGGAGGAGCTTCTTGCGTAGGCTTTGGCCGCAAGAAGTGTCAGACAAAGTTTAGCTTATTCATCGAAGATTTCTTTTCTGTAAACTTTGAAGACGAACTTGCAATTATACACGAAGAAAATGCCAATGTGGTTTACGTCGCAACGAGCAACTACAGTGATGCACAGGATCAAAGACACAACAGAAAAGTACGATACTATAAACAACGTTCTCAAAGGTTCTGCCATATAATAAAGCCTTTACTAAACGATTACTCGATCCATGCTGGAAAATATTTGGACCTTAGTTCATTGTACGGACCTCACTGCGTTCGGTCCGTACGTCAAACTGCGATCCAAATATTTTCCAGCATGGACCTCGTAATCGCTTAATAACCGCATATTACTGGTAAATACTGAAGCCTGCTTCACGTTGGATGTCAGGACAGCATAGACGATAATGCTTAACAACAGTAACCCCGGCCGAAAGAACAACAACGATAACAGTTGTTGCCAGCACTGCTCTTCGTCCAGGTTTGTCATCTCTCAAGATACTGCGCCCATGCCATATCAATGTAGTTTCTCATATGACTATGTAGTATGCAAATAAATTCACCTCAATATCAGCTTGGTATTCTTTGGTTAGTTCAACTCTTTTCTTGTTGATCTTTGTAATTTCTTTTCTTGCTTTTTCTTCTTCCTTCTCGATGTTTGGAGCTTCTTTTACAATGTTGTCTAGTCTAAGAACAACACAGTTCAGATAATTAGGAGCAAGAATTTTCGAGGTCCAAAAGAGAAGACAAAGTGAAAAACAATTTACAAATTTGCAATCTTATGTGTATTAAATAATAAATCGAAAAGAAGCAAAAATTCATCGGGACTCCTAAATGTAAAAAATTCGCTAAGTTTTAACAGGGCCCTTGTTGATAACAATACTTTCTAGTAAATCGTACACTGGACCGATTTTGAAGATATATCACTTAATCTTTAGCAGAAAGCCTGAATTAGATTCTAAGATTTTTTGCAAATTTTTCCATTTTCAATTTTTAGAGCTACAGGCGAGTTTCTTAAAATTTTTCTTTTCGAAAACACTGAAAACGATCAAAAAACGTTGATCAAATTTTCTAAAGACTCATCATGAATGGACAAAGAGAAAATGTTTTCAGCGTGATTTGGGGATTTGAAATTGATCATTGTAAACTTCTGCACGAGTGTTATTTCAAAGATTGGCTTGTTGCGAAATTCTGTAGTAGTTGCCATAAAGTGCCGCCCCAAAAGCCGTCACAAATCAAAAGTGTAACAAAACTCCATGCTTGCTGGCCCCATGACTCTTCCTCTTTTGTCTTTTAACCCCTTGATACAGGTACACAGCCTGCAGCAAAGCATACATTCAATGACATTACAAAAGAAAAGAAATTTCTTTATATTCTTGAAAATATTATTACTTTTTTTTTTATATTCAAATATTAAATCTTACAATATATTTTACATTCTACTATACCTAATTCTAATTACTATACGACACTACAGGAACGATACCATGGGGAGCGAAAGACAATGACTACCCCATGGCCAATATCTAAAAACACGAAACATTAAACTGTATACAGTCACACCACGAACATTTATAAATTAAAAGATACTATACTATATTCTGTTTCACACCAGATGCCAGGCACTCCACCCACCCCAACCAACAACAAACGAGCCGCGCCCGCAGCACCAACATACCCATCGCAACCGCGATGAATTTATTGATGCCACGAGCGCAACTCACCCGCCACCGGCCAAGGCAAGCAAAATGCCCGACCTCCGATGCGAAACAGAATTTACAAGGAAAAGAAACACTAACGATAAGGAACTTAAAATTACGTCCCCCTTGCAGGTAGCAGCAGCTAATCATTAGTAGCATCATTTTATTCAAAGCGTTGTGTTGCATTTATGTATTTTAAAGTTGCCTTAAGAATCTCTGTATTAGAATCATGTAAGCATGGCAGTGCAGCAAAAAGTGCTCCGTGTCCTCAACACCGTCATTTGTGGGGCACAGTGGATTCAGTGTGTCTCTAAAATTGTGTCTAAATTTGTGCAGATTTAGCTTACTGAGACCAACTCGTAACTGCGTGAGTATTGCAAGACCTTTTGGGTCGTGAATGCTGTAGACTGGCTTTCTAGTATTGATAAGGTATTTACCCTGTATAAACATGTATATTATTATTATTATAAGCTTTTGTTGCAAGCTTGCAATATATTTCTTCAATCAGCTAAAAAACATGCAATCGAATTTCCACATATAACTTTCAATTCGATTCTAAACTCCCAGGATTCGATGACTTGCTTGACAGAACTAAAACATATATTCCTGTAGAGTTTCGCATATCAAAAAATCAAGAAATTTCGAGAAAATTTTAAGATTACTTACGATTTCTTCTTTGAATCAATTTGAGTTTGTAAAGTTCTACGTCTGCTCATCTGTTTTTGTAGTTCTTTCTGAAAATTACAAAGAAAAGAAATTTAAGTGCTTTTCAACTCAATCTTCAATCTTACTAAGAAATAAGGTTTTTGTCTGTAGTCTGTAGTCTGTAGTCTGTAATCCATTAACAAAACTATAAAGTATCATCATCATCATCATCATCATCATCATCATCATCATCATCATCATCATCATCATCATCATCATCATCATCATCATCATCATCATCATCATCAAGTTGGCAAAATAAAATGAATAGCTAAATTAGAGCTAATTAACGCCTAGTATTTACAATATCTATAATTTAAAATATGATTAAATAAAACTAATATCAGTTTACATTTTCAGTAATTGTAACAAATTGTAGAGCAAATATCATTTACTTTAATTGCTTGAAAAATGTGGATGATGCTATCAAAACAAAATGCAAAATGAAGAACAATTTCCAATTGCAATATTTTGTAATTACATTGTCTTAATACGTAATTTTCCTTTTTACAATTTCATTTCCTCTTGCTCTTGAGTGGTCTATTCCCGCTCGTCAAATTATTCCGCTGGTTGCTCGATCCAATCACTCTACTAAAGACCCTTTCTTTCTATTTTCTTCGCTTCTACTAAGTTTCTTTACCACTGCACTGACGAAGGGCACAGCCCGATACGTTTTGTGTTCACTTTCTATGACTTTAAAGTATTTAGATACAAATTATCAATCATCATTGCTATTTATACTTCGTCGCACGCTGTACTAATATTTTCAAGTTCGAAATGAATCGATTTTGCAACAAGATACATTTATAGCTTATATACCTTTTCGACTCTCAGTGTTTCGAGTTTCTTCTTCAAGGCATTGCTACTCTCAACGCATTGTTGATGCTTAGCATAGATTTCATTATGTTTCTCTTGACGTTCCTGCAAAAGAGTAGAGTAATAGCAGCTTAAAATTCTATTTCAAGCAAAGTTTATTTCTTCACGATCAAATTCAAATTGTTAAATTTCAATTAAGGTTATTTTTCAAATAAGGGCGAACTATAAAAAAAACTATTTGAAATTCTTGAAAATTCTGCCAATCTCAGCTGACGACATTGAGACAAATTTATTCTATGTATCTTAATGCAGATGTAATTTTTAGTTATTCAAATACGCCAAGTTATTCTTGAAGTTGCCGTGTAACTTCTTCATGGAAATTCTGCTACAATAGATATTTTCATACAATTTGTAAGATTTTCATATGTGCACAATAATGATAGAAGCTAAAACGCCACTGAGTTAAATCTCTTGTATAATGCCACTGAATAAAATCTCTCATATAAGAAGGTACAAAAATATCATTCCATTCAGCTCTGCTTTAGAATAGCTAAGGCCAGTTTAGATATCGTTTTTTTGCCGTGTCGAATCGAGCTGTATTAAAAACGGCAGAATCTGCAGCTTTTAAAATTCTGATTTAAACATCACCTTTTTGCTGTGTCAGGGGTTTAAAATCAGGGGTTTTAAAATCTTATCCTGATGTTACCCTGAAGCATTTTGGATAACAACAACACTTTCTAGCAAATCAACAGTTGCATATTCTGTGTATGCATTTAAATGTTTCATTTTTTAAACGATTGCTAAGATACAAAACGATTCCAAGCAGTGATGCTCCTGGACAGAGAGAAGTTCTTAATTCAATCTATAAGCAAGTTAAAAGCAAAAGAAACAACCGAGGATTGGGGAATAAACGTAATGTTTTTACAAAAGGAAAAACAGAATATATAAACGTACAGCCATGTCATTCTCGAGTTGCTTCTTTCTGTCCATGTCTACGGCTATGCTCAACAGTTTTCCTTGCCTGTGAAAATATGCAAGACGATATTTGATATTGTGTATAACAAAATAAAAGTCAATAAAATATGAAAATTAGTTTGATTAATGATCTGTATTTCATTTTCATTTTCAATAAAATTTTTTAGGCATGGTAGCCCCTCAGTTTAGATAACTGCTTTAACAGCGGGCCACGCATACAAACATACAATTAGATATAAAACTACAGGAATAAACCCTATTACATTATGATCCTATGAATAAATTACTACAAATAAGCAGGCTAAATAAGATTGAAAGAAAAGGTCAGGCTATCAGGCTGTAGTCGAGTTTCTTTGCAATGAATGAAAGTTTCAGAGAAGATAATTTAGGTTCTTTATTTAGGCCATTCAAAAGCTTTGCCCCTCGATATTAAAGCTCATTTGGTCTTTATGAAAGGCACTCTTAAATTGACGTCAGCGTATTCAATTCAACTCATTTTTATTCGTAAAAATACAAGCTACTACAAAAATAAAAACTTCTTCAAATACTCGTATCCTACGCAACCCAAGAAAAGCAAAGCTTATCCAGCTTGGGCCGCTAAAGTAAAGGTTTAAAGATACAATATATGCTACTACAACACAACTACGAGTAATAACTATAAGATTGATAAGGAACAGCTACTTGAAATACATATGAATCAACTGTATAACTAATATCAGTCTTTCTTCTTAACTTTTTATTATTTAACCAAGCTGAATGGCAGTCAAAGTAGCATTGATCAATAATACTTTTCCTTAGTTTGATTGCGAACTTTGTTGGGTTTTGATTGCTTTTGAGTGAGGAAGGTAAATCATTCCACAGACGAGCCCCTTTTTTGCATCATCGTGTTACCCCATGTTAACAGACATTTAATTTCATTCAATCTGGTCATTTAATCAAGACAAAATAACAATGAAAAGAAGAAAGAAAATCAAAGTACTTACTGCAAACCAGAGGTCATTGTTGATTTGTTTCTATTTCCATATAACGACTGAGTTATCTTACACTGTAAAAAAAGATTGAAAAGTCAATTCTTTGCTAGGACGAGGAAAAAGTGATTAAACATGTTATCATTGAGCACGTTGAGTACCACAGATAGAGTTTTAAAATATGAGCTCATTCCAAGAAATCTAATTGCTGAGCCTCAACAGTGTTGTGAAAGCAAACTTAGGTGTAGACCTTCATAGTGATTTGTAGTGATTTATAGAAAATTACCATGTTTGGCTCTAACTCTCAAACCTACACTTGCAATTACCGTATTTGATTGCAAGCTACCTTCGCTTGTACCTTAGTTTTCATTTACACATTCCTTTCATTTGTAAGCAGTTACGTGTAGTTTTATGTAGTTTATTAATTATTTTTTGAATGGCCGCAGGGTAGACATAGTATTTCGCTCCCTGTGGCATCGTCTCTGTAGTATTGTAGCGTAGCTTGTAGGTATTGTAATTAGTAATATGGTTGTAAATTCTTAATGGAATAGGAAAAAAAAGAAATTTGTTGTGAGACTTTGGTATACCTTTTTACTCATAAATAAAGATAAACTTCAACTACAAATAAATATTATATGGCTGCTTTAGCTGGAAAGAGCATGATGTCAGCAAGTTCCAACTACATCAGCCACTTACACAAATGAATAAACATACACAAAATTTAATAAAAATAACAACTCAACTGGGCATCTGGATAATTGCCATTAATGAAATATGCTCAAATACATAGGTACCTTAGATAATCATCATCATCATTGTTGTTTGAAATCTCTTACTTTTTCAATATTACTATACAATAAATGCAAGCTCACCCTTTGAGTTGGAGTGAAGAATAGCCCAAATCCTGAGCTCTCAATTGCCTGAAAAAGGAAGAAATTTGTTAAGGAATTTTGCTACAACAACAGAAAAAGGAGGCAACGGATTCTTCCAATCAATGAAACTTTCAAGTGTAAATCTTCAATCCAAGGGGAGCTGAAAAGTATCCCAAAAATCAATCACAAGGGGAAAATCCGAACAAAGATTCCATCCACGAGGACCTTCGAAAAAGGACATAGTATACATATCCTATCTATCCCCGTTTTACAGGGAAGTTATTCCTCCCCTTGAGGTTCTTAGCCATCAAGTTCAAATGCAAGAATTTCAGCAACTAGTAATGATATTACTTAGGACAACTAACAAAGCCTGTGAATAGATGCAACAAAATCAAAGTTACCTTGGCATACATTATCATTCTTACATGTAAAAGAGAATCATGCGAAACAAAAACTCTGATTTAGAAATTCTTGCATGAAAATCTGCTTATGGCCAAAAATGTTTCTCATATAAAGGCGCAACAATGTGAATTCATCAGAGCACGGATATAAAATACTCCCAATACTGAAAACTTTCAAAAAAGGCATAGCTAACCTGACAATACATACTACAAGCGACTCTCCCTTTTATTTGCGTTTACTAATATCGACGATATCATTCATATTTTTTTACTAGTTCTTGAAAGCATATTCATTTGTATATTACTGGCAATAATGAATATAGTTCCTTTTTTTAGTTTTTAACAGGGTGTTGTAAACTGAATGTTCTTGCCCTGTATAAATATAACAAAATGGAGACAGCATCATAATGAATTTCTACCGGGTGAGTCAGAAAAAAGGACCCCCGCTTGGAAGGCCACTGCTCCATGAATATCAAAGCAATAATATTGAAAAATGCCTTGTTTTATTGCCAATATGTTCAGTTAGGTTCAGTAATTTTCCCGGCCTTAATCGGCCATTCCTTCCCGTTGATATGGGTGATTTTCTGCAGAAAGCCCCTCCAAAAAAGAATGAAAACAATGAGCACATTTTCCTTCCCAAAATTGATGACACTCACATAAATTCATGCATTTTGTCCTCTTGGGAGAATGGAATCCCCCTGAATAGGTCATCGATACCAGGGGAAGGACTTGTTCATCCTCCAAAGAGGATAGCACGTGCTAAAGCGTACACAAGTCATTGCTGTAAGGCCATTGTAAGGCAGAAATGTTAGGGAAATCTGTTCATGATTTTGGGCACGTTTTTAAGGTTTTTTGAAGAGGCTTTCTGGAGAAAATTTCTCATAATTTCAGAATGGAGTGGCCGATTTCAGTCAGGTAAATTTTATAGTAGATTTGAACATTTCTACCATTAATTATATATTTGCCGATATCATTGTCTTGATATCCAGGGAACCGTGACCTTTCAAACGGGGGTTCTTTTTTCTGACTCACCCGGTAGTAAATGCAAGATTATGAAGGAGATTTTCAACATATAATACCTGGTCAACTTTTGCTTTATTGTCAGAATCAGCAATTGGAATATTATACAAATGACATGATTCATACAAATATCTCGTTACTGTCTCTGGAGCATCAAACAAATCACTGACAAACTTCGTGAAGCCAAATCTCCTGAAAAATCGAAAAAGGCCTTGAAATGTGTGGAACCAATAAGTAGTTTGATGGTGAACTGCTTCGTACTTGGAATAAGGATGTCTAAAGTAAATGAATCGAAAAATTCAAAGGAGATTCTTGCGCGGTTTCTACTGTATGGTGATAAAAAACCCTTCCAATGACGTCTTTGCAAAGAAGCTCAAGTCCACTTTATAATACATCCACATCAAGGGTCGCGTTGATCAAGATACTTTACTGAGTCCCTATTTTCAAGCCACACGACCGCCACGTCCCTTTTACTAAATGTTCCTTTCGTTTGTAGCACTCAGGTTTAGTTTTAAGCACATTTACTCGTTTCATGTTCATGGTAACAGTGTAGACAAATATTTTGCTTGCAGTGGTATCGTCCTAGTAGTAGCATACAGTAGTTTGTTAGTGGCGTAATTAGTAATTGCATTGTAAGAACAGTAAGGCCTCGCATTTAATTTAAGTAACCACTTTATTACACTTTAGCCTAAAATGTTTCTTATATCTGTGTTCTTTTTAATTGTATAGCCTGAAAGTTTCTTAAGATTCTAA
This sequence comes from Aurelia coerulea, assembly GCA_039566865.1. Classification (NCBI taxonomy): domain Eukaryota; kingdom Metazoa; phylum Cnidaria; class Scyphozoa; order Semaeostomeae; family Ulmaridae; genus Aurelia; species Aurelia coerulea. The sequence goes on along the minus strand of CM076950.1, from coordinate 25,496,952 downwards.
TTTCTTTTCTGGCAAGTCCTGAAGAAATATGTTGCGACAGAATAGGGTTATTCATAGATCTATTAGCCATGCGTGCATGTTATCAAATGATTGTCAAGAGCATCAATTAAAAATTTGGTAAAAATCTGCTGAATGTAATTGATCTTGGTAGCTATTTCTTATGAACCCTGCACGAAGTGGAATGCCACCAGACAATCAGACCATCCAGGAACTAGAATCGATCAAAATACAAGAAACGTTATTTTGAGTGTGAGCTCCAAGGATTTCTTATACATATGGGGCTAATTGTTTTTCAGTAGCCTTAAAGTTTCTTTTGGGTAGTTTCTTAAATGCGGGGCCTTACTGTATTTTAAATGGAATGTATAACACATACCGGGTGTCCAAAAAAAGTACTCCCGTTTCAAAAATCACCAAAAATTGATTATCAAACCTTTGATAAAATTTTTTTTGAGTTTTTTGTCAAAGACCCAAAAATATTCATAGATGATAAAATGTTTGCTTTTGATGCAACGAGGTAGAACAATTACACGTTGAAAAACCTTATTTTGAGCTATAGTTTTTAAGCAAAATAGTCAATCTTGCCTATGGGTCAAAATCTTCAGATTTTTATCATCATTGAGGTCTGCCATGATTTTGCGCATTTCTTTCTGTCATCTATGATCAAACTAGATGGTTTACATGCACAAAGAAATTGATCTGGCAATCATCAGTGCTTTTTTGCAGTATGGTTTAAAACCAGGTAGCCCTAAAAAGAGCTAAATTTGCTTCTTTTAAAGCCAATTACAAGATCAGCCATATGTTGAAAAATAATTTGGTCCTTGATATACTTGACAAAAAAAGAAAATTGAAGATCGGCAATGAAATCAATTTTTGGTGATTTTTCAAACGGGAGTACTTTTTTGGGACACCCGGTAGAAATGAGAACGTACTTGATTTGGTTAATTGGATGCTTTGGTTTGTAATCAGATAATGGTTGTCTTGCTGCTGGATAAACCACATTCACTTTCAAATTCTGCTTCTCCCTCACCTAAAATAAAAAAGGAACTGCACGTCATAAAAGCTATAGTCGTACCAGGAAACTTTCCCTTAGGTGTTGTGGTGCAGTTGTGTAATCGTATGACTTTGCAGCCAGAATAGTCATGTGGACAGGGTTCGACAGTCGGTACAGCCCCGCCACTTGAGCGTTATAACAAGGGGCTGCAGACTCGATTAGGTCTTCTCTACTAAAGCAACCCCAGTGCTTGGCACTAAAATGTGCAACTTCACCTTCACCTTAGCTTCAAGCAAGAACTGTAACGATATCAAAAGAGTTGAAAAGACGAAATCCCTCGGAGTGATAGTTGATGAAAAACTAAGTTAGGATGAACAGTTTAAGCGCACCAAAGGCAAACTGAGTGGAGGTCTTGCAGCTTTGAAAAAATTGAAAAATGTCGTTCCACAATCCCAATTGTGTAATGTATATTATGCGTTAATCGAGAGTCACCTGCGTTATACCGATGTTATCTGGGGTAGTCTTTCAAAAACAAAAGTAGCTGCTCTCCAACGCCTTCAAGACCGGGCGTATTCGATAATTGCAAACGCAAGAATAAAAGATGGCTGGTCGGCATCCTGGTTAAACGTAGAAAATCTTTTCCGTTACGATAGGAATGTCATGACTTACAAGATTATGAACAGACTATGCCCTGAAAACCTCTGGGATAAATACAAACCAAGATCTTTTCACTCGACCTACAATACGAGGCACTGTAAGGATATCCAGATCCCTAGATATAGGACTGAATTTGCAAAAAAGGGCTTTCATTACGCAGCTCTCAAGTCATGGAATGATACACCTGCCGAAATTCGCGAGTTACCGACACTTGATCGTTTTAAAAAACAACTTAAAACGCATCTAAAGAGCTAGACTCTCAAGCCAAACACAACTCCCTGGAAGAACAGCAAGGATTAAGTTTTATAGGGCTTTAGGTTTTTATTCATAAGGTTTTATCATTGTAAATAGATGTTATATATTTTAATTTGCTGAAGGGTTAATTTGTGTATAAATAATATTAAATGAAAAAAAAATGACTAATGAACCCCAAAACTGGATGAGAAATAACGTCATTAGCTTAGGAGTTGGCAAAATCACTGTCTAAGTTATATCAACCAAAAAATTCTAAATGGTGGAGTTTATGTTCGATAGGAATTTGAGTAGCATCCAGAATAGAGTTTTGTCTCCTAGGAAAACAATTATATCTTTGTTTTAAAACTCTTGCAGAAATCAATTTCATATCATCTGATAGCCGAACCTTTTATTTAACTACCGGGTGTACCAAAAAAATGTATACAGATTTGGTTGACTCCAGCGTTGTGAATTTAGCTTCAATCAATGTCTAATCACTCTAAAAATGTTCCTCGATAGTTAACTTGAACATAGATAAAAAGTATACAGATTTGGTTGACTCCAGGGTTGTGAATTTAGCTTCAATCAATGTCTAATCACTCTAAAAATGTTCCTCGATAGTTAACTTGAACATAGATAAGAAAGTATACAGATTTGGTTGACTCCAGCGTTGTGAATTTAGCTTCAATCAATGTCTAATCACTCTAAAAATGTTCCTCGATAGTTAACTTGAACATAGATAAGAAAGTATACAGATTTGGTTGAATCCAGCAATTTGAATTTAGCTTTAATCAATGGCTAATCACTCTCAAAATGTTCCTCGATAGTTAACTTGAACATAGATAAGAAAGTATACAGATTTGGTTGACTCCAGGGTTGTGAATTTAGCTTCAATCAATGTCTAATCACTCTAAAAATGTTCCTCGATAGTTAACTTGAACATAGATAAGAAAGTATACAGATTTGGTTGACTCCAGGGTTGTGAATTTAGCTTCAATCAATGTCTAATCACTCTAAAAATGTTCCTCGATAGTTAACTTGAACATAGATAAAAAGTATACAGATTTGGTTGACTCCAGCGTTCTGAATTTAGCTTCAATCAATGTCTAATTACTCTAAAAATGTTCCTCGATAGTTAACTTGAACATAGATAAAAAGTATACAGATTTGGTTGACTCCAGCGTTCTGAATTTAGCTTCAATCAATGTCTAATTACTCTAAAAATGTTCCTCGATAGTTAACTTGAACATAGGTACCTCATTTGTTGGTATTGGTGCTGTGAGAGCAGACATGTTAATCTTGAAAGCTCAATTTTACCTCTTCCTGCAAACCATAGCTTTAGCCTTTTGGCCTAAGGAAATTCTTAAGGCACTGCGTAATAATCAACGATAGCGTTGATAAAATGTGAACAATATTAAATCTTGTGTTATTCTATTTTCCAGAAGTCACCCCCAGTCACCCAATGGGCATTTTCCTAATTTTTCATTAATTTCAGTTGTCAATTTCGATGTGCTTCAGGACCTGCTTAGGCAAAAAAGTCAAAGCTCTGGTCTGCAGGTGGACGCAAATTTGAGCTTTCAAGATTGATATTTCTGCTCTCACAGCACCAATACCTACAAACGAGGTATCCATATTCAAGTTAACTATTTAGGAACATTTTGAGAGTGATTAGCCATTGATTAAAGCTAAATTCACATCACTGGAGTTAACCAAATCTGTATACTTTTTTGGGACACCTGGTGGTTCGTATGAAACATTATTCCCAGTATTCATAGATTCTTCAGAACAGAAGTGCTGAAAGCCCGGGGGGGGGGGTTACTTGACCAGGTTTTGGTCGGGGACGTGCCATCGAAGCTTCAAAAACATACCCGTTCCTTATACCAATTTTGGGAAAAAGTATACCCGACTTTATACCAATTTTGCGAAAAGTATACCCGACCTTATACCAATTTTCCGAAAAAGTATACCAAAATCGTTCTTTAAACCAAAATTGCGAAAATCGATACCGTTCCTTATACCAAAATCGTGAAAATCGATACCGTTCCTTATACCAAAATCGTGAAAATCGATACCCTTCCCGATGGCACGTCCCCGTACCCAAAATATGTGAAGTACCCCCCCCCCCCCCCCCCGGGGCTGAAAGAGGTGATCGAGAGGCAATAAAATGAGAACAGATATAAAATGCATACTTCTTGTAAAAACAACTGTTGGTCTTCTTTGCTTTCACACACAAATGCAACAAGATCGCGATATGGAATTGTTGATTCAAGAAACTTTGCATCACCTGAATTCTTCAGGTTAATCTGGTAAGAGAGAAAATTAATTATTGTCAAAATTATATGCATTCAGAGTTATCTTAAACATTGATCGCTCCACTCTGGGATGAAAATAGCCAACGCTGTAAACGTTCATTCATGCTGGAATTACTCCGGGCTTATAGAGAGACAATCTGGTCTCAACAAAATCATTTTTTGAGAAGTATGTGTTCTAAGGATCAGGCAAACAACGACAATCATGTTAAATTTATTCATTGACATATTTTATTGACGACAAATCCAGGTTGTGATGACGTTCCAAGTATTACGACAAAGCAGGTTATATATAAAAAAAATGGTTGAAACATGTTTAATTTATTTTCGAACGTTACAATCCAAACTTGGTTCATCTTCAGCGAATAAATAAACGGTACACGGCAAATTCATACCCAAAGAAAAACAAGTAATCCGAGGAAAGCAAGCGCGAGTTACATTTCCTACGCGAAAAGGGGACCCGAGGCCTGAACCCCGATTGGACAAAATGAGAGGAAAATAAAAAAAGAACCAAAAGGATAGATGACTGCTGGGAATTGAGTTCAGGTCGATCACGTAAAATCAAAAGGCTTTCCTGAATGAGTAAATCAAAAATGTGTTCTTTTGGAAGCAGAAAAAATCAAACGAAAGTTAAATATGCCTCCAGAAAACAAGACAAACGGGGTAGTGATGGTCTTATGTTCACCTTTTGGAAATCTGAAATGGGATCCGAACTCCAAGGATTTTTCGAAGTCTGGTATCCATTTTAAATGAATTTATTAACAGTACAATAGGAAACTATTTTGTAGTAGCATTGTTAAGTTTCTTAAGGGAATACTGTTGCACGATCTCCGTGGAGGCGTGCTTAGTAGGCAAATATAAAAAGCTCTTCAAGGTGTGGAGAATCACAGGTCGATAGCAAGTACTTTTATGAAAGATAGGATCCCTCCCGCCCATCCCCTCCCTGTTTTCAGAGATTCAGGTTACATGTATCAAATGAACGTACGAGCGATAGGAATAATGTGCTTTCCGTGTTAGCTCTATTTGGCACACCTATATACAATCTTGCTAGACTGACCTCACTACTATATGTGTATTGTAGTTTAGTTAATAAATAAAGTTATTTTCGGTTGAATGCAATGAATTAGAAAATAAGTCATTTTAAACCAAAACTGCAAAGAGTGAACTTCGTGATTAAAACTGTAAGGTTGATCAAGCCTCGGATAAACAAAGAAAAAAATACAAGGAAATGCTGTTAGCATCTCCTTTGATCATTATGGTAAAGTCCTTCCATCAGTTTTGCGTAAATGCGGTCTAATGATCTTCTCCTGTAACAAGAGAAGCTCATAAACAAGTCCTTCAGATCTATCTATGTTACTGTTCAACAATTTTACTGTTATCATTAAACCACAAAACTACGTCAAATGCATGTTGTGGCTTTTCGGGGGATGTTAAGGGAGCAAGGGTTTTAGCTGCTGCAACACAGCAAAGATTGCACGCACTACAAACTGATCAACACATCGAAATAAACACGTTAATGTGGCACAAACCTGTAACATGATAGGCTCATAAACACGTCCCCTGAATTTATCTCTATTATTGTTCAGCCATTGCACTGCGTCATAAGCTTGTTTATCAACTTGATTCAATTTATTCAGTCTCCGATTTCCAATGTCATTGATCTCTCGAAGCTGACTTTTCAAGCCTAACAAAAAACAAGATGATTAAATGAATAAAAAATGAACAAGGAAAGCAATACAAACTGCACATGAAAAATTCACTGTATATTTTGCAACGAGACATCATTAGCAAATAATTGCTTGATGTTTTAAAAGTCCATAGGGCTACACGACTACACTATTAGTAGACTGACTGCCAACACATAAAAGTCTCCTATACTGACTGTCAGTTCCACGAAAGCGTCTTGAAGCTTTTCATTAACAAAATATCGAGAGCAGCTAACACAGATTAACTGCAAAAATGTTCAAGATCAAGACTTCTACTTGGTCACTCTGTAACAATTCAAAAGTCTCTCTTCTTAAAGCTTCCAAAAAAAATTCCCGCCATAGGTTATTACAACAATCTAAAAATGTTGAAAACTAAACACCAAAAGCGACTAAGCGAGGATCCATGGTAAAGAAGTTTACTGCTTAACTATGCAACTTTTTATAAGGTTCCTTGCACATAACTTAAATCCTGTTGAATATAAAAGTATATGCGAGTTGATTGAATAAACTTGGTGTTGAAATGTGGGGGCATTTGATTGGTATCAATTCTGAACACGGTATACTTGGCAGACTTGGAAATCGTCTTTGATTGACACCGAAATCCTCAAACGGTCTTCTGAACAGAGAAGGTTCGGCAGACTTTATAAGGATTCTTGCTGTCATTGGCAAATTTTCATTATTGCTATGGCAAAGCCGAGACCTGCTTTTTTTACAGATTTTTGAGTTTCACTGGGAATATATCTTTTCTGTCTCTGTGAAGTCTACTGTTTTGAGAATTTGGTAGGTTAGGACTTACCACTTAAACATACCAAACATATCTGAACAAGACGAAATTATATTAACCTGCAAGATTAGCTTTGATAGAATCACCCTCTTCTTTGAGTGATGAAGCTTCTTGAGAATGATTGGTCATTTCTCGGTTTACATCTTTCATCTGATTTGAAATCTCTTGGTTACGAGGCTGAAGAAAATGTATTGAAATAAGAGTTACGCATCTAGCTAATTAAAGTAAGTAAAAAATACGATAATCAGTTCTGTCAAGCTCTAAACTTTAAGGGTAGTTCGCACATTTAAAAAGTCTAGAAAGCTCTCTAAAGGCTGATTATCCAGTCAGCAGAATTCTCCTAATTGGCGAAATTTTACACAATACAAAGTCAGTCCGTCGTAATTTTCTATTTAACTCCAGAGCGAAATTTCCACTTGTAAACAATATACGCACGCTCTGACAATTCCACTGACTGCAAATCAGCCATAACGATAAAATCTTAAACGAATACAAATCCTCCACAATCTCGTGAACTTTAGTTCTTCCTTTTTTCCTGATATTCCGTTAAGATCTGCTGTGACCAACGTCAGAAGACATGAAATAAAGGTTGCTGTTTCTTAATCATATTTTTAGATTTCAAGAGACTACGAAAATCGGTCCTTGTAAAAATAAAAGCAACATTGAAAGTAATTGTTCGGTCCTTTAGGTTCTTACAGATTTTAATTTTCTTCGTTAGATTTAACGAACCTGTAATTCTTCGGGATCCGGGGCTTCCTCAAAATCTTTTTCAAGTGAATCAATATTCTTCTGAAGGTCTCTCATCCTAGAAAAAGAAAACATGGGATGAAAATCAATTTGAAAATGGAACAACAGTGCTGAGGATAGGTCTCGTGTCCACACGAAAATGGCAACGACTTGTGCCGGAATAATTTGAAAAGGGTATAATTTGAAACGGAACACTAACAAACGCATTTGAAAACGGCGTCGTGTCAACGCTCGAAAATGGCTGGCTTTCAGAACAAGGCTGGAAAGCTAGATAAATCTCTTTGGCGCCAAAATCCAGCTCCTCTGTCACAAAAAGATTTTAGTACTACAACAATTTCTGCCGTATTCCAATATTCCTGTGAGTCCAGTGAAAGCTTGCTCAAATTTGATATGGTAAACATTTTTAGCCTTTTTCAGCTTTTCGAGTGAGTGTAGCCTTAACTGAGTGCAAATATAAGAACTTTAACAAACCGTTTTTGACGCTGTTTTTCTTGGTCTTTAATTGATCTCAGTTCGGCGGAGACTTCTTCAATCTAAAAAAAGAAAACAGGCTACATAGAGAATGATACAAGAGTAAAATGATTTCAAGAAAAAGTTCCCAAAATCACATAAATAAAAGAAAATATGGACCGTTCATCTCCTGAAAGAGTGGGCCGAGATAACCCTAACCGTGGTTAAAGAATTTAAAATGAAATGAGATAACCAAATTCTAGGGATACCCAAACATTAACTACAAAAAACTAAGACATTGAAAAGCATACCCTTTCACTTTGTTTTTCTAACTGGTCATTTTTTCGCTTTGTTTTCATTGTCACTGTTTGCCCACTTTCAAGCTGAAAGATAACAAGTTCCTTTGTTAGTTTATCATCAAAAATATAATTTCAAACGAACATAAAGTGATCATCATCTCTTGCACTGATTAATTGATTGATTGATTGATTGATTGGTTGATTGATTGACTAACTGATCGACTTGATGAACAACTAGGGTGTCTCCCAAAAAATCTTTCTCCACTTTCGTGGCTGCTGCGGAGGAGCTGTACGTTCTATCGTTCCATTGTTGATACAGTTGCGTTGGAAAGACTTCAACTTAGACTGCGTCCACACGATGCCGGCACATTTTGAAAACGGTGAAAATGTGACGGATAGGCCTCGCGTTCACACGAAAACGGCACATTTTTTGCTGGCAGATTTTGAAAACGGTAAATTTTGAAAACGGAACTCTTTGAAAACGGTATCGTGTGAACAATAGCTCAAATTTTGCTACAGTCATATTTTTCACCGTTTTCAAAATATGCCGGCATCGTGTGAGTGCGTTCTTAAGAGTCTGAGTTGCTTTTGGCCGATCAAAAGAGTGGTTGCTGACTTATGACCCAGGAAAGTCAAAAAAATGACAACTTCAAAAACAGCACAGTCTTTGTTTTCCAACAACGCCAAAATCAACCAAACTTTGAAAGAATGGGTTTTCTTGCTGTGTTGCAATTTTTCTACGGTTTCAATAATGGTTAATCGTATTGTTTACCGATAACAAAATAACACTGAGTTACATTCAGTCTTATCGAAGATCGTTCGAAAGGGTTTTAAATTTAAAACAATGCAATGTAGCTCAAATTGTGTGATATCAAATTTAAAAAGTAGTATTTTGGGCTCGGACTGCAGTCTGCCAAAAACGGAGTCGTTGGAACCTATGCTTGCCAACAGACAGTGTCTCTCGAAGCATTGAGCAGATTTACGGAGCAACTAATACAGATAGATTATTCAATAAGAAATTAGGGTTTCTAAAATTCCTACACCAAACAAATTCTTCTCAGTATTACAGGTTAATTTCTTCGTGTTCGAGCCTTGACTTGCTACAAGTCTCAGGATAAATCTGAGAGAGCGTAGCACAGTAAAAACCCGCACATAAGAACCTTCATTTATTAAGAACCTACAGCCTGAAATCATATATTTTGTACCCAATGGATAAGAACTATTTCAGCCTGATATCATAACTAGGTTCTTAATAAAGGGTTTCATTCATTCATTGGGAAATAAATGCAATCTGTTTGGCAATCAACCTCTTTCGTGAACTCCAAAACATTACTTGCAGAACTGTGATAGGCAGGGCCTGCAGGGGTAAACTGGCTAAGCTTGGGTTGAAATGGAAAGGGCCAAGAGTGTAAATAAGTTTGGCTAAGGTTTAGATTCAAATATTTCCGTTTGTTAAGAACCTACACCCTGATTACTGGATGTGCCTCATTGCATAAGAACCTAAACAAGCTGAGTTCAAAATCTTAGGTTCTTATGTGCGGGTTTTTACTGTAATCGAGTTTCTCAGAGATGGTTGAACTATACACCATGACAATACGAATAGAAAGCAAACGAAGACTTGCAGCAATCAAGTTCAAGCCAGGAAACCCAGATTCAACGAGAGCAGTAGGTCTTTTGCCAACGACAAGATCCATTATCCAAAAGGAGTAAGGGTCTGCGAAACACTGGGCAAAAGCTTGATACTGCAGTTTCCAGGTTTCTGGAACCTAATGTATGCTGCATTTGTTGAGACGCGTTTCACACATTATTTGAATAGAGGATTAACATAATTAATTGGGCAGCCGTAGCAAGCTTTATCTCTTTATTTCGTAGACCCTTTATTCTTCAGGATAATGGGTCTACTCGTAGGCCATAGGTCTTTCGCGATGAGATGAAACAAATCGAAAGAGGAAGGCCACGATACCAACGTCGATCGTCGGATCGGAAGATGCTCGCGATAAGAATAAATGAAAAGGTTTGCAGGCAGAAAAACCGCAACATGAGGAAGAAACGACAGCAAATATGTGTAAATTTAAAGTAAAAAAAATAGGTACTAGGAGAAAAACGGACGCAACAACAGACAGACACACGCATTTTGCACATGCACACGCATTTTTTTCAGATTTTTAAAGAATATAGTATGTTGCTAATATCTCGTCCAGCCATGCAGGACTTCTTCAAGGCTGTTATAACAAGGACAGATTTTAGTATCAAGTTTAGTAACAAGGACAATAGTATTGCAAATAGATAAAATGCCCGAGGCAGATGTTTAGATGTATCCTTCTTTCGAATATGTTCATGTTTGCTCTTAAAAATCATTTCTGGAATGCACAACGAGCGAGCTAGCTACCTGGGTTTCAGAGCAACTTTTGCTGCTTTGTTTGTTCTGAACTACTGGTTGAGAGAATTTCCTTTGTTTGCTATCGCTAATCGCTTTGAATTCCGGTGTCAATCAAAAGCAATTCATTCTATTTAAACCCTTCATTTTTGTGGGATATGTTCCATGAAAAGGACAATAATTACAATCTAAGATCAAAGAATCTGTTGATGTTGCCTCAAACTAAAACAACTACTTATGGTAACGATAGTTTATCTTTTCGTGGTAGCATATCATGGAATTCCCTGGCTAATGATACAAAAATTGCCGCCTCCGTCTGTTCTTTAAAGTCATGCATAAAAAATGGATTGGAGAGACTTGCCGTTGCAAAATTTGTAAATAGGGTATTTGAGGGTATTTTCGTTTCTTATCATGAACTGTAATTTATTTTGTTTTTGTAAATAGTTGGTCTTTATTAGTTCTTGAAGTAGAGCTATCTTTAACAACCAACTTTAAAAAATGCTATTATAATAATAATAATAAGATTGTGTTACAAATCTGTCCTTGTTGGCTGTTACACGATAGCTACATAGTCTTATCTAAACCCCGAAGCATTTCGCGAGAACAATTTCTTAACAGCTTGCCTTATTTCGTTTCTCTTCGCATAATACACGATAGGATTAATGAGACTGTTTAACAACATCACGAAATACACCCACATGCTTGTAATTAAGACTGGCTGTGTGTCCCAACAAAATCCCGATCTTGAAAAATAATAAATATACAAGCAAACATAGGGAATATAACAAAGAAAGAAAAAACCAATAATTATGGCAATAGTATATGCTTTATCTTGTTCTCGTTTTTGTCGAGTGAATTCTGCAATTTTCTCATCGGTGACTTCGCTGATTTCACCAACGCATACAACAGTCTTGCGTTGCTCGCGTATCACTCCATAGATTTTGAAATAACAGAATGAAATAGTTATAACTGACAAAAGTGCCTCTACAAGTCTTATGATCTCAAAGATAGTATTCCATCGGTAGTAATACTCCAGGATGTTGAAAATACACCAAAATAGGCCTAATGAGATAGTGGCAAACAAGTGTGTTTTGCATGTAGCAGAACCATGGTATCGATACGGATGACATATAGCGACATAGCGGTCTAGGCTCACTAGCACTGTATATGTGAACGATAGTCCACCGCAGAGGTACAATATCTGGTAGCATGCCGTCATTAAATCGTAGTTGACAACACCCTTGATTTCAATGAGAAGAAGAAATGACATGGTTACAGGGTGAGCAACGCAGCCTATCAACAGATCACTGAAACATAGGGCAACCAGCAGTACGTTTGAAGGAGTATTAAGTGACTTTGTCTTTGCTACGGTTAGCATGAACACAAAATTTCCAAAAGTTGTCAACGGTGAGATGATAAACTCCAGTGCAAGGAAAATACAGATGTTTATCGCAGCTCCTTTTTCAAAATACAAGGCAGCAAATCGGCCACATAAAGTACCAATGTTTTCACTCATCTTCGTGCGTATAAACAGCTAAGTATCAACTAAATTTGGTTGATGTAGAGTACGGTGCAAAATCACTGAAACTTGATTGGCTACATTTCAACAGAATGGATTGTTCCTTTGTACTGCAATCGTGTATAACAACAATAGGTAGTCACAAATGACAATAGGCTGCCTTTCAATAGAATGAATTGTTCCTTTGTTCTTAAAGTGTGCATAACAATAGGTAGTCGAACTGCTGTCAGAGAATCCTGTTGGATCTTACCAAGAGAGCTCAAAACACTTCCTCAAGATTCAAGCAGCCATGTGAATGTTCCTTGGACATTCAATTTTTATGCAAGCCAAACACACTGTTTCGACTTCAGGAAGAGCGCACATTCGTTCTACAATTTAAAAACTTGTCAGGCCTCGTTCGTATGAAGAAAATTCTGTGATCTCTCATCAAGATTCAAGCAGCCACATAACTATTTCATGAACATTTATAAATCCCTGCAAACCAACCAACCAAACAAAAAGTTCGATTTCTGCAAAAACATGCATTCGTTCTACCAAATCTTGTCAGACTTAGTTCGTATGAAGGGCACTATGAAATCTCTCATCAGAATTCAAGCAGCCATACAACAATTTCATAAAAATTCATAAATTCATGGAAACCAAATAAACAAACTGTGTATAATTCAGCAAAAATACGCAACTCGTTACACAATCTGCATATTTTGTCAAGCCTTAGTCTGTGAGCCGAAATTTCTTAAATGTTTCAGCATTCAAGCAGCCATACAATTATTTCATGAAAATCTTAAAAACCATCCAAACCAACAGAGTAAAATGTTTAATTTCATCAACAATTGATACCGTTGCCAAGCTTCTGTGAAAAGCGTCTCAGATATTCATCTGTGAAGTCCTCAGGTCGTTGGCTTTTTGAGTGATTTCTTTTCAAACAGGTCATTCGATAGGCAAAGTACATGTAATGACGAACAGCCCTTTTAACACGTTAAATATATATATATATATGTATTATCCACTATACAAGCTCTATTATTTCTTGCTAATCCAGAACACACGATATATGTACATTGACTGTCCACTGCGCCAGCTCTATGTAGTTCTTGCTAATGAATGTCAAACCATTTTACTATACTTTGAAGCAACGGATTGTTGGTTTTCGTGTGATTTCTGTTTTAAACTTCCAAACAAATCGCTTTTATTACGCATAACTATTTACTGACGTGAACAGCCTTCTGACTTCTACTCTGAAATTTGCATATATTGCCCACTGCGAAAGCTCTATGTAGTTCTTGCTAATGAATGTCAAACCACTTTACTCTGCTTTGAAGCAACGGGTTGTTGGTTTTCGTGTGATTTCTGTTTTAAACTTCCAAACAAATCGCTTTTATTACGCAAAACCATTTACTGACGTGAACAGCCTTCTGACTTCCAACACTCTGAAATTTACATGGATTGCCCACTGCGAAAGCTGTATGTATTTCTTGCGAATGTATGTCACACCATTTTACTCTACTTTCAAGCAATTGATTGCTGGTTTTAGCATGATTTCTGCTGTAACCTTTCAAACAAATTGTTTTTATAACAGAAAATCATTTACTGACGCATAAAGCCTTTTTAACTTCTAACATGTTCAAATTTACATGTATTGAACAAGGCAGCAGCTCTATGTATTTCTTGCTGATGAATGTCACACCATTTTTCTCCACTTTGAAGCAACGGGTTGCTGGCTCTAGCGTGATTGCTGGCTCCGTTCTACAGTTTCAAACAAATCGTTTCTATCACACGAATCACAATTAACCTTTAAACAGCCTTGTAAGTTCGAACGCTCTCGAAATTACATGTATCATCCACTGTGCCAGCTCTATGTATCTCTGCTAATGCATTATAATGAATGCCACACAGTTGTACTCTACTTTGAAGCAACGGATTCCTGGTTTTCGTGTGATCTCTGCTGTGAAGTTTCAAGCAGACCGTTGGTCATTTGTATCAAGTAAAATATCCAGTATCATAAACAGTCATTCTAACTTATCAATTGTCTCTACAGTTGGTTCTATGTTTTACTTGCTGATGCATTTTGCAGCTTGGGACTGCAGATTGCAGCTTGGGACTGCAGATTGTAGCTTGGGACCGCAGATTGTAGCTTGAGACTGCAGATTGCAGCTTGGGACTGCAGATTGCAGCTTGGGACTGCAGATTGCAGCTTGGGACTGCAGATTGCAGCTTGGGACTGCAGATTGCAGCTTGGGACTGCAGATTGCAGCTTGGGACTGCAGATTGCAGCTTGGGACTGCAGATTGCAGCTTGGGACTGCAGATTGCAGCTTGGGACTGCAGATTGCAGCTTGGGACTGCAGATTGTAAGCCAGCTGTTCTAATATAAATATCAATCTAAACTGATGTTTCATTGAATACTTATCGTTCTCTTTTAAACAATTTCCAATTCTTGAAGAAATAACAAACGAATACGCCCTGCCTGTATGTCATAATATCAGCACATACCGGGTGAGTCAAAAAAACGTGGGGTGTTTGGCGGACTGTGACGTCGCTTGTAGCCACCCGATCGTCGTGAAATAAATGTGTCCGTGCAGCAAAGGTCTAACTTAGATTATAAGCCTTACCCCATTAAAATCGGTCACTTGGTGCATTAGTTAAAACATGTTTTCTTCGTAAGGCCGGTATAGCACAATATATTATTTCTACATAGCACAACCACACCTAGCTCATGTGTGTGTCTTCGATCATTTCGCTACACGAAAGGTAAATATACGCTAAATTAAGTTCATATAGATGAATATGTCAAATATATCCCAATGTCTGCAAATCCTCGTTTCCATGAAATAAAAAACGGTTATTAAATAAGCTTGTTATCTAAATCAATAGAAAGTAATTAAAATAGTTCTAACAGCCTTCTCTACTGTCAAATTTTACCTAAATCCACCTGCAACTACACAATGTTATCATTGCCAGCTACCCCAGAATTCACATCGTAATTTATATATATCCTGTCAAAACAAGCAGGTTTTACATTGACAAGACGTAATAAATAAAATTTCATTGTTGATATAACACAACAAATTTCTTCCTGAAACTTGTTAACTTTTATTAGAACGTTTTCAATTTGTTGTGACAGTAAAACATGAATCATCAAAAACACTGCAAGCTGGTAAAAATCTGCAGCTGTACTTTCCACAGGAAAATTCTCTTTTAATGGCCAACGAGCTTAATATCATCCGCTGGAGATTAGGTTTTTTTCCTAGCGAACGGCTAAGTAATCAGTGAGCTCTCTAGTAGCTGAAATATCTTTTACTGTAAACCCCAAGCCAAACGATGCAATATTTAATCCAACATTTGTCAATGCTTGAAAAAAGGCAAGCTATTTCAGCCAAAAGAAACATGTTTCTCCTGTGCTATCCGCAACTGGACGGGACTGATCCCAATGCAAAAACGAAAAATTTGATAGTAGTTAATTCAAATTATCATTGTAATAAACAAAAGTTAAACATACCATCTTTTGCTTCTTTTGTTTGATAGAACTCAACTTTCGATTGACACTATCCAGTTCTTTTCGCATTGGGTCAGCTATTTTCTGTGCCTCTTTCAAATTTTTCTCCAATGCGTCTTTTCGTTCTTTGACTGCTACGAACTTGAGACGTGATTCTTCATATTCCTGGAAAAATCGCTTCAATTATTAGCGTTGAAATGATCACTTCGTCATTTTAGTCTACTAAAATGTGCTCAAAAATTTCAAGGAAACTTCAGTTATGCAATCCCCGCAGAAATTGAAACAATCAAAATATGTTCATGAAAATAATTTGAAGTTAAATTTTTGGCCATGCTGGGAATAGTTTCTTACAAATTTCAGTTCATAGTCCCAGGAAAGGAAGTTTAATTACAATCATACCTGAATTAATTTAATGTTTGGAGATTAAAATATTAATATCACAGATCATGAAATGTTAATACAATGCATCTTAAATGTCTATTCCCTTCGTAGGAAAGAGTTGTTTTGGCAATACAAACTTGGTACGTTTTCACCTGCTGGCCTGAACGAAAGAGCAGCAGATATTGAACTCGATATGTTTGCTTGCGGGTCGGCATAAATTCTATCGTTACATTTAGGAGTTAGGATCTGCATGGGTGGGGCACTTCAACCTTTGGCTTTGTGTTTTTACGCATCCCCTACCTTGCCATCTGGGATTTAGCATTAGCTAAAACAGTTTTTAGCTGTTCTGCAAATCCTTAGAGGGCTATTGGGCGAGTGTCTTTTCTCAAAGGTCTTGGCTCCAATAACAGAAGAGTTTCCAGTCCCAGGTGTGCTAATTAATGGTGCCACGCATGTATCTCAAAACGGTTGTTTACTGGGAGTAATCTAAAACTTAAAAAACTTTCTTTTAACAGTGGTGGCGGTAAATGCTATTTCATTGTTTGTAATATAATTTGGCATGATTTTTGCTTAGGTTGTGTAAATATATTGTCATGTAAATAAGATTTTAAAATGTATAAATACTCGGCTGTCCTCTGGTTTAGTTTAACTGAAGAAGATTTTTATCGAAACGTATTAAAATAAACAGTGGTGTTTTTATATAATGCATCTTGCAAATACTTTCGGAAGAGAACAAATTGAAAGAGAGCTTTCAAGTCCATTTGCCCTCGCTGACGTGGATTAATGAAACAAGTTATGTGCTACTAAATATACCGGGTGACTCAAAGGCATGTCCCCCTGTTCCAAAAATCACTGCAGAAAATCTACTTGCACTACAATCATCCAGATTGATGTATCTAATAGCAACAAGATTGAAGAATTTTTGGTAATTTTTTGTTATTTCTAAAGATAGTAGTGATGTGGTAAATTCAAGAGATGCAAAAAATCAGTCTTGCATAACTTCCAGAAAATGGCCTAAAACGCACAACCAAAGGCATCTCAAAATAAAAGAAACGTATAACTTGTTAGATTTACTATTTTCAATGATCCTTTTCTCAGAGCAATAAATAAGATATCAATTTCAGTTTCTGTTTCAGATTCAGTTCATCATTTTATTAGTCATTCTCAAGAGGAATTCAAATAGATTTCAAGCGACCTGGAAGATTTGATCTGGTGTATAAGGCCATTTTCTGGTTGTTTTGAAAGACTGATCTTTTAAGTTTTTGAATTGGCTGAAAGATTACTAATTTCAAAATTACTAAAAAAAGTACAATACATACTTCAATCTTTCAGCAACAAGAAAAATTAATCCCTATAACTACTTTTGCTGCAATGATTTCTCATTTTCGGGCCACCTGGTGCATAAGATAGTCTCATTGAACAACAAAAACAGACAATAAATTCAAGGAACATACAAAAGTATACTTACCGCCCAAGGTTTCTTCTTCTCTAACAGCTCAATCTTATCCAAATGACTTTGCCTTTCGTTATATCTTTGAACATCTCTTTCAAGAAGAGAATTCTTCTGTAATAATCTTTCTCTATGCTCCTGTTTCTCCTTCAGTGAGGCCTGCAGAGAAAGGAACTCTAAATAAATTTCAAAATAGATATTAAATTATACATTAAAATTCGTTCAAAAACTTAGTGCATGACATCAAGTGCAAGTAAAACGTTTCCTGGTTCAAACTGATACTCTTTGCCCGGGGGGTACATGTGGATGGACAGGGGTCTGCCGCCCGGTTTTCAGAAAGCTACCCTCTTCTAACTACTGAAACTTGCTTTTGATACCCACTTTTAAGATGAATTTTGGCACAAAACTGCCCATTTTAACCAATTTTTGCGAATTTCAGCGAAACCCCACCCATGTTTATGGAAAATCTGCCGAAAACGGACCCTTGTTTAGAGAATTTTTGGCCTAAAAACCCACCCATATGGGCGGACATACCCGTACCCTGAACATGTTATGTACCCCCTGGGACTCTTTGTCCTGTGTGCTATTTTAACAGGAATAAAACATCTTCAGGAAGGGTTTAGCAAAGAATTGAAGCCTTTAGCACGTTAAGAGCTTACATCAGAATCAGTTACCTTTTATGATGTTGAAAATTGTGATAGTTAAGTTGGTGTGCACAAGCGTTCTGAAAATGGACAGTCACTTCAAAGCTAAGCCTCGTTCCCAGGCCTGACATACCAGAAAGATGAAAGCTATTCCATCAACCTGGTTACCTTTACACTAAAATCTTTAGTGTCAAATTTGTCATAGTATATAAATAAAACTAGAAATAATTTTCCAGTTCTTTGTTACAAGATATCATATAGAAATACCTCAAACGTTCTTTCTTTTTCTCTCAATTCAATTATTTTCAAATGGTCATCGTGCATTCCAGGGGGTCCAACCTGAAATATGATAACATTAGAAACTGCAATGACAAACTGCAATCTTATCAGTTATGCTTTTGTCTCACTAATAACATACAACCAAAATGACCAGGAACAATTGACACTTTCACTTCCTCACTCTTGTGTGCTTTTACTTTTTTACTTTTTAAGTATTTTTTTCATTTCAATCTTGTATGCACATCAACAATTTTCATCTGCTTTCATTTCATTCTGCTTGTCAATCGCAAATAACATTTTGCAAGGAGCCAAATTCCTTTGCATTCAGCCCTTTTCGAATGTGTTAAAATTACCAAGAAGCAAATGTGCAGAAGGAAATTAAAATTGATTTGCAATGAAGGTGAATAAATAATCATAAATATTTTACTCACAGCTTTTTCAGTTGCTATCAATAATTCCTGTTGACTCATTTTGGCAAACTCAACAACACGATCCTGTGATAAGAAATAAGGTAGAGTTGTGAAAAAATCAGCAAAACTGACCACCAAAAAGTACTTAATGTGATTCAGAAAGTCAAGCAGACCACTCCTACTAAATCCTCATTCTAATCTATCGATTATGGCTAATAAATGATTATAATTCACTGGCTGTTTATGTTATTTGGCCAGGAATGATTCGATTTTGAACTTTTCAAGAATTCTTGACTTATGAATATATACAGTAATCAACAAGGTTACAATGTCTATTCGCTCGTAATTTTGATTAAAGGTTTAAATCATGTTTGAAATAAAGAAAAAAGTTACACCCATTCCAACCACGAGACCTTGATAGATCAGGTGAAAAGAGACCGAATGAGGCGATTAGTAGGATGAGGCAATGAGTTGTAGTTTCAAGGCAGCAACCCCCATTTCTTTGCACATAAGGTTGGCGCATTAACCACTCGGCTAACCTACCACAAACATTTGATAGCCCATAAATAAAAAAGCATTTTCAACACCTTTCTAAAAATATTTCGTTCAAATGAGTCTTTTGACAGAAGAATGAACAATCTTGAAATGTAGTAAGTAGTTGAAGGGCTGTCAAAAATGCAAAACAACGGTCAGGCACAAGCAGTAGCATGCTAAACTTTGCAGGAAGGGATAGCTCCTGAAATTGATATGGTTAGCAAGCCTAATAAAAAGCTACAAAATAACAAAAAAGAATTTACTTGTGGTAGAAATTGGCACAGATTTGACATCTGAACATTCAGCTCCTTCATTTTTCCTTGAACCTAAAAGAAAATAATTCATTGAAAGTGGGAAGCTTTAGTTACACAAACAAAGAATGGACTTTTTCAAACAACTAAAAGGGGGATCAGGGTTGTCTCTTCTGGACTTAAGTAGAATTGCAAATAGTATATGTTATTACCTCTGTGAATGTTGTTTGTTTTCCATTAAGAGACCAGATATTCCTTTTCTCAGCTTTTTGAATTTCCCTCTTTATGACGTAATTGTTGCCTTTTTCATTTTTTCTAAAATTGAAGATGATACAAACAAGTTCAGCAAGGAAAATCTGTCACTCAGTTCATACATCACCAAGGGCGGTGTCAGGGGTGGATATGTCCACCCAACTTTCTTGAGGTGAGGCTGGTATTTATTCTTCAGCAAAAATGATGTGAAAAACCCAAGGTTAACCTTCTGGCAATCAATTCATCCCTTGTCCACTCCACTTTTTCAGGGCTGGCACCACCGTCCCTGTATATCACATTAAAAAGCAGAGCCATTGCAAAATATTTTCCCTATGATACTGGTTGGAGAAAAATGTCAGTTAAGAAGGAGAGAGAAAATGTGTCACATAAACTGGCCCATCAAAGAACCTATTATTAGCCTGTGAGTAGACCCTAGGGTCAAAGAACAAAAGCTTGCTACTGCGGTTTCCAGATTTCTGGAACTTAATTTTTGCTGCCTTTGTTGAGACACTTTGGCAATTACAATTAGGATAAATAAAATGAGTTAGGCAGCCATAAAAATCTTTTATTCTTTGTTTTGAAGACCCTTTTAGATAATGAGTCTACTGGTAGGCTACCTATCAAGGGCTGTATATATTTTCATGGAAAAGATGCTCAAATATGAAATACTTAGCCAATTTATTTGTAAAGAAACCATTTACCTAGGAAGCTCTTGAAATTTTTCTGAAAAAGAATACTGCAATCTGAATGCGCCCTGATTACTCTTTGTTCCGCCTTGCATAGAAACTTAATCTCTTACCTAAGGGTCTAATCATGCAATTGATTAAGCTGTCTCCCTTGCTGCACTAAAATAGTTCGCTCTTTGTTTTTATGATAATATCTTGAGCTGCGAGATAATTATGCACATACATTTTCCACAAAACTTGGAAAACAGCCCTCTCGAAATAGAGGCTCTGAACAAGCTTGATGGCGGTATTGAACAGACCACTATTTCCTTTGAAATTGGGTCTGGTTAACAGGCTAGGTTCACATTGGATGTAGGGCAACTTCTGTGTTTTGGATGTATCAGTTTAGTGTCACCTTGGACAGACGCTAAAATTTTACTGAACTCAGGAATTAAGTGTGAGTTAAAACTTAGCCAATTAATTCATTATTCAAAATATTTCTTAAACCTATTTGCAAAATTTAACGTAATCTTCAAACAAGGGACCTTTGTTCCATGTCACACCAAGGCTATTGAGTTCAAACAACTTTCTCAATTTCTCCATTTCATAACAAATAATTTCCTGAGACATGTTTCACTTAGAAAATAATACTTACAATTCAATCTCAATTGTTGCCTTGTTCTTTTTGTGTTTTACAAACTCCCAAGGCTATAAATGGGAAAATATTCCGTCAAAAACATTTTTAAAATGACAAAACTAAAATATCTTTTGAAAGAAATCCTCAACACAAGTTTTGCACAAATTGGAACGCTTTGCAGAAGTTTTGTTCTGTTTTGGAATGCAGCATAGAGATTAGAACTTGGACATAGAATCACTCCATTTTGCAGTGAAAAAGATCTTTAATTTGCTTCACTTGTGTACAGACTACAACAGAGGAATCATATTTTCCATCAATCATATTTCCTGACAATGAAAAAAATTGCCTACATGCTAAAATTCCCCCTTTCAGATAGGTTATTGAAATATAGTGAAAAAACATTTCTTAAACACATTTTAAATATGAATAAATTGGAAGACTTGCATCTTTTGCTCTACCAAGTGTTGTGGGCTTTTCTCCAAGGCCAAGACACAGAGCGCAAACAATAGAAGATTTTCCAGTTCCTAAAAATAACAATCACACATCAGATTCATTTAGCAATCCCAACTAACATGATATTAATATGTCTACTTTCAAAGATATCTTTTTTCTAAAATTATCTAATTCAAGGGCTTACCATTAGGACCAATAATCACATTCAAGTTTGATCCTGGTTTAAATTCCACATCATCATAGGTCCTACAAAATGACATGCAAAGCATTCAATAAACACAATAACAGATATTAAAGAAATGAGGTTGTTTGTGTAGTAGAAAAATGCCCCTATTACAAGACTGCTAACTTTGCTCACAGTGCTTGCCAGATTTAAAAACTTTATTTGAATGCTGGAGAAATCTTTGCTGATTTTGAATTCAGGTTGTTGTAACCCTTCAGGGAGTGATTGAGAAACTCTTTCTATGATGGCCGTTTGTCAAAATATACCAAACAAACTTTCATATCATTTGATGCAGAACTGAACACAGAATATCATGAAAATATGCGCAGTCGATTTGATAAAAGCATGAATGATTTATTCCAGATTTTAGGCGAAACTGATCATCCTTGCCTTGTAGAATCTCTGTGTAAGCTATCAAGCATAGTTGGACCACAACTATCTATTTACCAAAAACTCAAAAATTGTTCGCCTGAAGGCCACGGGGGGGGGGGCCTTCCATAGTAAAGCTTTACTTTATAAATACTTTAGCCTTACTTTATAAAGGTACCTGGGAATGTGTCGCGATGAAGGGTATACTTTTTCAGACTTCTAGTCTTGCGAAAGCCAAGGGTATCATTTTTGACACTATTGGTCTAGCGAACGGTCATGCTATCATATTTGGTACAAATTTTGACATTTGGCAATTGGTCCAGGAAATGGTCAAAAATTGGTCTAGCCAAGGGTACCATTTTTGTAAAAATTGGTCCAGAGAATGGTCAAATTGGTCTAGCCAAGGCCAAGGGTACCATTTTCGTAAATTTAGTCAAGCCAACGGTACCATTCTGAATATGCTCGCGGCAGACCCCTACCCAAAATTTGGTCAAGAACCCCCCCCCCCCCCGTGCCGAAGGCAAGGGTTACAGTAACCTTCACCTGTCATTCTCTATTCTTCGGCTCGCATGCAATTCTGCAAACTTTCCAACATCTGGCAAAAACCACAGTGAAATTTTGTCTGCGTTGCCGTTCTTGGAAATTAGCAGAAATCAAATATGTTTCCCACCTCTTTTTCCATCATACTTACAAGAAATTGATTAACTTTATTCTGACAATAGATCCATGACAGAATCCTGTACGATCTGCTCCTCCCGCGGAGCTGGAGCCACTTAGGCCATGTGCAGTGTCCAGCCTTCTTTGCTTGCTTCGGCTTTGTTCTCCACTTGCATTTCGATTCTCTCGCTTGTTTGTGGCTGCAGTGTTTCTTTGTGCCATATTGGTTAGCTTGGTAGGTGATGGTTGTTCTACGAGTAGCATGGTTTTACAGCAAAAACCAAATAGATATTGCTTCTCTTTGCTTCACATTCCTTCCTTTCTACAAATCAACATCAATGCACATGCGCTAAACACCTTTTTCGCGCCAATTCCTAATAGCTCCTTCCCAGCGAGCTTGCAGCGAGAAGGAAGAAATGGAAAATATTTGCGTGGACCTGGACTTGGACAAGTCTTGCATGCGCTGTGTTCAGAGACGTAGGAACCGGGGGGGGCACTGGGGGCACGTGCCCCCCCCCAAGATTTTGCAATAAACAAAGAAGTGCCCTTTTTATTTTCACGAAGTGCCCTTTCAGAGTAAGGAAAAAAGTGCCCTTGAAGTGTCGTGCCCCTCCAAGTTTGAGATGCTTCCTACGTCCCTGGCTGTGTTTCTGTATTTCACACGATCTTTTTACAAAAAAAATTTGAGCCAATACCGAAAGTCGTTTGAAAAATCAGATTTTAACAAGTTTACTCTCTGAGCCCCAATGAACCTTTCAGAACGAAGAGTTTGAAGCCTTTTTAGAAACTAGTGATCCCATCCCGGAAAAGTGATTCAGACCGAATTCAGACAAAAAGTGGAAATAAAAAGGTGCTTTGGATTTCCTCTACACGTATTCTTTTTATAACTAACGGCTTTACAAGAAACTCAACTCTCAATCGCCAAAAAAATCAAGAAACTCCAATATTGAATCGTATTTGATGCAGGAAACAAACATTGCTACACGAATCTTCGTTAGTAAATTTAGGTTGTCAGATCATCGCTTAGAAATTGAGATTGGGCGTTACTCCAGACCACCAAAAAAACCAGAAGAACGAACATGTACTTCCTGAGACACCATGGAGGATGAAATACATTGTCTAATTACGACTATATTTTATCTTTTTATCGCGTTTGCTGCATTTCGCTTATTTGTTATGTTATTCTGTTTTGTTATTTACCCGTCATTAGCTGTATTAAGTATACTTGTATTAAGCATGTACTAGGCTTTTGATTGGGAATGAAAATCTTAAATCTGAAATCAAGACTGCAAAAGCCTGTGTCCCAGACCCCAGTTCCAAAAAGGACAAGGATCCTCTTTGGAGGCTCGGGAACACAGCGCTAATTTTCCTCAGGAAAAATCCTCAGCATGTTTTGACTTGATGCTTTTTGTTTTGAAATGTTCACGAGTTCACGGGCAGTAAATAAAAAGACTGTTATGGAACCTTCATCAAACTTACAAGAAACTCTGAAAACTCAAAACCTGATAATTCTAAGAAACTTTCAGTACTGGCTCAAATCAATAGTTTCTTTAAAGGGGCTGGGTCACGTAATCTTCAAAATAGCACTTTCATTTTGAGAAAAATAGTGGAAAATCTGTGTGATATGGCCAACCAAAAAAACTGCAAAATCGTCATTTGGAAAGACGTTTGTTTACTTTACGTGACCTTTAAAGTAAATACGTGTATTGCATGCACTGTGCTTCTGCATCTGAAGATCATAATCAAGATGTTAGAGGTTTAAAGAAAAACTTTTTGATCAGTTCTTGGTTTCTTTCTTGGTTTCGTCCCTGGTTTCAGCTTAGACCAAATCTGATTTTCAGTCTGAAATTTCAGTGTGCCTGCAAAGGACCCTGGGTGACAATGTCTCTTTAAAATTCTATGTCATCTTTAGGGAGCAGGGCGGCTTAGGTTTCAGCTTAGGCCAAATCTATTGACTATGGCCAAATCTGATTTTCAGAGAGTCTGAAATTTCAGCGTGCCCGCAAAGGACCCTGGGTGACAATGTCTCTTTAAGATTCTATGTCATCTTTAGGGTATCTGACACTTCATACCGACTTTCATGGGTGCCAGACAAAAGAGCTTTCAGTGTGTTTCAGGGTGGATTCGCTTTTCCAAATAATTTTGGAAAAACATAGAATTTTAATCTCTGGAGCAATCTTCGCAGGTATGAAAATAAGAAACCTGTTATCGCAAAAAATACATTGATAGAAAAACATTTATACCAAGAAGGAATTAAATTTTGGCTACAACATAAACGGGAGTAGGGAATAGAATAAGATTAGGGCTTTGAGAATACTATTCCTAGATTTGATGGACAAGAGAATTGATCTTGGAATGGATGACTAAAACTATTTATAAATTTTCACTTGCCCCTTGTTTGACGATGGTATATAGAATACTGGCATTGTTCGTAATCTTTCTCTGAGAGTTTTACGTTTCGAAACATCACTAGATTGTACATTATTGTCAAAATCTACAGTGCTACCATAAGCTGCGTCTGCAATTTGATCTGGTAAATTTTCAAAATCTAAATCAAATGATGCCACTGATTTTGGTCTGGTTTGCCTTGCTTTCCCAAAGTCTTGTCTTTCCTCCTTCTTCCCATTTTTCTTTCTGAATTTTCGTAATGCTGATGGGATTTTGCTAGCTGTAGTTTCCGTTGAATCCCTGCGTTCATTACCTTCTTTCGAACTTTTAACACTTTTGAAACTTTTCATACTTTTTCTATCATCATCATTTTCATCGTTACCTCTGGTGAAAAACATTTTCAGCTTACGCCTGTTCAGCGTCCCAAATTTTGAGAACATACGCCTCCGCAGCATTCCTCCTGTAGAAATGTTATCATCTTCAGTATCAGTCTTTACGTTATAATTAAACATTGAAATACTCTCTGCCTTTTCTTGTGTTTTTCCAGATCTTGAAATTCGATCTTTTTGAGCCTTCTTAGCTGATTTAGACTGACCTACACTCTGAGATCTAGCGACCAGTCGATCAGCTCTGGGCCTAGCAGCGGTACTATTCACATCCTCTGTTGACAAATATCTCTGAGAAGATTGACCATTAAAATCCCTTGCATGTGCTTGAATATTACCCAACGAATTTGCTTCACCTGCTTGTCTTTCATTATTGCTATCATTCGACAACTGACCATATATCCAGTAGTCCAACCTCGTCACAATTCGATCTTCAGTTCGCTTTATTCTCAAAATTCCTGCTAAAGTTTCCTTTGATAGTTCAGTGTTATTACATGGTTTGCCTAAAGATTTGATTACCTTGGCATTTTCTTTGGAGATTTTTGCAGTTAACAGGTAGCAATCAAGTTTACGTTGCATTGAATCGGCGTCCATGACGATAAGGACGTTCCCTCTTTTTGCTTAGGCCACAAACTCTTCAAGAATTTGAATGCGTCGTCAAAGAAATCTCTGTTTACATGGTTTTAAACGCACAAACAAAGGGTTTTTAGCTACTCAAACAAAAAGCTTTTCTGCTTCATTGGAAAAGATCAATTGTGGCTTATAACAAATGAAACTGAAAATGGCGAAGGGTCAAAGCCGTCCGCCTTCGCAGTAGCCTGCGTGCAGACCCATTGTCCAAAGGAGTCTGCGCGCAGGCTACCTTCGCAGCAGCTAGAACCATAAATCTAGTCGTGCAATCGAACTGAAACTGACATAAGCGAAACTGCATGTCATACAAAACAACATGCAGAAAAACTTTAGCGGTTGCGGAGGGAAGTCACATGCTGATCAAGGCCTATTACCAGTCCCCTTGCTAAGCTGCTTTTAACTTTGTTTTGATTGAAATGATTAACTTCTATCGCGCCCCATGCTCATAAATATCATGTGTATATTATCGAAAGTTCCTGCGTGTTTCGCTTCCCAAACTGACTTCTCCAACGAGATCAACAACAAGAATAACTGAAGCGACAACAACAACAACAACAACAACATTGTTAAGGATACGAGATAAAAGGGATACGAACAGGCTAAGTTGCGAGTCTCAAGGAACCCCTACAAGATCTTCATTCATTATTCGAAGTTTGATCCAATCAGATATTCTATCATCTGCTAGAGGAATTGCTCATTCGAATGCCGGTTTCTATTTAGCAAAAGATCTACTGTATTTAGCCAGTGAATAAAGGCTGATTTCCAGCCAGTGGAATTTTCCGAGCGGGCGGAATTTCTATTGCCCTCTACTTAAGTTGCGAGTCTCAAGGAACCCCTACAAGATCTTCATTCATTATTCGAAGTTTGATCCATGCCGGTTTCTATTTTAGGCCCTCTATGCAACGGTTTCAAAATGTGCGTGAAAGCGCAAAACCTGCGTGCGGATAATTCTGAATGAGAACGGTTAACCAACAAAACAATACCGGTTGTGAGCATTGTGTACAAAGGTCGACGATGGTCGAGCTTCAAAGTTGTTTTCAAGTTATCAAATTTCACCACAAGATTGATTACTTTTGCACATGACGAGTCCCTAGATAGTTACACAACAAGCTAATCTGCTGACTCACTATATCGATCGCAGTTGTTATCAAGCGTAAGTTAAAACAACAACATGGCTGCTGTCCCTCTGCCTAAAAAGACTCTGATTATAATCAACTTTGCAGTGTTGGTTGGCCTGCTTGTAATAAATGGCCTATCAAACATCAAGTCACCGCTATTTCCAAACAACATTGGTAACATATCGAGGAAATATCCAACGGAAATAACGCCAAGTGGAGCAACGTTTGCAATCTGGGGTTTCATATACACCTTTCAAGTTTCTTGGACTCTCTACACACTGACGCTGAACTGCAGAGCAAACGCGGCAGATATCCTCCCTGCGAAATTCTACAGCTTTTACATCCTCTCCTGTATTTGCAACATAACATGGCTGTTCTCTTGGGTCCGAGAGGAATTCACTGCGTCACTTGCTTTGCTCGCTGGTACAGTCGTCACTCTTGCAGCATGTGTGTTTTCGGCATCAAAAGGCCTCCATGACTACCTCGGAAAGCAAAAAACACCTAACATTGCTGATGTTTGGTGTGTTCGCATACTCATTCAAAATGGCATCATCTTCTACAATGCCTGGGTTACCATAGCAACATGCATCAATTTGGTAGTCACCCTTCATTACCATTGCGGATTTGATGAAGGAAAAACCACTACTGCAGCTTTGGCAATTCTTCTTTGCGTCACAGTGTTTTGGTTTGTCATGGAGAATTTTGTTTTTGAGAGTTACACAAGGTTCATGTTCGCAGAGTACATTGTCTTGATTGTTGGGTTGAGTGGCGTGATCAAGCAGCATTGGACAAATGGACATGGCAATCAAACGTTTGTGCTTGTAAACTTGATCATCTCTTCTTTGATGTTGATTGCAAGAATCGTGTTGATCATCTTTCAAGAAAAGAAGATGGGCAAAAAAGAGCAGCCATTTGTGATCATGAAGCCATGAACTTTCAAGTAATTCCTGTGATTGCATAATGTCTAATCAATGGTTTGTGATCATGAAGAACTTTCTAGTAATTCCTGTGACTGCATACTTTCTAATCATTGATTATCTAACCTACAGACGATTCAGATGATCGGTCGATGCATTGATCAGATGATTAATACATGTTTACACTGGCTGATTATGTTATTAGGCCAGAAGATTATTTGATGTAAAGTTTTCTAATGATTTCTGTGATTGAATACAGTACTCTGTAACCAATGATTTTCTAATATATGATTAGATGATTCGACAATCAGTTGATCTATTGATTAAATGGCTAATACACGATTGATTACAGTTCACTGGCTGATTATGTTGTTTACCCAGGCATGATTCGATTTTGAACTTTTCAACAATTCTTGTCTCGTGAATATATACAGTAATTAACAAAGTTACAACGCATATTCACTAGTAAATTTTGATTAAAGGTATAAATCATATTTGAAGGAAAAGAAAAAGGTTAGGCCCATTCCAACCAAAGTCTCAAAATGTCTGTAACATGTTCTCAGACGAGACCTTGATAGATCAGATGAAGAGAGACAGAAACCGAGCAAGCACTCAAAAACATTTGCGAATGCTTTGTAATTTGGAGCAAGGAAATTTGAAAAAAATATTATCTTGCTAATTTGAAAATCTCGCCAATTTGCAGAATTTAGGCCTACCGTCCACTTCTTTCTGAAATCTGATAATTCTCGGTGCATAGTTTTCCAATCATCCAAATAACAACCTAAAGCTAAAAGTGATGTATCCAATAGCTAACTTTGACTTTGAAAAATAGGGCTATAAACCCTTGAAAGTTTATCCTGGAGTCATACTTGATTTGATCTTCATGAATTTCAAGAGTCGGTTGGTTGATGAACCACTCACTACACAAAAGTTTTCCGCAGCAAGGAAGGTTCGTTTCCAGAGAAAGGATAGTACAGAACACATAATGAAGTGTAAAGATATATCCGAGATGATAGGAATGACAGGAAATATGATGTGGATCAATGGAAAGACAGCAGAACTAAAGAAAATAACCGAATTCATCAACAAATATATAGAAAAGAGAACAGAAAAGACTACTAACTAGAAAAAAAAAAAAAAAAAAAAAAAAAAAAAACTATTGTAGGAGAGCCTCGCACTGACTCGAAAGAGGCTGTGCTTGCCCGGTGCGGCAAAGAGGGCGCCGTGCAGATTCAAAGATTCAAAGATTCAAAGAATAGCTTTAAATTCGTTTTTCCAAATCTTGACAAAAAAATTTCCCTCAGTACGATTGTGCAAAATGGGCCTAAGTTTGCGTTTGTTATGCGCAAAATGGGCATCAATTTGCCTCATATTTGCATTTGTTATGGTTTTACAGAATGTGATTGGCCAGTCTCGCGGGTTTATCAGTTTATCAGTCAGCCAATCACGACTTTCCGCCTGTGTTATTGTAGTTGACCGCTACAGTGTGCGGCGAGGGTACTGCGGAGACGCGTAAAACGTTTGTGGTCTATATCTGTCAATATCAACAAAAGCCACACCACAGAGAAGATCACGTGCGAAACAACGGTGGTTGCTCGTGCAAGATCACCATCTTATGTAATTTCGAACAACAAAGAGGTTTAACAGTTTTGCAATAAGAATAAATCTTTCGTGCAAGCTTTCGTGCAACCTGCAAAACCTGTTATCCAAGCTTGTCCGCAAACATCTTTTCTCGTCTAAAATTTCACATCAGCGATTAAAATCTTTAGGCTTTAAATCACATCACTGTGTACAAAATGTATAGTTTTAACAGTTGGTAAGAAGTGGCAACCTTGAAGTAAACCTTTCAAAGCGAGTTTCAAAGTGGTAGTTTCAACATTGAGGAATGAAAGAAAAGCGCTTGACAGTCGTGTAGGGAAACAATCAAAGTACTGCTCTTACACTGAGGATAATCTTACGAAAGATACGTACAAAGCTACATTCGTCTTGGCATTTTGTGAAGGAAGCTCAAAGATCTGATCATGGCAGTTCCAGACACAAAAAAGATTGCAATAATTGGCAACTTCGTTGTCTTCACTACTACTCTATTGATGGCTCTTTTGGGCGATGAAACAGCATTATATCCGATGAAAATTCGGAAGGTATCACGAAGATACCCAAACAAATTGAAAGCTGATCCAAGAACATTCGACATTTGGAATTTTATCTACACTTTCCAGGCCTTGTGGATTTTCTACACCCTGACATTAATTGTGAGGAAAGAGGCAGACGACATTATCCCCCTCCGATGTTTCTTTTTGTATTCATTTGCAAGAATCTGCAGTACAACATATCGCATCATCTTATCGCGGGATCTGTCCGTATTTGGCCCCTTCATCTGCTTACTGATGTCCGCCACAGCCTTGAACATGTGTTTGCTCTTTCTGCTGAAAAGTGCGAATGCAGACGAGAATACAGGAGTTGTCGGTTACAATAAATTTGATGTTTGGTGCACACGTGTTTTTGTGCCTAATGCCATTGTGTTTTACTCCATGTGGCAAGATATTGCAAGCACTCTGAGCTTCGACAAGGTAAATCCACTCAGTGAAACATTGGGTTGGGGTTTTTGAGGAAATTAATCCCCAAATAAATTCACTGCACCGAGGTGAAAGGCCCTGACAAGCTTTTTAAGCATAAGCCAAGGTTACATTTTTAGATGATCCCTGTTATTGACAGTTCAACTATAAAGCCCCACCTAGTTTCCCCTTTCAATCTGAAAAGCCTTTTGAATTGCTGTGGTCGCCTTCGATGATATTGATATATAAGATATATAAGATTGATATACCGGGTGAGTAAAAAAAACGTGGGGTGTTTGGCGGACTGTGACGTTGCTTGTAGCCACCCGATCGTCGTGAAATAAATTTTTCCATGCAGCAAAAGGTCTAACTTAGATTATAAGCCTAACCTCATTAAAATTGGTCACTTGGTGCATTAGTTAAAACGTATTTTCTTTGTAAGGCCTTGTATGGGAGCCTTGCAAACTGATGGAATCTTTAGCCAAGGCCATTCAGCATTTTAGCCTTACCAAAGTTACAGATACATGTGGTATTATCAGGAGAGAAAACACTATTTCCTAACTATTTCATTCTCCTCTGATAATACCACGTGTGTCTGTAACTTTGGCAAGACTAAAATGCTGAATGGCCTTGCTGGCTAAAGATTCCATCAGTTTGCAAGACTCCCATACAAGGCCTTACGAAGAAAATACGTTTTAACTAATGCACCAAGTGACCGATTTTAATGGGGTAAGGCTTATAATCTAAGTTAGACTTTTGCTGCACGGACACATTTATTTCACGACGATCGGGTGGCTACAAGCGACGTCACAGTCCGCCAAACACCCCACGTTTTTTTTGACTCACCCGGTATAAGATAACAAATCAACTCATGCCCATGATCCGTGGAGAATGTGAAGGTACCCTTTCGCATTGGAGTCATTTCAGAAAATTTTGAGTTTGAGTAGAAATGGAAAACAACTCTTTGAAGAAAAATCTATCTACTTTTTCTGTCTTGGTGCAAACTGACATTACTATCAAAATGCAGAAAGGGATACTTTCAGATTCTAAAATCTCATTTTTAAATATCTGTTAATATAGTTAAGTGAAGTGCTGCCTGGGGCCTAGTCTATCCCTTTCTTGTATATCCCGGATCCGCAATTTTAACATTCTGTAACGGAACAAAGAGGAAATAATTCTTTCTCTCTCCCATTAGCACCTCGTTTAAAACTGATGTGAGTACATACGGGAGTACATCTCTGTATTGTTTCAATTTCTGCTAAAGTTCATCTGGATCAAAGTAGTAGGCCAACGGCCATATTTTTCAAATACCTTTGGAGATTGGACTAGTTATGTGAAGATATGACGGTTGCCCTCCTGTGTTGACCAACACTAACTTAGGCAGAAACTGGAACAAGGGAGAAAAATACTCGTATCGCTCTCATGGTAATTCCTTCCCTTACACCTGCAGGTTTTCCAGCATTTACAAACATGGGCAGATTTTGTAACACAATAGCATGAGATGCTTTTGTTGACACCTGAATTCAAAGCGATTAGTGGCTACTGCAGACAAAGAAAGTTCTCTCGACCATGAATTCAAAGCAATCAAAGCCGCAAAATTTCCTCTGAAACCCAAGTAGCTAGCGCGCTCGTTGTGCATTCCAGAAATTGTTTTTACGAGCACATTTACAGTAAAAATATTCTTAGCTATGCATAGTCATATTTACTGAGTGGTTTGTTTATCCACAGGTACTGATCTACAATTTAAAAGCAAGCCAGGAAACAGCTGCAGTGATCGCGCTATCCTTCCTCATCTCAATCGTAGTTGGTTGGTTCGTCTTGGAGAATTTCATCATTGAGCGATACACTCGATTTCTCTTCTTGGAGTATATTGTGCTTATTATAGCATCAAGTGGCCTTTTGAAGAAGCAATGGACAAATGGAAAAGCGGCACACGAAGTTCTCATTTTGGTGTTCCTGATTCTGTCAGTATTGTTTTTGATTGCACGCATAATAATCATCATAATCAAAGAGAAACCCAGGCTTCTGGGCAAGATTGGGGATGATGCATGTGTACTCAAAACAAACACTACTATGTAGAACTATACGAGATGTTAAAGAGGCTTTGTCACCCAGGATCCTTTGCGAGCACGCTGAAGTTGAAGGCTGCTTGAAAATCAAATTTTGCCTTAAAGGGGCTCCGTCGTCAGACTGTAAACAAAACGATGATTTTTGCAGTTTTTGAAAGGTGATATCACACGGAATTTTCGTATATTTTTTCAAAATGAAAGTTGCTGTTTGGGCATTAATCATTGTACTTCACTAAGGAACAAACCAAACATTCATATCTTCTACGATTGCTCGGATATAAGTGGAGTTTTAACGGTCACTCTTTTGTTGCTTGGGTGAAGCCACCAAACAAACTGCAGAGAACAATGGATGAACAATGGATAATTCCCGACACGTCTGGGTTTACGGATTTGTTTACTGTTTGCAGTGGAGTAGTGGAGCTGATAGGACGGTTAACCAAAGTAAACTTTTCTGTCAGTTCAATTGCTGCAGTATGGATTGACATTTTCCGCTTAGGCCAAGTTTGATTTTCAGACGGTCTGGAATTTCAGCGTGTCTGTAAACAACCCTTAGTGGCAATGGCTCTCTTTTTTTCTTTTTTTAGAATAGTAAATAGTAAAGATATAAAGATAATATATGGAACAAAGGGAATACGAGGCTTGCAGCCTATGAAACCCTACAAGTTGTATTTGCGTTCGTAATGAAACCCATCATATTCATACAGTTTTTATTAGAAACAGTAGGCTCAATTTTTCCAAAGTTAAAAAACAAAAAAAGAAACTTTTGTAATTTGCAGTTTTAATTTTCCCAGCGCACTCAAAATGTTTTGACACTGTACAGTTCTAACCCTGGGTTATAGCAGCTGTTTGAACATACTCGCTTCGAGATCTTACCAAGTAATTTGGGAGCTCTCTTGACAAAGCTAAAATCCAGCATTAAAAATATGAGAAATACGTAAGAAACTTTTTGTTGCAAAATGGCCCAAAAATTTAAGAAACTGCCGACCAGCCCCAGACCTTAGTTTCTTGCAAAAAAAATACGTGCAATGTCTCAAAATTGGAAAGGCTTCAAAACACCTTGTTTTGAAATGTTCAGGAAGGCACAGATATGATAATTCTAAGAAACTTTTATTACTGGCACTGACTTTTAATAATCTCTTATAATACATAAGCGCATTAGAGAAAATTTACCCTGAGCAGAGGCTGGTACCCAGGGTAGAGAAAATTGTATGAGGGAAAAGTGAAACATTTGTACTTTACTTTCAGATGGACCTGCACTTAACGAAATTGACTAGATTTCTTATAATTTCGTGATCTCAAAAATCTATTGTTAGCGGTCCTCGATGAAATGATAAATTGTGAAATTCTCTTTCGTTCAGTTTTCTCCATAGACCTTTTAGGCCCTTTTAGCTATTCTACAAAAGAGCCTGGGTCGAGCGTTATTTTTGAACATTTTTATATGCGAAGTTCGATCGAGTGGCGTTAGAGCTTCTATCACTATCGTGCACATTCGAAAATTCTATAAAACGTAGCAAAATATCGTTCGATTCTGATTCTTTTTAGAATAGCTAAAACGTTTATTGAAAAAATGCTAGGGGTGTCATGGGCGAGAGGGCAGGGGGCCAAGGCCCCAAGTAAGGATCCAGGGTCCCATGACGCCCCCTAAAAATGTCTTCTTGTTAGAAATTGACTTGCAACAAAAAAGAATTCCAGCACAACCGCATGTTGCACGATCTTCGTTTTGCCAGTTTTGCAGAGGTCACAACTATGGAACGCCATTTGCGCAAAAATGACATATACTAGGATTATGCTACATTAATATATATTATGTCGACATAAGGGACAGGGCAAAATTTATCATATTACATGGCCGGTGGAGAACAAAAATTCTTGCAAAAAAATCTGCTCGCCCTGTATGAAATTATTGCCAAAAAACCAACTGCCCCGTCACCCTTTCCTAAAAAAAATGTATCTGCCCCGTATTCATGAACAACAAATGTTGTATCGTACCACCGATGAATTAGCCAAAGACCATAACATAATCAATTCTTGCCTTTATGAGACTTTGTCAACGAAGAAATCGACTTTGAAGATGAAGAGAAATGACTAATGAATCGTTCTTGCGAGTAACTGACAAGGACATTTTGCATCATGTGCATACCCATCCTTCCAAGCATTTCTCAACTTGCATGATCCACAACTTTGGCCTCAAAATTGGCCATTTCATATTTCAAACTTCATCTTGAGTTTATAAAAAGGTACTGCCCCGTTCATATTTGCTTTGTAGAAAGTGTTGACACAGTTCTGTACAAGCTAAAAAAAGTAGAGTGGTGTCGCCCATTATGCCCATGTCGTCGCAAAATTCTGAGTTAAATCCAAAAAGAGCAATTAATGAAAAAACCAAATAGCCAGATTACATCACCAACTAATAGAGAAAAAGATCACAGAGTAGTGCTTTTTTACGCAAACTCTTTATACTGATTTTAGAAGATTTTAAAGAAGGGGGTAAAAACGTCGTCTGCATCTAGCGTCGCCCATTATGGCCGCAGGAGAAACAATGAAAACTACTCTCCAGTAAAAAGTTTTAACAAGAAAACAGCTTTAATTACCGTTCTTTGTTTATCATTTGGTACTTTAAACCTAAAAATATCAATAAGAATTAACCTAAACTTCGAGTTTTTGGCAATTGAAATACATGCTTCGAGTTGTTCTAAATCCTGCCTTATCTCTTGTGCATGGATGGATGAGTTTTGGCATAGTTTCTGAAATGAAAATAGAGTTAATATAAGGCTGCACTTTTTTGGGTTGCGATGATTTTCCAAGTCAGTAAGTCAGATTTTAACCCAAATTGGTGTCTTTTTTAATAAATGTTGCATTTTAATATTTTGAAGCGATTGGAAACTTCGCTGGTAAACTGATGGGCATAATGGGCGACGAAAATAACAATTAGCAGCACTGAGACTTCATATGAATCAGAAGTCACTTTGCTTTGGTTTCATTGTAGATTTCCCCTCAAGAGACAGGACTTCTGAAAAATCAAAGCACATTTGACAAATATCAAACCGCAAGGTGCCGAGCGAACGAAAAAGAAGGAAGGAATGTAAATAGAATCGTGAAATTTGCAATACTTGAAAGAATCAATTAGAGATATGCATAAACCATCTCGTCGGGTTTCAATGCAAATGAACTGAAACTTCAGTGAAGGTCAAATCATGATAAAACAGATGTCAGCGAAGATTTTCCGCGCAATTGCAGTTTTCTTACCAGTCGTCAGTCCCCTAAAATTTAATTTCTCTTGCTAGCCGGCCATAATGGGCGACGCTACTCTAGTTGCCCCGTAACGTTTTGCACCGGCAATGTTATAAAATAAACTTTGCACTGTCCCTAATCATAGTTTATGTAACTTAATTAATCCTACTTGATGTAACATGGGGCGAACCCACCAAGATGGTGATTCCCTGAGAAGGAGATTCCAAGAACTCAACCGTTCCGTGACGCGTGAATTCGGTTACTTCGTTAATTCGAACCACACGAAGACCATCACAAACATTCTCATTTCGTATGAAGCCAGTGAATGTCACGAAAATAGCGTTACAACAAGAAAGATCAATCAAACAGAACTGCAGATCCAAGGAAAGCAGGTAGAGAAAGATGGTTTCTCACGTTCATGCTGCAGCGATCATCTTCAATGCATTGGCATTCGCAACAACCCTGGTATTCAACTCTCAAGCATCCAAAGTTTCACGGATATTTCCTCGAAAGACTGGCGCAGTTTCAGACAAACATCCAACGGATATCTCGCCAGCTAGTGCGACATTTGCAATCTGGGGTGTAATCTATTTTCTGCAGATATCATGGATCGTTTACTCCATCACACTCATTTTTAGGCCCAACGCTGCAAATATTCTTCCAGTTTGGTTTTACCTGATCCATTCGCTAACATGCACGTTAAACATCGCCTGGCTGGTCGTTTGGGCTCATCAGATGTTTACTGTTTCATTTATTGTCATAGTATTCTTCGCTTTGTCCCTATATGCATGCTTGTTTGTAGCATACAAAAGCCTTGACAAATACCTCACCCAATTTGCAGCAGGCAGTCAAGCTACTATCAGCAACATTGATGTTTGGTGTATCAGATTTCTTATCCAAAATGGTATCATTTTCTACGCTGCTTGGGTTTCAATTGCTTCCTGCATCAATCTTGCAATATTTCTTCAAGCAGAAAAAGGCATCCGACGTGACAAAGCTGCAACTATATCGCTGTGTATCCTTCTCACAATTGTGCTCATTTGGTTTGCAGTCGAGAATTTCGTGGCTGCAAGGTATACAAGATACACATTTGCTGAGTATATTGTCCTGATAATAGGACTTTCTGGTGTTTTGAAGAAGCAATGGACTGATGGACATGGCAACCAGGCATTCGTTCTTGCAATTTTGGTTCTGTCAGGGATGATGTTTGGTGCACGATTGATGATCATTTTGGTGAAGGAGAAAATGCTTCCAAGGAAAGTGAACATCGGTTTATAAGAAGCCTACAACTTTGAACCGAAACATTCTGTTACAACTAGAAACTATCAAGGATAAAGTAAATTAGCTTAATATTGGACATATATATTCCATATTTTTCATGGAATCTAGAAGTAGTCTTTCATATGCCTAAGGCATGTCGGGGTTGATTGTGATTTCGATTAGCAACAAGAGTTAGCATTTCTTTATTTAGTCTTTGTGTTTACTATATTTGGTTTCTTTCTTCCTTGTCTAGCAATTGTTTTGTTACTTTATCTTCCCCAAAAGCAAGCTATTTGAAAGACTGCAAATTCGGAAACAAGAATTGTTCGCTGTTGTACAATAAATAGATCTTGGGGGCGTCCCTGAAGTATGTATTCAAAATTATTTGATTTCAGACCGATCCTCCTTGTTGAAATTAATTTTTTTTGCCAAGCAAATTTTCTCACTTGGCCCCATCACATACACAAACATTGCTGAAAAACACATTGGCAAGCAGAGAATGTATGGAACTTTTCAGAAGCATTGCCCAATAAATAACGTATCCTGCTTGTCAATAAATGCCTTATAAAATAAAGCTAGAAACGATATGACAATTGTTTTGCAGATAAATTGCTATTACTCGTGTGAAGGGAACTTTTGAAAGTATAAGATGGTGGGATATTCTGCCCCACTAGGCCTGTGGCCTTAACCTTTCCCCAGCACAAATGTAACGCGAATAATACGAGTAAAAGTTTTCTCCGGGTCTTTGATTTTCCTATCCAGTTCCTTCATTCCGTCATTTCTTTGACCCCTCAGTGGTATTTGATATTGTGATTGCCCGACTTAATCCACTTAAAGGATGCCGCTTCCATACTTTTCTGAGTCGGACAAAAGCCAGTCTTCATTGAAACCATAGAAATAGGAATTGAAACCCACGCTGTGGCCACCGATGATGGCCATGCTATTACTTGGCCCGTTTGAATAGCAAACGAACGAGAACAATTGGAAGTTGCATCGTAGTTCCTTTGTGTGTGACGCAACG
Organism: Aurelia coerulea; assembly: GCA_039566865.1. Taxonomy (NCBI): domain Eukaryota; kingdom Metazoa; phylum Cnidaria; class Scyphozoa; order Semaeostomeae; family Ulmaridae; genus Aurelia; species Aurelia coerulea. Next base: position 25,458,610 of record CM076950.1, on the reverse strand, counting down.
GGCTGTTGTAACATATGCAAATCTGACAGCCTTGCTATTAAATTCTCAGAATGAATAGCAAGAGACCACAAGAGATCTCGCGTACAGATCGTCAGTCGATACACGTTTAGAAGAGAGTGGAGACCTTTTACGATATAAAATGAATCAAGTTGCGTCAGGTGGTGTACGATGGGGGTGGTTCGACTGTCTTTTCCCTTGTCCACTTCTGCTCTGTCTATGTAAGGAAGAAATTCAACTCATGAGCAGCGCCTTCGTTTCGATGGACGCCCATACCTTAATTTTAAAATAAAAGTTGTTCGTGTGAAGCTGTGTGTAGAGGTTTTTCGTGGACATGCGGTGATTCAGAGAAAAATATATATTTCTGTTGCCTATGTTTAGTCGTGGGAGAAGATAAGATGAAAGATTAGGGATTCTACTCTACCCAAAGAAAATATGTTCTCCTATTTCCCTCTCCTACATGGCGGCTCACAAGGCGGCTGTGCCAGCTTTGCTATTACAAATTGGAAATGAATAGCAGGGCTTTTACCGAGCGGCGGAAAGCCGCAGCAGTCTAAACAGCCCTCCGTATGTAGCCACCTTTTACAGACGATAGCCATGACAGACTTATTCACAAGGCACCGATTGCAAAACTTTTCGTTTTGTTCAAAAAATACCTTTCTGAATGTTTTAGAAACAAGCATGAGCACTGAGCAAATAAAAATGCTTTGGCCCCAGTGGCCTCAATCAAAGGGACCCTACTTGGTGACTCACGAGACATCATTCTGAGAAAGATAGGTAGCCAATTAGTACTATTCACTCGTTTGCCTGGGCTTGGGGCTTTAAAGGTAAAAATCATCTAAATTTGGAGCAAAGATATTCCCTCTATTATCATGGCAACATTCGTTCCTTTTCCATTGACAGGTGAAAGTTCAATCAAGAAATAAAAGAGGACGCATGTTGATCTATTCTCTGTTTTGTGATAAATGAAAAATCAGTTGGTAAAAATGCACTCAAGTTACAATAAATATTATTTTTGTAAGCCCTACACAACCATGAACCCAATATAAGCCCTGATTAATTTAAAATATACATACTGCTATCTATTTTCAGTTACTCTACCATACTTGAATGATAAAAACAAGCTAAAACTTTTGTAGCTTGGCTCATTTGCCATGTGGGTGAGGGCAGGGGAACCAATGGTTGGGCCATTATGTATGATTTATTAGATAAAAAGATTTGAGTCTGCACGTAGCTTAGCTCTGTGTCATTTCCATCAGTTGTATCTTCAATTAGGGGGCTGGAAGCAACTATTTTCCTTGCATATTAATAGCTGATTTAATGCCAAATCTATCAGTACTAATTAAGTGTACCCCAAGGCTGGAGAGAGCCAATTTTTTCACCTAATTCATGGGGGAGTTTTAGGATCATTAAATTGTCTTCAATGCTCCAAACTTTATAAAAGCATTAGACCACCATACTGTACATGACGAGTTTTTAAGTAGAGCAAAAGCTACAAAACACAGAGAGCCACATTAACGCCACTTACAGTGTATAGCTCCCTGCTTCAGACCTTGCATGTTAAAATCCAAGATGCGTCAACAATTTCCTATTCAATAAAAGACAGTTATAGATTCTAAAGGAAAGAATTTCCTCTTCTTTATCTAGCTGCTGAAATATTCTCATTTAAATTCAAATTCAAGATTTGAAACTCCCACATCCCTCCCCTTAAATTGGGTAAAAAGCATTCATGGACATTTTAAATTTCTCTCAACAAATTGGCTAACTATTAGTATTCTACCAAATCCGTATACTACTACACTTGCATATTAAAACCACTTCCCGCTGGTGATCCTCCACAGTACAGGCTTAGGCTTTGCGTATAAATCTTTTTCAAGTTTTCAAGAAAATTCTTGATACTCTAAAGAGAATTCTTGCGAGATATCAAAAAATGTCCAGTGTCCTTTGCAGGCAAGGAATTGAGGCTGCAACCAGGCTAGCATGCTGCAGTTTCAGACAGTCAATAAAGACAGGCTACAATACCAGCATGCCTGCAAAGGACCCTGGGCACAAGACCTGCACTGTACATTAACTACCCAGCTGCCAACTGGATTTTACTTCAAGCCCATTGGTTTCTGAAAGTTGTCTGTTTCAATTGAGTAGCTTTCACAAAAATGGATCTGTTTACTATGCATATAACCACAGCTGACATCAATAAAATATAACTAGCACTTAAGACATCCATGGAGACATCAGACAAAATCTCCCACGTAACCACGTGAATTGATACACTTACATCATAACATAGATTCATGAAAACCTCAGTTCATTCATTCTTTTCAAACCCAGTGATATTTGTTTCTGATAAGGAAATTTTTGTGAGATCTGTGGTGACTGTGGAAAATACATTCTTATGTGGGCGCCAGAACTCTTATCCTCACATCTGTATTTATCATTGAATAAAATTCATCATTGAAAAAAATCCCATAGTTTTGATTGCAACATTTTGTCCTTGAAAATTAATTCTAAAAAATCAAGGGATATGGAAAGGCAAATTTTCCAAAATTGATTTAAACTGAACAACATGGCTAGCAACTAATGTTACCTCACTGGTAAAGACAATAGACAATTGTGGAAATGATGGCATCAGGGGGCAATTGACACCAATGCAATGTATTTGATAATCAAGATCGAATTTCTAAAGAATCACTGTTGACTCCATTAAAGAAGACAATGGATCTTGGTCAAATGCCCCTTGACACCATCTTTTCCATAATTGTCCATTGTTAGACTGTCCCAAAAGTCTTAGAGTGAATATATTGCTACAAAGGGTGCTCAGAATTGCAACTGCCAATCTTTTGCCAATAAATTCCACAGACAAGGAGCTTGAAACAGACTATATAAACTGTCAAGTAGCTTTTCAAATATATCTACATCTATTAGGACAACTGCATGGACTAAAGGTTTAAAATAACAGACTAAATATTACCCAACTGCAAATAACATTATGATAGTTTAAAGCCTAATATAAAATATAGTTTTTAATAATCTGTTAGATGTATACCTATAATACCATATATGCATGTAATTTAATGCAAAATCCATCTTACCAAATTCATCAGGCATGGATGGCAATTCTGTTTGCATTCTGGAGAAACCCTTTGGTTCCATCCGGTCCCCTTGGTTGTCTAATCAGTCCAAAGGCATTCAATTTTCCATTCAAGCTGTCAACATTGTCATTTTGGTCCTTGTTATATAATTTTCTTCTTGTTATCCATGGACTATTTGGCAGGCTTGATGATGTCTCAACTACAACTCTACTTTGCATCTGTTTCCTTCGTATCTCAGGGCTCGTTGCGGGGCTTGCCTCCTTTGCAAGGGGTGACACTCTCCAGTCTCTGGCAAACTTCCCTGTGTTTCCTTTCCTCTGCGAGTTTTTATCTGGCGATACTTTCTTTTGTGGACTTGGGCTACCTAGTGGGCTCCCCCCTGGGCTTGGCGATTCTGATTTCCCAAGAAATTTTGGTGATATTTTTGGGCTTGCTTGTGGACTGTTGTTCCCAGAGGATCTACTTCCAGTTTCATTGTAGCGTCTTCTGTAGCTGCTGAATGAAGAGTAATGGGTATCATTATCTGAGGAGCTCGGACAACTTTCATCTTTGATCTTTTCATTTGATTTTCTCTGCAATCGTTTTCTATCATTTTTCTTTGGTTTTGCAACTTTCAGCTGGTTTCCATCGTCCTCTTTTGATGATGTCACATCTTCACTTCCACTTCTGTTTTCGCTTCCTCCTGAAAGTTGCCTGGTTCGCTTTGCGAGCTGCTTTGCCCCAAGATGTAACAGATCCAATCTGCTTTCCTTGTATTTGTCAGAAAGTCCCTTTTTCATCACTTCTGCGGCCATATCTGCAGTTTCAAATTCAACAACTGCAATTGTTTCATTTATAAGATTAGGATGATGGGCAAAATGTGACTGTAAGTCAGCTGGGTATTTTTTGCCTGGGCGCACAATTCTCACACCAGAAATCTCCCCACTGTCATGAAACATTTCAGACAGAATCTCCATCGAAGGATTCTCAAAGTTCATTTTGGAAACCACAACGAATCGAACGGGAGGCTGGTCGAATAATTTCTCAGGCAAAGGCAATTTACGTCTGACTTTCGTGAATTCTTCATTCATCACAAGTGATTTTGAGTCTTTCAATGCTTCACAAATGACTCGATAATCTTTACAAATAGATCTCATTTTCTTGAATGAAGACAGCAGCTTCAAATTGACATACCCTTCCTTGTTCCTCTTCACATGCTTCAACAAGAACCCATCCTTCTCGAGGTTTTCATTACTGAACAGGAACTCGGTCTGTGAAACAATCTTCAGTTTCAGCTCAGGTGTTAACTTTATTGAACTTGACTTTCTTGAAATCCTTTCTTTAAACTTCGAGCTGCGTTCATCAGACTTCTCTTCGGGGGCATCGTAGAAGTCATCTCCTTCAGAATCAGTGATGTACGGCGTGCTGTCAGACAAGCTGCCAGAACGTCCTATGTCGTTAGGCCTATCTGACAGCGCCTCTTCGTCTTCCTCCTGTGGGGCGACAATCACTACTTCTACTTCAGAATTCTTCTCCTCCATCTTCTTTAAGCCGTCCTCTAACAGAATGAATCGTTTATAGCTGTGATAACGGCAATGAAATGGTTAAATAGGCGACTTTCTGCTGCCTTCCTCCGCCAAGCTCCCTTCCTTCGCCGCTTCAACCCGTGCTCTTATTCACATGACGTCAATCTCAAACACTTGCGGTATTTATTTGTTAAGATTAATCACGTGACTACTGTTATGATTGCCCCACGTGACACAGTCCATGCTGTATTTTTGTCTGTTTACGTCAGCGACACGTCATATTGAACTGTGTGGCTATGGCGATACCAAGGCCAAACACATGATATTATTATTCTTGAAGATTGTCTTGCATCAGAATTCAACGTGTTGAACTGTGGCTCCATGTCCCAACAGGGACTCGAATTTGTACACGTTTCAATTGCAACATGAAATTTCGATCAGGCTGCTAATGATTATGAGAGGCCAGGGGACACGTATAGTATTTTTCCTTCCAATAATAAACTCGTAAGAAACTCAAAAGCTGATAATTTCAAGAAACTTTCAGTACTGGTTCAAATTCTTGGTATTCTATCAAAAGTTAAAAGACTTTGAATTTGTTTCTGGTATTGTAGAGTTAGAACTTAAGCTCCATCAGCTACCAGCAAGCAACTTAGGAGCATCCTAAACTTGGTGGGGCACGACATTTCAAGATGTTCAAGACAAGAGGGCACTTTTTTTATTCAGCAAACGTCCAAAAGGGGAATTTCTCGAAACAAACAGCGTATTTCTTCATTATAATTGCAATGCAAAATCTTTGGGGGCACGTGCCCCAAAGCCCCTGGTTCCTGTGTCTCTGGGCTTCTAAAATTTTCTTCTCTGACACTCGTCTGGTTAAATTCGTGTATTCAGTTGAATTAGTTAATAGAATTAATGAATGAAAAAAGTAGCTAAGTGAGATCTTTGCAAGTTGTAAGTGAAGGATTGTAACAATTATTTTCATATCTAATTTTCTTGATGATTTTCTCGCTTAATCGAAAAAAATTGTTGAACATCGACACAGATCGTAGACATCACATTGATTGAAAGAAGATTGTTCTATTTTCCATCCATAAAAAATGCCTGATCTACCTAGAAATAAAGGCGTACTGCATCATGCCGCGTACTTTCTTTCTAGGTTATGGGTGAGTCTGGCACCCTGGTAAGATCACGATAAATTTCCACGAAACTTTAATCCATGCTACTACTGGGTCGAATTCTTGGTCTCTGATTACAAAATGCGTGCAGGTTTTATTTATAATCGTATCCAGGATACTACGGGGGATACTCCCAATCCATTAAAGGGGGGGGGGCACTCTCAGGATATAGTCCAAGAAATTTTCAGGCAACCAACAAATATGATTGTAGCATCATTTCAGCTTAAAGATAGCTTATTCTACATCTGTAAATTAACATACAATGTCCCTTACCTCCAATGAACCCAGAAATATCACTCTAACCAAGGGCGCATACCTTGTAGAAAGTGTGTTTATTCACGGTACTTTACGCAATGTCCTATGACCCAGTCCTGTTAATCTTTGTATATCATAATAAACTGAACAATAATAACAAAGTTTTTCTTGTTACTGGGATTTTCAAATTCTAACGTCTGTTAGAGTTTTTCTTGTTACTGGGATTTTCAAATTCTAACGTCTGTTAGAGTTGACCAATCAAAAATCACGCTGTCTGATTCCCTGTGGCCAGATCGTATAACAGTTGATATCGTGTTTCATGACACCGGGATTTGAAACCACAAACTTATTCATACGTCATCTTGACCTTGAGAGGGCTGACTCTGTGTACTTCTGGGTCACGGTACGGTTTTAGGACACTCTCTGTACTGGGTCACAGGACACCCATTACTCTACAGTACTGGGAATAAACACACTTCCTACAAGGTAGGCGCCCTTGCTCTAGCCCAATCTTTCTGTGGTTACGACAATAAATACTCAGATTTCTTATTCCTGTTCCTGATCCCTTCAAAACAATGCATGAATTACAAAAATGGACTTTAGAAAGTCTGGTAAAAACATTGATGACCTATGGAATGAAATATTCCAAAAATCACCACACGAAAATTCCTGCGGAGGAACCCATTTCCTGAAAGTGGCCACAACTTTATATTTTAAGAAAGACCTTTCAGCCTTTGTGGAAGCAAAAGTTCTGAAGAAGGAACTTCGGGAACTTCCTCAAAAAGATTGTTCGTTTCAGCAACGATATCTACTTTCTACGTGTGTTGTGAACTTCCTGGTGGTTTTTTACAGCCTTCAAGTCACCGCTAGTGACTTTCGAAATGGAAAGGGTTAAACTTGTGTTCCTCTTTGCATCATACCCTGGGTTCCGTTCCACCAGAGAGCCTTAACAGCCACAATAAAAATAATAGATTAAAATGGAAAAAACTAGAAAGTTGTATCGGTCCTCGTGGGTTCTCTATTTTTCTTGATTTTGAGCGGCGAGAAATTGTTATCCAAAATCCACCTTGTGAGAAAACCCAGTAAGCAGCACTCTCTGAATATTGCGAAACAAAGAAATCATGTTTCTGAAAAGAGAAAGATTTGCCTTTCTGAAGAAGATTTTAAACCTCTGAGTTCACTCAATCAAATCAAAATAAACAGAGAAAGCAAAACATTATGTTCGGCTGCATTGAAGGTGTGAAATCTATTCTTAGATTGTGTACAGAAAATGTATCCTTTGTTTCACAAAATTCACCGGTGCAGTTCTGCTGGTTTCTGTTTCTAACTAGCGTCCGAAGGCATGTTTTTTGGAACAACGAAAAGTATGAACAAAAGCGAAGTTTATCGTCAGCTACAAGATTCAAAACCCGACTTTCTCCATCGAACGTACAGGAATTCTAACTTGTTGCTTGAGAGAAACCAAAGAATACTGAAACTACGACAGTTCCATTTACATAATATTTAAAAATAATTGCTATGATAGAATGAAATTTACAATCCTAAATTGTCCACAGTGACTACGTAAAAAACCATTTCGACAATTAAAAAAGAGACTGGGGAGAGCGGTTTGTTCTGGTAAATGGCGGACACAAATCTGGTAAATGGCTGCCACTGCCACGGAGATTCTACGAATAATTTTCTCTCTACAGGACTGTTGGCCTTAAATTCAAGGTTGAAATTAAGAAATGATTGCCCATATGTGGAAGCCAAAACGATGTCCCTTGACTCACATGCCTCGCAACGAAAGGGACACTTGTTCTCTCCAACCTAGACCTCAAATACGACAGCTTTGATGGGAAAGTATTTGTCATTTCCCTCGAAGTTGGACTGGACGATCAGACTAGACAAGATAAACAAATGTCTTAAAGGTGGTGTGAAACGAAAATTTTTATTGATGCAAATGAATAGCGCAATTGAATGATAAATAACGTCGTTTAAATTTTTTTGATACCTTCTTTCATTTTAGAGTTATCCACTGTTTTGTACGATTGGCTGATGACGTCATTTTGTTAGCAAAATGTAAAGAAAGTATACAAGGTTGGCCATGTTTCCAAAGAGAAATCTAATTAAAAAACTTTGTACAATCAACATGCCTTTCTAAACATCATATTAAGTCATGAGGCAATTTATATAACATCTATTCAGCTCAGCTGAAATATTTCTTACCACTGTAACCTTTCAAAAATCAGATACAGTTATATTTCCATATGTTATCCTAGTAATTTGCAAACAAAATGACGTCATCAGCTGCAACTTAATATCAGTGGATAACTTGAAAACGAAATGAGGTATCAAAAAAATCTAAACGACATTCTTTATCATTCAACTGCACTATTCATTTGCATCAATAAAAATTTTCGCTTCACACCACCTTTAAAGGTTCATGTCAATGTTGAAACGGCTCACGATGAATCTTAATCGTCGAAATGGTCTGCTGTATATCGGATATGTTAGCAATTACGCATATCTTGACCCGAAAGTATTGCAGATAAACCAATTTCATCTTGCTAGAGTAAACTGAAAAGAACTAACTTGTCAGTTGAGTCTGATCTGACCTTAAAGGTTCTTTTCAATTGATTCTGATCTTCCTACTTATAAGGTGATTTCGAATGATGACGAGAGGTTACTATACTGTAGCATCATCGTCTAGCTAATCAACATTTGTAAGGCCTAATAAAGAGCTCACATTTCTTCAGCGAACAACGTAAAAAGATATGTTATTTGGAGAGCTCAGCGGCTAATCTCCTCAAATCTGGAATCATAGATGAACTGAAGAGAGTAATTTTTATCGAATGACGAAGCAAAGTTCGTCGTCTTAATTTTGCGTAGCGAAAATTAGCATAGAAACATCAACAAATAACGAGAGAACCCATGTCATTTAGATTTGCGTCGTCGCGAAACTAAATCAGTGCCAAGATATCAACGAATGACGAAGCAAAGTCTTAACACTTTCACTCTGCGTCGCAAAAATAAATCATCATAAAACTCCAAATCTAGGCAATAAAACTGATCTTTGTAAAGAAAACAGACTTCAGTTCATCCTAAATTTTTAGGTATATCTCTTTTTTCAATTTGTTTGCAATCTGTAGGTATATCTTTGATTAAAATCCTTTCAAAATTACACGAACTGGTAGGCCTCGCTTGAGGCCAGTCCAGTCATTAACGAAGCTTCTACCCTTGTTACCCTGTGAGCTACTCTATGAATGCAATACATGCTCTGATACAGTAGATGAAAACAAAACACACGAAGTTAATAGGGTCTATACTGGCTAATATAGTCTAAAACCATACGGTAAAATTCGTAAAAAATTATAAACTATAATCACAATCGTGATCAGAACTAAATGAGCAAATATGAATAATGTTCAAAACATGGAAATTGGTTAAACAGTGGATTAACTTAATTAAATAGATGGCACGATGAAAAGTGATATGTACTTCTAACCATATAATTTATCTTCAAAATGCTGAACTAATTTTACTTCTACACATATTGTGTTGATTCTACAATTAAATAAGTAAGCCATCTTACTAATCTACATGTTCAATCTTTTAAAGCAATGCTACATCCTACATATTTTGTCCCCGGTTGCGGGGTACATGAGAGCTCGACTGTCGCCCGGTTTGATGAATTTTGAAGGAAAACTTCCAAGATTTCAACTATTTTCATCATTCGCAAAGGTAAGCAATAACAATTCTGGATAAATGCCTCTGTCGTGGACAATCTACATTATGAAGTCTATAGGACTTAATCCAGTTAGAGAGAAGTTTGGTCAAAATTGTAAGAGCCTTTTTGTAAATCGTAACTTGCAAATTGGAACCAGCCAATTTTCGGGGGAAAAGAAAAAGTGGTTTGGTATGAACAATCACAACACACGAAAGAATTGGCTTGCATGAAGCATTGTAAACAGCAAGTTTATGGTATTTCAAATTTCTTTCTAAAAGGTGCAGAGGAGAGGTTCAAAAGGCCAAGCTTTGCATTAAAGTTGATATTTTAAAAGGCGGTAGATATGGAAACATTGTTCTGCTGCTGTTGGCAGTGCTGTAAGCATGGCAGCTTGAGGATGGAGGATTGGGTGCCACCGGAAGTGTTAAAACAGTTACAGTTTTATGGAAATCAACTTTAATAGTTTTAACCCTTTATGTCCACTATGTTTAAGTCTCTTGGGATTGTCAACTGTTTTTATAACAACATGGAATGTCAATAAAATGAAGTTTAATATGATCGTCGTCGCTTGTTTTATTCTCCGTTTTATCATCAAAACTGCGCTTTCCAACGAACCTTCATAATGTGCCACGAATCTTCATTTTACTTAGGCCCGATCAAAATGATATTTGTTTGCAGAAGAAACTTAAAACCAGAATAGTTAAAACAAACTAAATCATCAAAATGTCATGAAGTGCCTGATATTGTTTTAGAATACTCGGAGTAATCTGCCTAGAAGATTTATATGGCATCTCAGTTTTCGATATGCAAGCTACGTGTCCATTCTACAGTATTCCATCGCTAACTACTCTTAGTTTGAATAATATATGCAGATGACTTGCTAGGCAGTATAATATGTGCGTTGGTTACATATAAGGCTTTTATCGTTTATAAAGTTTCTTTCCCCCGTAGTGCAAATACGCAGTGAAAATATGTCTTTTGATTGTCATTGATTTCACTGATTGAGTATGAAAAAGTTTAAATGCTTGTGAGACCGTATTTTTCTTAAAATAAACCTTTTAGCTATTCTGAAAAGTATCAGAATCGAACAACATTTTGCTACATTTTGTAGAATTGTCGAATGTGCACAAGAGTGATAGAAGCTCTAACGCCACTTGATTGAACTTGCGTATAAAAATGTATAAAAATAACGCTCGATCCACGCTCTTTTATAGAATAGCTGAACGGTGTAGCTAGCATGTCAACATAGATACAAAGATTTGTTTGGTAGCAATCCGTCGTTTCGTCCTTGATTACGAGTAATTTCATGAAAGCCATCAATTTCAGAGAACAGGCCTAAATCCTTGATCAAATTTGCTAAAAATATCGGCTCACAAACATCGCACAACGTTGATTTATTCACCAAGTACTTCAGAGGCATGCAATCAATATAAATTTGCAACCACGATCTGCGGCTTTCATAGTTTAAATACTAGATTCACTCACCGGTATAATCTTCTGGATTCCAAAGCTTCCGGGTATTTCTCCATCAGGTAAAGCAAAAGGCGGTCAACGTAACTTTTTAGTTCTGTGTTTTCTTTCTTTAGCACTGCAAACAAGAAAGAGACGTGTCATCAAGATGAATCCAAAGGCGAACTTCAACATAAATAAAGCTCGGTAAAGCAAGGCTACATTTTATTCAATTCAATTCAACTTTTTTCATAGAAGACAGGACTAAAAGTTATTACAGGTATATATAAAAAGATCTGTATCCTATACGACCAAAGTAAAGCAAAGTAAAGTGTTCCTTTTTTATACAGTAAAGCTGCGCCTTAAAGAAATCAACATTTTTATCTCAGCCAATTGTTTTCCTTCATCACTTTATTGTTTTCCAATTGTTCTAAGAAGAATTCAAAGTCGGAAACGTGAGAAAGGTTGCAAAACTAGTTTGTTTTCTCAGCTTTAAACTAGAATTCGAATCATTAAAGGCAATGTGTCCATATCAGCACATTCGCGTATACAGTTTTGTTAAAATATGCTGACACGACGCTGACGAAGAGCCTTGAAGAGCGCGCAGTGATTGGCAGAATCACACTGATCACATGCAAACTAAAATTCAGCTTCGAAAGCGCAACCGCAAGTAAGTCATCGGTCTGCTTAGATCACTCCTTGCTACGTAATTAGCTCAACTCCTTTACCTTTACAAATGTTGTTTCATTAGTGATTCTGAGGCACTTTTGACATCTGTCATGTAATTCTTTACCTAAGTATTTATATTTTTATTGTGGTTGGAATTGTTTTACCATAAACAAATATCATATGAAACTGGCGCACCCCCCCCCCCCCCCCGCAAAGCCGCTGTACTCACATGGACACATTACCTTTAAGTCCATCAAGTACTTTTGATGTTATGAATTTTCGAAAGCGGTAAATCTTTTCTGGCTTACTCAGTATAACGGCAGTGTATCTAGCGTTAAATTACCTTCAACTTCATTCGTCAGGCTTTCAACTTCTTTTCTCCAGTCAGGTGATGGCGAAGGTGACGGAGACCGTGGTGGTTTTTTATCAAGAACATTGCCTGAAATCAAAAGAAAATGCTGTAAACTTAACACAAATCCCAAGAAAATTATGAATAACTCGAGACTAACTAACGTAATTCTGAAATGCCAGATATTCAAAGCAAATTGTTTCTACGGGATGAGTCAATAAAAACAATAGCAGTTCTAAAGGCCATTGCTCCCTAGATATCAAGACGATAATATTGGGAAATATTTCATTCAATAGTGGACATGTTCAAATAACTTTTAAAATTCACCTGGCTGAAATCGGCTACTCAAGGAATAACACGTGCTAAAGCATGTAAACGTCAGTGCTGCGAGGCAGATCATCATCATCATCATCATCATTAATTGATTTTACGTAGGCTACATTAAAGAAGAATAGCTAAATTACAGCTAATTTAGGTCTAGATAATCTGGTCGTGATTTTAGGCCTGTTTTGAAGGTTTCTTGGACGGAATTTCTTGTAACATCCCTCATATTTTCAAAAGAGAATGGCTGATTTCAGTCAGGTAAACTTTAAAGTGGATTTGAACACGTCGACTATTGAATATACTTACCAATATCATTGCCCTGATATCCAGGAAGCAGTAGCTTTTGAAACGAGAATTGTCATTGAAGGTGAAGGTGAAGTTGCGTTTTTCAGCGCCAAGCGCTGGGATCGCAGAAATAGAGCAGACCTAATCGAGTCCGCGACCCCTTGTCATGACGCTCAAGTGGTGGGGTCCTACCGGGTATCGAACCCACGCCGCCTGACTGTTCTGGCTGCAAAGTCAGAGGATTACACCACTGCGCCACAACACCTTCATTATTACTCATCCGTCACCCGCTATACCTAACACTACTAAATCGTTGCACAACCTTTTACGTAAAGTGCTACAATGCATGAGTTAGGCAGATCATCATCATATAGACCAAAAAGGAAGGAAACAGCATCATTATTTTAAAAATCGCTTTCAATGCTGGGTAGCCAATTTCTTACGCACCACCCTTCGACTAAAGTCAAGGTGATATCTTTAAATATTTGGCACACAATCAATAGACCTTTTAGCTATTCTACAAAAGGGCCTGGATCGAGTGTTATTTTTATACACTTTTACACGCGAGGTTCGATCGAGTGGCGTTAGAGCTTCTATCGCTACTGTGCACGTTCGAAAATTCTACAAAATGTAGAAACATATCGTTCGATTCTGATTCTTTCCAGAATAGCTAAAAGGTCTATTTGGCGAACTTTAGAACATAGACAAGCCATACCTCTGGCAGAATCAAATTGCTTACCTAGCGAAAAACGCCTTCCATTTTGCGTCTTTTTCTCTGGTTTCTCCGGGGTAATATTTTGTATCTTGCGCACCTTGGGTTCACCTTCATTTTCAGCCTCTTGTCTACTTCCTTCAACTGCTATGTCCTCTTTCTCAAACTCAAATTTTATTTTAGATATGCATGTCCCTCCTGATCCAGTTGTTACAACGATTGGACCAACTCCTTCTCCAGGGGGAGTTGTACACATAAGCTTTTCATGAGACATATACTCCATAGTTGCCAAGCAATCATACTCTGCAACTTTCAATTCAGTTACATCTTTTTTACTATTTCCAAGATTTCTTCCTGTGATCTGTATGAGTGTACCCCCTGATGCAGGCCCTGATATAGGAGTTATAAGCTTTATTTCAGGGGGCTGGAATAACTTTTCTGTAACAGGAGACAAGTCGTTAAGGCTAGGAGATCTGTCAGTTCTTGGACTCAAGGAGAGTTCTTTCTTTGGCGGCAGCAAAAAAACACTAGATGCATGTTTGAGACCTGATGAATTGTTTTTAGATCTTCCTAAAGTCTTACTGAAAGATGGTTTGTACTTAGTTGCTCCTAAATCTTCTACAGAAACAGACCCTTTCATAGATGTTCCCCCATATTTTATTGAGCCTTTCCTTCCTCTCTCCTCGGCTAAATGCTTAATATTCAACTTCTTCTTAAATTTGGAGAAATTTGATTGTTTTTCATCTGCATCAAATTCATTATATTCTTCAATCCAACAATCAATGCATATTTCGCCACTTGGGTTTAAATTACGTCTGTGTGGACCTATTGTAACCCATTTAAATGTGTGTTCCTCATGTGGAATCTCCGTTAAAGGAATCCGAATTTGTCCCAATGTATCATCTTTGTCTTTTACTGTCAGCTTCAAGGGTGCTTTTGGATCAGAAATTTTGCTGCAACAAAATTTAACAGAATTAATAACATATGAAAGATATCCTCTTGTAATTGAAATAATCTCAAAGTTGGGACTTCACTCTTGAATTTCGGCGTTTTGAGAGCTGCCTGTATTGATTTACAACGTGAAAGAGGACACGAGAAGGAGTGCCCAAAGGGGTAGGTTGCATGTCTCAAATTTAGGATAAAATAAATGTCACATCTTTCGTGAAACAATGCATTTAAAAAACAATATCTTGCTTCATCCCCATAAATTGAGCACTCCAGCACTGCATACAGTATATATTTGTATTTTAACACCACAAGTTTATCAGGATTCTTAAGAGATGTTCCAGAAGTTCTCAATTGTGCTCTTGTAAAAATTCTTCAGAGGTATGACAGAGCTCTTATTTGTGCCACTGAAGGATTTTTGAGTCCCGAAAATTTTTCCGCATAAGGTAAAAAATTCTTTGGAAAACTTTTGCAAGAATCGTTGTTGTGTTTGATTTCTTTCCATTTGAACAATAAATATTTGGAATCTGTCAAGAATTGCCTCTTTTCAAGCAAACATTCTTAAAAGGACAAGTCCAGGGCTGAGAGCCAGCCTACCAACTGCTGCCGCAAATTCTTAACTAAACTTTGTTCGATCTTTTGAGGTTCATAGCAACCGTAAATTCAATAAAGATTCAGATATTTTAGGCCAAATCTGGTCGCTGTATCACACATTTCTTTCACGAACACACGATAAAGAGGCTGAGGTGAAAAAACAACAGAAGGCCATCATTGTTGTTGAAAGTGAAGTCAGAAGACACAGATTATTTGCGCTTTTATGACATCATTTCGCTCAGGTCGCTTCTTTCCAATAAATACGCAATTTCGCAGTGAAAAGACGAAAAATGGCAAGCAAAAGTACGACACACACCATTCATAACAGTATAATCTTGTATTTCATCATTAATCATACCAACCCCCGACTTGTCCTTTAAGAATTGAAAAGAGTTGGGGGGCATTATTAAATTCTTCCCCTTCTTTACAGTACATGCTTTGTGCATATCAACATGATAATGAATTCTTAAGAACTTTCAATTCTGCACATTATGAAAGAATTCTTGAGCCACATGAAAGACTGTAAATCTTTTTCAACGACATCTAAAGAGAATTCTTAGGCAGGAAAACCTCACAAGCCCTGCACTGTAAAGAATTATCTTGAGTGCTACAAAAATAAATTTCCTATGAAAAATAAATCTTTGGATTAAAAACCTGAGCTTCTTTGAAGAATTATCATTGTGTATTTGAGATCCCATTTAATTGTTTTTATCAAGTGGAATGAACAAAGAAGATAACATGAACAGCTTACAATGTATTCTCTTCATTCCATTTTGGATTTCTGTCTTTGACTTGAGCTGTGCAACACTTGCTTTTGCCAAATCCAAAAACAACCCATGCTGTTGGAATGCCTTGAATTAACAAAAAATATTTGTCAAATCTTGAAGATTTCTACCGGGTGCTCTAAAATAAACTATGCACGTTTGGCAGGCCACAATAAATCGTACACTGGACTGATTTTGAACATTTCTGACTAAATCTTTTAGCAGAAAGCCTGATGAATTAGATTCTAGGAATTTTTTGCAAATTTTTCCATTTTCAGTTTTTGGAGGTAGAAGCGAGTTTCTTAAAATGTTCGCTTTCGAACACATTGAAAACGATAAAAAAATGTTGATCAAATTTTAAAAGATTCAACATGAATGAACAAAGAGACGTACAGCAGATTACAATTGGTCGATTTTTAAATCGCAAATCACCACAAACAAGTTCTCTCTTTGTCCATTCATGTTGATTCTTTAGAAAACTTGATCAATACCTTTTGACTGTTTTCAGCGTTTTCAAAAATTAAAAAGACTGAAAATGAAAAAATTGCAAAAAATCCCAGTATCTAATTCAGGCTTTCTGCTAACGATTAAGTCATAACTCTTAAAATTCGGTCCAGTGTATGACTTATTGTGGCCTGCCAGACATGCATAGTTTATTTTGGCACACCCAGTATAAATTCACCAAACTGCTGTAATAGATAAAATACAGGCCTTGAGTACAGGATGTCCAATAAAATTGTGCCCCATTTGTGCAGCTGCTGTGGACAACTATAGTATCAATTGTCCATTTTTTACAGCTGTCAATTGTCCCATTTTTTACCGCCGTTACGGTGGATAAGGCTTCTACTTAAAGCGAGTTTAAGACCTTGTTTCAGTCAGATAGACAAGTAAATAAAGTAAAATATAAGCACTTTGATGCGAATTGAAATCAGCACGACATTTTGAGCACAGCCCGTTATCAAGTCATACTTCAATTCTCGTCAAAGTGCTTACATTTTACTTTTGTTACTTGTTTATCTTTGTGCAATTGCACTACACGTAACAAGAAGATTTTTCTGACTTATTTGAATAAGTCTGACATGTGGTTGCTGATTTAGAGTTGATTTAGATTCAGAGGAAATACAAAATAAATGGTTGCCTGAAAACAGCCTGAAAATAGCACTCCTTAAGTTTGTTTCCTACCAGTGAGTGTCAAAATGTACTTTAGAAAAAAGGGTTCTGCATTGTACTGATATTAGCATTGTCTGATAGATAAACAAATTATCAATTCTTATAAAATGTAGAAAATTAATCAATAAGTTTCATTTGAGAAAGTGTAGTTTGTATGTATGTATGTAAAATTTTGCCACAACTAAAAATTAAGTGTAATATAAAAATTTACGAAAAGAAAGAAAGGCTATTTACGTGTGTATAATGTAATAAAAACTAAGATCTAGTATAAAAACACCCTTAGTCTAAAATGGCAGGGATAGCATTAAAAGGTCAGTACAACCTTGCTTCCATAATGGTCTCTCCAGGGGTATTACAGAAAAGAGAAAACAGACAAAAATACTTTGTGTTGAAAAGTAGAAAGTAATGGCAAATTCTTACAATTGTTAAACAGCCTGTTGTGCCTGTTATTTTTGCAGTTTTTAGAAATTTAATGATATATACCGGGTGAGCCAGAAAAAAGTTCCCACTTTCGACAGGCTGTGATAAATCATACAGGACCAATTTCAAATATTTTTGGTTTAATCTTTTGTCAACATCCTATATTATTCTTGGTTATTTTTTGTTGATTTTTCAGATGCCTGGTTATTGATACATTTACGATTTCTTGAAATTTTTTTGCCTGCGGACTGCCCAAAAACAGCGAAAAACAGTGATCAAATTTCCTAAAGACTGAACTTGGCGGAATAAAGGAAGTGCTCCTCGAAATGACAGGGAATTTGGAATGGATTATGTCGTACAAGCGGTCGTTTAATAATTGCACAACATTGGCATCACTTCAGTTTTTTATTACTTCTTTGAAAGGATACTTGCTAGCTACTGTTGTTTGTGTGTGTGTAGGGAATTAAAAAACATTCCACACCAGCGTGTAGATTTAGGACTTTTTGATGCAAAGACATTTCCCTACAGGCGCAAACTACAGTGGCTAGCAAGTATCACTTCAAAGAAATTATACAAAACTGAAAGTCTTTGTATTGATAAAAGTGATACTGATGTTGTGCAATCATTAAATGACCACCTGTGCAACATAATCCATTCCAATTCCCTAGTCATTTCAAGGAGCACTTTCTTTATTCTGCCAAGTTTAATCTTTAGAAAATTTGATCACTGTTTTTCAATCGTTTTGGGTAGTCTGCAGGCAAAAAAAATTTATAGAAATCGTAAATATATCGATAAGTAGGCATCCAAAAAATCAACAAAAAATAAATAAGAATAATATAGGATATTGACAAAAGATTAAATCAAAAATAATTTAAATTGATCCAATGTATTGTTTATCCTGGCCTGTCGGAAGTGGGGACTTTTTTCTGGCTCACCCGGTATAAGGGCTGTTTTCTTGATTTTGGAGGTCAGAAATTAGTATAGTATCAGGGAAGGCTTAAAGGTGGTGTGAAGCGAAAATTTTTATTGATGCAAATGAATAGCACAGTTGAATGATAAAGAATGTCGTTTAAATTTTTTTGATACCTTCTTTCATTTTTGAGTTATCCACTGTTTTGTACGATTGGCTGATGACGTCATTTTGTTTGCAAAATGTAAAAAAAGTATACAAGGTTGGCCATGTTTCCAAAGAGAAATCTAATTAAAAAACTTTGCACAATCAACATGCCTTTCTAAACATCATATAAAGTCATGAGGCATTTTATATAACATCTATTCAGCTCAGCTGAAATATTTCTTACAACTGTAACCTTTCAAAGATCAGATACAGCTATATTTTCATACGTTATCCTAGTAATTTGCAAACAAAATGACATCATCAGCTGCAACTTAATATCAGTGGATAACTTGAAAACGAAATGAGATATCAACAAAATTTAAAGGACATTCTTTATCATTCAACTGTGCTGTTCATTTGCATCAATAGAAATTTTCGCTTCACACCACCTTTAAGTAGAAACTTTCATGCAGCACTTACTATCACCCTTCTTCGATTTGAGGCATTTTCCACCATATACTGTCAAACAAGAGAAATATTGCATTAATACACCAAGGATATGAGAAATTTTAAATCATACGCAATAGGGGTTATTCCAAAATATCAAAAGACACCCCCGGGCTGTCTGGGGGGATGGTCAGGGTAGGAATTGAATGAGACATTGGAGGTTCTATTTCTTTCGTGCACATTCAAACATTCTGTTGGTACAAAATATATCCTTTTTACAGGTAAAATACCAGTATAATTCTTACACCGTGATTGCACAGTGCCATAATAATATTTGTCAAATTGAATGCAATCCTTTATTGTTTTCAGGACTTTACCAATAATCTCTCTCTTGCAGCATTAAATGTGATCTGTGTGGATTGCCTTGCTGTTTTACCTGCTGTCAATACAGTCCATACCGTAAAAGCTCTGTTTTTAGACCTATCCCCCTTTTAAGCCCCTTCTCTAACAAGCCTCTCCCTTCTAAATGAAAATGTTAATAAGTCCGTCTCTCTATTTAGCCCCCCCCCCCATTCCATTTCAAATGCCAGAGGTTATCAAAGACTTTTCCATTTAGTTAGCTAAACGAGTGTGTAAGTCGATTTTGATATGGCATGGGATAGAAACTGTGTTGAATTTGTGTGTTTGACAGTGTTCGACTCGCAAAAATTCAAACTTGTATGTTGATTGTGCAAAATATAGCAAAATATGGGGTAAACGAGAAAAACTAAAAAGCTATAATTCATATCCTCGTCATTTGACATTATGAATAAGCCCCCCCCCCTTTCTAAACGAGTCCCCTTGCCCTTTATTTTTTTACGGTCCAGTCCAGATTGCTGGTGGTGGTATCGATGCGAGGAAAGGAATGGCCTTCAGTTCACGGAAATTTCCTCATTTTCAAAAAGCCTGAAAAATACGTAACGCATTCACACTAACAATAACTCACCTACAACTGTTACAGACTTTGGTGTAGGCATTTTGCCAATCAATGTCTTCACTTTTCTTCAGTTGAGTGCGAGCATAGAAATTTAGGCCCACCACATTCTTCACTCAAATTTTCCTTCTTGAAACCACACTGACCCTCTCTGGTGTTAACAACTGTTTTGAAGCAAGCTGAATCGTTCGTTGAACATTTATTTCAGCTGTTTAATGATTTAAGCCTTCTCCTTGGTTACAAAATTGCTTCTATGCGCTACAACCGTGGCTCGGCCTGCACCTCTGAGTTTCATTCTCAAAATAGTTTGCTCTTTGTTGACCACAGACCGATCTTCAGTTGTCTTCACTAAATGTCATACGTAACTGGCATAATTAAACATATGTCTAAATGTTAACTGTACACGTAACTTTAAAGAAACGCAATTACCAGATCGCAAAAAAATAAGAAGCTCAAGTACTGGGAAAATAGAGCTTAAAGAAAGTTCTTATTGCTGTAAAGGAAATTCTTGGCATATTTTCATTTTATTTTCACTTGTTTTCTAAATCATAGGAAACACTGTATTCAAAACATGATCATTTCAAGAAACTTTCAGAACTGGCTCAAATTGCTAACTTCTCATATAGAGATACGTGTACTGGTTTCATTCTATTGACTATGTTTCATACGAGAAAATTAGATAATAGCACAGGCAAAATTCTCAACATTGAAGCATTTGAAACATGCAATCCTTATGAAAATTACGTGAAATTTCTCAAGAATCATGAATTTCCTAACTGCTTCTCAAAGAAAGAATAGATTAAATAAATAGAAACAAGACATACAAGACAGTTTTCATCGAAGGGTTTCCATCAGAATTTCAATAAAATAGTAAAATGTGGTCCACCGAGAGCCTTCCCCAGTTCAACCAACTGCACAAGTATGACATTTGTGAATCCTCTATTTACTGTATTAGGAATGTTGATTCTCCCCCGCAGCAATGTTTACAAAATGCGGAAATGAACGATCCGATGCTATGACGGTTTCAACATTCTTGCAGAATGGAATTAGCCAGGAAATTACTTTAACATTCATTAACGTCTAAATTGCATACACACCGTTTGCATTTTACCACACCTACTACTACATTCGGGATAAAATTGATTAAATTTTCATTTTGTGGAACATCATGTAATGAAAAGAACGGTATTTGAAAATGTGAACACACCGTTTCTATCAGCATTTCTGCTAAATTCGTGCTTTTGAAACATATACATATGTAATGGAATCTGTGTATTCAACATGCATACACAGCAGACCACAACACCTTGGGGGGCACTTGACTTTTTGTATGGGGGTGTGGCCACGAAATTTTGTTTACCCTGCTCCAGAACTTTTCGCTCCAAATGATAATTAACCGATTCTAGAAAAAGTTGATGAAAAGAATTCTCCAGAACATGAAAATTTGACCGAAAAACGAACAGATCTAACGAAATATCTCCTTTTGACATGTTTTGATAATCTGCGCTAGAAAAAACGGGTGAAAACGATACTCAGAAAAACGCCACAACCCCGTCGCACAAATATACAAAGTACCCCTCAAGCACAGTACTTCATTTGGGATTATGTTTTTTGAGCTTTTTATATTGCCCATTCCATGCATTTTTTGGACCTGTTTCATTGGTCCTGTATCTATTTTGATCTATATTGATCCAACGATACAGTTAGTTGGTCGTTTGTTACGAACAACCATAGATTCTGTCGCGGATTCTGTTCAAATAGTGTTCATTTTCTATTTCATTCGGGTTCTAAAAAATGAGTGAAGCTCTCAAAGGCAGTCCTTCACTCCCATCTGAACCAATCACCGAGAAAACCGGCTAGTGTAAAATGCAGGATACGTAAGTCACCGCGGCAGGTCACCATTACCCTCAAGGGCTCCTAGAGTGAACAAAGGAATTCATTTGTGCAGGAGGTACAAGAGCCGCCATTGTATAAAAGTATTTGTTAATTGAACAATTCGGTACAACACAAGGGTGATATAAATTATAATCGCTCAATGAAGGAATCCTTTGGGAGGATTCGAGAGCCAGCCGCTATTGTATAAAAAACATGTGGAAATGTGTTTGTTAATTGATAGAAGTATTCGGCATAATACAAAGGCGAAGGGTGTTAAAGGAATGTTTCGATTTTCCCTCAGGCATTACATAGTTGCTGAACAAACAAGAATTCTTCAAGATAAGGAAGCCGCCATGCCATTGTATAAACGTGGGAAATATATTTGTTAATTGAAGTATTCGGCACAATACAAAGGCGAAGGGTGTAAAGGAATGTTTCAATTTTCCCAAAGGTATTACATAATTACTGAACCAAATGGATCTTCGTGTGTATAGGATAAGTGAGCCGCCATTGTATAAACGTAGGAAATATGGCCTGGATCCAAGTTTCTCATAAACAATCCATTATTTGACGCCATCTTCAACCTCTGTATACAAGAACACTTTTCAAAATGAAAAAGAAAAAGT
This sequence comes from Aurelia coerulea, assembly GCA_039566865.1. NCBI lineage: Eukaryota > Metazoa > Cnidaria > Scyphozoa > Semaeostomeae > Ulmaridae > Aurelia > Aurelia coerulea. Next base: position 25,436,224 of record CM076950.1, on the reverse strand, counting down.
ACACGATTGTTTATAAGAAACTTGGATACGCGCTTGGATGTCCTGCATTTCATACTAGCCGCAACAAGAGCAGATTTTGTAATACAATAGCAAAAGTTGCGTTTGATTGACACCTCAATTCAAAGCGATTAGCGGATGCAGACAAAGGAAATTCTCTCAACCAATAATTCAAAACAAACAAAGCCGCAAAAGTTTCCCCAAAACTGGTAGGGCAAACTCTCGCCTTGTGCAAGCGAAAGATGGTTTTTAAGGGAAGTTATGTGCTTATAGCGAAAGAAGAAGGGTAAATCTAAAGTTCTGTTGCTTAGATTATATTTATTTGATTCAGGAGCGGAGCAGAAGGCATTGTAATTCTCGCGTCTTTAGGGCTTAAAATGAAACGATTACAAAACAGCTCCTAAATCAAATAAACATAATCTAAGCGACAGAACTTTAGATTTACCCTTCTTCTTTCGCTATAAGCACATAACTTCCCTTAAAAACCATCTTTCGCTTGCACAAGGCGAGAGTTTGCCCTACCAGTTTCGAAGAAACTTTTGCGGCTTTGTTTGTTTTGAATTACTGGTTGAGAGAATTTCCTTTGTCTGCAGCCGCTAATCGCTTTGAATTGAGGTGTCAATCAAACGCAACTGTTGCTATTGTATTACAAAATCTGCTCTTGTTACTCGCCGCTAGAAAACAAACTTGTACGCGAATAAAACGATTTTTCTCTGTTAGTTTTCCTTCTTAGCATTCGATATGATCAAATCTATACTAAAATTTCCATAAAGTTTCTTGAAGTGATTTCAAACCATTACACAAACTCGTTTATTACATAAACTTTATACAAACAGAGACGATATTTATTTATTCATTTTTAATTTATACAAATTAGTAGTTGTTGGTTGGTTATAAAATTATGTTCTGTTGTTTATGTAATACTTTGAGCCTGACTAAATGTACAACAGTTCTATGCTATTGAGAATTTCAATAAACCAAAGTAAATTTTAAATTTAACTCTTCATCGACGAAATATCTCTCAAGTAAAAAGGCCAGCGGCAAGACAAGGGGTAAGCTAAAGAAAAGACAATGACGGTAAATATGGCGGAGAGAGTTTTTTACTGAGGTGAAAATCACTCCAAAAATAAGAGAACGAAATTTTATGATTTTAAAAATCTCTCAGATTTGTCAAAGATTTTTGTGAGACTTTAGTGAGGCTTTCAAAGAAATATAAGATTTCTTAGACTTTTTGAGACTTACAGATTTTCGAGATCTTTAAATAGTTTCGAGATTTTCAAAGAAATTACGAGATTTTGCAAGGTTTTGCCGATTTAAATGATTTTTTAGATTTATAGAGATTGTCCAAAGATCTTATTTCGAATTTTTATGAGTTGTTGGCGAAGATTTCTCGGCTTTTTCTAGGTCTTCAAAGATATTCAAAGTTTTCGAAGAACGGAAGAACATTTCAACTTAAGTAAAGCTTTTCTATTGAGTTTAACTACACTGCGGTGCGCCTCCATTGTTTCCGTTTAGGCCAAGTTAGATTTTCAGACTGTCTGAAACTGCAGCGTGCCCGCAAAGGATCCTGGGTGCCAATGGTGTGATTGGTCATTCTATACCTATCAAATTCTAAAATCAATACATAATTCTAATCAAATCTTAAAAATGGGAGGTTCGAATTTAATTTCAACTCTAAAGACATCGTTGCAAAGGTGTCGTTGAACCTTTGTTTATGGGTAATAGGACACAATACAGTTATATTTAAGCAGGCTCAATCAACTCTTTTTCTTGTCAAACATCCTTTTATAATTCACACATTTGCTGTTGTTTTTGTCGTATTGCGGTGTTTCTACCTTCAAATTTATCCCTTTATATGTCAAGAAACATATATTACAGGTCCTTGCATGATAACAGATAGTTTTACTTGCGACCAAGTCAACCTGCTAAAATATCAGTTGATAAAATTTTAATCTAGTTATTAAAATATTGGTTGCACCAAAGAAATAGGAAACAAATTAAGAAACTTTAGTTCTAAAGAGCAAAATCTTCATGCGACTTGAAGAAAGTTTCAGTACTATTATGGGCTGATGCAAGTTTCGTATAAAAAAATCAACTAGCAGATTTGTTTCTGAACTTGGCTCAAAGAACTTCAAGTCAAAATAAACTGTGACAAGTAGCTCTATCAAGACTAAATACGTCAACTTTAAAATCCAGTCTTGGGATGACATGGACGTGCCACCCAACTTTTAAGGGAAGACGCGGACCCATGTTTAAGGATTTTAGATTGATTTTCATACCATTTTCTAAAAGGATTTTGCTGGAATCAAGAAAATCAAGCCAGAAAATCAAGTTTAAATACAGTTATGAAGATAAAGTTACCATCAACCAAGTTTCAGAATTAAAACGAAATCCAATGTTAGAGATGAAAAATTCAACAATGATTTTGTTACAATTCAAAAAGCCACTTATCTCTAGTGGAACAGTTACATTTTGAGACCCATATTTAGGGATTTTCCAGGTTCAAAACACATCCTTATGGGCTCTTTGTGTGGAAGTTACCCGTTGCTCTTTATATGGAAGTTACCCCCGTCCCCCACCGGGACCTGGTTAGGTGTATCTGGTCCCGAAGTCTCCCTTTGAATACAATTGAAAAAAGATCAGTATCACCTTATACGCACTATTTATAAGAAACTGTTTCTTACTATTTTCAAAACTCTCGTCATGAAACTTTCACAAGACCACAAGAGGTACACAGTACAAGTAAAGAACTCGACGAAACTCCTGAGAAACTATTGAGTAACTTTGAGCAGTCAGATAATGAGAATTTTAAAGAACTTACAGTTGTGGTTTGAATTCTTGATTTCAGATAAAAAAATACATGTAATGAAGCTTGAAGCTTGCATTTTGCTTGAATGACCAATTATTGAAATTGCAGCTTGTGAAGAATACGAGCAAACACAGCTTCGTGAAAATATGAGATTTTCTTGCGTCGCTTTTGATGCAGAATTCGTTAGATAAGGTTTCTGGAAAAGTTAGCATTGGTATTAAATCTTTAAAAGCGATTGCATGAATGGTCGATGCATCTTTCGTTTGACTTAAAGCCTTAAAAGGAACTTGGTTTTCTTGCTGTGTCGGATTGAAATTAAAATGTTCATAATGGCCATTTTTCAAAATGCACAAGCGCAGTGGCTGATCACACGTAGAAATAGCGGGCCATGTCCTATAATTTATTAATTAAATGCAGCAGAAATACGATGTTTCAATCAAGTCGTTCTTCTGCCTAACTACGCTCCTTTACCTTACTCTCACATCTGATGAAGAGCAAAGCTCGAAACGTCGTTATCTATAACTTTATGAGTACATTGTCGTTTTTTTTTCAAATAATTACTTGATTCTTCTGCCGTTTGATACGACAGAGCTCGTGAACTCCTGCCGATTTATCCATTCAAAACGGCAGAAGTTTTCAGCAACATCTATTAAATTTGACGAGGGGCATATCACTCTGTAGAAATCTCGTACATCTTTGGCAAGAATCCTTCTGTTTTCAAGAAAAATCCGCAAAAAATCGCAAGGAATCCTATGGTTTTACAAAATCTCGTACGGCATTTCGGAAGAGTGATACACCCCTCGAAATTTGACAGGCAAAAAACGATGCTTAAACTGGGCCTGAAAGGCTTGAAAGGAACGTCGGGTATTTTTCCATTATTGTTTATTGGCAACCTTCCATTCTGCGAATATTTTCAGAATTACGGTGTTCTGCTTTTTATTGAAAGAATTCACGAGAAGCAATGAAAATATCAAAATTGTCGTGAATCCAAAATTGATGTAGGACAAACAGTACAATCTTGAAGAAAACCATGAAGGTTCTTTGTGGCTTATGATCTCGCAATTTGATGACGTCAAAACTTGAATATTGTTTGTAACCAAGAAAATGCTGTCATTCTGAAACTAATTTGAGCATAAAAGATTCTCAATGAGCACTTACAGTTTTACAGTTAAGCCCGAAACTATTCACACCTATGCCAAATTCGGAGTATTTTCAATCGTTATATTTGCTAACCAATTCATAAGATATTTCATTCCTGGAAATGTCTCTTGTAGCACTTGTTTCAGCCTTTTATCACATTCTTACGAAACTTCAGCCACAATAAAATTGGTCCTCAAATAGAACGATGCAAAATACTCAGAATTTGGCATAGGTATGAATAATTTCGGGCTTAACTGTATAAAGAAGTACCTGAAGTTCCTTTCAAGCCATCAAAGCAAATGAAAGATGCATTGACCAATCGTGCAATGTTTTTAAAGATTCAATTCCTATGCTAGTCTGTCGTTGCATTTCATATAAGGGTTTTGTTCAAAGTTTTGTTTTTTGTTGTTGGTATCTGCTGACAACAGTGTGCCTTGAGCTGCTGTGTTGTGGGACTTGAAAGGTCCGTTGGCCGGTTGTCTTCCTTTTGTGTTGTACGGTGGCAAAAGGCTCAAGATACAAATACCTGGTCAAATGAGTTGGATATAAAGCCGTAAAAATCTTCATAGACTAACATTCTTATTTAGATAACTTGGCGTCGATAGCTGTTGACAAGACTTCAAACTAAATCCATCTTCCAATTACGATCTCATTGACGATATTCTTCCGTATAAATTAAAAACATAGAACAAATAAACTAAAGAAACTCTAAACTACTCTGAAAGACTATTCCTTGCCTCGACTTGAATATGCAAATGTGTGGGTTGTGAGGCAAGTTCTGGTAAAGAATGCCTTGACTGTAGCGCCGAGTGCACCAACTGTGTCGATGAAGGAAGATTCGAGCTTGACTTAGAACCTTCCAACTTTGCCGCAGAATGTACAGATTCTGGAGGAGGACTATTCGATTTTGGAGAAGATTGTACGGATTGTGGCGCAGAACTAGTCATCTTTGACGAAGAACGTACATAATTTGGCGTAGAACCATTCGATTTTGGCGAACAATGATTTGAACAAGTTATCGAATTATCCAACGGCGGCAACGATTTGTTCATGGCTGACACAGAAACTTTCGCTTTTTTCGCCGAATTTTTCAACGCCAGCGGTGAAGGATTCGACAAGGCAGATTCTATTTTACTAGAAGTCAATACTGGCGATGACTTTTCGAGTGGCGGCGACGATTTCGCATGTGGCGGCGATGATTTCGCACGTGGCGGCGATGATTTCACAAGTGGCGGCCATGATCTGTCCTGCACCGATGCCGGTGAAACAGTAATTTCGCTAATCGAAGTTTCTGCTGGCCTATTTAAATTAGCATCACCCGGCGTGTCTATAGAGTCTGTTGCTGAGTATGAATGCAACTCTATTGAAACAGTCTGAGGTTTCTCCATACTTTGCTTTCTGCGTCTCCAACGTTTATAAAGGGTTTGTATGGTAATAGCCGCTTGTACTTCTTGAATTTTTTGAGCAGTTGTGCTCGTAGTAGGGTCTTTCGCTCTTACTGGAAAAGCACTCAACAGCTTAGCTTCTATTGTACTTGAAATAAATTTAAATGTCTCTTCATCTGTCTCATCAAGATGACCGACTACGTTATGCTTGAGTGACGCTAGCAGCACATCTGCACAATGTATTTTATCATTGTCTCTGATCGGGATATCAAGCTTCAAACATGCAGCGTCATTAGGTTTTTGTATCTGTAAAGGCGGCTCTAACTCATCTAAGAAGTCAGATAGTTGCATAAAATCGATATATTGAGTTGCATGTGGGTCGTATTTCTGCCAGTAAGTGTAAAACATTTGTATATCATCGTCAGTAATCCCTATCTCCTCGTCCTCAGTTGCTTGGTTAAAATTCTCCAAAATAACTGCAATATACATATTGACAATCACCATAAACGTCACCAAAATAAACGTGACCATATAAACAACAGCTAATAACGGTTTACCGCAATTCCCGTTGGGTAGGCCCTTATATGTTGGGTCGCAATTTGGGGGTTGCACCATCAATGCATCTAATACCTCATTCCAGCCTGCTGATGTTGCTAATCGGAACAAAACTAACATGCTTTGGCCGAATGTCTCAAAATTGATCACATTATCAATAACCCCTTGCTTTTTCACATGCCCAAATGACGTCATACCGATGATAGAATATATAAACAAGGTTAGGAATAATAATGTGCCGATGTTGAATAATGCTGGCAATGAGATGAATAGAGCAACAAGTTGGCGGCGTATTCCTTTAGCTGCTTCGAAGAAACGTAATAATCGACCTATTCGTAAGACGCGCATCACACGCAAGACGTTTGGTGTTACCATCAAGTTGACGTTCATAAATTCAAGAATAATTCCTGAAAAATAAAAAAGAGAAATGAAATGTTGCAGGAAGAATGACGAGAAGAAGCAATGTAATTTGCTAAGGAGAAATACTTACATTTTTTATGATAATTTTCTTTGTCACTACTGTTCATTGATTCATTCGATCATTCATTCATTGATTCGTCCATTCATATACCGGGTGAACCAGAAAAAAGTTCCCACTTTTGAAAATTCATAGCATCAAGAGTACTGAATGGATTGGAATGAATCAATATTTGCTTGACAGCCAAAAGATCGAAGTATTTTTGCGATTTTTCTCGCTTTCTTATGAGCACTGGAAAAATTGGTAAATTCAAGTTTACAAAAACTTGGTGTTTGCAAAATGACTGAAAAAGGCCTAAAATACTTGATCAAATCATAAAGGACTCCTGGCTCAGAACAACAGAGAAAATGCAATTTTGCATGGGTGAGAGCTATCGTCTGCACATTTATTGCCATGGGATTGAAAATCTTTAGTATCTGTTTGAGAATCTATGTCTTATAACTCTTGGGAGAAGTGGAACGCCCGTGCGTATTGCTCTTTGTGAGAGAGTCCTAACGATTTGATCAAGTGTTTTAGGCCCTTTTCAGTAATTTTGCAACTATAAAATTTTTGTTAAGTTAAATATACCTATATTTGCAGTGCTCCTAAGAAGTACTTGTGGTGCTACGAATTTTCAAAAATGGGAACTTTTTTCTGGCTCACCCGGTATCTCTTTAAAGTTGATACTTACATAGTTTTAAAAGAATAAAGCTAACTTAACTATCTACAATAAACGTACACGTAATTCACAATCAAAGGAATTCCAAGTTCTAATTTAAGTTCATTAAAGATACAATTTATACTTCAAGATCAACAGAAGGATTTGCCAACTGAAAAGTAAAGGGAGTCGTTTGCTATCTGTCTTGCATTTCATAGGAGGATTTGAAATCAAACAACGCACATAAATATGTCAGTTAGATATGTGCTAAAATGTGTTGGAGTTATTTTCGTGAGGCAGGAAATTTCTGTCATAATTTTAGGCCTGTTTTGAAGGTTTCTTGACGGAGCTCTCTCTCGAGAAAAGTCCTCATAATTTCAGAACGGAGTGGCCGATTTCAGCCAAGTAAATGTTAAAATGGATTTGAAGCGGGTGAGTGGCCGAGTGGCTTAAATGCTTTTAAAGTGTTGCATAACGTAATTCTATGCATTTTTAACAAAATCTGTTGGAAAAAACTTCAAAATTTGCCAAAATGACCCAAAATGGCGGCCAGAGTGACGTCATCATTTAAGAATGCTGACGTCAGCAAATTCCATTGTTATTGACAACAATAGAAAGCTAATTGTTTGCTGATTCTTTTGAAGTACAATAGTCAACATTTGGAACTAATTCTGGGAGTAAAAATATCAAAATCATTAATTTTTCCAATACCTTGCTCCAAATATGGTAGTGTCACCTGTCACGTGACACCTATTGTTCAAAAATTCAATGGTCAAAATGTAGCTAATAGATAATTAGTAATTGTCAGAGAGTTTGAGGGTCATAGCTTTTGTCGTTAAAGAATGCTCTGCAAAAAACCGACAGGGGGGGTGGAAAACACCCCCCCCCGGTAGGATTAGGGTTAAACAGTTTCCGTCAGGTGAATGAAGTTAAGCTCGGTCGAGTGAGGTCAAACTCCGGATGGGTGACCTCTGAGGCCTGACCTCGCAACTCGCCTGACCTCGCAACTCACCTCGCGCCGTCCTTCGGAAGGGACGTTAAACTAGGGGTCCCATGCCTGGATGCGGCATGCATAGTGGGCCTAAATTAGCTTTAAATAGCTAGAAACCCTATCAGCCCACTTAAAATAAATTACTACTACTACTACTACAACTACTACTACCTGTCCATCAATTCATGGCATATTTGAAAATATCATCGTTTTGGGATCTAGGGGGCAGTGGCGTTTGAAACATGGATTGTTTTTCTTTACTCATTCGATAAAGTGATATTTTATTATTAATGAAGCTCAAAGGGGGCATACCTGTCACAGATAGAACAAGCACGAGGAGATCAAAATCATTCCATGCACTTCGAAAATATTGACCCTTCAATGCAAGTATCTTTAGTACTGCTTCCATCGTGAATAATACAGTGAAGAGGATATTGAAGTATCTTACGAAAGAGTTAAGGTTGTAATTGAATTCCAGTAGAGACTACGGACGAGTAGAACATAAAACCTCATTCATGCTGGCAAGAACAGCCAGCTTAAAGGGGCAGTTGCACAAAATTGTCAACAAACGTAGAGCTAGGCAAGCCAATATTATCAATTGAATAAAAAGTTTGGTTAAAATAAAGGATGCTGCCATTTCGCCACAGCCTTTTGATGCCTAGCCCAAGCAACTTGATTAACCATACTCTTCAAATCTGCCTCTATGAGGCCCTTTACATGAGAAATTTCAACCCGGGTTGAGTTGAACACGGGTTGAGTTTCAACTCGGTTGACGGTGTAAGCCTTCATCGCGTTTACATGAAGAAGGCCGAGTTGAAACTCAACACGGGTTCAACTCAACTCGGCAACTCAACCCGTGTTGAAATTTCAATACGGGTTGAAATTGTCATGCAAACTCAATATGTTTTCAACCCGGGGCGAGATTAGAATGCGAACAAAGGAGATCGAATCTATTTCCGCAATTATTCGAATATTTGAGTGGGCTCACATTCCTTCTTCTATTGTTTGCAACCATGTGACCTAATCTCAACCCGTGTTGAGATTTCATGTAAACGCAAGGCAAAATAAGCAATGCTGTTAAAACTCAACCCGTGTTGAAACTCAACACGGGTTGAAATTTATCATGTAAAGGGCCACTATCTCAGCAATCACTAACGCTATCAAAATTTTAAGGGCAGCATCAGATCTTTGATATTTAATTGTCCAGAAACGGTCTTTATTTTGTCAACTTAATTTATAGACAACTGAGGATAAACCTATAAAATAATTAAAAAGGAGGCAAATAAGCTCGAACGGTGCAACTGCCCCTTTAAAGCAAACCAGGTTATCAAAACTGAATATTGATTGGTCAATCCTACAAATCAAATTCATTTGATGCGATGAAATCTAGCCCGGTTTAGAAAAAATTACTGCATCAGTGTGAATGGGGAATGAAGGTATAAATGAGCTGCTGTACCCTGGTTATGATCAAGGCATTTTTCATCGCGAAAAGTTACAAAACAGATTTAATGAAAATATCTCTGGCCTAGAACCACTTGAGGTGATGTTTCTTGGTATGAAACGTACAAATGTGCTCCCATCAGATTTATCTATTAAAACTGACAAAACAAGCTCTCATAAAGATAAGTTTTTGCATTATGTCGCACGATTTTTCTGCATCTAAAATGGGCCATACTTACTAAAACGTCAATTAACGGATATCTGGGAACTCCGAAATGCTCCATCGAAAATATCATTCAAAAAGCAACTGAAAACTTACTTACTGAACAAGGCCAATCATTAATTCTGAACTATTTTTGCGTGAAAATCAAATGCGTATATTTCTTGAATTATTTAAATGCAACCATAATCATTTAAAATTATCATAGAATGGGGGGGGGGGGGCTCTCTCCTCGATTAGTTTACCTATTGAGAGAGCTCCTCCTTTAAGTAATTCACTCCATACAATTTATCTCATTTCTCTGTATTTGTATATTGTATCAATTTTCCGTATCAATGTATTAATTTCTGTAATATCTTATTTCCTTGTAGTTTAGTTATTTGTTAGTAGAATAATTCATAAATTGTATGTTGTGGATTTAAAATATATGAACTGAACTGATACCTGATTCCATCACTGTGCCTTAGCTGAATATCGCTGGTAAAAAGGTAAAAGGAAGCATAGGTTCCAAATCTTTGAAAGGCTGGTGTAAAATTGAGTGACCTATTTCTTGGAACTGAATGACTTCAAAGAAACTTTAACTATTTCTCAATAATACTACCGTTGAACTTTTCGGAAATCTTCAATATTTTCAGAATTAGAGTGATTTTCTTTTTTTTCAAGAATTCAAGAACAATTTTCAAAAAAACTTAAAACCATCGTAATTTCTAAACTGTTTGATGCAACATGAAATAATTTCGAAGAAAACCATAGTTTATGAATGCCTACAATATTGTATCAAGCAAAAGTCTGTCACTCATCTGGTTTATGATTTAGAAATTTAATGACGTCACATCCTCAAATGAATTGAAATGTAAGATACGCTGTAATTTCCAAGATATTCAAAATTTCTGGAAAGTCCAACGGTAGAATTATAGATAAGTATCTAAAGTTTCTTTCAAGTCATTCAATCAGAAGAAATAGGTCATTGAATTTTACACCCACCCTTTTACGCCGAGTTGAAGATTTGGAACCTATGCTGTAAAACGATAGACTATGCTTTCAAATGGTATAAATCACATCTATTCAAATCTTATCATGTTTTGAAAACTTTCGGTTATAATAGGGTTGCGTTTTTCCTGACACATCCAGTCAAGCTGAATTTATACACCTTTCCAATTAACGGCCTCGTTTTGGAAATTTAAAAAAATTTCTTCCTACGAAATTTTTTACCACGAATTTGGGTTCAGCAGCCAAAATTTAGTCTAGATGCAAATTTTCATAATCCTACTGTTCGCGATTTTGATCTTATGACGATAAGAAGTTTGAAAATCTTTAAGGGAATTCACCGTGAAAATTGCTCGGGGTGTAACTTTACACCTTCAGTCATTATTTACGGTCAAATCCCTTATAAATTTTCAACTTTATTATCGTCATATAACCAAAATTGTCAACACTGGAATTCTGAAAAGTAGAAACCAGGCTAAAATTTAGGTGCTGAATCTAGATCTTATGTCAGAAATTTCATATGAAGCAATTTGGAGAAATTTAGAAAATTTCCAAAACGAGGCCGCTTAGTTGAAAAGGTGTATTCACTGAAAAGCTAAATTTAATGTCAGTAGAAAAGGATATTGAGAACGTTGGAGATGGTTTCTGATTGTTTATAATGGCTGATCATCATCAAGAACATGTTGAGAAGAATCAAAACCATGATGAATGTCTCGAATTTCACACTTTGAATGAAATCAAATAATTTTGCTTGCCATAGTATCTAAAATCAGAAAGAAATTCACAGTTAGGGACTGTTCATTACTTATAAAGGGGTTGGTACCGAAGAGAAATGGGTTGGGTAAGAATATTTTTCAAACATAAAAAGGTTGGGTAAATATTTTTTCATGTAATTTCAAGGTTGTGACAACGAAATTTTCCCACAAATTAATACCAAAAGTTTAAAATCCAAAATTATTAATATCATCATCAACATCATCAACACTATCCATTTCGCTTTCAGTGTCTACTTTGCTCATCTTTGTCATCAATATTTACAGTATTGAATTTACAATTTACATAGTTTGACATTGAAACCATGTTTATAGGTAGGGGTTGGACAAAATTTTTTCAACCTGAAAACTGTTGGGTAGATGTTTTTGCTGTCACTTTTAGAGTTGGGTAAGAAGATTATTTGGACAAGAAAACATTTCTCTTCAGTACCAACCCCTCTGTAAATAATGAACGGTCCCTTATTCAAGAACAATTCATTCATTTAATCTGTCATTTTCTGCATTTCTTCATTCATTTGTTCAAATATTCATACGCTCGATCATGTTCTTCATATATGTCATCAGCTAATCCTACAAAACTGAGGATAACTCATGGCATCAAATAAAATATCAAACATTGCATACGGTTTTTCTAGTGGGTGTGTAAAAAACGCCATGCATTTGAAAAAATAACAGCAAATGGTTGAATAAATTCTATGCCAATATTTCGTCCTGCCATGCAGGACTTCTTCAGGACTTCTTCAGGATTTCCTCAGGTCATTACAGCCCTGAAGAAGTCCTGCATGGCAGGACGAAATATTGGCATAAAATTTGTTCAACCATTTGCTGTTGTTTTTGTTGTATTGCGGTGTTTCTGCCTTTAAACTTATTAATTTATTCGTCACCGCAAGCATCTTCGGATCCGACAATCGAACTGGTATCGTGGCCCTTCCTTTTTCAAATTGTTTGAAAAAATATTGCTGCCTAAACACCCATAGGCGTAGGAGACAGGGGGGCTGGGGGGCTGCAGCCCCCCCAACGTCGGAAAATTTTGCAAAAATCAGCCATAATCGGGCAGAAATCCGCCTTAAGTCGGGCAAAATTTTCTTAAACAATGGATTTTTTATGGGGCAGCCCCTCCCCAAATTTTATCTCCCCCTACGCCGATGTGAACACCAACGCAATAACATTTGAAAACTGCCTTGTTTCACAGCTTAGATATTGAGTCATATTCGGTAATTTACCCAGCTTTAGTCGGTCACTCCTTCCCGTGGATATGGGAGATTTTCTGCAGAAAGACCCTTTCACAAATTTGCAAAAACGAGTGAGAATGACAAGGAAAATTTCCTTCGTTTTCCTTCTGAACAATAACGACATTAACAAACATTATCATATATTTTTTTCTCTTGGAAGGATGGAATCCACCTGAATAAATTTCTCATACCAGGGGAAAACTCCAAAACTTTTTCATTTTACCACGAGGATTGCACGTGCTAAAGCGTGTTTAAGTCATTTCTGTAAGGTAGAAATTTTGGGGAAATTTGCTCGTGATTTTAGCGCGTTTTTTAAGCTTTCTCGAAGCGACTTTTTGAGAGAATCCTTTGTAATATCTGAATTGAGTGACCGATTTCAGCCAGGAAAAATTCTAAAGAGGATTGAACATGTTTGCTATTAAATCAGTTATCGTAATTACATTATTTGCATATATATCTAAGGGCAGTATCCTTTAAACGGCTTGGGCTTTTTCTAACTCAATGGGTATCATTCAACAGTGCTATTAATTTGAATCAATAAATATTTCACTTTAGGTCACGTTAAAGTTGTGCTTCACTAACCTCGGGTCTGTACAGCGTCTTCTTAGGTTTTTTGTTTGCAGCTTTTCTTAATGTGTGAAACCACGTTCTTTGATTGCTTGTAAGGAATATACTGAAGTCTCCGCCATCATCATACTGCGAAGGAAGAAAGATATATAAATCATACTTCAAGTTCTTGTTGAAAAGAACGACTTTCCAAAGGAAAAGTGCAGAAACTCATTGCCATCTACCTTGTATTCATTCGTCGAAGGATTTGAATTTGAAAATCATTTGGACTTACTAAAACGATTCACAAAATTTTTCTTCTGGTTACATGCAGTGCAATAATAACATATAGACTAAAAAAATAAATAAAGTTAAAAACTTGCATTTTGATATGAAATTAGTTAAGCACGACGTTTCTAGTGCAACCCGTTATCAGGTCTGTAGGTCAGTTTAAAACCAATTTACGACAACATACCCGTTTCTTCATGCGGTAGAAATTGTCAATGATAACACTGATGAATAAATTGAGGACGAAGAAAGATCCTATTATGATGAAAACTACAAAGTAGAAATATGCGTAGAAGTTTGCTTCGAATTTTGGCTGCATGTCAATCTATAAGAAAAGGAAATAAAACAGAGAATTAGTTTCTAACTATTACAATGAATAATTCAGATCACTCTAATAAACGAAAGATACAAGGCGAAGGCTAAATTGGTATAGCCACCTTCTGAGACTTCCAGAAAAAGCGCCAGCAAGACAAGCACTAAGAGAAGCGAAAAAGATATGCAGAAAACCTAGAGGAGGGCAGAAAATGACATGGATCAAACTTATTGAAAAGGACTTAGAAAACATCAGAATTAACTTGATAATTAAAGATAGTGACAAAGACACAAAAAGTATCGCAATCAGTGACCATAAAGAAATTGCAAAGCACAGATATATCTGGAAGATTGTGGTAGACCGCGGAGTGTCCGCTACGGACAGAGGAGGGTAACAGAGAGACAGGGAGAGAGAAATAAACGAAAAAGGTGCGAACGAAGAGATAACAAGAGAAACATGGCTTACTCCTACTGCATCCACGGCATCGTTCATCACTTCCATCCACCCCTCGAATGTTGCCTATGAAAAAATGGAAAATATACTTCGAAATCTTTAAACAAATTGTTTAAAAATTTACCTAACAAATTTAGTACTGAATGTACCTAATGTATTAGTTTCCTGTTCTAAATAATAGTGATTAAACGCAGCAAGCAGAATTTTATAAAAAAGCTTTTACAAAGTTGGTCAGGAAAGCAATTTGATGAAGCTTTAATTAAATTTGCAGGCGTGTCCTAAAATAATTTTATCTATCATATGTCTTCAAGAAAATTATTCTTCGCTTGCCTGTACAATGTCATATGTTTTCGTGCTGATTAAGTAACGGTTGTCAGAGAACAGAAAAAAGATTGCTAACAATTCTATCATTTCCACGAAAAGCATACAGATACAGCATAGGAATCAATCTGTTAAAAAACTTGCACGATTGGTTGATGCCTTTTTCATTTTTTTCAATGGCTTGAAAGGAACTTCTGGTATTTTGCCATCATGCTATTTGCAGTAGTAGTTTTGATAGCATCATCATTTTCAGAATTACGTCATCTTTCAAATTCCTACTAATTTCGAAATTTTGACGTCATCAAACTGCAAAATCGTAAACCATCTTGTAGATCTGCAAAAACCTAGTATTTCTTGTGCTAGTCATAATGATTTTCTCAGTCAGTTTGGAATTTATTGAGCTTTGAATGTTTGTCAAAGCTTTAGATAACTCCTCTCATTCATCCTTTCAGAAAACTTAAAACGATGAAAATAATAATAATTTCAAAAATGCTCGCTCTGGGATGATGGCAAATTACATAAAATTCCATTCGAGGAATTCATTTGAAATAATAGGGCAATCAAATTTTACACGATAATTTTCAAAGTTTTGCAAAGATTCAACGCGTGCGATGAAAAGCACAGAGAAAAATTTACAATGAACTGCCTATTAACATACGGAAAACTGAATCATTCAATGCCTATGAACAGCATCTTAAGCAATATCTTACCTATGCTTCTTATTTTAGATATGTGATATATGATTTAGGCTTCTTATTTTAAATATGTAACATATGATATTAATACAATTGCTGCAAATTTTTCATTTTTTATAATATCTTTTTACGTTAATCAGGACACACATTGATAACAGGAATAACGTTCAAGTGTTAATCCTGTATAAAGATTCGTGTTATTATTATTATCATTATTATTATCATTATTATTATCATTATTATTATTATTATTATTATTATTAAACATGACTCACCACTTGCAACAAAGCCAAGAAGCCATTCAATGCATTATCAAAATTGGCGTTTGAGTTTTGCCAATTATATTTCAATGCAATGCATGAGTTTCTGTCCGGGACCACTGATGCGGGAAGTACTTGGCCTGACTTGTCCAAACATTTGAAGAATAATCCACCAAAGAATTGCACACCCATGATACTGAATATAAGCCAGAACATACCACAGACCAACAACACATTTCCGATGTTTGGAATTGCTTGGAATAAACTGTTTACCACGATCTAAGATATATAAAAAAAGAAACCGATTAAAATTGGGAGTAAATTCACCATGAAAAATATCTGACGGCAAAATTTCTATCCTTCTTGCAATAGAAATAAAAATCCTCAGCACTTTCTTAAATCAACAAACTTGTACGATTGGCTAAAACAAGGTCTCAAAATCTAAGTTGAAGCCTATCCTATTCAACTGCATGAAAAACCGGACAGTAAAACGCAAGGCTCCTCTGCAGCAGCCACATAAATGGGACACAAACCTTTAGGGACACCTTGCCTGCAAATTTCCAAAATCCTGCAGGGCTGCAGAAATATAATCTTCAATATTGTTTAATGTTTGTTTCTGTAAACTTGAGATTTGCCTTCCTTTCATTAAAAAATTGATGTACAAGAGGAAGGTTGAATGAACGAATCAATGAATGAATGAATCAATCAATGAATCAATCAATCAATCAATCAATCAATCAATCAATCAATCAGTTAATCACTTAATCAATAAACCAATACATACCCTGATTCCTTCCCATCTTGATATTGCTCGCAATGGTCGCAGAGCTCGAAGAGTGCGAATTGATCGAAATGCAGACAAGTTTCCTTTGCTACTGGTATAATTGCTAATAACGGCTGCGATGGAAACCTACAAAAGACAAAAAGATCCTCAGAATAAAAAATTTCATACTGAGAGTCCAAGATGATAACGCTATGTTGTTTTCTACAATACAAACGGAAAAATCTCGTTACGAAAGAAATGTCAGACTTGTGGTCCAAGTAGCTCCACTTTCGTCAAATAGTTCTAGCCTAAAATGCGCAGGAATAGACTAATTACATATTCGTAGTTATAGCTATTGATAGATAGATGGACGCTCAAACTAACTGTCGAAGGTTGCCAAGACTATACCTTAGCCTCGCTTCTAAGGGCATAGAAGAATCTGTGCCTGGCCGTCTCAATTTTTTATGTGAAAGTCCATAAGATAAGTCCAAGCTTGGGGAAAACAATTCAATTCAATTCAATACAATACGTAAAAATGAAATTGTTTTTGT
The DNA here is from genome assembly GCA_039566865.1 of Aurelia coerulea. Taxonomy (NCBI): domain Eukaryota; kingdom Metazoa; phylum Cnidaria; class Scyphozoa; order Semaeostomeae; family Ulmaridae; genus Aurelia; species Aurelia coerulea. Next base: position 25,419,390 of record CM076950.1, on the reverse strand, counting down.
CGTTGTTGTTGTTACGATAACTGGGACTGTGTCATGAGTCTAGTGCAGGAAATGTGTGCCCAATTATTTTCTTAGATACTGCAGGGTTGCATTGCATTGTCTTTTGAAAAGGGAAGTAAAACGTAAAGCTCCTCTGCAACGGCCACACAAATGGGGCACAAGTTTTTTGGGTTACCCTGTAGTATAACTGTGTTTTTCACTTACCACAACGATGAAGAAATCCAGACAATTCCATGGATTTCTGAGGTATGAATAAACACCCCATCCAATAATCTTCAGACAAAATTCCAAGAAAAATACCACACAAAAGAAGATATTTAGGCCCTCGAGAAATGCCTCCAGCATTGGCTTGCTTGGCAGATGGATATCTTCAAAGACCTGAAAATGAAATTTATGTTAATAAATAAAGAAGTTGTTGTTTGATTTCCTGTTTCTTCTTTTGATAAAGACAGAAATGTACATGTCACTAATGCGTGACTCAAAGAGGAAAGGATACATCTGGCTCTCATTCATATTTTAGCATTATAACACAGCAAACAAATATAGAAAGAAGGGCTCGGAGTGAGGTGGGAGACTTAAATGACTGTTTAGCGACATAGCGGAGGAATAGCAAAGAGTAGTTCATTATGGCAAAAAGGCAGGATTTAGACTACCAACATTAACTGGAAAGCATTCTTATGGCGAAAAGGCAGGAGTTAGACTACCAACATTAACTGGAAAGCATTCTTGCATCATTTTAACAGGGAAAAGGGTTTCATATCGGAAAGGGAGTTTTGTTTGTTTGTTTGTTTGTTTGTTTGTTTTGTTTTTGTTTTTTTGTTTTTGCTTTTTGTTTGTTTGTTTGTTTTTTTTCCTCTTTTGTTTTTAAATAGAATTCTTTCATGCCCTAAATGAAGAAACCGCCATATACATACACACACAGTGCAAAACAAATGACACCTCTGCAAGACAAGATAAAAGGCAACAGGCAAAGTGGAGTGAATTTTTAGGGATATCTACAGACTCCAAGAGTACACAAACACATATTCTCTGAAATAGAATCAAAACCAATGCAGCTTGATACAGAGTATCTCTCTTATTCTTAAAAAAAAAACAGAAATTAAGAGAATGCACTTACCAAAACAGAGCTGCTCGCGACAATCAGTATTAATATTCCATTATCAAACCATTTATTCTCGACAATCTTCCTGAAAACTATTCGCACTTTGAGGAATTCTTTTTGCCTTTTACCCCAACAACCGGGTCTTGGATCTGACAAATTGGGAAGGCATGGGATGCACGGGAAACATGGTTTAGGATCTATCGACTCTTCATCTTTTTCTTCATTGGTATTTGAAGGGTCTTCTTTGATTGGGTGTAATGAAGTCGAGTTCCTTTGTCTATTTTCTTCTGCCAGTGCCAACGTGATTCTCTTCCGTTCATCATCATTGTGGCGCATTGATTGCCTCCGTGCCACTTGATCAATGACGCCAAGAAACTGGAAAAATTGAATTCAAATCAATAATCATGTCGCAAAAGTTAACATTGACTTCGTTGTATGCTGGAGAGAAAACACTGGGAGGAATGTAGTGAAACTAACGGATGAGTGAGAAAGACGCACGGCGTTTAAAAAAATACTGCTCCCTCAATATCAAAGCGATAATATTGAAAACTGTCTTGCATCACAGCCGATATGTTCAATTAGATTCCGTAATTCACACGGTTTTAATCGGTCATTCCTTCCTATAGATATAGAAGGCTTTCTGTAGAAGGCTCCTTTCAAAACCTGCAAAAAACGAGCGAAAACGGCGATAAAAGCTTCCATGGTTTTCCTTCTAAAAATAATGACACTTACATATATTCATGTATTTTGTCCTTTGGGAGGATGGAATCCTCTTGAATAAGGTTTCATACCAGGGGAAGACTTTTTCATCCTCCCAAGAGGATAGCAGGTGCTAAAGCGTGTTCAAGTCATTGCTGTAAAGCAGAAATAATGGGGAAATTTGCTCGTGATTTATGATAGTTTTTATCATTTCTCGACGCGTAGTCCTCGAGAAAATCCCTTGTACAATCAGACTGGAGTGCCTGATTTCAGACAGAAAAAATTCTAAAAAAACTTAACATCTTGGCTATTCGATCAGACATTGTAAAATATTGTTTCTTTGATATTTATGGAGCAATAGCTTTCAGACGGCGTGCGTTTCTTCTCACTCACCCGAAACTTTCCAATACCGGTTCAAAACATTTTAATTTTACATACGACATGTAAATCAATTTTTTCCACCTCTTAACTTGTATCGACTCCATCAAAACAATGTTTACTAACTCTCAAAAGACGAAAGACAAAGTCATAAACTCCTTACCTTTGTATTATTCAACGGTGTTCCATTTTCTAGAAAAGATATGTCACTACTTTATGATTTGTATAAATTAGAATTTTAACTAGCAATAAAAATAGTCAGGGAGTGCTGCGTACTGGGATTACCAGATGGCAACGTTTGAAACAGGTGAATAAAACTCTCCTGGCGGTGATAGATCGTTAAATCTTATTTATATCCTACTTTCTCTTGATGGCTCCTTTTTGCAGGCAGCACCAGTTATATCCTATTCTATCTTCAATCTAAAGAGAGGAAAACAAAATGCGATTTTCTTGCAAAGATGGCTAAACAAAACAAGGATGAATCTCTACCTTGCGGTGGCTGTGGTGGGTCTGGGGCGTTCTTCGCTCCAATTTTCTTCAACACACTTTGAAGTGTCAGAATATTTTTCAGTCTTCTCAGTTGGTTTCTGCGTTGTTTGTCTCGCCTCTTCAATTCCTGTTCAAAAGCTTCATCGGCAAGGGAGCTCAGCAATAATGCAAGAAACAAGTTCAATACCTACAAGTAGGATTAAAAGTTATGAATTCACTACGGTATGATGGATTCTTGAACCACACTTAACAAACTGACGTTTAATAGCATAACGCCCATTTGTTCCTTTGGTAAGAATATTATAAAGACTAATATGTACAAAAGAAATCATCAAAACCCAACTGTGAAAAATGTCGTCGATGTGCAATCATCGCCAAAAAGCTGGGACATATGCAAATGTTAGTGTTGTTAAGATTTTCCTAAAATATTGAAGCGAAAACGTATGTTTCGGATCTGCTGGTCCTTAGGATCTGCTGGTTCTCCCTTCCCACTGAATCAAAGTTGCCACGGTCGAATGGCATTTGATTCAAGCAACATTGAAGCGGAGTAACTTGTTAAAAAGCCAATGTAAAAATTAAAAGGAATGGAATGACTGAACTCACTAGAAAGTTTCCAACGACCAATGCAGGCATGAAAAAAGCAATTGACCATGTCGAGGTTGCTTTCATGCACTCATAAAGAGGCTCAATCCATTCTCCGCACAAAATGCGGAACAACATCAGGAAGGAGTGGGGAAAGTCTTTGAAATTCCATCGAGGGGTCTGAAAAGAGATAAACAAAATAGTCTGATACAAACAAGTTGAAACATTTGTAAGTTTTCTAGTTGTTCATCACATTGATTAAGACTGATTATCGATGCGTTGCGAAATATTTCAACTTTGATAGTAAAATCGATGGAAATCCGTCCAATCATTCTTAACTGACAAGCGATTTTATGAAAATATTACATCTCAGCATCAGTCAAAATAGGCCTAAAATTCTTGATTAAACATCTAAGTCCTTCACCTCTTATCTCACAATGCAAAATCAAAGCACTTGTGTAGCATAAGTTCCAAATCTTTAAATCTTTAAAAATGCCGTTAATGAACAAAAAGAAACAAAAGTGCAAAATTAGCTGTCTTTAGCTTACCTCCCCTGATTCAAATTTATCAGGAGTGTATTTGCTACCAAACAGCTGAATTCCCACCAGTGCAAACATGTAGATAATGATGGCTAATATAAGTGTCAAATGTCCCATTGCGTTTATACTACGGGCTATTGCACCGAGTAAACTCCTCATTGTTGACCATGATTGGGCCAGTTTCAGCACTCGTAGCTAAAAGAATAATTTTATGTAATGTAAATACTTCCTTTCCAATGAATCTAATGTAACAAAATTTAGAAGCTGAAAGCGATTTACATATTGCGTGTAAGGTGGAAAGTTTTGGATTGGTGTTAGAAAGAATCAACATGAATGGGCAAAGAGAAAACTTGTTCGTAGTGATTTGGGATTTAGCTTTTAAAAATTGAAAACGAAGAGATTCGCAAAAAATCCTGGCATCCAATTCAGGATTTCTATTGAAGATTAAGTCATAAATCTTCAAAATCAGTCCAGTGTACGATTCATCATAGTCTGACAAAAGTGCACAGTTTATTTTGCCGCACCCGGTATGTGATCTGCTGGCCTTTCTCTTTCCGTGCATTTTTAGTTGTTTCCAAAGAGCAGTTTCTTGAAAGTTTCATTCGGGGACCATTCCCAAGAAGAGTGGTGAGTGAAGTTAATGGCCCGAGCAGTCTACATAGTTTTCGTTAGGCGACTGAAGTTAAGCTCGATCATGTGAGGTAAAAATCTGGATAGGTGAGGTTCCAGATGCCTACCCGAGAAACTCACTTCGCTGGCCTTCGAAAAAAAGGGACGCTAAGCTAACGGTTGCGGCATGCAGAGTCGGCCAAAATTCTTATATCACAATAAAATATCAAACAAGAACACAAGAATACATATTTACAGTACTGTGTACCATTCGCAACCGGAGAGAACACATGGTTATCTTGCTCCCATTGCAAGTGGTAAAATAGCTCTCAATTGCTAGAAATCTTAATGAATGAATGAGTGAATAAATGAATGAGTGAATGAATGAATTAATGAATGAATGAATGAATGAATAAATGAATGAATGAATGAATGAATGAATGAATGAATGAATGAATAAATGAATGAATGAATAAATGAATGAATGAATGAATGAATGAATGAATAAATGAATGAATGAATGAAATCAAGAATTACGGAGAAAGATTTCTTACCAGTCTAAAAGATCGCAGGATACTCAGCGTACTATTGTCTTTCTTTGTTGCAAAGTCAACGATCAGATCAATCATGCTAATAATGACAACGAAGCCATCAAATAAGTTCCACCGGCTTGCTATATATCTGTTTATTCCCAGTGCAATAAGTTTCAGAATCATCTCAGTTAGAAACACCGACGTAAAAACCTATGAAAAATAATAATCAAATCACAATTAAATATCAGTACGGGTGAGCAGAAAAATTTGAAGTCCACTGCCCGCTGGACGTCAATGCATTAATATTGGCAAGTATTTGTTGGGGAGATGAGATACAGTTTGTCCAAGGAAACTTATGTGTCCCCCTGTACAGTAGGTTAATGCTCATGCACCCGTCAGAGTTCCAACCCAAAACGCTGCTGTGCACGAGCATTAACCTACTGCACGGGGGGATGCATAAATTCAATGGTGGACATGTTCAAATACATTTAAAAATTTACCTGAGCGAAATTGGCTAATCTGTTCTGAAATCATGAGGGATTTTCTTGAGAAAATTAATTGCGATTTTAGGCCTATTTTGTAGGTTTCTTGCTTGGAGGGGCTTTCTCGAGAAAATCTTTCATAGTTTTAGGGAGTTTTCGCTCGGAGTGGCTGATTTGAGTCAGGTAAATTTCAACGTATATCTGAACATATCCACCTAGACTGATTACGATGAGTCCCAGTAATCGCTATCCAAAACGAGACTATTACGCCAGACCGAGACCGCTCTTACTGCCTAGGCCCTTATCGAAACGAGGCAGTCATAGTCATTTCAAAATAATGGCGTTTGATTATGAGTCGTAGTTAGGAGCGTCCGGCAGTATTTCAATAGCGATAACTACGACCATATCATCAGTCTAATATCCACCATTAAACCATTTTTTGAAAATATTATCGTCTTGATATCCAGGGAGTAGTGTCCTTTCAAACGGGGATCATCGTTTTTTTTCCTTATCTAGAACCGTATGCTTTAAAATCATAAAGTGAAAGTTAGTGCTTTAAAGTGATAAATTTTTAAGATTTTCTAGCTCTTAATAACTGCTAGACTGATTACGATGAGTCCCAGTAATCGCTATTCAAAACGAGACTACCACACAAAACCGAGACCGCTCATCCGTAGTTAGGAGCGTCCGGCAGCCTTTCAATAGCGATAACTACGGTCATGTAATCAGTCTAGGTAACTGCCAGTGGATCGTTCACTTCCTTTCTCTTGCAGGATAGCGAATGTGTGCTTCATATGTAAAGTACCCTACGAGTAGACACATTATCAAAAAGAAAACAGGCTTTGGAAAACATAAAACAAGGAGCAAAAGCTTGTTACAGTGCTTTCAAGATTTCTGGAAGCTTGATTGATGCTGCCTTAGTTGAGATATGTTTCACACATTGTTTGAATAAAAGAATAAAAGATGATTAATTGGATGGCCGTAGCAAGCTTTTGCTCTTTGTTTCACAAACCCTTTCTTCTTCTGGCGAATGGCTTTAATCGTAGGCTATACGAAAAGAAGCTATTCAGAGAAAGCGGGAGTGTATACTAAAAGTAGAGGAATGAATTCAAACATCTGCCATCTGAATTTTATACATCTGGTTTAGAAGCTGACACTGAATACACACACACATATGCAAGGATTGTATTGCGTTCGGTTCTGCTTGTGAGCAGATTCTAGAAAAAGTCAAGGCTCCACGATTGAAAACTGGAGGAAAGTTTTCCTTGTTGATGTCGTGTTCGAGCAAGGTTTGGTAATGTTTATAAGAAACCTGAGGAAATATTAGGCAATTCTGCCAACATCATCAGGACTATGAAATTTAGGGTTATAAACATCACAAGAAGTTCGAAAAAGCTGGTTATTTTGACTTGATGAAATGAGGGAGGCTTCAAGGCAGTCTGTCGTGCATCTGATTGGGTGATAAGGACAATACAAAGAGTAGGTCAATTGAATGGCTACTGATACTAATGACTTTCTACGAGCCCAGAAAATGATAACGATCTACCTTCCTTTATTCTAAATGCACAGATTCACAAAGACATCTATTGTGCCCGTTGTGTTGAGCTCTGACTTTGCTGCAGCCAATCAGATACGTGACAGACCGCCTTTAACTAATGACATTTATATCGGGAAGAAAGTTTGATCTAGCCTACGAGTAGACCAATTATTCTAAAGAATAAAGGGTCTATGAAATAATGAGATAAAGCTTGCTACGGCTGCCCAATTAATTATGTTAATCCTCTATTCAATTGATGTGTGTAACCCGTCTAAACAAAGGCTGCATAAATTAGATTCTGGAAATCTGGAACTGTAGTAGCAAGCGTTTGCTCATCGTTTCGTAAACCCTTTCTCCAGTTGGATATTGGGTCTACTCGTAGGCTAAGTTTGATCCCGTTTGTGAATCATCCAAAGATAAATGAAAAATGTAATATTCTCCTTACGTGATTGAGAGTAAGTAATGCTGACTTGAAGAAGGGGTTCATTCCATGATATTCCAATGACAAGATCAATGTATTTAGAAAGATGAACACTGTAACGGCGAATTCAAACAGTGCATTTGAAACAACATAGAATATTCTCAATCGAATCTTATTCCAAGTGGTCAGCTCATCATCATCAAGATCTCGATATGGTCTCCACGATGTTTGGTCAGATTCAGTTGAAGAGAAATTCTTCTCTGGCGATGAAGAAGACGAGCCTGTTGACATCAAGGAGGAGAGTGACATCGCAGTGGCTGAACAGGGAAGAAATTACGAAAATTAAAGAGACACAATCGCAAATTTTTCGTGTCTGCAAATCTAAACAAGATTCCTCATGCATAAAGTAAAGACCTTGTACATTCTGAAAATATATCTGATACACAAAACCGAGAATTTAATTGACCGAGATATTTGAAAAGAAACTTGCAAGGAGAGAATTTGTCTATTGTCATTCCATTGTTTATGCGCACTTGCTGCAGAAAAGTGTGGGTACAAATACGTCGTTTTTGCTTTCGTTTTACCGTTTTATGATACTTCTAGAAGTCGTACGAAACTACTAAATACATTTTAGGAATGTACAAGGTCTCTTCTTTATGTATGAAGAATCTCGTTGAGATTTTCCGACATGAAAAATTTGCAATTGTCTCTCTTTAAACAGCAGCTTAAAGGACAATTCTGAGGTTGGTATGATTCATGCTAAAATTAACGTTTATCTTGTTATGAATGGCGTATCGAATTCTTTTCCTCGATTTTTGTCTTTTCTTTACGAAACACGTATCACATCATGATTCTACGACCTTTGCGTAGTGACGTCATTGGCATATGGTCAGAGCTATGGTCAAAGCGTTCTGACCACGACACTTTGCCTAGTTTATGGAAAGTGTTTAACTAATAGTTATAGACCTCCAAATGTGGAAAAACTGTTGGAAATGGATTCAGTAGTTGGTAAGTTCGTTTTCTATCAAAAATGTTACAAACCCCGGGATTGTCCTTTAAGGTTTATAGTGTAGGTCCATCGGATTACAGTGTATCTACAGGAGAGCAAAGACGTTTTGTTGCACTCTACAGGAAGCTTTCATGTCATTCATATACATTGTATCAATAAGGTTAAATTAAGAGTTTATGAATGAGAATTTTGGCAATGATTATAAAAAAGGAAATAAAACGAAATTCACCTTGCTTTGGTACATTTTGATGTCCATTTGAGGCAACAATATTCTTTCCTTCACTTGATCCAGCTATCAGTGTCGGGTCCGATGATGGATGAATGGCTGATTGAAAGGCATGTTGTGGTCCAATCGGTTGCCCTGTACGACGCCGCCTCCCAAATGGTCTGATGAGAGTCCGCTGGGTTTTATCGAATACGACAACATCCGGTGGCCGATCGGTTGTTCGTATGACCGGACTCGGTAAGTCGAAAAGCAACACCGGAACGAATTTATTGTGAAGCGAATAGGATGAAGCGATGGATTTGAGCTGTTCGTAATATTTCTCCTGGAGATGGAAATAAAATTGCAATTAGAGGAGTATTTCACCTGAAACATTTGGGAATTAGTCAAACCTTCAAAAGCATTGAACAGGGTTTAATGAAGAGGTACCGATTTCGATCTACGTGGCTTCGAAGAATACGGTTTTTGCTGACTGATCAACAGTCTATCAAGTTGCTATCAAATTGTTGTTGGTGGTTCGGGTCTCCACCGTGCCGAACCTGCTACGTAGAATAAAGAGAGTCACCAACTCTACCTGTCATTCCAGTTAAAAGGGATCATGAGGTATGGTCAAATCGAAAGGAAGGACCAGAACACTGCTTCGATAAGCATAGCTTCAAGGGGCTCCGTCGTCAAACAGCAAACAAATCCGTAAACTCGCACGTGTCACCAATTATCCATTGTTGATCCATTGTTTTCTGCAGTTTGTTTGGTGGCTTCACCCAAGCCACAAAAAAGTGACCGTTAAAAATCCACTTATATCCGAGCAATCGTAGAAGATATGAATGTTTGGTTTGTTCCTTACTGCAGTACAATGATTTATGTCCAACCAGTTACTTTCATTTAGAAAAAAATTTGAAAATCCTGTGTGATATCACCTTTCAAAAAACTGCAAAAATCATCGTTTTGTTTACATTTTGGCGACGGAGCCCCTTTCACGATGTCCTAAACTGCCTTCGGATTAAAAAGAAAATTCCTCCATTGCCGGTCTGTTGAGCCGCATTTTCGAATGATAACAGCCTATGGAGAAGATAGGAGGAAAGACAGCATACTAACCCTGTTTGCAATATTTTCAGCTTCTTGTTCATATGACAATGCAACAACAGCTAGTACCAGGTTTATCAGATAAAATGACCCAAAAAAGACGACGATCATGAAGTAAAAAACACACCATGAACCAGCAGATGAGATGACCTAAATAGACAAAAGATAAATTAAAAGTAGAACAAATTTATAGAAAATACCAGGGGAGTCAGAAATGTAAACATTCTTTGAAACATCGTAAAACAGAAACTATAACACTAAATTTAAAATTACATTCCGTTGAGGGTTTAACTTAATTTTGAAAACTTATTTATAATTCAAAATAAATCATCTAAATCTCGATGAAGAATTCCCGAAAACTACCGGGTGTCCCAAAACCCAAGTACTTCCGTTTGAAAAATCATCAACAATTGATTTCAAGGCCGATCTTCAATTTTCTTTTTTTGTCAAGTATATCAAGGACCAAATCATTTTTCAATATATAGCTGATCTTTTAATTGGCTTTAAAAGTAGCAAATTTAGCTCTTTTTAGGGCTACCTGGTTTTGAACCATACTACAAAAAAGCACTCATGATTGCCAGATCAATTTCTTTGTGCATGTAAAGCATCTAGTTTGGTCATAAATGACAGAAAGAAATGCGCAAAATCATGGCAGACCTCAATGATGATAAAGACTTTGAAAAAACTTTGTCTCTTAGGTAAGATGGACTATTTTGCTTAAAAACTATAGCTCAAAATAAGGTTTTTCAAAGTGCAATTGCTCTACCTTGTTGCATCAAACGCAAACATTTTATCATCCATGAATATTTTTGGGTCTTTGACGAAACAACTCAAAGAGAAAATTTTATCAAAGGTTTGATAATCAATTTGTGGTGATTTTTGAAACAGGAGTACTTTTTTTGGACACCCGGTAGCTTCCATTGGCTTTTCCTAAAACTATAAGTGATTGGCTTAACTTGATTAATGTTTCACAAATCAAAATGGTAAAATGATGTTTTTCTTAGCTCAGGCATTGTTTTTTCATGACTCTTGACATGTTCTCATGCTTTAAAATAATTTGAAAAAGTAAAGGCCACGATACCAACGTCGATTGCCGGATCCGAAGATGCTTGCGATGACGAAAAAATGAATAAATTTAAAGGCAGAAACACCGCAACACGACAAAAAACAACAGCAAATACGATTAATTTAATGTTTGCCAATATTTCGTCCTGCCATGCAGGACTTCTTCAGGGCTGTAATCATGCTTTCCCATCAATGCTTGGGGATCAAAATTTTACATGATTGTGAACAAGCGATTCATAGTTGTTTTAGGCATATCAAGAAATAGGACTCCAGGCTGATTTCTAATTTCAAAAGGAAATAATGGACCTAAAGTTATGAGAAAAATCTTGAATATCAAATTGGAGCTTCAGCAAGATGATGGAATTAAAATCTTACAAATTGGTTGCATTAATAATTCTGTACAATTTTCTAAACGTTGGATAGAAGTGCAAAACGAAACAGTGGGATCTACCAGTAGGCTGGTGGGTCTTTTGAAAAAATGCTGCAAAGTTCTTTAATACAGATGTATCCTTTCCAGAAGAAATCATCAGCTTCTTACGAACTGACTTTCTCCCTTACTATTTGCAAATTATTTGTTGACAATTTGTTGGTGCAAAATAGGAAAATAACTTTGAAGAGACAACCATGATTGAACACACTGATAAAGCTGACAAAAGAGACTTCTAAATCTTACATGAAAATAAGCATTTTCCCAGTAATCCATGGTGACAAGTTGAACTGATGTCAGCAATGCCCATCCAAAATGATCAAAACTCGTATAACCATAATTTGGATTGTCACCCACATCCGGAAGACACGTGTAATTTGTTGGACATTGGCTATGAGAGATGAGACAATTATTTGGTGAAAAGCAGGAGTTACCGTTTTCTCAGGCCGGACATACAGCTATGAAACCTCAAGTTGTTCGGCTACAGTATAAACCCGTATAAAAAAAACCGCGGATTAAGAACCTCCAGGCTGATTTTTGGCCAGTTAAGCACCTTCCACCGGGTGAGTCAAAAAACAGCCCGGCGTTTGAAAGGCTACTGCTCCGTGAATATATAAGCAATGATATTTTGCAATATCTAGTTGAATAGCTAACATGTTCAATAACTTTTAGAATTTTTCCTGGCTGAAATCGGTCGCTCCTTTAAGATTTTACAAGGGATTTCCTGAAAAATGTCCCTTCGAGAAACCTTGAAAAACGTGCTAAAATCATGAGCAAGTTTCCCTGATGTGTTTACCTTACAGCAATGACTTGAGCACGCTTTAGCACGTGCTATCCTATGGGGGAAATAAAGAGTCTTCCCCCTTGTATGAATAATAATCATTCAGGGGATTCCATTCTCTCAAGAGGACAAAATACATGAATGTATGTAAGGGTCATTAGTGCTAAGAGGGAAAACGAAGGGAAATTTGCACATCGTTTTCATTCTTATTTGCAGGTTTTCAAAAGGGGATTTCTTCAGAAAATCTCCCATATCAACGGGAAGGAATGGACGATTAAATCCGGGTAAATTACTGAACCTAATTAGACATATCGGGAATAAAAGAAGACAGTTTTCAACATTATCGCTTTGATATTCCGGGAGCATTGACCTTCCAAACGGGGATTCTTTCATTTTTGCTCACCCGGTATAAGAACCATTATATATATATATATACAGGGTTTCCCAAAAAATTGTGCCCCGTTTGTCTGAGGATTGTGACAAAACGGCAAAAGATTCTCGCCAAACTTTTGCATGATGGTGCTCTAAAGATGTTCAATTAAAGTTTGCAACCATCCCCATAAAAATCTGTTGAAAAATGATGGAGCTATGACCTTCAGGAGACCAAATTTACCCGATCACTGAAACCAGCTGTCGGCCATTTTGTCTTACTATTTTGCAGCGACAAATAGCTTTATGGAATGAAAATGAAACAGCAGTCATAGCTCTCGTGAAAATTCCGATAATCATCGGAGAGTTCTGACCTCATAGAAATTATTTCTTACTTCACGTGAAGATACTTATCACTGCAAAACAGTGAGACAAAATGGCCAACTGCTGGTTTCAGTCGTCAGGCAAATTTGGTCTTCTGAAGGTCGTAGCTCAATCATTTTTCAACCGATTTTTACGGGGATGGTGGCAAACGTTAATTGAACATCTGAAGAGCACCATCATGCGAAAGTTTGGTGAGAATCTTTTGCCGTTTTGTCGCAATCTTCAGACAAACGGGGCACAATTTTTTTGGGACACCCTGTATAAGAGCCGTTTCAGCCTGTTACAGAAAATCACAGGTTCTTTCATGCAGGATTTTACTGTGTCTGATATATCCTATTTTAGTTGGGGCAAATCCCCTTCTTACCTAATTCTCTAACCTAATATAGCTAAGGAAACCAAACTAGGTCTGCTAGCAGCTCTTGGTATTGAATCTTTAAGAATACAAAAAGTGAGCTGAAATTAACCACCATTATTGCTGATGCCGGCAGTTCCCTTTTAGTATTGATAAAATCATCCAAAATGAGAACAAATGCGATAAAATCATATCAAGAGCATAATTTTCATCCAAATATGAACAATGTGATAGACTACTAGACTCACGAAATAGTCCCAGTTATCGCAACAACAACAGTAACAGCAATGACAACAACAACAACAATATATACTTTTGCTCAAACTGGGACTTATGGACTTTCACATCAAAAAGTGGGACGAAAATAAACAATGGGCGCACAGATTTTTCTGTGCCCTTTGAAACGAGGTTAATGGCCTCTTTTCGGCAGTTGGAGAATTTCAGGAGCTGTGCTCTGTTTGCGTGCACTATTGCTAGATGAAGATTGCCTTCAAAATCAGGAAATTCTTGTTGAAACTGAAAGGTTTGTTAATTCTTATATTAAAGAAACATTCATGCGAATACTTGTGACTTTTGTTCATTGCTAACGTCACTCAAAACTTGAATTTTGAGGCGTTTTATTATCTGACGATTGAGCTGACAATTTAGGCCCACCGCCATTAGTCGCCTTTTCATACAGCGTTGCTATGGTTTCCATATCGGACATGAAATCGAGGGAAACAATTTCGTCCCAATTTTCAATGTGAAAGTCCATGAGTCGTAGTTATAGCGTCCATCAGCCTATCAATAGCAATAACTACGAACTTGCAATCAGTCTAATAGACTACACGCCATAATATTCTGCTGGATAAAAAATTTGCAAAAGTTGCAATTTTGTGCAAAATTTGAGATTCGAGAATCTGCAGTTGACAGGTTCACATCTGATCAAATATCACAGCGAAACATACAATCTATAGGTCTTCTGGAATGAAAAACGTTTCAATGTCAAAATCTTACTCCTTAAGGGGTTATCAGAAATTTGTACTGTTTTCATTTTACAAATAGGTTTAAGACTGATAAGGCAACACGCACATTAAACAGTAGAGCTCATAACCAAATGCTAAGTCAATATAATCAATGAAGGTGATGATGGGACATAGACTTCACGGTTGTATATCAAACAATAAGGGATTGATTCAGCAAAGATATAAGTGTAAATGTGTCATCATAGAAGATATATGCATGCGTAAAATGTTTCGTACTTGCTAGTCGAGATATTTCCACAAACTTTTGTGACATTTGGAGATAACCAGTTGTCTAAAATGGAGAAACATATAAAATTATCCACATGAGAAATATATCAACTACAGAACAAAATTTGATAGCAATAATCAATAATTACCAACAACAAAATATTGATAAACTCTAATCTTGACTCATTGCATGGTCCCAGTTATTACCACAACAACAAAACAACAAAACACAACACAACACAACACAACACAGAAAAACACAACAACAACACAATACAGAACAACACAACACAGCACAACACCAACAACAACAACACAACAACAACACAACAACAACACAACACAACATAACACAATACAACAACATTATTTACATTTTCGTTTGGCTAATAACCAAAATACTCTTAACATAAAACAAACATTCTTGCAATACAATTTGGAAACATCAGAAAACATGGCCCTCATAAAAATATGCAAGTTCTTGCACTAGTGTCCCTTGTACTTTTGAAATGATATTCCACACCTGAGCTTCGTACTTTGGATTTTCTTTGAGTTAAGGTCTTATGTTGAAAGGTAACAACCTTAAAAGAGTTACAAACAATTTCTTAAGAAACCTTGAGGCGTAAAAAGTCATTTGAAATCAGATTGGATGGTTATCAAGATCTAAAGGCCTATTTTCCCTCAGTAGAACTTTCCGAGCGGACGGAATTTTACGCAATAAAAGTTTTGTCACGCGTCACAATCTATTCAAATTAAAAGTGATAATTTCTCTCATAAACAATGGAACAGTGGAAGTCGGCCTTGACGTCCTGTATTGAAAAAAATAATAAATAATATTCAAAGATGTTGCGTCTGTGACGAAGTCTCTTTGTCCTACAAATAACATTTCAGATCACTTATTCACAGTTTCAAGTAAATATTTAGAAATTCAACAAGCATTCGCACAAATTCAGTGCAATATTGTAGGACTGAGGCTCCTATGTTGATCTGTTGGTTTAGTTTCCTTTGAATTCCTATATAAAAAAGAAGAATATAAAGCAAGAGTACCTTTCTCACAAGCTAAAATGTCAATTTGCTGAAAGCAGGTGCCCTCAAAGTATAACTCAAACACCAACAAAACTAAAATGGCAACAACAAAGGCCAACTAAGAGATTGCACGCGCAAGGCATGCTGGTTGAAACAAACCCTTTAAGTATATGCTCAAAGACAATGAAACAACGAGAAATCGTCCTTACCTTTATTTGCTATATACATCGAGTATGGTATGGACATATTGCTAGGTGGTGTTAGAACACACTTGTTCCGTAAATACCCAGAGAATAACTGCAACCCAAGTAGTGCAAAAACACAAATAAAAAACATTGTAAGTGCTAGAACGTCTGATAAGAGTCTCATTGACTTTAGTAGTGCATTGACCATTGTCTTTAGGCCTGTGGACGAGAATAATATCACATTTAAGAGAATGGACAATGCAAACGATTTTCAGAAATATGGAGTTTTAGTTTTCTGATGAAGCTAAACAAAACATGAAAGAACACGTTCTATGATTCTGAATTTCTTTAGTAAATTCAAACAGCTACAGAGGGGAGTAAATTCCAAAATTCGCGTTATAATCAAGTCATGCATATTTTGATATGGCGGATACTTAGCAGTGCCTTTTAAACAGGGAATGCGACAAGGGCAAAATATGTTTGAGATTTTTGTAAGTAATGACGAAAGGGAATGAACAAATATCACAGTAGCTTAGCTATATATCGCAGTGTTATCTTTGAAAACGAGAATTCGAAACGTCAAACAAAGCGTCTTGCTCTAGAAGCACAGCATATTTGCCACTCCCGTCTGGAAGCCTCCAAAAAGGAGATTTAAACCGTTATTCGGCTTCAAAAAAGTACTCAGGGCATTGCGAATTTTCTCAAATTTGCACAGCTTTTGACAGAGCTTAAGAAAGAGTCTTGCGGGCGGTGACAAGGAATAACATAGCATCTTCTCTTCCCTAATAATTATTTTGAAAACGAATTCGTTTTAGCAGTCAGTTTTGTCTGGGTCACAAACAAACAAGGTATAATATTTTGAATTCCAGATCATGAAAATTTAGACCATGAATACTTCAACTGAGCCTTCGTGAAATAAATATCAAAAACGCCATCTTGTGGAGCAGAGTTTGGAAAATCGCTTCAAATAACAGTTAATGGTCACATTAAATCGTCATGCAAAACAGAGGAAAGGAGAACATAACAGGGAATTTTTTACCATAATCCTTCCTTGATAAATCAACCAATTAAATCAACCGAAATTATTTCAGTCGCAAAGGATCATGAAAAATTTTCCAAGCGCCATTTTGAGCGCAACCACCTGTTTCAAATACAAATGATCAAATTTCAAATTTAGTTTTAATCAAACATGCTAAAATTTTTTCGACTTTTTAAGTATATACAATTTAGAAGTTTCAATTAGATAAAAGGTTTTGAGGATTTCATGTTTCAGCATTTCAAAATTTCAAATGGAACTTCAAAATTTCCATATACGATTTACAAGTTTCAATTAGATAAAATGTTTTGAGGACATTCGTGTCAGCATTTCCAAATATATTCAGTCAGTATTAATTGCTATGACTCCTGTGAAATTACACGATCACACAACAAAATCAATGTGGATAAATTGTATATAAGTTTAGTTTGATTTAGTCTTTAATATAGTAGTTAGTTTTATTTCATAAGTTAAGGACATTGTAATTAATGTATTTAATGAGGACCCCTTGTAAAACAGTTTCCGCTGAAGAGCATAGGTTCCAAATCTTTAAATCGGTGTAAAAAGGTGGGTGTAAAATTGTATTATCTATTTCTTTTAATTGAATGGCTTGAAAAAAACTTCAGCTACATATCTATAATTCTACCGTTGGACTTTTCAGAAATCTTCCATTCTTTCGAAAATACAGCGTATTTTATATTTCAACTCATTTGAGGTTGTGACGTCATCAAATTTCTAAATCGTAAACCAGAAGAGTGACAGACTTTTGCTTGATACCATATTGTAGGCATTCATAAACTATGGTTTTCTTGAAAAGATTTTCATGTTTCATGGACAAAGTTAGAATTTACGATGGTTTTAAGATTTGTTCAACATTTTTCTTGAATTCTTTGACAAGAAGAAAAACGCTCTAATTCTGAAAATATTGAAATGTTTTGAAAAGTCCAACGGTAGAATTATAGCTAAGTAGATAAAGATTCTTTGGAGCCACACAGTTTAAAGGAATAGGTCATCTAATTTTACACCCACCTTTTTAAAGATTTGAAACCAATGCTCCGCTGAAGCATAACCCTCCTTAAATGAATTAATTAAATGAATTTAATTAGAAATAAAAAATGAGACATAAAATAAAAATGATTTACAAACCTTCAACGGCTGAAATTGTTCTTAATGCTCTGAGAACTCGAAATGTCCTAATACCCGTGAAATTTGATACATACGGTGTCAGAGTTATATAACTGCAATAAAACAGAAATGTTTGACAGTAAGCTCAAACTATGGGATACAATGATACGTGATACGCGGGGGAGGGGGGGGGGGGGCAGGGTCTAATTTCTGCTATATTCAAAATCGAATAAACACTCCTCTACAAAAATGGAACCCTGATCGTCTTGCTATGCTTTAACGAAATTAAGGGAGAGGCAAAATAATCCAAAGATAATATACACCGTATTGGGGTTATAGGAACCTCAGAACTTTGGGGTTTTGAAAATTCTGTATTGATTTTTCAAGGCTAAGTATTTGTTAGTAAGCCCTTCAATTATTATCGATTTGAGTGAAACACCGTGGCGCTTGATAGAGGAATGACAGTGGTAGTAAAATGACTAGGTTCAAAATTTAATCCTACTTCTTGCATAAAAGAGATTCTTAGTTGAGAACGACGCGTCTTGTGATGTCAACATTCAACCCAAACAAGGCTGATCTATTATTTGATATGCGTCCTGACGTCACAATCTTGCCTCTTAATAATGGCTGGCCTCTTTATCGTGCAACGGTAGAAAAATTGCGCCGGAATTACGTCAGTAGGCCGAACTTTTTCAAAATGTCTTGAAGAATAACTGCAGCCTAGCCAAAATGCAAGCTCGCTTTACAACCTTGTTTGAACCAACTCTGGGCCAGTCCTTCAAAGAGCCTTAACTTAGAAAGATGTTTCACCAGAAATTATGCCAAATTTGGAAAATCAACAGAAGTGAACAAAATCGCTGATGAAATATATTTTGTAGTAGCTGAGAACTTACCCTAAACAAACAACTACAAAATCTAGCCAATTCCATGGATCTCGAAGATATGCATAACTGTGCAACACAAATCCTTTTGCGATGATCTTCAGCAACATTTCAACAGTGTATATTGCTGAGAACACATATCTATAAAGAAAAATTGTGAGGTTAGTGTTAATATATCAACCAGGTTCCTTTTTGAGGTTTAGTCAGACCTCCTCCCAAATGGTATGAAAATATTACAGGCCTGCTAGTGACATTCTTAGGGAGCCTTTGGCGTTATGGGAAACCATGAACAGATAAGGTCATAGGAGGCGCTAGGCGGAGGATCGTGGGGGTCGAGGGGCGTATCACTCTGTAAAAATCTCGTACACCTTTGGCAAAATCCTTTCGTTTTCAAGAAAAATCCATAAAAAATCCCTGAAAATCTTATTGTTTGAAAAATCTCGTACGCCTTTTCGGAAGAGTGATACATCCCTCGATGGAGGTAGCATTCTTGTTGTAGCTAAGCAACAAAACAAACACCACAATCTATCAACGGAGATATTAATTTCTCTTTGTCTTCCAAATGATCTATCAAACTTTTTGAACCACTAGATGATTCAAAAAATGACTTTTTCCCTTGAAAGCAGCTGAAGCTCTTTAGTTTCATGACAAAAATTGCACGAGTTCACGGTGCGTAATAGTCAAGCTCAATAGAAACCTCAAGGCCAATCAATTATTGATGAGATCTTCAGCGGGCGAAATGATTACTGAAAGGAAACTGCAATAAAATGTGAGAAAATCAACGGGTAGTAAGTGTTATGTAGCACAGAAGCGCTCCACTAAAGAACAAAATAAGGAGTCGCTTTTATTGTTTAGGAATATCTTTCTGCGTCACTATGTTGTCGAGTCCTTTGACCAAGGCAATCAAGCAGAGCTTCGTTCTTGAAAACAGAGCACAAACGACCCTCTTTTCGGACACTTGACAGGATTGCGGTGCGGGGGATCTTTGGAACGTATGATGAAATCGTTGAGCCTGCATGAATATATATTCTTGGTGAAAGGAAAGATTTCCTTTCATTTATTGGCTTTTATTTAAAAACGGGTCCAACTGTTTTTACGAAAAAGCACTTAATTTCGTTCAGGCGAGCCAGGCTAAGATCTCAGCCAGGACGGAACATCAGATGTTATTAAAGAGCAATTGTCTCCCAAGGTCCTTTGCAGGCACACTACAGTTTCGGACTGTTTGAAAATCATATCTGGCCTGTACATAAAATATGGATTGGCACTGCACTTGTAGACTTATAGCCTGGAGTCTCTTGTTTCCCTGTGCTCTTTGACTTGATTATGGCGCTGCGGTCAACAGAGGCTCATAATATTACTCTCAAAAACGTGAGCCTATTTAGGCCCAAACTCTCGGCTTCCTAGAGTACCAATCAGATTGCGAGATTTGTGAATTACTATGGTGATGGCAACTATGATAGAACTTTCGATTCGATTACACAACTGATAACATTCGTACAAGATTCGAGATTAGAGGCCGTGATTCCATCATAATTCGATTGACGAATGCATATTACTGGGTCAGCTTTTTCACTGTTCAATATGAGTCCCTGTTGAGCAGGTTTACCGTAAGGATACAAGGGACTCATCGTCATAAGTCTACTGCATATGTTGAACTGATAGAAGAGCCAATTAGGCATCAGATCAACTACTACAGGGTGGATTCTAGCCTACGAGTAGACCCATTATGGATTGCTTTGGCTAAATTTGGTTTTTAGACAGTCTGCAATTGCAGCTTGCTTGCAAAGGACCCTCTGTGACAATGGTTCTTTAATGTAATGCTAGATCTAAAGCGTTAAACAGTATTCTTTTGGATAAAATCTCTAGAAATCTTTTTTTGATCAAACAAAGCTGGTCTATTTCCTGACGGAGTGATGTAAATGCATCCATCAACTAACATGCCAAAAAACTGAAAGGGCTTCCAGTGCCAATTGTAAATAAATGTGTAAACACCATTGTCTAGGCACGTGTCTGTTGTTACTTCCTGCAGTTTCCTTGGTGGCTTCACCCAATCCACCAAAAAAGTAACGGTTATCCATTTACATCCGAGCAATCGTAAGAGACATGAATCTTTGGTTCGTTCCTCTGTGAAGTACAAAGACTTATCTTCAAAATACCGATTTCATTTTGAAAAAGGACGAATAATCTGTGTGACATTGCCTTTCAAAACACTGCAAAATATATGTCTCGTTCAATTCCTACCCTGACTACCCCCCCCCGGGGCACTCCCGGGCATTTGCACAAAAAAATTTCCCGGCCCCCGGGCATTTGACCGTACATTTTTCCCTGGCCCCCGGGCATTTGAGCAAAGAATTTTTGTTGACCCCCGGGCTGCCCGGGGGGATGGTCAGGGTAGGAATTGAACGAGACCTAAGGGTTTCGACAAAAATCTAGAGACAGAGATCCTTTAAAATATTGACAGGGTACTTACTCAGCTTTTTCAGGTGGATTATCCAACGCCAAGAATATGCAATTGATTAAGATTGTCAGAACAACAAAGAATTCGAAGAATCTGACGCTCAGTTAAGGATATTGATACAAAGTGATGCCTTTCGGGCTACAGAGTGCACCAAGTAGATTCATAGAATCGATTCGATATTGGATAGCAATGAAACGATAATAAACAAGTAAATAAAGTAAAATATAAGCAATTTGATGCAAATTGAAATAAGCACGACGTTTTGAGCATAGCCCGTTATCAAGCCAGTCAATGAAACGATATGATGAAAACGTGATTTTAATTTATCCACAGTAGTTGTGGTGCAGTGGTGTAATCCTCTGACATTGCAGCCAGAACAGTCAGGTGGACCGGGTTCGATCCCAGGTAGAGCCCCATCACTTCAGCGTCATGACAAGGGGTCGCAGACTCGATTAGGCCTATTCTACTTCTGCGATCCGAGCGCTTGGCGCTAAAAACCGTAACTTCACCTTCACCTTCACTTTCAGTAGTTTACCAATTTGCAAGAAGGTAGCTGTTAGAATTTGGATATTCAAGTCATCATCATCATCATCATCATCATCATCATCATCATTGTAAGTTTTTATGTGGAGGGCCCCTTGAAAATCAGCCACTAGGGTGAAGGGCCTCCCTCCTTAATAAATTGAAATATGAAATAAATAAAAAAATATCATCATCATCATCATCATCATCATCATCATCATCATCATCATCATCATCATCATCATCATCATCATCATCATCATCATCATCATCATCATCATCATCATCATCATCATCATCATCATCATCATCATCATCATCATCATCATCATCATCATCATCATCATCATCATCATCATCATCATCATCATCATCATCATCATCATCATCATCATCATCATCATCATCATCATCATCATCATCATCATCATCATCAGCTACGTTGGTTGGAAAGATCTCAAGCTACATGACAGCTAATTTAGGCCTACTATAAGCAGTGCATGCCACATCCAGGCATGGGACCCTTGGTCAATGTCCCTTCCGAAGAACGGAGAAGTTTGACTTCATTCGACTAGCTTAACTTTAGTTACCTAACACGAACTGTATAAATCACTCGGCCACCAACCCCATGAATGTGAATATGGTGGCGAATATCGTATGTTACCTTTTGGGCTACAAAGTGCACCATTACTATTGATACAACATGCAATATACTAGCAACAACAACACAACAAAAAGAACATGGTTCAAACTGTTTATAATGTCTTTAAGATTTGAAACAACAGCAAGAACAGTAATCAGGCAAAAATTAAACAAAACAATCAAGCTATTAAAAAAACTTCAGTTACGTACAAGAACCAAAGCATAACTGTGGGCGAAGATGTCATCGAAATGGCAGTGGACACAGCACAACAGAGATGAAGAAAAGGAACAAGCCATCATAGAAACTTTATTCAAATCTTCTATCATACAACAGAGGCGCAGGCAAAGTGCCAAGTGAGAGAAAAGTGTCGACAAGGCCAAAAAATGAAGCAGCACTTGTTCTGGAAACAAAATTGATCTCAGCAAGCAAGAAAAGTTTTCGAAAAGTGCAGAACATTTTTGCCTCTATAGCGCAAAATTTGCATCTGTAACATTGGCTGCGCTGTTGCGCTAACGAAAGAATACTCTGGAAACAATCAAAGGCATTGTTGCAAAAATATTTTCTCACTTGGGCTGGGCTGAGTCGCATGCATTCTCTCATTCATCAAAGCATAAGTGACAAAATCAAGAATAACGTCATCAAAGAAAATAAGCACTCCTACACGCAATCAAAAGGCTCTTTGCAGTGTTACCCACGTCTGCGTATGCTTTTCGGGTATGGTGAGATTTTGCTAAGTATGTTGTGAGAATGTCCACAGTTGTATGGCAGATGGCTTGATTTCTCATTTTGCAATTGTTTGAATATCTGATAATAATCTCTTAGGGATAGATGGAAAGCAAGAGATTTGTAACATGCTTTGGGACTCCAATATGCTTTAATCCAAGCATTTTGCAATCAAAATAACGCAAACTCACTGTGGGTGGAGGTAACTCCCAAGATTGCTAGATAGGGAGTAAATTTGAATATCTGGTAATTAGCTCTTAGCGATAGATGGAAAGCAAGGGATTTGCAACATGCTTTGGGAACTCCAATATGCTTTAATCCAAGCATTTTGAGATCAAAATAACGCAAACTCACTGTGGGTGGAGGTAACTCCCAAGATTGCTAGATAGGGAGCAAATTTGAATATCTGGTAATTAGCTCTTAGCGATAGATGGAAAGCAAGGGATTTGCAACATGCTTTGGGAACTCCAATATGCTTTAATCCAAGCATTTTGAGATCAAAATAACGCAAACTCACTGTGGGTGGAGGTAACTCCCAAGATTGCTAGATAGGGAGTAAATTTGAATATCTGGTAATTATCTCTTAGCGATAGATGGAAAGCAAGGGATTTGCAGCGTTAGGGTGGAACTTCCATATGCCTTACTCCTTCTAAATCTATACGCAAAATATGAAAACGTAGTAAATGTTATAAGCAGCCTATTTTCATGCTTTTTTGCAACAAATGACTTGATCTCTTGGAAACATCCTGATGACTCGAAGATAATTCCCTGTAATACCAAGTTTGAGCTTGATTCTCACAGGATGAGAACTCGTTTACCGCTGCCCATGTAAGGCTTTCTGTTACCCAAATAAGGAACGCCTCTATCCATATTTGGATTCAAGGCTTCCACTCTTCTGCCAGGGCAGGGTAAATTCAAATAATCTTCCTTGCTAAACGTTAAATCGACTTCTTCTTGCAATCAAAAATATGGATCCAGCATAACATTTTCTAAACGAATCAATTTATTTTTGTTAACTATAAAAATGTTTATAATAATGGTATTTTACTTCATAAATTAACTTCTCATTTAAATTAATGTTTTCCTTACTTCCTTTAGGCATATCTATTTGAAGCATGAGCCTTCTACATTATTTAAACTCATTTTGTTTTTATCGGACAAAACAATTTAAAGAAACAGCAAAGGTGGTCTGCATTCAAATAACAACAGTTTGGTTTTGAGAGAAAACAATTTTTGCAACGGCGCAGGCATAATTTGTTTGATAATATTTGCATTGTTATAGGCCAAGAAACAGTTTCTATGAACAACTCTGGGAAAATTTCTTGGTCGATCATGAAAAAAGGCTGATTGATTTGATTGATTCGTTGAGTGATTTGTTGATTGAGTGATCGACTGGATAATTGATTGGTCGAAATCAGGATACCCAGGGACACCAAACTCACTTTGAGACGTGCTGCATAAATTCAAATAAAGGCAAGGTTCGTTGATGAAACCTATGATACTCTGTTTTGTAATGAAGTACAATATCAAAGGAAATCGATATAGTTCAAAACTGGCCGGTTCCTTGGCTAAAGTTTGGGTAGGGGTCTGCCGCGAGCATGTTAAAAGTGGTACCGTTGGCTAGACTAATTTTCAGGAAAATGGTACCCTTACCTAGACCAATTTCTACAAAATGATACCCTTGGCTAGGCCAATATTGAAAAAATGATACCCTTGGCTAGATTCATTTCCAAGCCTTTCGAGTCAGCATATATCTCAATTTTTTTAGTTTGAACTCGGAAATCAATTATTTCATTTATTAGTTTATTATCGACAAAAATGGGTTGTCAGGATTAAGTGCCTACTTCCAAAGGCTTTGTCAAAATCAAAACACAAATTAGCTGAAAACATGACCGTTCCCTAGACCAGTATTGCCAAATATGATACCCTTGGCTAGACCTTTGCTGGACCAAAATTGCAAAATATTATACCCTTGGCTAGACTAGAGAAGTCCGAAAAAGTGTACCCTTGCTCGAGGCACATCCCCAGGTACCTTTACTATGGAAGAGATCCCCCCCCCCTTCGTGGATCCAGACTCTTACAGAATAGCTAAACCCTAAAACGTCTATTTGATGGGGGCAAAACTGCAGTTGAAAAGGATACTGGTTGGTCATGACCAAAATTGCTAATTTCCGGAGAAAATTCTTTGGTCCGAATATCCATAGTGACCGACACCGATTGAACCTGTATACGTAGATTTTGCCAAGTCGATGTGATAAGACCAAGAAAGTCTATGAGGAAAAAGAAAATATTAACAATCTCAGAAACATTATTCGTAAAACTGGAGTACCGTAAAAGCTCTACTAAGCCCCCTTTCTATTTAGCCCCTCTCTAATAATACTCTCCCTTTCAAGCCAAAATTTAAACAAGCCCCCTCTCAAAAAGCCCCCCCCCCCCATCCACTTATATACAAAACCAGAGGTTACCAAAGATTTCCATTTATTTAACTAAGCAAGTTTGCATGTTCATTTTTATACAGCTTGGGAGAAAAATTTGTGTCAAAATTGTGTACTTGACTCGTGAAATTGTATGGTGACTCCGCAAAGTGTGGGTAAAAGAACTGAAAAGCTTTCATAATCACCCTTGTCATTTGACGTTGTGAATAAACCCCCCCTCTCTAATAAGTCCCCTTCTGGAGCCTCCAAAATTAAATAAGCCCCGGGGGCTTCATAGAACTCTTACAGTAAATTTTCTTTGAATACGTTCTGTTATGACCAAAGCGAACAGAAAACTAAAGGTTGTGATCGATATGTTTAATTTGCTTGAGCAGAGCTTCTTCATCTTCTTTCCACTTAAAACTGCAAGGAAGTAGATTTAATTTGTACAACATTTTCTTTGGAATTACAATTCCTAACAGAGATAATTAAACAATTACGCATCTTAAAATTTACTTCACACAAAGGACAAGTTGAGGCATGAGGCAAGGGCAATATTCTGCCTTCTTGAATTCATCTGAAAACTAGCCCAAACAAATACAAAATAAAGAATATCATATCAATAAAGTTTAAAGTCTTGGACAGCCAAAAGCACGTGTTCCTGGCCTAAACGAGTCAATGTTTACGTGTATATAAATGTATCTTTAGCTGCATTTGTTATGACATGGGAAAGGAAGCGGCACAGGGGTGTTATAACGATGTCTTGATTTTCTCAAACAATATGAAAAAAGATGCAAGCCACGATTTATCATATTGATCGGAGCTGAAAAAAACAGAACAGGTTACATGTATAACATTCTTCGCCGTTGGGAAGCCCTTTGCAACCGGGAAATTTAATACCATAAGCAATCAAATGCCGTCTCTTTGGTTCCTATAACAGTGTAAATCGAAGCGACGTAACGAATACCATAAAAATAGATGCAATAAGAAGCAGCTTACATGTGTAACCCTCTTCCCTATTGGAGCGACTGAAGAAACTACCATTTTGTTAAAATAACACCAGATCAAGTGATTTCATACAAAATCCTTTGTCATTCCAGTAAACCTCATAATCTTCTCAATCTCGACTGATGAAAGTCTGATGCCCCAAAATCCCTTCAGAATTCAGATCTTTCATTTGCAGCATATGGAGGTATCACTCATTCAAAGTCGATTATAATCTCACTTAATCTTATAATCTTATTAATTTCGCCTTGTAATACTTGATCCTTCAAGATCTGTTAAGATCCTTCATTGCAGCAAGATGAGCTCGCCAGGTATTTACAATCTTCGATAGATCTCACAATCTCCTATAACTTCTGATCCTTCAGAATCCGTTGAGATCTTTCCCAAATTAATTTATAATCTCAATAAATCTGATTATCTTCTAAATCTCGTCTTGTAAAAGTCTTGCAGCACGACTATCTCATTCAGAATCTACATCCTTCAATAAATCTTACAATCTTCCAAATTTCGTCTTGCAAAACTTGATGCTTCAGAAGTCCGTTGAGATCTTTCACTTGCAACGAGGAGATCTCATTCCTAATCAATTACAATCTGCATAAATCTCATGATCTTCTAAATCTCGTCTTGCAAAACTTGATGCTTCAGAAATCCGTTGAGATCTTTCATTTGCAACGAGGAGATTCCTAATCAATTATAATCTGAATAAATCTCATGATCTTCTAAATCTCGTCTTGCAAAACTTGATGCTTCAGAAATCCGTTGAGATCTTTCATTTGCAACGAGGAGATTCCTAATCAATTATAATCTGAATAAATCTCATGATCTTCTAAATCTCGTCTTGCAAAACTTGATCCTTTAGAAATCCGTTGAGATCTTTCATTTGCAACAACCCTTCTCAACACATCTTCCAATACAATTCGCTGGATATCTACTGCGTGAACAACCAGTATTCTCAAACAAGTTAAAAATTCATCAGTGAATGTTTAGACAAATATGATAACAAATCAATCAACTCCATCCCAATTCGTCTTGTTGGATTATTGCATATAGAGTGACTTCCAAACAGTTTTGAACTGTCTTCTGGAGCCTTTCAAACACAAGAATACGGGCGAACTATCCCTATCTACTTCACCACAATTTGTTTTGCGATGCAAGCACCGCTTGGTAGACTGTGAATAAAAACCGCAGCACACAAATTCAACACTGACTGTATCAAACAGCGATACGATGTAAAATAAATGTATACGGCTTGACAAATTGATTGAGTTATGCATCAAACATACAACTCCGAACAACACAATTTTGCACAAGGATCAGCATCAAAACAGGATTGCCGCTTTACAAAAGAACAATTATACCAGTTTGTTTTCTCCCACCACAAGGTAATTTCTCGCACTCCAGGCGTCAAAATTCTCATCAAAATCAGCAAATTGCCTGTCAGCCTCGTCAATCTAATTACCCATTATTTCATTGCTAAATTATCCCCTAAGTCATTCATTTCGATGCTATTTTTAACAACGTGCAGTGCAACATCTGCAAGTAAGCAAAGTAGAATTCTATTTCCAACATTTTGCAGTGCGGGTTTCCAAGGAACATCAAATTTTTAATTAAAATTTCAATGACTGACATTAAGAGCGGGTAACTCCATTCTTATCCATCAATTTGGCGATTGTATTTTGACAAATCCAAGCTTCAAATCAGTTGGATTTATGATTATCGATTTGTTTCAAGGTGCTAGAACGTTTTGAATTAGACGAATTAATTTAATGATGTTTTCTCTACTCATTGAAAGATCGGTTGTGATTTTTCCCTTCAATTATTGTCACAATGACGAGCGACCCGTCGAGTTGGGCCTTGCCTATCAAAATATTAGTATACCACTGGCAACGACGGGGGCTTATTCGCATTTCGTTTCGTGATGATGTCAGTTGCATAGAAACTGCAACAACTACACAAGCATCCATCAACAACGGTAATGACACAGTAGCGATGCAATGATTTACAACGCTGGAGGAAGGAAGAAGATTACCAGAGATCTTCCTTTGTGGGCCTGATCGCATTCCCAATAGATGTCAGGCTGAAGGAAGACATTTTATGGAATGACCTTGTCTTCATGAAATGTCACACCACAACAAAATTCACACGAAATTCCTGACAAAACGGGCCAATTGGAAAATGACAAACTTTAGAATGTTTAGTCACTCCTTAAAGACCCATTCACCCAGGGTCCTTTGCGGGTACGCTCCGATTTCAGACTGTCTGAAAATCAAATTTGGTCCAATCAAAGTCCATGGATCGACAAATTCATGACCTATTCCTTCTGATTGAATGGCTTGAAAGAAACTTTAGATACTTATCTAAAATTCTACCGTTGGACTTTCCAGAAATTTTGAATAGTTTGGAAATTACAGCGTATCTTACATTTCAACTCATCTGAGGATGTGACGTCATCAAATTTCTACATCATAAACCAGATGAGTGACAGACTTTTGCTTGATAACATACTGTAGGCATTCACAAACAATGGTTTTCTTCGAAATTACTTCATGTTGCGTCAAACAGTTTAGAAATTACGATGGTTCTAAGTTTTTCCTTAAATTTTTCTTGAATTCTTGAAAAAGAAGAAAAACACTCTAATTCTGAAAATATTGAAGATTTTAAAAAAGACCAACGGTAGAATTATAGAGAAATAGCTAAAGTTTCTTGAAGTCGTTCAGTTCAAAGAAATGAGTCATTCAATTTTACACCAGCCCTTTTAAAGATTTGGAACCTATGCTTGGATCCACACTGCAGATGGAAAAGTTTAAAGTTAGTTGACTTTTCATTTTGCTCATTTTATATTCTTTACACACGGTAGCTAAAACTGCTAAGGTTGCTTTTTGGAGGGCCGTGACAAAAATTTACGATTTACAATCTAATATCTCAAAACAAAAATACACTTTCCATCAGTTCAACCACTCTGGATCTGTAGTGGACCTGTAGTTGCCGCTAAGGCCAAATTTCATTTTCAGGCAGTCTGAAGTTTCAGCACGCCCGCAAAGGACCCTGGGTGACAATGGCTCTTAAACAATCTTCATCCAATTCAACCCAACAATTCCTATAGATATTAAGATTCGAACAAGTCACAGCTAACTTACATCATTCGAATAAACTGTCTCAATGTTTCCTGTAGTATTCTCCCTCCCATTTCACACACACAGCCCCCTAGCTGTAATGGTCAAAGACGCTCTCACAACACGGCTGTGTTTTTTATTGAAAGTGTAATAAAATAAATCTCGCATTGAATAGAATAATTTCATATAGATTCAGATCAACAAAAAGGCCGCTCGCATTATTCGCTTCCTTCAAAATAAACCCACCTAGTCAAATAAACTTAGAGATTCACTTTGAAATTGAAAGAATATAAACCATGATAAGAATTCTTATTGCAACGAGCAACAATCTTGAAAACCATCTTAAACCTTTTATTCACCATTTTGGCAAAATAAATGACACTATCTTGATTTCTGCGATGGGAATCAATCAAATTACTATTATATTTTGGGTTGCCTGTCACAAAGACTAGGATTTACCGAGAACACAGACATCTTGGTGTGATCAAGTAAATCGATAAAAAATATAGCAACAGTAGAAAGCGATGACTAGTTTGCAAAATGGCCACGGGCAGTCAGAGATCCTTAAATTTTGCAATATTGAGGATATTCCTTGATATGTCCTTGATTCCCCTGACGATGACCATAGAGTCGAAACGCTTAGAGAATTGAAGAAGAGAATAAAAGAAGAACTCCAAGTCGTCTTATTTTTGTGTTCATCTGAGGATATTCCATGGATATAATCCTGCTACAAAGAGTTAGAGCGACAGACGGTTACACTAAAGATGGCGGCAAGGAAATCTTTACCAAGATGCATTGAGTTCTTTAATCGAATTCTTATAGAATCGTTAGGGATTCGTAATTAGAACGCAATGCATCTCAGGAAAAGTTCCTCGCCTCCAGTTTTAGCGTGATCGTCTATTGCAGACATCTTTTGCTGAACTCAAAGCCATCTTTTTAACTAAGGTCAGCTAAAAAGTAGGCCACAAATTCAATTCGAACGCGATATCTACTGATCTCACCACTCTCTCCTGGCTAAACAGTTTAATGGGAAGTTGCGGCACCCATTGTGCCATGAACACATTTGTTAACATAATGAACTATAGTAGAAGCACCAAGGCAAGGCACATGTACGTTTGAAAGTATTGGCACTTGGACTTGGAAAAAATGATCAATTAATGACAAATTCTACTTTCAAAATGAGACAAATGGAATTGATCTTTCTGTATTGCGAAACTGAAAGTTTTGATACCGAATTTAGAACGGCAATGATAATAATAATAATCGAATGTTTTAACAGGATGACCTAACGGTACAATATATACTGTTATCATTAGGGTCCTGATACTTAATGAATTAATGGTAAAAGATCTAAAAACTAATTACTAGCTGTTAACGCAGTTAAGTAAGTGCTGCTCATAGCATTATTGATAATAACATTCCGCAGATTGTCAAAAGAATAAATGTCAGAGTGGATATTTTGGAGCATGTGGTTGAAACCAAGTTAAATTTAAGCTTTTTAAGGTAAAGCAATTAAAAAAAACCATGAGAACTGTTTGTAACTGTCAAGACTGCATCAAACGACTATAATAATCATTAAAACTCAATGCGATATTAATCTCACTTCAAGTCTTCAATTGCAATTTCAAGACTCAGTTAATCAATGTCAGTTCATTTTGTACTTTCTTGGACTGCAAGATTTTCTTTCTCCTAGGTGGTACCTCAAATAGTGTATGGTCTTCTTTCTCATTTGGCCATAGATCAACACTGCTATTTCAACACACAAAGTGTTCCCCTTTTCAATTCTGTGTCAAATAACAGGCTTTGTACTTTGCCTCAAATGAAAGCAAGTCTTGAGGGTATATGATGTACAACAGTTGACCACAACAATTCTTCAAAAGTTCATCTGGTGACAGTTTGTATCAAAGTTAAAAGGTCACAAGGTGTGAAGAATGGTCATAGAAGCAATGCTGATCCAATGCTTTTTGGTTTTTGTAAGAATGTGCATCCAGAAACTAATTTGTAAGATAACTTTCTTATGCTGCGTTGGTCTTTGAATGTCAATGGTTAAAGAAGCAAATACTGATCCAATGCTGTGCAAACTGTTACAGGAATATGAACAGCTGATATGCAGAATGTGATCCAATGCTGTGTTAATCTTTACATGGGCTGTCACAAATTAATAACGTTATCTTTCACTTCTGCAACAAAATACATGAGATATTAAGCTTTTGTTTATGAGATGTATATGTGCATGGTCATATGGCAACATTAAAGGGGCCTTTGCAAGGAGCATGGTTTGTGAACACACCATTGTGTGATCTTTTCGTTCTTGCCATTTTTACAGTCCA
Organism: Aurelia coerulea; assembly: GCA_039566865.1. Classification (NCBI taxonomy): domain Eukaryota; kingdom Metazoa; phylum Cnidaria; class Scyphozoa; order Semaeostomeae; family Ulmaridae; genus Aurelia; species Aurelia coerulea. The sequence goes on along the minus strand of CM076950.1, from coordinate 25,387,633 downwards.
CGAAAATGACCACCAATAAAAAGATGGCACATGCAAGGTATGGTGGCTGGAAAGGCCGATTTAAGTACATATATTCCAACTGAGTAGATAACAGAAATATACTGACAAGAAAAATCTGTGCTAAAGGAGGGGAAAAATTAATCAAGAAGCCAATCAAAATTCTTTCAGGTGCAAAGAATCATGGTTGAAAGATCCTTTCAATTATCTTTCTTTTGCAATCCTCTCTTGTGATTTTCTATGCAATGGGAAATTATCTCTTCTGTTCTAAAAAAATTCATGGAACATTTATGCACTAGATGTTTGCAGTTTTAAGCAAAAAGAAAACTACTGTTCTAAAGTGCAACAATATTCTACTAAAAGATTACATAAAACCCTGAGTTTGTATTGTGAAAAATAGATACCATGTACCCATCTAATATGAAAATTGCATGGTTGTTATTTGTGAAAATCTTTAAGTGCTGTATGCAAGGGAATGAATGGTGAATCATTACAATAATGGGCAATTCACTGTTTATAACCACAAATGGGTGATTCACTTTTTCTTTCCACAATGGGAAGTCACTGTTGTCAGGTGCCTCAGTGGGAATTTCTGATATATTGGCTTTTATTGCTACAAGTGGCAATACCACAATGGGTTTATACGTTTAATTTGTTGCCACAAAGGGCAGGTCATTGCTGTTTATTTGTGAACGTGTAAGAAATGCTTAGGTAGGCCTAGTCTAGGCCTTCGTTGATGACATCTTCCTGGAACCTGTCCGCTGCAGAAGAACAAATTTTCAACACAACAGAGAGCATAAAGAGAAATCCTCTCTTATTCACTGTGAAATGAGATGTAAAAAATGATTTGATACGTACTAGAGTCCGTGAAAATTCCCTTCTTCTTCTCGCAATGAACGTGAGTCAACTCCTTGCATCCAAAATCAAAGCGGTGGGTGGGTGGGAAGCATTTCAGTCGGCGAGCACGATGCTTGTTTGGTTGCGTGGGCAGCATTTCAGTCGGCGAGCACGATGCTTGTTTGGCTTTTGCATCCATACAAACATACAACACACTCATCGACACAGGAATTCCAATCAACCCGTCTAAATTCTGCTACGCGCATGCGCTAAGCAGCAACAAGAGTCCAATACAGTCCAATCCAAAGATAAAATAATTTCACATCAAATAAAATGAGTTTCTAAAAATCGTCTAAAAAGAATTCTAGATTCAATCTTTCTGGCACTTAGTGGCAAGTCATTAAATTCTTTTCCTGCCAGATAATAAAAACCTTTGCGTCCAAATTCTATGTTCACTTTAGGCAACTTAACGAGATGTTGGTCGTTTCTAGTATTTTTCCCATGAGCATTTATAACGAAGTAATCTTTTATTGCATCACAGACATTGCCTTGTAAGGTATCAAACACCAAATTACAGGACCTCTTTTTCACTCCTGCTTCGATACTAGGCACACGCAAGCTGACAGATGCAACCTTGGTCGATCTAATAACATCAAGGCTTCTACGCTCAAGATAAGGGAAAACATCACAAGGGTCGGACACTTATTAATGGTATGAAGCACAACATGCTATGCATAGTAGATAAAGGTTGCTGGAGTAAACAAGGAATTTTGAAGACTTGAAAGTCAAGATGACTAGGCAACATAGGCTAATGCCATACAATGTTCGACCATATGACTATGGTTCGACTGTAAGCAACCTGCAAGCAAGCCTGTCAGCAACCTATTAGCTTATGACATGCACACACGAAATCCTTGATGCTGTATTTCAAAATATCCCAAAATGAACAATTGGATTAAAACTAATCTTCCCATGACCCTCTTGGATCCAGCATCGTTGCTATGGCAATTAACCATTTTGTTATGTTTAGGAGCATGCATAATTTATGCGACACCATGATCTTGATTAAATATGCTAAAGTTCATTAATTTCATGCATTACTCTGACTTTTGGTTTTTGTGATTATAGTAAGCTTGTAAGCACTGATCATAGCACGTTCCCGCTACAATCTGACATTTTGCAATTTACTTGTATTAATGCGCGGATATACTAGCATTTCTTGTTGTTTGGCTTGAACAAGATGACCTGCCTTTGATTTCGTAGTTCTAAAAGGTCATGTGACTCTACCACTGCATGAATAAGGCATCGGGAGAACAGCTGCGCAGATCAGGATAAACCACTAATCAAGGTCAGTGGAATAAACCCAGAAAAACAGCATAGGTTCCAAATCTTTGATTCGGTGTAAAAAGATGCGTGTAAATTCTATCTCTTTGAATTGAATGGTTTGAAAGAAACTGTATACTAATGGGTCATGAACATGGTGACAATAAAGGCCAACCAAGAGATGGCACGTGCAAGGCATGCAAATAGAAACAAACCCTTTTAAGGTGTTAATGGGCGTTAGCTCTTTTAATGAGACGTCACATGCGCATTAATTTCATCCAAGTCAATAGTCTACAATGAAATTTTTCAGTACCATACGCAGGGACGTAGGAAGCATCTCAAACTTGGGGGGCACGACACTTCAAGGGTATTTTTCCATGAAGCTATAGGGGCACTTCCTGAAAATGAGAAGGGCACTTATTTGTTTATTGCAAAATCTTGGAGGGATGGGGGGCGGTTTCTACGTCTCTGGCCCTATGCCCCCTCATCTCCTTCTTATATACACAAAGAGTTGTAGAGCTGTAGAAACTCTTTATATTGTTTCGCTCAGTGAGACTTTTCCAAACTTTCCACAGTCAAACAACGAGATAAGTAAAGGACGAATCTCCTTGAAACTAAGATTACTTTCTAAGTTCGTTATATTTCTACTGGTGATCAAATTGATCATAAAAATAACCTCTCCAATTCATTTCGCTTCCTTTAGGTGATCAGACAGACTCGTAATGTCACAAATATTGCTTTAAATGATTAGCAAATAAAACTGAAAATGATTTCATGGCCTGCGTTTTCATTCACCAACGACGTGATCAAACAAGCAAAGAAATCCTATAAGCAAATAAAATTTCTCGACTTTACAAATTAAATATTCTTGTAACTGGTGGTTCACACAAATTTGCAGAATCTATTTGAGCTTTGTAATTATTTCAGATGTAATTTTCCAAAAATAAGGCCACGAATATGGCGACAACAAAGAGACAACAGAAAAAGATGCATTGACAAAGTAGGCCGGTTGCAAAGCCCCTTAATATTCATTCAATACTCGTTTCCTAGACTGATTGCAAGTTCGTAGTTATTGCTATTGATAGGCTGATGGACGCTATAACTACGACTCATGGACTTTCACATTGAAAATTGGGACGAAATTGTTTCCCTCGATTTCATGTCCGATATGGAAACCATAGCAACGCTGTACGAAAAGGCGAGTAATGGCGTTGGGCCTAAATTGTCAGCTCAAACCTCAGATAATAAAACGTCTCGAAATTCAAGTTTTGAGTGATGTTAGCAATGAACAAAAGTCACGAGTATTCGCATGAATGTTTCTTTAATCTAAGAATTGACAAACCTTTCAGTTTCAACAAGAATTTCCTCATTTTGAAGGCAATCTTCATCTAGCAATAGTGCACGCCAACACGTCGCAGCTCCTAAAATTCTCCAACCACCGAAAAGAGGCCATTAACCTCGTTTCAAAGGGCACAGAAAAATCTGTGCGCCCATTGTTTATTTTCGTCCCACTTTTTGATGTGAAAGTCCATAAGTCCCAGTTTGAGCAAAAATATACATTGTTGTTGTTGTTGTCATTGCTGTTGCTGTTGTTGTTGCGATAACTGGGACTATTTCGTGAGTCTACTCGTTTCCATACAATCGCACTGATAGTTGAGCAACGCTAAGGACGCCTACCTTGCAGGAACTGTGCGTATTCCCAATACTGTTTTCGTGACATATTACACAGAGTAATTGCTGTCCTGTCAAGACGATGTAAGAATAATTTCATAGTTTCAAATTCAGGTGTTGATGTAATACGAGATAAAATGTTATACGAGATGACTGTAGGAACCAGAAAGCATGACTTTTGATTGGTCAACGCTAACAGACGTTAGAATTTGAAAATCACGGATTAACAGGACAGTAATTACTCTGTGTACTATGTCACGAAAACAGTACTGAGAATAAACACAGTTCCTACAAGGTAGACACCCTTGGCGACACCTGACTATAATCAAATCATCAATTCACCTATGCATGAACGGTCCAGTAAACAAAGTTCAAATCATATCTCGAAACTGGTCTGCAGTTATTATATAACTTCTTCACGATAAATCATTTAAATAATTTGAATAACACTTTTCCTTAATGCAAAATTTCTTACTGTTAACATATCTACTGAATTCCAATCAAACCTGTCATTCGAGAAGCAAACATTTTAATTTCGATTCCCCCTATCTCAGTTAATACAAGACTGATTTAATGAAGTGACTTATTAAACCCAGTCTCCAGATTATGAGATTTGAGATTAAAACGGTCCTAATTAAGGCTTCGATCAAGCAGTGCAAGATCACTTGGGATCCCAAGGGAAGCTGGAACTTTCCAGGATAGTGCAGCAAAACTGTTTGTTTCTTTGCCCGAACATATAAGAAACTGTCGCATCTATAATAAATTCCTAACATTATCTAAAGACTTTTAAAAAAATAAAATTGTGACATAAGTTTTTATAAGCTTTTAATGAGGTACAATGTAATAAGTTAGAGTAAGAGCATATTTTAATGTATTATGGACAACCTTAATTTATTCAGGACAATCATTACTTTTAATTAAAGACAACAATTTAGGTAGCATTTAACAGAGAATAGCCATGTCATGTGGATCTGTTAATATTATCATTATTATTATTGTTCAATATTCACTCGGCGTTGATGTTGACTGCCGGTTAACTGCTGGATAGCAAGTCAAGTCCCTTGGCCTTAGGTATCCAGTACTTTTCTCAGGATCTCTGCAGTTCCCAACAGACACGCTTTTTGTAAAAATAATGATAATAATAATAATAATAATAATAATAATAATTATTATTATTATTATTAAATAGTGAACTTATATCTATTATTCATATTCTAGGCCAACATTTTAAAACTACATTTCTCGTAATCGCTGCATATCGATCAACACCCATTCAGCAAGTTTTACCACAGGCATATAAGGCATTCACAGGCATATAAGGCATTCACAGGCATATAAGGCATTCACAGGCATATAAGGCATTCACAGGCATATAAGGCATTCACAGGCATATAAGGCATTCACAGGCATTCAGGTAAGACGTCAATAACTACATTCCAAACTGTGCCAAATTGAGTTAAAGGGGCAGTCAGACGTGATGTTGCGCGGGACATTTCCATTGTATTTGCATGAAAAGTGCTTAGGCCTAGCATCGACTCGTCAATGGAGATTTTGAATTGGATTATCGCACATTTCAATCCATCTCCATCGACATTGTTCTTGACAATCTCAAGGATTTAATTGACAGATATTGTTCGTCTATGTCGATTTCATGTATTTGCAAAGTTATTTTGTTTATTACAAATTCCTGAAAGTCGTAAACAGCGATTTTGCAGAAGCAACTTTGAAGCTGCGAAGAGATAATCTACAAGTCGAAGTGGGCAAGAAACTCGCCAAAGAATCTGGTTTTTGAGTCAGATTTATGATGTTAGGTGAAACCGAAAGGTGAATAGAACGTTCTCACACTCTACTGGATTCATTGCTCAATTAATTTCATCAGAATTACAGCGAACAAAGAGGTACAGTAGACATGTTTTGGTATTTAGGCCTATACGAATTGGATTGTTACACGCAGAATCTGATACCCGCGTTTCGCGTCTGACTGCCCCTTTAATCAATGCTTGCATGACGTTGAATATCAGCGAGTAGACCTATTACTTGAATCAGAATCATCAAAAGCAAGGTATTTCTAACAAACCACCTTACCATGGAGCTCGATTAAGTTATTCATATTCAACTTCCTGGTTGTTCAAGCAGGGTATTCCAACAAACGGGTGCCCCGTTTGAGGGGATGCTGTGGAGGAGCTATAGCTTTTATTGTCTCAGTTTTTACACAGTTGCATAGGTCAGGCTCCAACCTGGAGTTTGAGACCTCGTTGAGTCAATCTGACAAGTGGCTACTGATTTATGGAAGAGGAAAGGCAAAATAATTTTTTGCTTCAAAAGCAGCAATTCCGTTGTTCTCCGGCAATGTCAGAATTAAGTAAATTTTAAAAGAAAGACTTTAGCGCTGTATTTAGATTTTTCTGCATCTTTAAAAGGGTTTGTAGTGTTGTTTATCTGCAAGGCAATACTGGGTCGACTGCAGCTCCGTGCTGACAATCATTCTTGACTGGCCCCCTCGAAGATTCCTAAATCCATTTTGCTCATTTTCCCTGTAGTTCTAAAATAATTTGGCCTCCCAAAATATTGCCTCTTTGCAGCGGAAGATTCAAGCGCTGGTAACCATGGAGATGTAGACTGGTAACCCTCGCTCGATGGTCGCTAGCAATCAAATAATTTAGATAGAATCTATGTAATCAATGAGATATATGAAGTTTAAAGTTATTAACAACATAATACATCCATCAACTCAATGAAAGTGCACACAAGAAAAGGTTCCGTAAGTCCATCAAATCAAAAGAACATAAGCTTGAACTAAGAATCATGCTACATATCATGCTATAAATAATAATTTACAATGCATCCTTTTGGTAATATTTTAGGCCACGCAGGTTTGTAATTCAAGTCGGTATTTTTGTATCTCTCCCGCTAATCAAATATTGTTCTCACAATGATTTCACTGGATCTCACTGTTAAAGATTGCATCAAGTAATACAGGCTATTCACATAACGAAACGAAATTGATCAAAACCTCTTACTCCCATTAAAAATTTAACATGTTAGCGTGGGCAGACCTAAGATTATTTTCTCCATGTAATAAAAATGTGGAGCAAATGAGTTTCAAGATAAAAGATAAACGGCAAGAAATTTGTTAGACTGCGCAAAGTTTTCGAATTCAAAATACAGCCTTTGTCAATATCGGAAAGTGCAACTAGAGTTTAGACGGCAAGTTGAAAGACGTAGTGTGCAAACTCATCAAAAGCGAAGCAAATCATTTTATGGCTTGACCTAAAATTTCTTGTCTAAAAGTCAAGGGAACATGTTCAGGATGAAAGTGATTTTATAGGCATTGAGTCATGGTAAATAGACGGCGTATACCCAAATTACAAAAATTGCTGAGTCATGATGATAGCTTACGCCAATTTGATTGGTTGTTATTCAAACTGCACACATGATTTCGTAACCTCGCAATGGGCTAAGCTCAGCCGACGTAGCCTCGTATTTGTTAAGCTGATGTTTGATCACATGTAAACAGGCTGATCACATGAAAGCAGACTGACCCCGAGAGGAGAACAAATACTATTTGAGCGAAGAAAAATTGGTAGTTTTTCATATCAAATTAATGAACTTGCTCGTCGATGATTATAACGCTGAATGAAGCTCAAAATAACATTTTCGCTCCAAAACAGAACCGAAACGTTTAATCATATTTTCGTGTTAAAAAAACAAAATACCACACCATGGACCATGACCACAAGGATTTGTTTAAAAATGATATTGTATGTGTATGTGTAAGCAATCAAATATGGGTCCGACCGATTTGGGTGAATTTTGTAAAACAAAATGATACGTGTCTCATGTCTGCTGAAGACAAAGCGATTTTGCAGCCTGAAGAATAGATTACACACCTTCAACCAATCATATTGCTTTGCTTTCACTATTTATTTTGATTTGATTCAGTGCACTCTGAGGTGGGAAATCTATTGAGAGTTCTCCATGGCGATTATACATCTACCTTTGAAGAACTACTGGCAAGGTCGGAAGAGATAACGATCCATTGTAGCAATCTGCAAAAGCTAATGGTCGAAATATACGAATGCACCAATTTCATTAGTCCTTCTATTTTGTCAGAGTTTTTCGCAACGAAAGAAATCACATATGACCTAAGAATAAAGAATCTACTCCAGGTGCCAAAAGTTAAGACATCGTCATATGGACAAAGTTCCCTATCGTTCAGAGGTAGTATACTTTGGAACACTTTGTCAGACAACATAAAATCCGCACAAAATACAAAACAGTTTAAAACAATGATCAAAAATTGGAAGGGAGAACAATGCCGATGCAACATTTGTAAATAGGGTTTGTAATTAGATAGTTGGTTTTTATTAGTTTGTATTAACTAGACATTTCACCAACTGTAAATAAATGAATTATTATTATTATTATTATTATTATTATTATTATTATTATTATTATTATTATTATTATTATCATTATTCTTCTGAAAAGCCAATCGCTAGCTAAATCTTTTGCCTTACAAAATTCGCCCTTGCTAAGGAGAGCTCTTTCTGAAGCAACTGCTTATTTTGTCTTTGTTGTACCACAAATCAGCAACCATTTGTCAGACTGACTCAAACATGGTCTTGCACGCAGGCTAACTCGAAGTTGAAGCCCATGCTGTGCAACAACTTGTGCAACAGTGCAACAAACGGCACAATAGTAGTTACAGCTCTTCCACAGCCACCACACAAACGGGCACAATTTTGTGGGAGACCCGCTAAATGCCCAAACTCGGTTTTTATCAACAGATGAAAATAAGAATCTTTGAGATCGGCCAATTAGACTAATTTTTCGAAAGGTGCAGATTTTTTCTCGACTTACCTTGTAAATAAAAATGAAAACTCTCAATCAGAGCTATAATAAACGAGATACAAAACATCTTGAGACCAGCTTCTATCAAATAATAGGCCTACCAAAATAGCAGCAAATTAGTCGAGACTATAAAAGCTTCTGTGTGTCAATCTTAGATTGTGCAAATTTGAGGTGTTAAGCAGCGCGTGGACCCAATTATAAATGTCAAAAATCACGCCTTGAACGACTAAAATTCTAGTTTGAAGCAGGTTGCATTCTGAACTGAAATAAGAATCAATTCGAGGAAGAGTTATCCTTTGGTATAGAGTCTTCATTGTAATACAGATGATAGACTCATTACTTGAGTAAGTAAAGCCGTTAGCCAAATGCTGAAACGACTAGAGTATTCACCACACATAGCACATACAAAACTACATAAGACGCAAACATATAGCTATGATTTTGAAGTTTGAAAAAGAACTGCTGTCAAATATTCTTTTCAGTAAAAACATGATTACAACGATACGAAGCAAAGAAATCAAGGAAAGGTTTCCCAAAGTATTTTGATGTTCGACAAGAACACTCTAAACTGCCCACAAGAAACTTTAGTAGCCTCTTCTATAAAAATAAAGAAACTTCACTAGAAGGGATTAGAGGTCTATTTGAAGTTCAGAAACTTATAAGTCAGCATTCTTTTTCTCACTGTGAATTGCTAAAAAAATATAATCAAAAAAATAACGATATCTGATAGTCTAATACTAAAAGCAATATTTTTGGTTTTCTTCACAGTTTGGTTTCTCGATGATTTTATGGTAAATTATGCAAATTCTATTGATAAAAAAATTAAGAAACGCTACAAGAAACTTTCACGGAAAGAACTGCGCCAAAGATGAATTGCAAATGGGAGGCCATGGGAGAGCCAATCTTCTAATAGAAATGAGCGTTTCTAGTCAGTGGAATGTTCCGAGCGGGCACAAATTCCGCTGTTTAGGATAAAAATGTTGCTGTCCAATTGAATAGAAATTTAGGGTTTAAAATGACTTTTGATTGTGTAAAATTCCGCTCGCTCGGATCAGAAAAATCCACTGACCGAAAACTAGCCTTAATACACAAAAATTCACCTGCAGTATATGTTGAAATGTCATTACTAATTATAAAATAATAGCGACGCGGCAAACGCTTTCTTGGGAAAGGCTGCAATAATTCTCACGGGGCTCATTACTAAAACATGCCAACGTCTAAAATTTGCTTTCTCAGATAAAAGTTCGACCGTTGAATTAGGCAAAACAATATCGAAGTCAAATATTATTGTTTGTTTCATACGTTTGCAGCAAAGCAATTCAAGAATAAAATACGATTTGGGAATAAGAGTTTGTAGAAGATACACTTTTCAGCTCGGCTCTTTATGATTTACATATATTGTTTTAATGAATATTTATACGAATTTTCCAATTTTATGAACTGATCCTACTTGTATGTATATATAACTGATCTAGATTTCCATGTTCGATTCTGGTCCATGATTTACTTGCCATTGACATTCAAATTCTATTTCTGATACAGACAATGGTACTGAATTCATATTCAAATGGCAGGTAAATGATGGACCAAATCGAACGTGGAATCCTCATGCCCATTCAAAAGCCTTAAGATGAGTGATTTCGGCCAACGAAATCTGATAGAAAAGTTAAACTAAAGTAAAACTTTCCGATCATCTCAACTTCTGCAGTGTAGATCCATGGTTTCCACTGAGGCCAAATTTAATTCAAGACAGCCTGAAGTTACAGCATGCTCGCAAAGGACCCTGGGTGATAATAGCTCTTTGAACAAAGAATTCTCAAAGGAAGCTTTTATAGGATTTGCCGAACACTATCATTGAGTGGCTCAATTTGATCCACTTCTCAACCAACCAAATGGTAGAAAATGTTTTTCTTACTTTAGGCGTTGCTTCCTAATGATACTGAAATTGTCCCAAAGTAGTTATTCTCTCCCATCATTGTTGGGCATCGAAAAGTCAAAATGTACATGGTGAGCAGCTGTTTTGATAGCCTCACTACATAAGGACCCTCAACTTACGCTCATCTAATTGAAGTGAATTAATGTTGTTGTTGTCGCTCCAGTCAAGGGCCTTATGGACTAACTCTTCTCAAAACGGCAAAAAAATTCTCGCCAGGAACAAATTTGTTCCTGGACCAATCAGGATGCAAGACTTGAAATAACTTGATGGGATTGGCTGATTCTTCTTCAATTCAAACTTCCCGCCAAAGGCAAACAAAAGCGTTCGAACAACGCGTTCGACTGAACTGCTGCAACGATCAAAATCTCAAAGTAACGAGCGAATTTACGAGATCTTTTGCGTCCCCAAACAACCAAAATATCACCTATAGGTAGGATTTTTTTGCTTTAATAGCTTGAAGAAACATTCATCTAAGTACTGATAGCTTGTTTTGCAGTGTAGTACTTCAGGAAAACCACTTTTTGCGGCGATTTAGGGTCGGTGGTTTCAAGAAAAAATAGCAGATCATTTAGGCCATGTCCGTTTCTGGAAGCGTAAGTCCATGAGTCGTAGTTATAGCGTCCATCAGCCTATCAATAGCGATAACCTACGAACATATAATCAGTCTACTGTTTTGAGGCAAAAGGCCAATCGAGAAATAAGACTTTTCGCTAATTCCTGATCTTAGAAGAAAACGAGAAACATTGCACCTAAAATCATGCAAAAAATTTCAAAACTTAAGATCATGCCGCAATGAGATGAGGAATTAAAAATTTTACAGACTGATGGAATTACTTTTTCAGTACGATATTTCAAATATCGGATACGTTTTTTTATTCAACCGGTATTTGAAGAGTTCTCCTTTGTGCAAGCATGCCGTTGTTAAATATCTAAAGAAAAATTGTCGCTTCTCAGCATGAGGTTTCTCAAAACTTCAAATCTACTTACAAAAAAAGGGTTTCAACTCAGCAGTTGCAGAAGATATACAGATTTAATCAAGATCTGCATTTACATAAAAGACAAACTCGCGCTCTTTATCTAACCATTGCTCCGAACGCTGAACCGAAAGTAAATATTGCGGAGGAAAGAAAATGCTTAGGAGTGGATGCGCACTTTAAAGCTCGGTCCACACTGAAGTAAATCACGTAGGAATAGACATGTTAGCTGTTCTATAAAAGAGCCTGGATCGAGTAATATTTTTATACATTGTTATATAAGAGGTTCGATTGAGTAGCGTTAGAGCCTCTATCACTATTGTGCCCATTCGAAATTCTTCGAAATGTATCGATTCAGATTCGGTTTTAGAGTAGCCATGGTCAATAGAAATACACGTATTTCTATTGACCATGGAGTAGCTAAAAGGTCTGTTGGGATAACGCCTTTCTGAACTCGTTTTAAACACATTCTTAGTGACTTACCACTTCCAAATCAAAATGAAAATATTTTGACTCCAAGCAATTGATGTCAAAGATGCTGATAGTAATCTCGAAGCTCAAGCGAAACTAATTTCCACGCGATTTTACTATGGTTTAGACGAAACTTAATTTGTCTTAAAAAATCTGGAGAGAGAGGAGGGCAGATATGGAAAAAGAGACCCTTAAGGGAATGTAAGCATATATAAATGGTTCAAGCCACATAATAATTTATGAAGAGTTGCACAGAGGAGACAAGAAGAGATATTTAAAAGGATATGGTCGTGAGCTTGTCAAATGGTGAAACATAATTTTAGTGGTGAAGCACTGCACGAATGATAAGGACTTCAAATGCGGCAAAAAAGAGAGTTTAACATGCTGAAATTGAAGATAAAAGGCTTGAAACACGGCTTTAACACGAGTTGAAATGAATTTATGAAAGAGCTCTACAGGACAGGAAGGAAGATAGTGAAAAGGAAGGAAAGAAACTTGAGAATGAACGCGTTCTAAACAGCAAAACATGCATTTGAAGGCTTTGATAAAAATAGAAGTGCAAAGATAATAGGCCTTGACACTTGTCAATCCATATTTGGGTGACTGATCTACGCCAGCTGAAAATGCTGATATCTGATAGGCTAGAAACTGAATCAATGGTAAACATGAATTCATGAACGTTGACTAAAAGTGCAGTAAGAATACTAAGCGTTAGAAATGGAAAGACAGATGGTTTAGAACACATTCCTTGGGAAATTGGACAATGTTTGAATGAATTAAAAGACGGGCTGTACGAAACTCTGATTGAAACGAAACAGTTCCGTATACATTGAGTCTTCATCACGATACATCGAGTCTTCATAGTTCATGAAACATGAAAGACCTGGAAGATGTTTTGCACGGTCTCCAAGACTGATTTTTCAAATCTTTCGAATTTATAAAGCGACTAATACTTTGAAAGAATAAACTGCTATGAAAATGACTTCTACTTTGAAACAAGAAGATACATGCGATGCTTCAAAATCTTTTTGTTGTTAAAAAATCAGTTTTGATGATTACAGCGCAGTTTATTTTGCTGCAATGATTTTCAAACAGGAGGACATGTTTTTTGGGTGACCCGGTATTTCATATTCTACCACACTGCCGCAAAGGATTAGTGTTACCCAAGAGTCCTTAAACGAAATGGCGAAGGTGAAGGTGAAGTTGCGTTTTTCAGCGCCAAGCGCTGGGATCGCAGAAATAGAGCAGACCTAATCGAGTCCGCGACCACTGTCATGACGCTTAAGTGATGGGGTCCTACCGGGTATCGAGCCCACTCCGCCTGACTGTTCTGGCTGCAAAGTCAGAGGATTACACCACTGCGCCACAACACCTTCAAATGGAAATGTTCTGTTAAGAGTTATGGTCTTCATGATATCATTCAACAAAAAGATAAAGCAGATTTTCGCGTATTTTTCGTCAAACATGCTTGCAAAGGAAAGATAACAGATAACTTAATAACAAGAATTCAAAAATCTCTTTTACAACGTAGCCGCTACTCCTCTCAAGCTCAAAACACAAACTGAAATAAAAGCTCAAACAAATAAACGCATATTACAATCTTTAACAACATGAAAGGCCGACATTTTAGAGGAAATGCATATGGCGAAAAACATGCATATTTCAACAGCTGGTTTTCATTTCTTCAACTCAGCACAAACATCTAAAAACATCAAAACAAAGAACAACAAAGAACCTTTTACCGTGCACATTTCTCTCAAAATTACCAAACACGAAATGAAACAACGGCTTCAAAAATAAAACAACCTGTTTCTTAATTTATTGGATTTATTTTTGTAAAATACGAGCAGCATCATCTTAAATGTTGTCCAAACAAGAGCAATAACTTGCTCTTGTGCGTTTTGTTTAATGCGTGTTTGTTACCCTGTGGTGGCATAAGGACGCTGCGCAGGCAAATGTGCCAACAAATGCACACACAGCCACAGTACCATTATCAATATGACGACACAGGGGAACGATGAACAGAACACGAACAATACCAGCGTTCGCTCGACGTCTGCAACAGTGTCGTGCCAGGATTGTAGCCCGAGCTAAAAAAATTCATTGGGTGAATAAAAAACAAGTTGATACGTTTGGCGGACTGGGCAATAAAGAATATGCGGCCAATACTCAAAACTAAAATGTTAATCTATCAGTCAAACGCTAACTTAGATGTGAAAACAGTTGACACGTTTGGCGGGCTGGGCAATAAAAAGTACGTGGTCGATACTCAAAACTAAAATGTCAATCTACCAGTCAAACGCTAACTTAGATGTGAAAACAGTTGACACGTTTGGCGGGCTGTGCAATAAAAAGTACGTGGTCGATACTCAAAACTAAAATGTCAATCAACCAGTCAAACGCTAACTTAGATGTGAAAACAGTTGACACGTTTGGCGGGCTGTGCAATAAAAAGTACGTGGTCGATACTCAAAACTAAAATGTCAATCTACCAGTCAAACGCTAACTTAGATGTGAAAACAGTTGACACGTTTGGCGGGCTGGGCAATAAAAAGTACGTGGCCGATACTCAAAACTAAAATGTTAATCTATCAGTGAAAGGCTAACTTAGATGCGAAAACAGTTGACACGTTTGGTGGGCTGGGCAATAAAAAGTACGTGGCCGATACTCAAAACGAAAATGTTAATCTATCAGTGAAAGGCTAACTTAGATGCGAAAACAGTTGACACGTTTGGTGGGCTGGGCAATAAAAAGTACGTGGTCGATACTCAAAACTAAAATGTCAATCTACCAGTCAAACGCTAACTTAGATGTGAAAACAGTTGACACGTTTGGCGGGCTGTGCAATAAAAAGTACGTGGTCGATACTCAAAACTAAAATGTCAATCTACCAGTCAAACGCTAACTTAGATGTGAAAACAGTTGACACGTTTGGCGGGCTGTGCAATAAAAAGTACGCGGCCAATACTCAAAACTAAAATGTTAATCTATCAGTCAAACGCTAACTTAGATGTGAAAACAGTTGACACGTTTGGCGGGCTGGGCAATAAAAAGTACGTGGCCGATACTCAAAACTAAAATGTTAATCTATCAGTCAAAGGCTAACTTAGATGTGAAAACAGTTGACACGTTTGGCGGGCTGGGCAATAAAAAGTACGCGGCCAATACTCAAAACTAAAATGTTAATCTATCAGTCAAACGCTAACTTAGATGTGAAAACAGTTGACACGTTTGGCGGGCTGGGCAATAAAAAGTACGTGGCCGATACTCAAAACTAAAATGTTAATCTATCAGTCAAAGGCTAACTTAGATGCGAAAACAGTTGACACGTTTGGGGGGCTGGGCAATAAAAATGTACGTGGCCGATACTCAAAACTAAAATGTTAATCTATCAGTGAAAGGCTAACTTAGATGCGAAAACAGTTGACACGTTTGGTGGGCTGGGCAATAAAAAGTACGTGGCCGATACTCAAAACGAAAATGTTAATCTATCAGGCAAAGGCTAACTTAGATGTGAAAACAGTTGACACGTTTGGTGGGCTGGGCAATAAAAAGTACGTGGCCGATACTCAAAACTAAAGTGTTAATCTATCAGTCAAAGGCTAACTTAGATGTGAAAACAGTTGACACGTTTGGTGGGCTGGGCAATAAAAAGTACGTGGCCGATACTCAAAACTAAAATGTTAATCTATCAGTCAAAGGCTAACTTAGATGTGAAAACAGTTGACACGTTTGGTGGGCTGGGCAATAAAAAGTACGTGGCCGATACTCAAAACTAAAATGTTAATCTATCAGTCAAAGGCTAACTTAGATGTGAAAACAGTTGACACGTTTGGTGGGCTGGGCAATAAAAAGTACGTGGCCGATACTCAAAACTAAAGTGTTAATCTATCAGTCAAAGGATAACTTAGATGTGAAAACAGTTGACACGTTTGGTGGGCTGGGCAATAAAAAGTACGTGGCCGATACTCAAAACTAAAATGTTAATCTATCAGTCAAAGGCTAACTTAGATGTGAAAACAGTTGACACGTTTGGTGGGCTGGGCAATAAAAAGTACGTGGCCGATACTCAAAACTAAAGTGTTAATCTATCAGTCAAAGGATAACTTAGATGTGAAAACAGTTGACACGTTTGGTGGGCTGGGCAATAAAAAGTACGTGGCCGATACTCAAAACTAAAGTGTTAATCTATCAGTCAAAGGCTAACTTAGATGTGAAAACAGTTGACACGTTTGGTGGGCTGGGCAATAAAAAGTACGTGGCCGATACTCAAAACTAAAATGTTAATCTATCAGTCAAAGGCTAACTTAGATGTGAAAACAGTTGACACGTTTGGTGGGCTGGGCAATAAAAAGTACGTGGCCGATACTCAAAACTAAAGTGTTAATCTATCAGTCAAAGGCTAACTTAGATGTGAAAACAGTTGACACGTTTGGTGGGCTGGGCAATAAAAAGTACGTGGCCGATACTCAAAACTAAAATGTTAATCTATCAGTCAAAGGCTAACTTAGATGTGAAAACAGTTGACACGTTTGGTGGGCTGGGCAATAAAAAGTACGTGGCCGATACTCAAAACTAAAATGTTAATCTATCAGTCAAAGGCTAACTTAGATGTGAAAACAGTTGACACGTTTGGTGGGCTGGGAATAAAAAGTACGTGGCCGATACTCAAAACTAAAATGTTAATCTATCAGTCAAAGGCTAACTTAGATGTGAAAGAAGTTGATACGTTTGGTGGGCTGGGAATAAAAAGTACGTGGCCGATACTCAAAACTAAAATGTTAATCTATCAGTCAAAGGCTAACTTAGATGTGAAAGAAGTTGATACGTTTGGTGGGCTGGGCAATAAAAAGTACGTGGCCGATACTCAAAACTAAAATGTTAATCTATCAGTCAAAGGCTAACTTAGATGTTAAAACAGTTAACACGTTTGGCGGGCTGTGGAGTAAAAAGTACGTGGCCGATATTCAAAACTAAAGTGTTAATCTATCAGTCAAAGGCTAACTTAGATGTTAAAACAGTTAACACGTTTGGCGGGCTGTGGAGTAAAAAGTACGTGGCCGATATTCAAAACTAAAGTGTTAATCTATCAGTCAAAGGCTAACTTAGATGTGAAAACAGTTGATACGTTTGGTGGGCTGGGCAATAAAAAGTACGTGGCCGATACTCAAAACTAAAATGTTAATCTATCAGTCAAAGGCTAACTTAGATGTGAAAACAGTTGACACGTTTGGTGGGCTGGGCAATAAAAAGTACGTGGCCGATACTCAAAACTAAAGTGTTAATCTATCAGTCAAAGGCTAACTTAGATGTGAAAACAGTTGACACGTTTGGTGGGCTGGGCAATAAAAAGTACGTGGCCGATACTCAAAACTAAAATGTCAATCTATCAGTGAAAGGCTAACTTAGATGTGAAAACAGTTGACACGTTTGGCGGGCTGTGCAATAAAAAGTACGTGGTCGATACTCAAAACTAAAATGTCAATCTACCAGTCAAACGCTAACTTAGATGTGAAAACAGTTGACACGTTTGGTGGGCTGTGCAATAAAAAGTACGTGGCCGATACTCAAAACTAAAATGTTAATCTATCAGTCAAACGCTAACTTAGATGTGAAAACAGTTGACACGTTTGGTGGGCTGGGCAATAAAAAGTACGTGGCCGATACTCAAAACGAAAATGTTAATCTATCAGTGAAAGGCTAACTTAGATGCGAAAACAGTTGACACGTTTGGTGGGCTGGGCAATAAAAAGTACGTGGCCGATACTCAAAACGAAAATGTTAATCTATCAGTGAAAGGCTAACTTAGATGCGAAAACAGTTGACACGTTTGGTGGGCTGGGCAATAAAAAGTACGTGGCCGATACTCAAAACTAAAGTGTTAATCTATCAGTCAAAGGATAACTTAGATGTGAAAACAGTTGACACGTTTGGGGGGCTGGGCAATAAAAAGTACGTGGCCGATACTCAAAACTAAAATGTTAATCTATCAGTCAAAGGCTAACTTAGATGTGAAAACAGTTGACACGTTTGGTGGGCTGGGCAATAAAAAGTACGTGGCCGATACTCAAAAGTAAAATGTCAATCTATCAGTCAAAGGCTAATTTAGATGTGAAAAATGTTAACACGTTTGGTAGGCTATGGAATAAAAAGTGCGTGGTCGATATTCAAAAGTAAAATGTCAATCTATCAGTCAAAGGCTAATTTAGATGTGAAAAATGTTAACACGTTTGGTAGGCTATGGAATAAAAAGTGGGTGGACGATATTCAAAAGTAAAATGTCAATCTATCAGTCAAAGGCTAATTTAGATGTGAAAACAGTTGACACGTTTGGTGGGCTGGGCAATAAAAAGTACGTGGCCGATATTCAAAAGTAAAATGTCAATCTATCAGTCAAAGGCTAATTTAGATGTGAAAAATGTTAACACGTTTGGTAGGCTGTGGAATAAAAAGTGCGTGGTCGATATTCAAAAGTAAAATGTCAATCTATCAGTCAAAGGCTAATTTAGATGTGAAAACAGTTAACACGTTTGGGGGGCTGGGCAATAAAAAGTACGTGGTCGATACTCAAAACTAAAATGTTAATCTATCAGTCAAAGGCTAACTTAGATGCGAAAACAGTTGACACGTTTGGTGGGCTGGGCAATAAAAAGTACGTGGCCGATACTCAAAACTAAAGTGTTAATCTATCAGTCAAAGGATAACTTAGATGTGAAAACAGTTGACACGTTTGGTGGGCTGGGCAATAAAAAGTACGTGGCCGATACTCAAAACTAAAATGTTAATCTATCAGTCAAAGGCTAACTTAGATGTGAAAACAGTTGACACGTTTGGTGGGCTGGGCAATAAAAAGTACGCGGCCGATACTCAAAATTAAAATGTCAATCTATCAGTCAAAGGCTAACTTAGATGTGAAAACAGTTGACACGTTTGGTGGGCTGGGCAATAAAAAGTACGTGGCCGATACTCAAAACTAAAGTGTTAATCTATCAGTCAAAGGATAACTTAGATGTGAAAGAAGTTGATACGTTTGGTGGGCTGGGCAATAAAAAGTACGTGGCCGATACTCAAAACTAAAATGTTAATCTATCAGTCAAAGGCTAACTTAGATGTGAAAACAGTTGACACGTTTGGTGGGCTGGGCAATAAAAAGTACGTGGCCGATACTCAAAACTAAAGTGTTAATCTATCAGTCAAAGGATAACTTAGATGTGAAAACAGTTGACACGTTTGGTGGGCTGGGCAATAAAAAGTACGTGGCCGATACTCAAAACTAAAATGTTAATCTATCAATCAAAGGCTAACTTAGATGCGAAAACAGTTGACACGTTTGGGGAGCTGGGCAATAAAAAGTACGCGGCCGATACTCAAAACTAAAATGTCAATCTATCAGTCAAAGGCTAACTTAGATGTGAAAACAGTTGACACGTTTGGTGGGCTGGGCAATAAAAAGTACGCGGCCGATACTCAAAATTAAAATGTCAATCTATCAGTCAAAGGCTAACTTAGATGTGAAAACAGTTAACACGCTTGGTGGGCTGGGCAATAAAAAGTACGTGGCCGATACTCAAAACTAAAATGTTAATCTATCAGTCAAAGGCTAACTTAGATGTGAAAACAGTTGACACGTTTGGTGGGCTGGGCAATAAAAAGTACGTGGCCGATACTCAAAACTAAAGTGTTAATCTATCAGTCAAAGGATAACTTAGATGTGAAAACAGTTGACACGTTTGGTGGGCTGGGCAATAAAAAGTACGTGGCCGATACTCAAAACTAAAATGTTAATCTATCAGTCAAAGGCTAACTTAGATGTGAAAACAGTTGACACGTTTGGTGGGCTGGGCAATAAAAAGTACGCGGCCGATACTCAAAATTAAAATGTCAATCTATCAGTCAAAGGCTAACTTAGATGTGAAAACAGTTGACACGTTTGGTGGGCTGGGCAATAAAAAGTACGTGGCCGATACTCAAAACTAAAGTGTTAATCTATCAGTCAAAGGATAACTTAGATGTGAAAGAAGTTGATACGTTTGGTGGGCTGGGCAATAAAAAGTACGTGGCCGATACTCAAAACTAAAATGTTAATCTATCAGTCAAAGGCTAACTTAGATGTGAAAACAGTTGACACGTTTGGTGGGCTGGGCAATAAAAAGTACGTGGCCGATACTCAAAACTAAAGTGTTAATCTATCAGTCAAAGGATAACTTAGATGTGAAAACAGTTGACACGTTTGGTGGGCTGGGCAATAAAAAGTACGTGGCCGATACTCAAAACTAAAATGTTAATCTATCAGTCAAAGGCTAACTTAGATGTGAAAACAGTTGACACGTTTGGTGGGCTGGGCAATAAAAAGTACGTGGCCGATACTCAAAACTAAAGTGTTAATCTATCAGTCAAAGGCTAACTTAGATGCGAAAACAGTTGACACGTTTGGTGGGCTGGGCAATAAAAAGTACGTGGCCGATACTCAAAACTAAAATGTTAATCTATCAGTCAAAGGCTAACTTAGATGTGAAAACAGTTGACACGTTTGGTGGGCTGGGCAATAAAAAGTACGTGGCCGATACTCAAAACTAAAATGTTAATCTATCAGTCAAAGGCTAACTTAGATGTGAAAACAGTTGACACGTTTGGTGGGCTGGGCAATAAAAAGTACGTGGCCGATACTCAAAACTAAAGTGTTAATCTATCAGTCAAAGGATAACTTAGATGTGAAAACAGTTGACACGTTTGGTGGGCTGGGCAATAAAAAGTACGCGGCCGATACTCAAAACTAAAATGTTAATCTATCAGTCAAAGGCTAACTTAGATGTGAAAACAGTTAACACGTTTGGGGGGCTGGGCAATAAAAAGTACGTGGCCGATACTCAAAACTAAAATGTTAATCTATCAGTCAAAGGCTAACTTAGATGCGAAAACAGTTGACACGTTTGGCGGGCTGGGCAATAAAAAGTACGTGGCCGATACTCAAAACTAAAATGTTAATCTATCAGTCAAAGGCTAACTTAGATGTGAAAACAGTTGACACGTTTGGCGGGCTGGGCAATAAAAAGTACGTGGCCGATACTCAAAACTAAAATGTTAATCTATCAGTCAAAGGCTAACTTAGATGCGAAAACAGTTGACACGTTTGGGGGGCTGGGCAATAAAAAGTACGTGGCCGATACTCAAAACTAAAGTGTTAATCTATCAGTCAAAGGATAACTTAGATGTGAAAACAGTTGACACGTTTGGTGGGCTGGGCAATAAAAAGTACGTGGCCGATACTCAAAACTAAAATGTTAATCTATCAGTGAAAGGCTAACTTAGATGCGAAAACAGTTGACACGTTTGGTGGGCTGGGCAATAAAAAGTACGTGGCCGATACTCAAAACTAAAGTGTTAATCTATCAGTCAAAGGATAACTTAGATGTGAAAACAGTTGACACGTTTGGTGGGCTGGGCAATAAAAAGTACGTGGCCGATACTCAAAATTGGAATGTTAATCTATCAGTCAAAGGCTAACTTAGATGCGAAAACAGTTGACACGTTTGGTGGGCTGGGCAATAAAAAGTACGTGGCCGATACTCAAAACTAAAGTGTTAATCTATCAGTCAAAGGATAACTTAGATGTGAAAACAGTTGACACGTTTGGTGGGCTGGGCAATAAAAAGTACGTGGCCGATACTCAAAATTGGAATGTTAATCTATCAGTCAAAGGCTAACTTAGATGTGAAAACAGTTGACACGTTTGGTGGGCTGGGCAATAAAAAGTACGTGGCCGATACTCAAAACTAAAATGTTAATCTATCAGTCAAAGGCTAACTTAGATGTGAAAACAGTTGACACGTTTGGTGGGCTGGGCAATAAAAAGTACGTGGCCGATACTCAAAATTGGAATGTTAATCTATCAGTCAAAGGCTAACTTAGATGCGAAAACAGTTGACACGTTTGGTGGGCTGGGCAATAAAAATGTACGTGGCCGATACTCAAAACTAAAATGTTAATCTATCAGGCAAAGGCTAACTTAGATGTGAAAACAGTTGACACGTTTGGGGGGCTGGGCAATAAAAAGTACGCGGCCGATACTCAAAATTGGAATGTTAATCTATCAGTCAAAGGCTAACTTAGATGTGAAAACAGTTGACACGTTTGGGGGGCTGGGCAATAAAAAGTACGTGGCCGATACTCAAAACTAAAGTGTTAATCTATCAGTCAAAGGATAACTTAGATGTGAAAACAGTTGACACGTTTGGTGGGCTGGGCAATAAAAAGTACGTGGCCGATACTCAAAACTAAAATGTTAATCTATCAGTCAAAGGCTAACTTAGATGCGAAAACAGTTGACACGTTTGGTGGGCTGGGCAATAAAAATGTACGTGGCCGATACTCAAAACTAAAATGTTAATCTATCAGGCAAAGGCTAACTTAGATGTGAAAACAGTTGACACGTTTGGGGGGCTGGGCAATAAAAAGTACGCGGCCGATACTCAAAATTGGAATGTTAATCTATCAGTCAAAGGCTAACTTAGATGCGAAAACAGTTGACACGTTTGGTGGGCTGGGCAATAAAAATGTACGTGGCCGATACTCAAAACTAAAATGTTAATCTATCAGTCAAAGGCTAACTTAGATGTGAAAACAGTTGACACGTTTGGGGGGCTGGGCAATAAAAAGTACACGGTTGATACTCAAAACTAAAATGTTAATCTGTCAGTCAGAGGCTAACTTAGATGTGAAAGAAGTCAACACGTTTGATGGGCTGTGGAATAAAAAGTACGCGGCCGATAGTCAAAACTAAAATGTTAATCTGTCAGTCAAAGGCTAACTTAGATGCGAAAACAGTTGACACGTTTGGTGGGCTGGGCAATAAAAAGTACGTGGCCGATACTCAAAACGAAAATGTCAATCTATCAGTCAAAGGCTAACTTAGATGCGAAAACAGTTGACACGTTTGGTGGGCTGGGCAATAAAAAGTACGTGGCCGATACTCAAAACGAAAATGTCAATCTATCAGTCAAAGGCTAACTTAGATGCGAAAACAGTCAACACGTTTGGTGGGCTGGGCAATAAAAAGTACGTGGTCGATACTCAAAACTAAAATGTCAATCTATCAGTCAAAGGCTAACTTAGATGCGAAAACAGTTGACACGTTTGGTGGGCTGGGCAATAAAAAGTACGTGGTCGATACTCAAAACTAAAATGTTAATCTATCAGTCAAAGGCTAACTTAGATGTGAAAGAAGTCAACACGTTTGATGGGCTGTGGAATAAAAAGTACGTGGTCGATACTCAAAACTAAAATGTTAATCTATCAGTGAAAGGCTAACTTAGATGCGAAAACAGTTGACACGTTTGGTGGGCTGGGCAATAAAAAGTACGTGGCCGATACTCAAAACGAAAATGTCAATCTATCAGTCAAAGGCTAACTTAGATGCGAAAACAGTTGACACGTTTGGTGGGCTGGGCAATAAAAAGTACGTGGCCGATACTCAAAACTAAAATGTTAATCTATCAGTGAAAGGCTAACTTAGATGCGAAAACAGTTGACACGTTTGGTGGGCTGGGCAATAAAAAGTACGTGGCCGATACTCAAAACGAAAATGTTAATCTATCAGTCAAAGGCTAACTTAGATGCGAAAACAGTTGACACGTTTGGTGGGCTGGGCAATAAAAAGTACGTGGCCGATACTCAAAACTAAAATGTTAATCTATCAGTCAAAGGCTAACTTAGATGCGAAAACAGTTGACACGTTTGGGGGGCTGGGCAATAAAAAGTACGTGGTCGATACTCAAAACTAAAATGTTAATCTATCAGTCAAAGGCTAACTTAGATGCGAAAACAGTTGACACGTTTGGCGGGCTGGGCAATAAAAAGTACGTGGCCGATACTCAAAACTAAAATGTTAATCTATCAGTCAAAGGCTAACTTAGATGCGAAAACAGTTGACACGTTTGGCGGGCTGGGCAATAAAAAGTACGTGGCCGATACTCAAAACTAAAATGTTAATCTATCAGTCAAAGGCTAACTTAGATGCGAAAACAGTTGACACGTTTGGGGGGCTGGGCAATAAAAAGTACGTGGTCGATACTCAAAACTAAAATGTCAATCTACCAGTCAAAGGCTAACTTAGATGCGAAAACAGTTGACACGTTTGGCGAGCTGTGCAATAAAAAGTACGTGGTCGATACTCAAAACTAAAATGTCAATCTACCAGTCAAAGGCTAACTTAGATGCGAAAACAGTTGACACGTTTGGCGAGCTGTGCAATAAAAAGTACGTGGTCGATACTCAAAACTAAAATGTCAATCTACCAGTCAAAGGCTAACTTAGATGCGAAAACAGTTGACACGTTTGGTGGGCTGTGCAATAAAAAGTACGTGGTCGATACTCAAAACTAAAATGTCAATCTACCAGTCAAACGCTAACTTAGATGTGAAAACAGTTGACACGTTTGGCGAGCTGTGCAATAAAAAGTACGTGGCCGATACTCAAAACTAAAATGCAAAGCTATCAGTGAAAGGCTAACTTAGATGTGAAAATTTTGTTTGGTAAAATCACTCAATTTTTTGACCCAGGGTAAGGAAAATGCTGGTATGGGGTTTGTAAGGGGAGATAAGACTACGGTGACATGATGACGGCACAATTTGAAAACGGAATAAATTTGAAGATGTCAAACACTTTGCAATCTTCATGACAAAAAGACTGGATTTTGACGTCAACAAAATCATCTAGGCCAAAAGAATCAATGAGCCTCGTTTCAAAAGCGTCCAAAAAAGTTCCATTTTCATTGACAAAATGCCGTGGTCAAATTGTGTCAGGTAGTAATAACTAAACGTAACGGGCCGTGCCCTTCATCAGTTGTAAAGATTTTTCTATTTCCATGCTTGATTTCACACGTAAATAACAAATTCGTTGATATAAAATCTTTCATTTTGTAGCTGAGTCAGAATTCGTAGGATTCGAGCTTTTCGATATGTCAAAACTGTGAAGAAATATTTCCTGAAACTGCAAAACAAGCTCTCTACTGCACTTTACTGCACAATTTCTACATATATATGAATCTCCCGGTTTCTCCATCCTCCATGTATAGTCACTTGCAAAGTCAAATAAGTATTATTGTCTTATATAATAATAATACTCTACAGCATCACATAACTAGCGACCAAAAAATATATCTACAAAAATTGATTTATGGAAGCAAAAACAAAGTCTAAATTCTCACCAATTTGCTCTACGACACCAAATGATATATCAAGGAAATCGTTCATTTTCAAAGCCTGTTTATGAAAATAGCCACTGGGTGTTAAGATCAAATCAAAATCCCTAGTATAATCTCTGAACTATGATGAAGAAGACAAGAAGGAATACAATCGTACCGGGTGAGTAAAGACAGGAAGCCCTGTTTGAAAGGCCACTACTTGGATGTTTCATGTTAGCCCTCCACTGTACTCAACAGCCTCCACTGTACTGATGCTAGCCCCCCACACTCATCATGCTAGCCTTCCACTGTACTCATGAAAGCCCTCCACCGTACTGAACACACTCCACTGTACTCAATGCTAGCCCTCCACTGTACTGATGTAAGCCCTCCACTGTACTCAACAGCCTTCACTGTACTGATGCTAGCCCCCACACTCATCATGCTAGCCTTCCACTGTACTCATGAAAGCCCTCCACCGTACTGAACACACTCCACTGTACTCAATGCTAGCCCTCCACTGTACTGATGTAAGCCCTCCACGGTACTCAACATGCTAGCCCTCCACTGTACTCATGTTAGCCCTCCACCGCACTGAACACACTCCACTGTACTCAATGCTAGCCCTCCACTGTACTGATGTAAGCCCTCCACTGTACTCAACAGCCTCCACTGTACTGATGCTAGCCCCCACACTCATCCTGCTAGCCCTCCACTGTACTCATGTTAGCCCTCCACCGTACTGAACACACTCCACTGTACTCAATGCTAGCCCTCCACTGTACTGATGTAAGCCCTCCACTGTACTTAACAACCTTCACTGTACTGATGCTAGCCCGCCACAGTACTGATGTTAGCCCTCCACTGTACTCAACAGCCTCCACTGTACTGAACAGCCCCCACTGTACTGCACAAACATTACCCGGGGTGACGATAGAAATTTGAATAATAAGATAAACAGGATACATGAAAGGGCCCTAAGAATCGCATACAAGGACAATGTTTCTAGCTTTGAATAATTCGGTAACCGTTCATCAGAGGAACCTGCAGTTGCTCATGGTAGAGATCTACAAAACAAAATATGATCTAAATCCCAGCTTTATGAAGCAAATTTTTGAGGAAAAAGAAATGCCTTATAACCTAAGGTGTTCTGATAAACTACAACTACCAAAGGCGAAAACAACTTGCCTTGGAATCGATACAGTCAGATTTATGGGGAAAAAAGTATGGGAGACACTACCACCAGAACTGAAAAATTCAGATTCCCTTCAGATTTTCAAAAGGCTTATCAAAGCCCATCAATGCCAAGCCTGCAACTGCAGATTATGTAAAATATTTTATCCCAATTTAGGTTTTTTATTGTAAATTATATCTTCACTTGCAACATTATATGTATTTTTTGGTAAATAGTTGGCCTTAATCAGCAATTGTAGCTATATTTTTTAGCCAACTTTAAATGAAAGAATTAATAATAATAATAATAATAATAATAATAATAATAAAAACACAACTGGTAAAATCTTGAACGTTTCGATTAAAAATCTTCGTCAGCACTACTTTCTAAAGGACAACCGAGAATTTATACTACGTGATAAACAAGGCAAGGTAAAACTAAAGATAAAGTAAAATTACATTTTTACTACAAAGAACCCTATCCCTAGTAAACATGACTACCCCCGAAATTAAAACCAAGTGGGAATGAAAATCACGTTTTGTTCCAAACTGTTTTTTTAGCGTAAACAAGAAAATGAAATGGTTGGCACATTAGCAAATGTTCACCCTGGAGGATCAAAATAGTCACAGACCAAACCTCCAAGGGATCCAGCCGGCAACCCCACGACCCTCCCATCTAGCCTTTCAATGATTCGCAAAATTGCTGAATCCTGAATGGCTTGATAGGGGATTCCACCCTAACGCCACATGCAAAAAAACATGAAGCCAAATAGGAAGACTATAGAGCACCGCCAGCAAAACCCCCCAGAGACATCAGATACAATGGCAGGAATTAGGCCACGCCACACACAAACATATCGAGTTCTACATCTGCAGCCCGTTCATTCAAACCCTTGGGTAAAAAAGTTCCCAGCCTGTATTGCCAAAAAAGTTCCTTACGTCGCAATGAAAAGACATCATCAGCCCCATCGATCATTTTAACCCTAACCGTGAATTTACCATTGTGGCTCCCCTCAAAGAAATGACTGAAAAAGTGTGCTTGTGGGATTAATTTACCCCTGCCGAGTGATCCCTCGCTATGTTTGCGTGCGTAAGATCTGAAATATGATTTGTAAACATTGAATCTTTGCCTAAATTTTGTTTTGGTGCTACCTACATACTTTTTGTTGCAAACCTCACATTGTAGCAAATACACTACATTCTCTGAGTTGCAGTTATACCCCCCCGAAAAATTTGTGAAAGATCGATTTTCATCCGAGTTTTCAAAATTATCCCCCTCAGTTATGACGTTGCAGATCTGGCAACTCTTCCTGCCATTGCACCTGTAGGTACCCTTAACCAACGAAGTCTCACCAACAACTGGCAATTTTGCTCTAACAAGTTCATCTTTAAGACTTTTGGCCTTCCGAAACGACAAAAATACCTTGTTTTGGAACAACGCTTTGTGTTCATTATCTACCAAAAGGAGTTTTGAATTTTCTTTTAAAATGTCATAAACTTTGTTGAGAGCTGGATGGTATGTAAGAACCAGAGGTATTCTCTTGTCGTCCTTATTTTTAGGTTGCCTATCCAAAAGACTTAAGCGATCGCGGCCGCGAACTTTGCTGATTTGCTCCAGAATCTCATTTTCACCATAGCCCCTATTAAACAGCCACCCCTTAAGTTCCCCTACCTAATAATAATAATAATAATAGTAATGTCAAGGCAATAATATTGGGTGGCCAAGTATATCATTCAATAGCCGGCATGTTCAACTCCACTTTAAAATTTACCTGACTCAAATCGGCCACTCTATTCTGAAACAATGAGGGATTTCTCGCGAAAACCTTTTCAAGAAACCTTCAAAACAATCCCAAAATCACGACCAAATGTCTCTAATACTTCTGCCTTACAGCAATGACTTTTAGCACGTGTTATCCTCTTGGGAGGATGAATTCACCCGGAATAATGTTATTATGCTCCCATGGCGGACACCTTTCCTTTCAAAGGATTCAAAGGATAACACTCGCTACAGCAAGTCATTGCTTTTGAAGCAACTCAGCAACTGGAAGCAACTTAACAACTCCAAATTTTCAGCCAACTTACGATTAGCCACATAATTCAAGTCCTAAGGCTGTTTTCAAAAGTGCGTATTTTCTAGCAGTTAGCAAATTCCAACAGAAAATGAAACGTAGCTGATGCTAAACTTGAGAAGATATTTCATGCACACAATTACAACTGAGCCTCGAACATGAAGATGAACTCTCAGCCAATAGAATTACATTGAACTTTCCAAATTCATAAATTTATGCACCCTTCAAACAGCAAAGCAAATCTGACTACATCACTGACTAAAGTTGAAGGAAACCATCGACTAAAAAAATTGTCCACAATCCCTTGATTACTTGTCACTCCAACAAAGCCCTCCGAACTTTCGCAGGTTGTGCTGTTAAATTCTGCGGTCAAAACTGTATGAATGAACCAAAGACAGGTTGAAAAATCTACGTTGAATTGAATCAAGAATCGGCTTTATCAAATAGAAACATGTTCATCTTATTATCATTTCTTACAACATGTACTATAGTAGCCAAAGCATTTTCAAATAATGAACTTTTTCTTATGTTAAGTTAAACAGGAAACTGTTGAAACATTTGACAATCCGTAGCTTCCAAATAATTCATTACATTCCTGTAAACTGATGATATTTGTGAAACTAAAATTTTAACTTAGATATGAAAAGTTAGTTTGCCAAAATCGGTTGCATCATTGTCAAGTTATTAGTGCTTTCAACAAAACGTTTTATCTCCAAATTCTGCAAGCAAGCAAGTGTGTGAAGAAACAACATTTTGCAGTCAAACTATGAGCTTAACAGAGAAACAATCCGCGTGAAGAGAAAATACTCTATGTTCGTTAGACAATACTTTTTATTTGGAAAATGAAACAGAATCTCCACTTCTAATCAAATAATTTCTTAGAAGCGCAATGAAACAACCCTGTTTCAGAAACGTAGCTGTAAATTCATTACGATATTGTTCATATATTTAGGATATCATCGTTTACGATATTGTACGCAGCGAGAAGGCATGAAATGTTTAATGAAGTGGTCAAACCGGGAAATATCTTGCTTAAAAAAGCAAAAAATAGTCTCGAGGGTTTTATGAACAGAATTTGTTGTATTCCTATTACTTGACCATGAGATCTTTCTAGAGCCGAGCGAGTCTGAAAAATGTTCAGACATTTGAGAGCCTTTAGCTTGTACACTTTTTATCAGATTCCTATAGGCTAATAACATTCGTGCTACAAACATATCAGCTTAGGCCCCGTTCACACTACTCTGTTTCTGTTATGATCCATTTTGATGCATCGACGCTACCCGTTTACATTGCTCCGCTTTTTTCCACAAAAACGAAGAGAAAAACGTTCGTTTTTGTCCGTTCACATTCATCTACATGATTACAAATACGGAACCAAAGAAATCCGTTTTTGTGCGTTAACGTTGTTCCAGTTTTATGAAACTCATTGTTGAATATTGGAGCGTTTTCAAAAATCTCCGTTTTGTGCGTTCACATTGATCAAGTGCGTTTTCAAAAACCTCCGTTTTTGTGGATATCCATTTTGATAGCGTTTTTGAAAACCTCCGCTTTTGTGCGAATCAGTGTGAACACTCTCACAGAAACGGGGCCTTTTCTCTTCGTTTTTGTGCAAAAACGGAGCAGTATGAACGGGGCCTTTGATAAGAAAATTTAGTTTACCAAAATCGGTTGAATCATTCTCAAGAAACAAGCGATTTCATAAATATGATTCCTCTCAAAATCATTCAAGACAGTCCTTGATCAAGTTTACAAACAAGTTAGCTTCACAGCTAGAAAAATTGAGCTCTATCTGACTATCTCGTTGCTCAAACACCTTGCAAGGAAAATAAAGAGACTTATGAATATTTTCATACAAATAGGATTGCCACACAGTCTTTTTCAACGATATTTCGTCATCGTGATGCTGGATTGCTAGCAAATTTGATAAAGAATTGTAGACCTATTTCAAAGGATTTGGAGATGAAGCGTTCTATGAAATTATTGTTTTCTTGAGTACGACTCAACCGATTTTTACAAACTAAATTTTCTTATCTAAGCTGATATGTTAGCTATAAGAATATAATCAGTGTATAGAAATCTGATAAATGGTTGCAGAGCTACAGGCTTTCAAACGTGTAAACATTTTTCTGACTGACGCAGCACAAAACAGATGTTACATTCAAGCCATAAGGAAAAACAACAAATTCTGTTCATAACACACTTGAGACTTTTGCTTTTTCAAAGAAGAAAGTTTCCGGTCTATTTTCATTGGGTGACCAAATGAAAAGTATCGTTTAGTAAACTTATCGTTGGACTGCAAAATGTTGCTTAACGCACTTGCTTGTTCTCCTGCTATCAGCGAAATGTTTGAACTTTCTGAAAAACGTCCTGAAATGCATTCTGTTATCGAGACTCAAATTCAAGTCAAACGAAATTTGCTCGCTAGGCCAAAGCTGCAAATTAGTGTCCGGTTGTACGACTTATAAATGTTGTCACAGACAAGACAAACACAGCAACGATCTCTAAAGAAAGAAACAAACTATCATACACCACAATGGGGCCGAAACTCAATCATAAGACATTCCCAAGAGAAGTGAACTCCATCTCGAAAACTGCAACCAGCAGTATATAATGGGTATGAAAATATCAGACTGCTACATAACTTACGTACATTCTCAGATCTATCCTACAACTGAAGAAGGCGTGCTCTTAGCAAACAACAACCCGTCATTTACATTAACACAGTAAACGTAGACAGGCAATCCTTTTCAAAGAAACTGTTCGGAAGTCTTCACGAAAACATTCTGATGATGTCGAATGATTTGGCAAATTTTGTGAGCATGAAATTAATTTGAACGTTCTATATTCTCCTTTAGATTCAAAATAACTCCCAGAGCAACCATTTTCATAAGTCCTATAAATTGAGGCATATGTTTTGCCGACTAAAACGTGCTTACACTGAAAAAAGTCGTGTTATCAAATTGACACAGTCAGTGATGCAGTAAAAGCGAGAAGCCTTTCTATAAATGTGTTTCGCATGGCGATGCCTCGTTGTGAAATGACTTTGAACGATGTTGATCCTGAAGAAAAGCATTATTTATCGCAAGCATGTTGGAAATGGAATAAAATAAGTCAAAATAAGATTTAAGAATGCAAGCAGAAACAAATGTATCTTTCTACCCAGAACTCACAATTACGATTATGTGAGTTCAGTACGAATGTATACAGTAAGTTTCACCATTGCAAAAAAATAATTGTTTGTCGCTTGTTCACTATCTAGTAAAATAATATATAGCATTAGCAATGTGATTTGCAAATACTAATTTAGGAGGGCAACAAATTTAAATTACGGCAAACATCAAACTAGCTAAAATAGTGACTCTTCAAACTGCTTTTGAATGTTGAAAGGAGATTGTTAGCGGAGAAGAGAACATCTAGAAAACGAGAAAGGCAAATGTCGAATATTAAATGTGACAACACACAATCAAACATTCAAATAGAATAAAAAAACATTGAAAAGAACAACCAACCGAACGTTTCAAATATAAAATCAATCATGTTCAAAAAGAATATACCTTCGATTCAGCAATATGGTCAACCTCTAAAACAGCACGCTTGGACATGGCGTCTCTCAAAAGCGCTTTCTCAGCCAGCTCAAGATGTTCTTCCTAAGCTAAATCCACGATTCCACAAAAAGTCGAAAACCAAAACACCGCATTCTTTTCTTTCCTCGAAAGCGAAAGGCTCCAAGCTCGAACAAAAAAGGCCAGCTAACTTGGAAGCTAAATATCTAAAGACAAACGTTTCACTTGCAAACTCGTGCTTATGACTTAATGGATAAACGCGATTACGGTAATGAGTCCTAAATTATCGAGCGAGACTCGCATACACACACGAGAGGAACAGGTAGAATTATAAAGGCAGATGTACGCAAGCAAATCGATTTGTGTTCTATCAAGATGGCGCGCGGGCGCTTCCTTTCTAATGACAGGTGAAACCGAGCTGCCTGCGTTTCAGAGCGTTTGCTCTCTGTCCGCTAACTTCACGATATCACCCGACATTAATACTTTCACATAACCCTGACTAAAGGGCCTAAGGTGTGGAAGAAGGAAAACATTGGGACGACGAAAAAACTTCCAAAAAGGAGGATCGAATGGTTACTATCGTCAGAAATTGGTCAACTCCACCAAAAAGATTGCAGGATGGTGAGTTCATGCCAGGATAAGGGAAGGGGGCAAAATAGGAATAAAATTTGGATTTTCATCGATCGACCACTTGTCAAAATCAACCAAGAGAATTTCATTGAACACGTGTTTCTCAGAAAGATGGATCAAGGATTATTAGCGTCAGCGATGTAAACTCAACTAAAAAGGCTGTAGGATAGAGCCTTCTGGGCACTGCACGGAAAGGGGCACCGATTTCAAGAAATCACAACACATTGTTACATTCATTAACTTTCATCCCGGCGGGTGCACTGTTATGGAAAAATGTATATCATGTGTGTCCATAAAATCACTGAGAAAGGGGTACAAAATCAATGGAATCCAAGGACCTAGAATTTAAGAAAAAGGGGTACTTTTACAGAAATCTGTCTGGGAATTTAAAAAAAAAGGATTGGTTTTTGGTTTTCAAAATGCTACAAGCAGAAAGAGTAGAAGTGAATTGCTTAATTTCATCAAAGTATTTCATTGATCAGACAAAAGCGTGAAAAATAACTTCATTTTTTGAAAAAGGATAGATGTTTATAAGACTGAGACTCAAAGTACCATGACTACTAATGATGAGGCAGGATAAGGGTTCCACACAACATTAGATATGTGCTTGTTGAAACAAGTAGGCCAGAAAATTCTACACACTTTTTCTAGCTATACATTCAGCTAATACTGCTTACAGTAAAGTATATTTCTTGCTATTACAAATATTCACTTTGGTGCAGATGAGTATTATTATGTTGGCCTGCTAAACCTAAAGTAGAGCTAAGTAAAGGCAAGTGGTAGATGATGCTGATAATACCTGGTCCTGATGAGATAAAAAGCACTAGTCTATAATACAATATATTTAGTCTCACATCATGCCATATTTGAATTTTTGGGCCTGATATTTTACTTATGCATCAAACATACATCAACTTCAATGCGATCCAACTTCATGATCATGGAGACCAAATCTGAATTCAGTTTTTTGTGATCTTTGTGCTTGAATTCTTCCACTTAGGCCATTTGACACTTCACACCTAGTTTGTTTTGCTGTGAAATGAAAGCCTCTAATTCATAGCCAAATCGAGGCTGTAGTAGACAAATTGAATAAAATCGATGATCGAAAAAATATCGAAAATAAATGGCGGGAAAAGGAAAGAAAGATGTCTGCCTGTAAAGCAAAGTAGCAATCAAAGATTTGACTTGACTTGGTGGGTTTAGCAAACATTTATTACTCTATTATTCTACTGCAGTTGCAGCATGGTGTTTCCGAGCCTGATCTACAATAATAGATAGATAGCCCAACAAGAACAAGCATAGCTAGGCCTAAATCATGTTTTATTATTAGCAACAAGACAACACTGATGAGAAAACTAAGAAAGAAGTGGTCGTTTTAGGTGAGATTCACTGTTTGAAACAATTCTCATTAGAAAAACAGAGAAAAGGGGATCACATATGCAGATGCAGATTATTCTGTTAGAAGTAGAAGATCTCCAAGTTAGAAATAGAATACAATCTACAGTATTGTATTGTATTTGACAACTTACCTGCGGTATCATTGTGTAGCTAAAGAGACAATGGATGTGTGGGCATTTCTTTAGCCTATTTATAGTGGCTATGAGATATAGATATATGTCTATTCCATATAAGGGTGTAAATGAAATAAAAAGAAGGTAGTATAAATTAGTATTGTGTAGTTATGTATGCCTTAAAGGATTCTTGAGCATTAAGTTTTGTTTGAAATGAAGGTATATTACAAAAAATTCTTTTTCACAATTGCATGTTATTGGAAAGATCAGGGCAAAGAGGGTCCTATCATCTTCATATGATATAAGATTTTTGGTTTAATCACATAAAGAATGTGCTGTCTTTTGTGAATTCTTCTAAAGCTGCATAATTAGAACAACTTCTTCATGCTTCTTGTTGCCCAAATCACAATCAATCTATAGAATCTAGAACTATTGCATCTAAATGAAGTTATTGTTCGTTATGTCTCTATGAAAATCACTGACAATTTGGTTGACTGTTTGTCATAAATTGAGAGAGGAGCTGTGAATTGCTGAGGTTATATCATATTCAGGCTACAGTTTGTTGGTATTATGTTGTTTGAAGGCTTATGGATATCAGTGATTTTCAATAAAAAGGGTGGTTTTCACATTTTGAATTGCCGTGAAAAGTCAGTGATAAGGGGTCAAAAATTGGAACCGATTGTCAGTGAAAGGGGTCTTCCCGTGAATCTATGGACAAGCATGTATGTGCTCCTGTAATTCAAGTGCACCCGCCGGGACTTTCATAAGGGGACCGTTCTTAACGCATACCGTTAGACAACAGAAAAACAGACTGGCAAGGCGAAGTTTAGGCCCCCAAAAGAGGGGGACGGTTAGAAAGCGATAACAGTTTAGCTTGCTCCGTTCAGCGAAGGTTCTGTGCGCTTCTCTCGTTACAAAATGCTAAAAATCCTTGATAAGAGTTTATAGTAAGGGTAATGCTCGGAAGAAAAATGCACTTTCGGGAGAGTCAGAACAATTTTGGACGTTTGAAAACCCTTTAAAATTTCGTTCAGCCACTTATCTCTAAAATTGTCTTTTTTCAGTTATTGCAAAAGCCACATCATTTTTCGAAAAACTTTGAAACGGTAGCTTGATAAACCCGTGTTTTGAGCCATGGGCTTCAGAAGTTATCTTTAATCTGATTCAGGGTTCTCAATTTTATAACGAGATTAATTTCTATAACCATTGTTATTGTTAATTCTTATTAAAGGTAATGTGTCCATGTAAGTACGGTGGATTTTGTTTTTCTATTCATATAAAGTATTACAATGCATCAATACGTTCTACCATACTATCTAATTACTATACAACAATACGGGTACGATACCATGAGGAGCAAAAGACAATGACTACCCCATGGCCAATACATAAAGATGCACAATGTTAAACAAAAATACAAAGGAAAATAACTAAGCTAAAATAAATATTGGCTACGAATATACAATGAAACTGAAAACAAAGTAGGTGCTTATCTATGGGACTTTGCAGCAATGGAACGATGGACGGTGAATTTGCGGTGGAGTACGGTGGATTTGCGGGGGCATGCTAATTTCACGTGATATTTCATGTGATCACTTTGGTAAGGAATTCAAGGAATACTCGCAGCAGACTGATGACTTATGTGCAGCTTAGCCTGCGTGCAGACTCAATTCGAGGAGTTGAGTCTGCACGCAGGCTAGTGCAGTTGCGCTTTCGAAGCTGAAATTTTAGTTTGCATGTGATTAGTTTAATTCTGCCAATCACTGCGCGCTCTTCGAGGCTCTTTGTCAGCATCGTGTCAGCATATTTTGACAGAATGTATACGCAGCTGTACTTACATGGATACATTGCCTTTGAAAGTAAAGGCTAATGTAAGCTTGCTTATTTGTAGCAAGTAGACCTATTAACTATTCTAAAAAGGAATCTACATCAAACTTTTTTCATACATTTAGTAGAATCTCAAAGTTGAAAGCTTCTGGCACTATCAACCAATTTCAGGAATGTCAACGGGATCTACTTAAAACTTTGTGCAATTCCGCAGTATGTTTCAAAACCAGGTAGCGAAGTAGACTTCAGAATATCACTGATTGAAAGCCATTGATAGGATAATCAATATCCCTCAATTCGATTTGTTTTTGATGTAAAACCTCAAAAGGAAACTCAAGGTTAATTGAATTTCGAATTTTTGGTGAATTTTCAAAGCCTGAAACTTTCCTGACTCATCAGGTAAACACAACGTATGCAAAACGCATGACAACACCATTACGTTTAGGTCGCATGCCAGCAACGTCACATCATATCATGACGTCATACCAAGAAAAGCACGAATTATGAATGAATTTAAAATTGATTAAGAAATTATCATGCCAATTTCATCAAATAAACAACGATAACATCATCGAAAAGCAGCTTAACACACGCACCTCTCAGCAGCGAGTTAAAGAAAAGTTAGTATAAAAACATCTTCTGCCTGGGCTTATCATGGACATCTTGCATCAACACTAAAATTTCAGCAGCAAAAAGCTTCAAAACTGTGCAGCTAGAATTGTGACCAACAGCAGTTATGATCGCTAAAATGCTTAAATGTATTCCTTACTTAAATAACGGGTAGCATATGCGCCCTGTAACAACTCTGTTAAGTTGTCTAATTAACAAAATCATTTTTTTTTTATATATATTCCAATAAAAAGTTACAATATATTTACGAGCTACACTACACTACTTACAGAACTACTTTACAATATGAGCTACCGTACACTACTTACATAATTACCCTACAATACTACTACAACGATACCCCAAGGAGCAAAAAAGCAATGTCTACCCTGAGGCCATTAACATATAGATATATAATATAAGAAAAAGAAGAAACTAGTCAAAATATAAGACAAGAAAATAAATGACATGAACAAAAAGAACAACTACATAAAGTCTACTCGTAAATTACTACTAAACGGGGAAAGGTGGTGGCATGTAATGAAGTTTGTAATTATCTTAATCAAATCGACCAGTTTTATGGATATACTGCAAAGTCAATTGTAATATATTTCTATTAACATCATTGGAAAGTTCTTTATCACCATACAGTAAAAGCTCCGTAAGAACCTTATTTGAAGGATTATTTGAATATATCAAAATCAATTGGCTCCATATGGCCTATATGGTCCAATGAAACAAATTTCCTTCACAATATTTGAGCACACAGTGACGCCGCCCGAGTAAAACGTCCTAAAGGCACACTGTCGTGGCGCTGATTGAGTAAATAAGACAATCAGGAAGAATAGAATTAGCCAAGCTTCACTAGTTTTGATGTGCATCGAAATTCATGAAGATAATAATTATAGTAAAGGTACCTGGGGATGTGCCGCGAGCAAGGGTATACTTTTTCGGACTTCTGGTCTAGCTAAGGGTATACTTTTTTGCAATTTTGGGCTACAACGGTCTAGCCAAGGGTATCACTTTTGACAATATTGGTCTAGCGAACGGTCATGATTTCATATTTGGTACAAATTTGACAATATTGGTCGAGGAAATGGTCAAAATTGGTCTAACCAAGGGTACCATTTTCGTAAACATTGGTCCAGAGAATGGTGAAATTGGTCTAGCCAAGGGTACCATTTTCGTAAAAATTAGTCTAGCCTACGGTACCATTTTGAATATGCTCGCGGCAGACCCCTACCCAAAATTTGGCCAAGAACCCCCCCCCCCCCGTGGACCTTACAAGAACATAAAGGCTCGATTATTAAAAAGCCAGCTCTCTATTTAGCGCCAGCTTCTTCATCCTTAATAACTAGCCAATTAAATCCACGACAGTGTGCCTGTAAATGATGGATGGGAAAGATTGTGGTTTTTTCGCAGCAACTGTTTTGACAGTGAGCTAGACATTCAATCCGAATATTCTTCGTAAAAAGTCAGATGAAAGATGAATGTAATGTGGTGTAAAATAAGACGAGCTTCTATTAAATAATTGGATTTCTTATCATTTATTCATTGACTCTATCAAGTTCAGGAATAATCCTGGCAACTATTTCGTTATTATGAATCCTAAAGTAGGCTTTAAAAGTGTATACTAAGAAGCTAGAGGGTATGGCATTCCTGTCAATTTGAATATCTCTTAATGGGACTAGGTTTTGGCAACACAACCTACTTCCTTTCATATGTAAAAGCGTAACAAGTGGTTTTGTGGAGGATCAACCAGTCATCTCTTAGCTTTTTGGCTACAAGATCTGATTTAGCCAAAGATTATTCTCATATTCACTTATAAACTAAAATGATTCAATCATACACACATGTTAACACTGGCTGTGGAGGAGCCTCATTCTCAATCATGCAAAATGTCACCTTTGATACAAAATAGAAATTTCATATTTAACTGAATGACCAGAGCTATATGGTGCCCATCTAAGGTATGTGTGTATGTATGTATCATTTGCCACTTAAAAATATTTACAAGTTTATAATATAAAAATAGATGCAATACAAAATATAACGTTAAAAACGTAAAGGAAAAACACCCCTAGTTACAGTGGCAGGGATAGCATTAAAAGATCAAGATGACCTTAATTCCATAATGGTCTCCTCAGAGGAGTTGGAACAACGAAAAAACGTGAAAAAATTTCAGCTGTTTTCCGAGTAAAAACATGGTTTATAAGACCATACTATAGTCAGAAGAGATAATGACGAGTCTCAATAGAAGAAATATATGTCATCTTCCTCTTTTTGTATGAATAAGACAAAGAGAAACCTGAACATACCATTGTTTTCCTTGGCTTTGCTTTCTTTCGCCAGGTGTTGGATTGTTAAATAAAATAGGCTGAGACCTATGAGATATAACCTTTTGGACCCAGGTTATTCACTTTAAAAGCTGAACCCATGTTCTTTAAAGCTCGGGTGATGACTAGCTGAAATATAGCAAAGCCGAAATTGAAATCCAAATTTGAAATTTTCCAAGGAGAGATGACTGAAATTGTATGCATAATTTGAAGGTCTTCCCAGATTTTTGAAAATTATTTGATAATATTTCAGCAGTGACATTTGAATTGGTTGGTTACAAAATAATTAGCTACTTATTTTGAGGTAAAGAGCAATGAAATTAAAATTCTACTTATAAGATTTTCTGCTTAATGTAGCAGTTAAAAAGTTTTATGTTTTAAAAATTACTGAAATTGATTCTACCAATGTAAAATTTTCTGTTATGATGTTACATGTAAAAGATCAAATTAACTTGTCAAGCAATATTTTCGAACCAAGCCATGTCTTTAGATTTGACAAATTCAGAATTTTGTGAGCTACATCATGTTACAAGTTACAGGTAATTTGTGATTATACATGTTGGATCATATTTACACACCAGTTTTTCCTGCCTAGATTTTCCCAGTATATAATATATAACATGGACTTTGCTAATTACAAAGATTATTTATGTATTATGGAATTTCTATGTATTCATCATTATCATCTGATGCAATTTTCTATGTATTTGATTCTTGAACAGGGTTTTTATGATAGAAAATAATATTTTGATCATATGAATCAAAAGCAGAATGAGCAATCGTAAAATCAATGCAATCTCTCTCCTCTCCTCTGTCTGGATTTTCACCCCACTCCTTTTACCCTGAAACAATTTGACAAATCCTATAACTGCCCTATCACATCTCAAAGTCACATCCAAGTCCTCAACAAGTCTACAATAATCAATAAACATGACCAACACACCTACCAACTTAGCAGAAAATTAGACCACTGGCGGATATTGTGTCAGACATTGGGAAAAGCAATTGCTTCAGTTAAAGAGCATTTGTTTACTTCTATTGTTTTCAAACAAAAGTCACTGCTCTGCCCCAACATTGAGGGTGACCACATCCAATGACCCCTTACTTTGATTTTTTATATATTATTGCAGTGTTTCTTTGTGTAAAATCCTGGTACATCCATCAATGTCTGATTTGAGTTAACGGCAAGAAACATTGAAGATTTATCAAAGTGACCCTGTCTATATTGCAAGTTATGGCAGTTTTGAACAAGAGTGCACAGGAAAGTATATTGCATTTCTTATTCTCTATCTTAAATAGCCTATTGATTTTCTTGGGAGAGCAAGTGCCACACTACTACAGAGAGACAACTGGCCACCAACTGAGATTTTATTTCTTGTATGGAGTGAAGAACTGCATGGATGAGGTCAATTAAAACAATAGTGCCTATTATGGGAACTGGCATGGGTTGACAGCATCATTTTGAAGGCCTCTTTTCTGAAGGAGACTCATTGAATTCCGCAACCCTCAAGATACTTTAATGTAGCAGATAGAAGATGCTTGAACAATGTACGCATTTTTTACAAGAAACTTGGATCAGCACTTGGTACTAAAAGTTCCTTGATTTCGCATGAAAATTTTGGTGTTTTAGAAGTAACAGTTTCTTAATTAGTTTCTTATTTTTTGGGCTTAAAATTACGTTTGGTTCAAAGTTGAACCTTCTTATCGACAAAAAATGCTATGCTGTGCGAACCGTAATCTACCGACTCTCATTCAAGAAATAAAATTTTAGAGTTTCTTAATTGTTCTTTAACGTAGCACTAGAGTTTCTTAAATTTTTGGTCATCTTAGTTTTAGTGCTAGTTTCTTATAAACCATTTTTTCATAAAAAACGTGTACTCAACTCTATGGTGCATGTTTTGGTGAAATGTGATGGAGCAAAATTGTGAAAGTAAACATGCCTCTCCTACCTCCAGACTTTGTTCTTTGGTGTGCAGTGTGCATGCAGAGGATCTTCTGTGCATAATCTTTTTAATGAAACAATAGACCCTATTTACACATTTTGTAAATAGTGGTAGAAGCTCCACTCTACTTTTGATATGAAAATGTACAAAAAATTGCTCGATGCACGCTCTTTTGAAGAATAGCTAAAACTCTGTTGTGTTGTTGGACAAAAACCAAAAGGTTTATCATGTTGATCGAGTTTGGGCATCCTACAACTTTGAATTTTCCAAACTTCAAATTAGAAGTTCTCGTGTAAAGCTCGATCACATAATATCCAACTAACCTTTCAAGTCTTTGATTGTGACTGGTGAAATTCTCATGAAGATGTTCATCCTGCCGTTTGTATCGATCTCTGGTTGGTCCTTTGGCCACAATTTAGGCCCTTTTTTGGATTTGGGGTTGCTTGATGTCCAGTCACAAAAATGTCGTCTACTCACATCATTTGTGCTCCATAAAAGTTATTCACGAAATTTTAACAGTTGCCTATCAAATCATTGTTGCCAATTATCCATTAGCAGAGCAGATGAGCGTCAGTTCGCCTCTTTTTAGACTCCCATTTCGCACCACTTCACAGCAACGGCCTGCTTCTTCCCGCCATTGAAGTCAAAAAGAAAAGAATTCTATTGGACACCGGACAGTCAAGAAACAGTTGTTGCTGCTGTCTCTGGATGGTGCATTTCTAAAAGGAGCCCGGGGAGAGTTGCCAAGAATTCCCGCGCCAAATATCCAGTGCAAAATTCCCACAGGACAAGGCATATGACCAATTTTATCATAAAAAGGACTGAGGTTTCCGAAAAGACAAAGCAATGTGCCATTCTTGAAGAATAGATTTTGCACCTCTGCATGCACTCAATCAAATCAAAATAAACAGAGAAACCAAAAAATTATGGTTGGCTGCGCTGAAGGTGTGAAATTCATTTTTGAGGCTATCAAATCTCTTTGTCTTAAACCTTGAACAGAACTGTATCCTTTGTTTACCGTGGTATTACAAAATTCACCATTTCTCTTCTTCAGGGCCGTAGGAAGAAGTTTCGGATTGGGGGGGGGCAATTGTTCTTAAAACAATAGAGAACAATACATATTAATAATTCGTGTGACATAGCACCATTGTTTTCAAAATTATTGGGAGGGCTTCAGCCCCCCCTGCCCCCCCCCCACTTCCTACGGGCCTGCTCCTCTTACATGTAACTGCACATTTATTAACTGGATTCCGAAGAAGATTATCGATGTAATTAATATCTTTTTAAACTAAAAATGGAACGATTAGTTCATCTTACTCAGGACTTTTCAAGAACAGCCTCCGTGTCTCCACGTAAGGTTTCTCAAAACTCTAAACTATATGGGCGACTTTACTGAAATAAATTTCTTCACCTAAGTTGGCCTTTTCGCTTTCAAAGGATAATCAATTCATTAAAATCGCTGCCTGATTCATTAAAGTACGGATCCACAAACACCGATACGTTTTAAATACCCTGTGTGGCAAATCGATGACTGGAATCGTCTTGAAACGTGATTCTCAATGGTACCATGAATATTCATTATCGTGCAAACCCAATGAAGGCAGGCCTATCCAAATATAGCCTTTTGCACAGATAAACCTTTCAAATATGCACTTAAGACTGATAAAGTATTAATCAACCTTAAGATTGAAAATTTCACTGCTTTCAAATCTAACCTCTTTACAATTATTCACATATGATTTTATTCAATGAAATGCAACAAATCTTTCTGGTAAAGTTTACCGTAAAGACTTGCAGGAGGTTCGCTAATCAGAATAGTTACTCTCTTTGAATATTTAATATGTTTCAAATCCATTGATCTTACGTATTAATATCGTGGTATGAACCTCTGCCAAGACAATTTTGTGAAAACAGTTATGGTAAAA
Organism: Aurelia coerulea; assembly: GCA_039566865.1. NCBI lineage: Eukaryota > Metazoa > Cnidaria > Scyphozoa > Semaeostomeae > Ulmaridae > Aurelia > Aurelia coerulea. The sequence continues at coordinate 25,344,800 of CM076950.1, read as the reverse complement.
TAACACTTGATCGATAAGTTGATACAAATTTTGTGGGGAATACTAAGAAAGACATACAAGATGCAAGCTTAATACTGCTTCGCCATTTCTTGTCCATTGTGGGAGGTATTATTAATACTTCCCACGATCGACAAGAAATGGCGAAGCAAGGGTGATTTTAATATCAATTAATATTCTACCACTAAACACTTAAGTGTGATGAAAGATAATGATCTTCAACTATTTTAGCCAAAACTAAAAATGTTACAGTAAGGGTTAGATACTTTGGGGCATTTCATTTAGAACAACAACAGAAATGGCATGGTAACTCAGGGAAATTACCGGCAAACGATAAGAAATCATTTTTTCTCTCATTTTTCTGCTCCTACTCTTGATATTTTGTCCTCGTCATTTTTCTCATCGCTTGCTGCTATCCTCGCAATTTTTTGAAGAAAACTTTAACCAAGACTTTAACTAAAAATCTGCTTGCCTTTAAAGCTTTGCTTACTTGACCAAAGTCTTGAACCAATGGTTTAACTTTTGTTCAAGGCCTTCCACCAGTTCCTTGGATCAGAATACCAAACAGATGAGGATGAAACTCAACAGCTACCTTTCCTATATCTAAATAAAGACTACTCCGATCAAGGGTATTCAATCCGTTAGATTCTGCCATAGAACCAAAAATCTCTGCAAAATGGCAGAATCTCAGTTGCTACGCTACCTGCAAATGATAGAAGCGATCACTTAGCAACAGAAACAACCAAATAGTAAAATAATAAAAACGAGAAATACTAGATCAGATTTATGCAGTAGTTAAGAGAAGATCAAAATCCAAGCTAACAAATCTAGAAAATCTTAAGAGGATGATCAGCTTGGAACAGATGCTTAACACCCAGGACTTATAGAAACTTAAGCTCTTCAATCATTAATGATTTTGGTTAAACAACAAAATACAGAATCGGAAAGTCCGCCTTTAGCTTTGTGATTATTGCAAAAATTTTTAAATTTGTGGTGTAATATTTGAAACATGTGAACACCCGTCATACGTTTTGTAAATGATACTTCACAACCTGTATCACCACCTTTGCAACAAAATTCAAAAGAAGTCATGTTTTACGTGTGTACTCTTAATATTCAAAGTGTGATTGGATGCATTTTAAAGCACAGTTTACGTAAAGATTTGGTCGTAAAATGAGATCACGAAATTACGAAATTACGATACAGGATCTGGGGATTGCCAAATTCGCCATTTTGGAATGATAATTATTGGCAGGGAGGAATCGATAGATTTGTTTAGTGCTGACGTTTATAGAAGCATACCACAGCAAAAATGGAGCCTGTTGTGGGGTCCAAAAATAATTTACCCGCTTTTGAAGGGCTACTGTGGAAAAGGTATTTTGTTATCTTGCAGTCAAAATTACACTCGTGTAACATTCAAAAGGCCAACTTAGATTCGTAACCATCTCACAACCTTCTAGAGACACAGAGAGAAAGGTATTGAACGATCGACCATTGCGTTATTTGAGTTTTATCTTTCTCATCAAGTCAAAGTAATCACCATCATTTCTAACCAATCACGTGTTATTTCTCCTTTTCAAATCGCTGTATATATTTAAATTCTTATTATGACGGTCACATTACAGAAGGAGAAGAAGAAGCCCTAAAGGAGTCCTATATGGCAGGACGAAATATTGGTATTAAATAAATTCAATCATGTTTGCTGTTGTTTTTGTCGTATTGCGGTGTTCCTGCCTTCAAACTTAATCACAATAACTTCAGGTCCATTGTTGTTGTGAAAGCTTTAAAAAAGAGCTTTGTATTTCTGGTTTTTCAATAACTTAGCATCGTGCTAGAAGGCTATGTTATATCTGAAAATCTAAGTCTGCTTTTTGAACGTACTTCAGTGCAATTTCTGGTAGCAGAATGGTGAACCCATTTTCTACAGCAGCCTTCCAAATAGGGTAACATTTTTGGTGCCACCCAGCAGATCTGATCGAGTTCTCCTGACCGAAATATCTCATTATCATTACTTTCTAACTCCTCATATGCATATTCTGAATCCAATATCTTCCTAGTCACTGTACACATACATGCAAATATGCTTCCTTAACTCTTCTTTCATTCGAAATGGTCATACCATTCTAGAGTTATGAGCTATTTTGCTTACGAGTTTTTCTGGTCTCGTTCAAAGAGAATTAAACATGTCGATCACTTTTACTCAAAGCTTGAGCTTCAAAAGATGAACGCGAGTATGAAAACCCCCCAAGGAGCTAAACCTAATGAAAAATACATGTCAATATACATCATGGGCTGCTTGGTTAAGTTCTTTTGAAGAAAATTGATATAATTGTCATTTCATCAAAGATAAAAATGAGACGAATAAAACCGAGTGTCCCAAAATGGTGTATCGATGTTTGCAGAGCCGTAACAATCATAAATTATGCAGTTATTTGAAAGAATTATCTATCATTTTTGACTCACGGTAGTGAAGTCATAGATGTTTGCAGAGCCGTAACAATCATAAATTATGCAGTTATTTGAAAGAATTATCTATCATTTTTAATAAAAGAGGCTAACATAGATGAAGAAATTTCATTCTTTAAAAACGGTCATCTCATTCAAGAGCTGTGTATGATCTTATTTGGCATATACGTTTGAAAAGTCTTGAGAAGAGCTCAATGATATGGCTCAGTGTTAGCATGCTCGTACAACTCTGAGGGGTTGGCGGTTTGAGTCGCCACCCTGCCGAACCTGATACGGGAGTGAGTAGAGTCGCTAGCTCTCTGTAATTCCAAGCAAAACGAATCACGAGGTATGATCATATCGCGAGGAATGACTAGCACACAGCTTCGATAAGCTATGATATAGTGTACCAAACGCTTACAAGAAGATTGTTTGTGCGTGCAGGAAAAGTTCAAGGAAAACTACCAAAAAGAGGCAGTTCGCAGTTGGCATGCCTTCCTTCATCAGTTCAACAGAGTAGTCATTGGGGTCATTGAAACGCCACGAAACTTAATCAGGGTCTTCGGCTGAAAAGATTGCAGAAAATCTGCTCTACCTTATTTACCTTAGTGCCGTAATTAAAGAAGGTTAATTGATAACATTTTGTCCAGTGAGATTACGTCTTTTCGTGAAACTAGATTAGAGCATCAATTAAATTATTTGGGAAGAATCATCACGTTAGAAGCCCTTGCCGACGCTGAGAGCAAATGCGTAAAATCTTCTAGCTGCTGAAATGGATCGCACATTGATTAATATTTCAAGCCACCTGCAACCATTTTCTTCATTCAATATAACTCATATTGTCTAATTAGTCTTTGGAACCAGCCTATTTCACAATACAATCTCGTCTCTTGTTCATAAAAGCATTCATATCTGCAACTGAGATATCTGTTGGTCCCCTGGTTAAGCTAAAAGGTCAACACTGAATATCACAGTTAGAATCTCATAGGAGAGAGGAAGAAAATCTTTGGCATCTACGTAGGCCCATGTGTTATCCTCGAGTCATTTATAAAATACGCAAAAAGAAGACGATGCAATCAATATAGTTCGAAATATAGAAGCTGGAATGACAACCTCAAGTCCATCTTAAAAAATGAATTGTTACATGAAACCTGCCTGTTGCAATGGTTTTGCGAGATAAACCTCAGCTATCATTCCACAGCTGAAATTCATTAAATCGCTTGTACACTGCTAGTAAAATCAAGTCAGTAGTCAGTGCAATCAAACGTTATAAAATTAGCAGCCAAGAAGTTAATTTTAGGCTTATGAAAGTTGATATCGAAAGGACGATCAAAATTGATCACTTTTATGGTCAATCATCAAACAAATTGAAAAGGGAAATAAATAACGTATTCTCATATTATGAATGCACAGATAAACACTCTTTGCTAAATTCAATCACCTTAATACAAATTGTTAAATGTTATCTAATACAACCACCAGTAACATCGTCCTGCACTCCTCCTACGAGCAAGAATCTCCAATTCATACCAGAAGGCACATTCTCGGTGGGGAAATTGTTTATATCAAAACAAACAAACAAGCCAATCTTAGAAACCAATCGATTACCAAAGGCCTCGAGTAAAAAATATGGCTCAGCAAGAAAATAACAAAATTCTTTTGAAACAAGAAAAACTATACTCATCAGATCATCAAATTGAATCTTGTCTATCCAATAAAAGACAAACCCTTCAAAATCAGGCCTTGCTATATTTCTCATAGAAGCTTCGAAAGTTAAATAAACTTCAGCGATAATCTGGTTATGAATGACTTAATGTCTAAATGATGCATTAAGGTTTTAAGCGCTTGCAAGACTCTTAGATTTGAAGTGACATATAGACTAATAAATATTGAGACCAAACAGAATGCCGAATAAAATAAACAAAACATCTTCTTGAAGTAAGCAGATTGCGTTGCAAGCAAGCAGCTAACAAAACAAATGAAATGATGCTAGAATATGGAGCTAGATTAGCAGGAAGATTATTCATTGATGTAAACTGACGTTAAATTCTTAAATCAATTCTTAAATTCTTTCAGTTTTAAATCAATCACATCATCAACATACCTTTTCATCATCTCGCGCCGTATCTTTAAGAAATTTCCCAAATGCCCATGGTGGAATATTGAGCTGTTTGAAAGAACTTTCTTTGATGAAACTGCTTCCTTCTTTTAAATTTTCAGTGCTCTTGCTACCATTTCCATGGACCACTTCATTTTGAAATGCTCGATTCTCATTATCGATGTCGAGAAATTCATCGCTACCCGCTCTCTCGATATCTGCAACGCGGGCTTTCATCTCCTTAACCTTGTTAAGCGCTTTACCTCCAAGATGTTTCATTATCTTCTTGTAGAATGCTGCACATTATCTTGATGCTTACAGATCGTGAAATTAGGCCTGTTTAAAACGCTCAACCGAATTAAATCATTTTGATTGTCACGCAATTAATTTGACGTTCGATTCGATTGACGTCTAGCCAACATTCAATCATTGCTTTCCTAAATCAAATCTTTCTGCTCCATCCAATCACTAGCATGAAATCGCAACATTCTGTGCTGGCAACGTTTTGTGTGTTTATTTACATTCCCAACCGTCAAGAGACAAAACTGTTGCTTCGTGTGAAAGATTATGCTGTTCAATATGATTGTTAACGTTGTGTAAAAGAATACGCCTAACATATGGCCGCTCGCTCTACCAGATATCTACGAAGAGATTTGTAGATCTGGGGGGTCCCTTCATTCAATTCAAAGATTTGGATTAACCTACCAGACTAATTATCGCTTGAGGTTTTGATTCAATCTTAAATAGATTTTCAGAGGTTTCTCATATGAAGTCAAGGGCAAACGCAACCTATATAACCTCCTGTAGGGATCTTAAGCATTCAATTTTATCTACCGAAGGATTACATATTGAATAAATATTTTCTTGACTCTATCTGAACATTCAGATCTTCTAGAAAAGTTTAGTTCATCGTTCTATAATGCGTATTTGCAAGAAGATTTGCTCATTTTTGTGTGTTACTAATTCTCGGTACACTTGCAGTTAGATCCATTAATGCTGCAGTTAAAAGCAGCTTGTTTAAGTTTATCAAACTTTCAATATTTGATGAAACATGAGTTGCGTTGAATGTTGAAACAAGTATGGACTAGCATGAAGTCAACCGGAAATATGCGAATTTTCTCAGCTTGAACTCCAAATCTTTCTCGCTACTGAAGAGATGCAGTTATCACTGTAAAATCAAGACAGTGGTATACTTCTCCTCTATGCGGTCACCTTAGTACACAAGTGCAGGAATCTTTGGAAAATAGAATAACTTAAAAAAATAAGAAAATAGAATAACCCTTTCCACTAGGCACTAAAGCTGAGTTCACGCTATCCGTGTAACAATGAAACACGGCGACGCATTAATTGACGCAGCAAAGTTAGACACGTCCAAAATTATCGTGCCGCGCCACACCACATCGCTTCACATCATCAATTCAGTTTCACTTTCAACAACTAGCTCGAAATCAAGCGCAATTTACTATGCGCCTATTTTCAACACTGGCGGAAGCTCATCCTAAACAAACGCAAGAAACCTTAACGCCATTTAAAGCCAAATACATAGCGTTGATTGACTCGGCGTTAGTTTTGAGCTTGACATCAAAACGTATAGCCAAGCATATTGGCGTCAAAATTGCTTAGCACTTGTTGACGCCGCACACTGTGGTCATTTTCTGTTCGTCAGAACTGATTCAAGGTCATACTTATGCAAGGGATTTGCATGTTTTAAAGAAATTTAATGCGATAAAACATATGGTCTCGCAAGGGGGACGGTATAGGACCGAAAATATATTCTTATTGCCTAGAATAAAATCTGAGAAAACTTGTTTAGTGATTTTGAAAACATGACATCTGCTCATTCAGTATTTTGTCAATAACTGTGTCGTTTAGGTTAAACACACAAAGATAAGCCCAGTCTGCTAGCAATGGCTGTCGCTGAATTGTTCGATTTTGCCCCTTAAGCTTGCTTCAAAATAGACTAAAAACGCGCTAGAATTGATATAACACTTTTCCAAAACTCATTTCAAACGCACAGGGGCGGATCCAGCCCGAAGTTGAAGGGGGGGGCGACTTGCAAAGTGGGCGCCAAACATACAATAGAAATTGAGCGCGCCGAAGGTGCGCGAAAATTTTTTGGACACTTTTTAAAGAAAATTCTTTGATTTACTACTAAATAACGCCTTGATTTATATGTTTCCCCCATATTTGAATCGAAACAGTTAAAAAATTGTGCTTTAGAATCAGGAAAAGGGGCGCTTTTCTTGCCAAAAGAGGGGCGCCAAGCTGAGTTTTCATCGTGAAGGGGGGCAATTGCCCCCACTTGCCCCCCCTAAGTCCGCCACTGCAAACGCACTTTTAGTGAGTTATCGCCTAAAAAGAGTAAAAACGTTTTCATTCCATCCAGATATTTTCGGGCAAAAACTCACATTTAGACAATAGTATTGTCGACGCTTTCTCCGTAGCATTTCTATCTTTATCTTTGACTGGTTGTTATTGCCTGATAATGAATATTATATGTACAATGATAATGAATGAAGCAAAGTTATCCTGGATACCAGATCCAAAAAAATTGAAATGATTTGTTCGAGCTCTGGTACCCAGGATAAGGCTAAGTTTGTAAAGTATCAAGAGGCCAGGGAGATCGACAGCTTTCTAGACGTGTCCTAAAATATTTCAACACTTTCATGGCACTGGATTTCGTATGGAATTTTGGAAAGAAATAGATATGAGCGGAATTCGGATTTCAGTGAAGTTTGCTGAGGCTTTTGATAAATGTCAACGGCCCCACAAAATCAGCTTTTTAACAGAAGAAATGACGACAAGGTACTCTCAGCCACACTTTCGCTACTGTTGCTCTGTATGGGGAAGCTGTGGCGAAGCTAGATTGCAAGCTCTGCAAAAATTGCAAAATCGAGCTGCAAGGATTGTCTCAAATAGCAGTTATGATACATCTGCGACCCTTTTGATTAAGAACCTTAAATGGCTTACTGTCAGTGATATGATTAAAAGTGAAACTCTTTGCCTGGCAGTGAGTACTTGGAGGGTGAGGGTGACGGGGTGCATTCGCCCCTAATTGTGGAGAAGACAATGATATTTTGTTTGAAAGCAATGAGAGTAAACAATAGACCTTTTCAAAAAGTAGAAAACGAAATTCGAGGAGAAAACGAGCTTCGAGTTCTAAAATGGAAAATTGATTCGGTTTCAATTGTTTAGAGTTCGAATATTGATAAGCTACCAGATTGAACGGCTCGATCCAGTGGTAAAGTGAAAGGTCTGGCAACATTTAAGTAGGCCTAGTCTAGAAGCATCTACTAGGCCTGTTATGCACAAAACGTTGCCTTTATCGAAATTTAAGTCATGAACGTTTGTTGGGAGTCTAAATAAAAAACGCTAATATGACGTTTGTCGGGGAAAAATTGACATGTGTGCGGCCCCTTAGACTTGAAATGCAAACTGGCATTTCGTAAACACGTTCATGGAAGACTGAGAAATTGCTGAAAAACAGGCATCAAGTAAACTTTTCAATATCCTTGATTGTAACCCTGCAATTAAACAAGTCGTATAGGCTAAAATTAAAATTGGCAAAATTATCTGGCCAAAAAGACTATTCTGACATCGACGTGACATCGACTTTGAGATAGATTATAGATACTATAGATTAATAGATTACAGCTATCGAGTTCTTATGTTCAATTGCATAATGACAGCAAATATCAGCTCATGAAAAGTTTTAATATTATACTGCCGGGTGTCCCAAAAGAGTACTCCCGTTTCAAAAATCAACAAAATTCCATTATGAAACATTAGACTGACAACACAGTCCCAGTTATCGCAAAAACAACAATGACAATAACATTGTTTGCTCAAACTGGGACTTATGGACTTTCACATACAAAATTGAGACGGAAATGGAACAGATTTATCTGTGCATTCTGGAACGAGGTCATGGCATAGTCATGGCAACCTTCGACAGTTGAAAATTCCCATTGCTGTGATGAAACTCATGAAGCTAACTGGCCTTCAAAATGAGGAACTCATGGTTGAAAGTGAAAAGTTTGTTGATCCTTGGATTGAGGAAATATTCATCTGGAGACTTGTGGCGCTTGTTCATGGCTAACATCACTGGAAACTTGACTTTTGAGGCGATATATCATCTGAGGCTTGAGCCGGCAACTTAGGCCCATTGACCATTGCCTAGAGCACTCAGCTTTTCATACAGTGTTGTTATGGTTTCCATATCAGAACATGAAACCGAGGGAAACAATTTCGTGCTAATTTTCAATGTGAAAGTCCACGAGTCGTAGTTTGAGCGTCCATCAGTCTATCAATAGTGATAACTACGAGCATGTAATCAGTCTAATGAAGTCTATCAAAACATTTTCTTTTTGATCCCTTTTATTAATGATCCACATATATTTAAAGATGATAAAATGTTTGTTTTCGTTAACTAACGTGTATAAAATGACACATTGAAAAACCCTATTCTGAGCTATACTCTTTAAGCAGCATCTAGCCTAATGGACATTATTTTGTGATTGTTCATTATCCTTCAAGTCTACAATGATAGTGTGTATCTCTTTCTGACATTTGTGACCAAACTAGAAACTTAATAAACAAAGAGAAATTAATCTCACAATTGTCATTGCTTTTTGCAGCATGCTTCATAACCATGTAGCCCTAGAAAGATTGAAATTTTTCAAACCAATGACAAGATTAGCTATACCTGGGAAAATAATCTGATCTTTGATGTGGTTACCAAAAAAGAAATTTGAAGATCGGCCATGGAATCGAATTTGTGTGACTTTTCAAGCAGGAGTACACTTGTTGGGACACACGAACCAGTCCTTTTCGCATTCATGGCACAAAACTTCATGGCACGAAATACCGGCTGTTCCAAAATGATATATCGGTGTTTGCCAAAATGTGCTACTTTAAAATACATCAATTTCAATGAAACGCCAATGGTTTTGTTGCAGAAAGCCTAGCTAAGATAAAGATGTAGAAATTCATTTCACTAAAATTGGCCATGCCATCATAGAGTCGGGGGATTTTTTGCTTGGGAGGTATCTTTGAACATATCTTCATGAGAACTAAATATCTGGATAACATTTGTTCAAAGTTTCAGCTTCACAAAATGAAACAATAATCCTGACCCTGGATGAGAATGGTTCTTTAAGAAGGGAAAAGGAAAAAAAATCAAAACGTTTTCGAGTAGGTTTAGAGATAAATCCACTTTCCTAAAAACAAGGAAAAATTTAACAAATAAGTTTGAGACGCTACCGTAAAGCAGACAATTTCGATTTATGTATCTTTCTATTGCCCAGACTATGCAGAGCAACATCCTTTTTCCGCATTTCGATACGCCTAATACTTTGGGAGAAATTTACAGATTTCTCAGAAAGATCGTTTGGCAGAACAACATCTCGCTGCTTACTGGAGCGGAAAGCAGAGTTACCTTAAGAGGGGAAAAAGACACATACCAAGCAATATTCAATAGCAATGTTCATCAACATCTTCGAACCCATTTATACAGATCGTTGTCTACAGTGGGTTAATTAATCAAATAAATTGCTATTTGAGTAACAGTAAGATATTCAGCAATAAATGAGTTGAAATTGACACGAACAAGAACCAAAAGCCTGATAAACTCTAATCAACAGCTTACAATTGATACGTTCTCAAGATAGTAAACTTTATTACCACATAGCCATTTCGGTCTGTAGAAAGTCTTTTACAAAAAACCTAGTTCTTGAGCTCTTAATAAACTGTTCTTCAGAAGGCCCCTGTCAAAAAGGTACCTTAATCAATAAGAGTGGACTTGTTTACCAGTTCCACACCAAAATGTGACAATGTGGCATGCTCTTCGTTTTGTCAACCAAATTCAGATAAATGTAACTCCAGGTCTTTGTGAACGGGAGCTAGAACCCCTTCTTCTTGGTTCTAATTGCAAAGATAATTGATAAAGTTCTTCATCACATAGCACTGAGTTACTTGCGACCAAATAAGTTATCGTCTGAAATTAAAAAAAATTATTGATCAAAGACCCTGTGCTCCCCAAGGCTCCTTCGCATTCTCACAGTGATTTTCACACTAAATAAAAGTGATTTTTGCCTTGCAATCACGAGGCTTTGTTATCTTTAAAATATTCTTGAAGATTATCAAACAATAAATTCGTAAGGAAAAGTATGCTTAAAGATTATTACCAGTTGTTCGCTTTTAATCTTGTAAGGAGTTTGTTGGTAACTTCGAATTTCTTGTATCACATTGGCAATCTGAAACAAAACGGAGGATAAATTGCTGTGAGACAAATCTTCACTTGGGGGGGGGGGGCCTTTCCTTCAAAGCTCAGTCTCCCCAGATATTCATACAAGTTAAATTCATCTTCACCTCAGTTGATGATAAAACAAATAATTTGAGTAGGCTGAAATATATCTAGCCGAGGGGCGTATAACTCTATAAAAATCTCTTTGGCAAAAATTCTTTTCTTCTCAACAAAAATCCCTAAAAATTCTGTTGCTTTAACAAATCTCGTACGCATTTTCAGAAGAGTGATACAACCCTCGTATCTAGCTATATTACAGCTAATATAGGTCTACTATGAGCAACAGGATTTGTATAAGCCGCTCATCGGCCACTCACTTTACGCATCAGATAAGATTCGAGCAATTTTGTAGTCTTAAAGATCTTAATGCACCAGAAAACTGTTTATCTGTGAGGCCGATTTCAAACAATGCCTTTTGGTTTTGAAGCTCATCTTGTCCGATCTTGAAGGAGAATTTAGGAACTTAAGAATATTTAGCAAAGATATGGTCTTACCATTCTCATCTTTGAGAAATTAACGAGCCCAGCATCATTGTAATTTGGTGTTCCTTCTTCAATAAAAGCTAAATCGGTCAGATAGTAGCCAAGGTACGGAACACAAGGCGGATCACAACTGAAAAGAAAAAAACGTCAACATTATTCTTAGTGTAATAAGGAAAAGCATAGGCCCAACATTTATAAAAAAAAGGTGTTATGAATGGCGCAGTGGTGTCATCCACTGATTGTGAAGGTGGTGAAGATGTTGTGGCGCAGTGGTGTAATACACTGACTTTGCAGCCAGAACAGTCAGGCGGACAGGGTTCGATACCCGGTAGAGCCCCACCACTTGAGCGTCCTGACAAGTAGCCTGCGTGCAGACTCAACTATCCTCTACACTTTAGGATAGTTGAGTCTGCACGCAGGCTACATGACAAGGGGTCGCACACTCGATTAGGCCTTTTCTACTTCCCCAGCCCTTGGCGCTAAAAACCGCAACTTCACCTTCACCTTCACCATGGCTATTAACCGGGGGAGGGGGCACTATTACTGAGGACTACAAACGAATAACTAAACTACAAAGATAAAAGATAATGTTACAGAAAATTAATACAATAATACAGAAAATTAAAACGATATACAAATAAAGAGAGGAGCTAAATAAATTGTATGCAGGGAACTACTAAAAGGAGGAGCTTTCTCAATAGGTAAACTAATCGAGGAGAGAGCTCCTTGAGAAAATCCCTCATAATTTCAGAATGGAGTGGTGATTTCAGTCAGGTAAATTTTAAAATGCATTCAAACATGTCCAACATTATACAATATCATATTTGCCAATACAATTGTCTAGATATCCAGAGAGAAGTTGCCTTTCAAATATGGATTGTTTTTGTACACACCCGGTATAGGAAAAAGTACTGACATGTTACACTCTATCATTTATTAACGAAGCATCTCATTTCTCTATTTATAAATTTCCATACTTTATTTATCTGTTCTCTCTATGCATTTGCGGTTTCTACGTTGTTCAAGTAATCCATGAAATTGTTCTATATAATCCTTAAGAATACCTCAAAGTGACAAATGCATGCAGTACAAAGCGTTTTACGTTATGAGACGTATAGTTATATAGCTATCTGTGGTTGCAAACGTATAAGATTGCCACATGAAATTCAACCGTTTATAAGAAAATTGTAGCAGTTCATTCCAAAAGTTAAGAAACTCCACTGATGATGATGATGATGATGATGATGATGATGATGATGATGATGATGATGATGATGATGATGATGATGATGATGATGATGATGATGATGATGATGATGATGATGATGATGATGATGATGAAGAGAATGAAGAGGATGATGATGATGATGATGATGATGATGATGATGATGATGATGATGATGATGATGATGATGATGATGATGATGATGATCATGATGATGATGATGATGATGATCATGATGATGATGATGATGAAGAGAATGAAGAGGATGATGATGATGATGATGATGATGATGGTGGTGGTGATGATTATGATTATGATAATGACGTGAAATCTAATTTAAAAAAGTAAGGAGTCTGCAAGAAACTTACAATGAGAATTGGACCCAAATTAATGAACCCTACTACAAAGCCTAACGCCAAGTTTCTCATAAAATATGAGTGTGACAGGGCATAATAAGACTTGCTCCAAGTCTATTCCGTGGCCTATCAGCGCTAAAATAATATAATTACCAATGCGGGGGCAAGTCTAAATAAACCCTAGACGATCAACAACAAACAGCAAAAACAATAGCTATGGCTGTAGAAAATACGATAAAAATTCTTACTAAGGTAAACATACCTTCTTAATGCTTCTCTCATGTTCCTAAAGCGTCCCTCAGCAGAAACTATGCTTTGCAGTTTTTCCAACAGAATTCTCGTCTACAGGAAAATATATAGATGACCAATCAATATATGTTAAATGCAGGATATCCCTTATTAGCCTGCGCATAGTACAATGACCTGCGCGCAGACTCGACTGGTTACTAAGTTTAGTAAACCATCGAGTCTTAATTCAACTAAACTTACTTCGGTGTAACCAGTCGAGTCTGGCTAGATATCCTTCAACTTTGAGAGTAAATATCAAATTACTGCAAGAAAATTAATAGGCTAGGGCTAACCGGAAAATTAAACAGGCATGCACTTTATACTCTTTATGCCACGGACGAGGCGGTTTTAGGAAATAACTGGAAAATGCACCATTGAACGTAAAAATTGAAAGATTGAAGGCTTTGTTTAGGGACGAGAAACAACTCTATCATAAAACAAGGTACTCTAATAGCAAGGTGAATAGTTTCAGGAAAGTTGTTAAATTTTCAAATTTGTTAAAGTGCACATAAACCCAAAAATTTTTATTTCATTTTCCGATAGAACTCATCAAGAAATGCTATTCATATACATAAAACATATACAAACAAATTCGTAAATCAGAAAAAATTTGGACTTTAGCAAAAGGCTTTGATAGCCTCTGTAGAAAATGTTCACGACCAAAAACAAGTTCCCATGATAACCATATTTCATAAATTTTAGCTTGGAATGATTCTAATTGTTGAATTCTGCGTTTGTGAAAGACTTCAGTCGCAAAAATCTTGACTATAATATTCATGTTAAACAAGTAAATAAAATACTAAAATGGAGCTTAATTAAATATGATGGTAGAGTCGTACATACCTGCTTGGAAACCTTTTCCCAAGTTTTCTTCAGTCGATAAACTGCTGAGCCAGTGAATGCAGTGATAATAGCGAGAAGGCCATTGAAATTATGCATACATCGGCAAACATCCGCAACAACAGCCCATTTCTCTATAGCTGCTGACCGAAGAGAGGCTGATTGTTTTGAAAGTATGTCTGAGGCAATCAAGCGACTCGTCTGTAAAAAAAAATACTGTTGCATCATGCAATTAAAAACGTTTGCATATTAAGGTCTTGTTTACACTATGCCGGTGCAAAACGAATACGGCATAAAACTGTGCCGTAGTGGTTTCTCTGTTCAAACGGAATCACCGTTGATACTATACCGGCACAAAGTGAATATGATACTTTGGCCATGCGCAGAGCGAAGATTTGCGAAGGGGCATGCTCTCATTTGCCAAATCATTGCCTCGATAAAGGTCTTTTACAGGTTTGGAAACGTCTAATAAATTTGCACACAAGCGCAGTATTTTTGTTATTATCAAATGTTAAGTGTGAAAGAAAGTTAAATTTAAATTTGCAAATCTTACCATGTTGAAATTATTGATAACTCGAAGAATATTTGGTGCAACAACCTCTTTGTCATCTTTCATCCAGGCTGTGTCAAGAAACTCCCTGAAGAGAATACCTTTTTTAATTTCATGATTCTTAACTTCAAAATGAAAATAACCTTGAATTTGAATTTTTGATATCGTTTCCTTGCTTTATGTAATACGTCTAATGTTGATATTGAAAATTCAGTAGGCGAACAAAGGTAAAACTGCCAAGGCTGTTATTGGCAAGGAAGGGTTAGGGCAGCAGCATAAGAATTTCAGGCAATAAAGTCCTCTGATTATAAATTTAAAAAATCCCACACAAGGTGCACACTGTACTGCAAGGGCCTTTTCGCAGTCCTTGGAACAACTACCAGATGGTGCCAATTGTCTACAGGAGTGAGAAAATCCCTTTATTGCATGTTAAAGACACACATTTTGTGCTGCAAATATCTTAACAGTACAGACCTGCATTCATTAACACTGTTTTTTCCTCCAAGAATTCTAAAGGATTCTTGAGAAATTCTGAAAAATCGTCGTTTGAAATTTTACAGCTAAAAAGTGAAATAAGTTTCTCTTTTTCAAAGAATTTGTAAAAAGAATAATTTTGTCCTTGTTTCAGCAAACTTTTCCAGAAAAAGTTTCTTGCAAGGTAGAAAATTTCTGAGAGCCTAGTTCCCAGGTTCCTATACATTTTGCAGCTCTGTGTACAAAGGTAGCCTCCAACTGCAAATTTTAGCTGAAGTAAGACGCGTAAATCTGCTAAGCTGTTGTCATTGAAAACTTGGATTGATGATTGGTTAGAATCTAAGAGCTTGCCATATTCTTCAATATATCAAAGGTAGGGTAGCCCTTTAACACAAGTGTTGGTTTTCAAGGGGCCCTCAACAATCTACAATAACAACCATCATGCTTCATTGTTGATAACTATAACTGCTTGATAAAAAATAACAACCATCATTGCTTGAAAACTACACACAGACGTGGTCAGAACTTCATTCGAAAAAATTCCCAGCACAATATGCGCCCAAAAAGCTAAAGAAGCACATAACATACCTGGCTGGTATGGTAGATAATAACGTATGATGAATGAAGGTCAACTGTTCTGCAAGATGTAGAGTTGAAAACTTGTCTGTTATCGGTGAACTCAGCTTTGTTCTTTCACTCACCTAAAAAACGAAGACATTTTCTAAGAACGGCAACATCATGGAAAGTCGTTCTAATAACACATTGGCGTGAGCTGTCTTGACACCATGACAAATAATACATATATGGCTTTAAAGATGTGTTGCTCTGAAGATGCCCTAGTGGGCGAAACGTCAGCACTGGAAAAGAAAAAGCGCAAAAGACCACAAAGATGCCTGTTTCTTTGAGTAGTTAGGCCCTCTTCTAACCGTACACTATATATGGCTTTAAATGTTGATGGAGGCAAATTCATGATTAGGGAAAGAAATTGGAGATGGCTCCACTTACTGGTGGTTGTAATATGATTGCTTGGGTATGACGTCTTTCATCACTTTCATCTGATTGCAATGTCCTGAAGTTAAAAGAACATTGATTTATATTGACTTATTACACTGATAGATTTATATTTTCAAGCATTTCTCGTCAGATAAATGTGTTTAAACCGTATCGATTGCTTGATTTTTTAATTAATGGCTGAACGAATTAGCAACTTGGACGAATCACTCATTAATTCAATCATTCACTCAACCAACCAATCAACTAACCAATAAATCAACCAATCAATTAACCAATAAATCAACCAATCAATCGATCAATCAACCAACCAATCAAGCATGCAATTGAGCAGTAA
This sequence comes from Aurelia coerulea, assembly GCA_039566865.1. Taxonomy (NCBI): domain Eukaryota; kingdom Metazoa; phylum Cnidaria; class Scyphozoa; order Semaeostomeae; family Ulmaridae; genus Aurelia; species Aurelia coerulea. The sequence continues at coordinate 25,328,393 of CM076950.1, read as the reverse complement.
ATAGATAAATCAAGAATTTGATACTGAAAACAATAACAATAATCAAAGAGGAACATAAATAGTAAAGATGAAATTCTAAATTAATAAAACAGAAGAAATATTATAAAAATCAGTTCTGAGTCTACTCAAAATCAGCTCTTCTCGGTCAGAAAGAAGTGTTGTACATCCCCAACAAGATCCACAACGGACAAGGCAAAAGTTCATTAGCCCCAAGAAAGCCGTAGAGCAAAATATATCAGAAGCAAAAGGTCATTGAAAAAAGAAATATAACAGAAAGAGATAGTAGAAAGTGAATAAGTAAAACTTGATACCTGAGTAAAGCACGTGCAGCTTTGCATTCAGCCTGGCTTGATAGATCATCTTCTAAAACTTCTTTTAAAAAATCATTGACTTTCCTTCGCAGCTCATCACTTGTTTTAAAGTCCTGAAAAGTAATAATTCAAATAGGGTTTAGCTAAATAATATGATAGGATTGGAGGGAAAACACTCAAATTCATCCTGTTTTCCCAGTATCAGAGGTGCCTGCATTCTTAGGTAAAGGATGAGCTTTGAACTCAAAATTGACATGCAAACTTATTTAGCTCAATAGATGGAAAATCTTTGATAAGCTATTGAATTTGATATAAGTTGGGGGGGGGGGCTTAATAGAGAGGGGGGAATATTTAAAATTTTGGCTCAGGGGAGGGACTAATTAGAGAGGGAGATTAATAGAGAGGGGGTTAATAGAGAGGGGGCTTAATAGAGCTTTTACAGTATATCAACGGATAAAGAGATAATTACCCAAGCGTATGGTTATTTGACCTGAAATGGGTATAAACAACAGATTCAAATTAGTAAATTTAGCTCTTTTTAGGGCTCCCTGGTTTTGAAGCATACTGCAAAAAGCATTGATGATTACTATATCATTCCTCTTTGTACGTCAAGCTGCTAGTTTGCTCATAAATTTTAGAGAGAAACACGAACTATCATTTTAGACTTGACGGATAATGACAAATGTCAATAAAATGGCTCTTACGCATGACTAACGAAGTTGCTCAAAGAGTATAGCTTATAATGAAGTCTTTCAATGAGTTATTTCATACCCTTTAACATTTTATCATCCTTAAGTATATTTGGACTATTGAAAAAGAGATCAACACAAAATGTTAACATTGGCTTGATAATCGAATTTTGGCGACTTTTTCAAAGGGGAGTACTTCTTTGGGACATGCAGTAGTTGTCAAAGAGATTCAACTCTCAGGAAATCAAATTTTATTCCTGAATTGTAGAGGAAAATAAGAGGAAAGGATGAAATACTGAAACACACCTCAATTTGTTTACAAATCCAATGCTTCAAAATCTTGAGTACCCTCATTGTCACAATATGCCCATCCATACATTCAGAAAACTGGAAATTGAACCCAAATCTAAAACGACTAGCTGAAGTTGGTGATGCCGCGGGGGAGACAGATGCCCCCGCAGTAGCTGCAGCAAATGCTATAGCTGCGGAGGAAATACTAGATCGTCGCCTTGACGACCGATGAGAGGTGACAACAACGCCAGGTGCAGGGGAAGGCGGCGATGAATTAGGGCTACGGTTGAATGAAGGCGACCGGAGAGCTTCTAACGGACTGGTCCTTCCGAAATCACTACTCTTTCGGTCAGTCCTGTCCCCACAACGCGGATTCTTGTCTTTACCGGGTATGAACCTGACTATTGGGCTTTTTGGCGTTTGCGGTGATCTTCGTCCGGGCGAACGAGGTGGCGTTAATGGTGATGTCCTTGGCGAATTTCGAGGGGATACCATTGGTGGACTTGGAGATAATACCGCATCGAAAACAGTTTCATATCGACCCCCTGGTTTTCTCTTGACGGTAATACTTTGCTCGAATGAATGACGCTCTCTCGTGGGGGTTCCTGTACCATCATGCTTATAACTACAAGTACTAGAGTCACGTGAGCTGGCACTCTCGTTTGATAATTCCCGCCAAAAACCTTTGAAGCCTTCTGATGGTGAATTCGACAACGGACTTGTAGCCGGGGTTACAGTCACGCCTACCGTACTAATAACGGTATCTGAATGTCTATATTGTCTGTCTATTGATGGGTTATCAGCAACTGTTAAAGTAGAATCCGACCGATGGTCTCCGGTATTCGCAGAACTGACAACAACTTCAGCGGTCGACTCGCGTCTCTTGGAATCCCGTTTCTTCATCTTCGGTGGTGAATCGAGCTTCAGAACCGGAACCTTTTCAATATCAAAATCCCGGACTGGTGTAAAAGCTGATCTGGTGCTGGTTGCTTGCATGCTTGGAGTAAATTCTCCTGAACTGTACAGGCTACAGGCATCTTTAGGTGATTTTGGATCGGAATCAACGCTTTTTGGTGTCTCCGGATATGATTCATACCCACCGGACACATTAAAATCTATAACTTTGGCCGGGACGCGTCCACACAAAGAAGGACCTGACTTACTTCGCGTCCGGCCGGTTGAGTCTCGTGTTGGTCCACGAGACGGGCGAGTTGTCTGAGGCGATGAGGGAGCTTTGGTTGGGAATGTGAAAGCAGCTTCTTCATAAAGCGCAGAAGGAGATGAATGACGACGATTGGCTAGAATCATTGGCGGGTATAGACACGTGGGTGATTTCAAATCACGTGTGAACGGAATTGCGCTGTGCCGATGGATACGTAGTCGTCGGTTTCTGCTTTCGTGGAGTACTGAGCTGGTAACCGCACTTGGGCAGCTATTTCTGTGGCTGGCAGCTAAAATAACAAATAAAATTTTGTAAGATATGATTATAAAAAGTCAGTAAAAAGCCTCTAAAAAGAATTTTGAGGTCTGGAAATTCTGAATTAAGTTAAAAGTTTTGAACGAAAGTAATTTTGAGATAAATAGCTATTAATACCAGCTTTTTCAAGCGTTCGGTGCCAATGCTGTCATTTTTATCATTTCGTTTTCATTTCATTTCATATTCATTTCATTTAATTCTTTAAGGTGGTTTTAAAAGGGCCCTCCAATAAAATACAAATAAAAAGCCATAATTAGATAAAACTACCGGGTGCGCCAAAATAAACTATGCACGTTTGGCAGGCCACAATAAATCGTACACTGGGCCGATTTTAAAGATTTATGACTTAACCGTTAGAAGAAAGCCTGAATTAGATACTTGGAGTTTTTGATCATTTTTTCATTTTCAGTTTTTAGAGCTAGAAGCGAGTTTCCTAAAATGTTAGTTTTCGAAAACACTGAAAATGATCATAAATCATCGATCAAGTTTTCTAAAGAATCGACATCAATGGACAAAGAGAGAACTTGTTCGTGGTAATTTGCGATTTAGAAATCGATTAATTGTAATCTGCTGTACGAGAGTTCGTACTAAACCCCTAAATCCTCCTGAAAAATGTTGAATCTTTTAAAATTTGATCGACGTTTTTTGATCGTTTTCAATGTTCTCGAAAACGAACATTTTAAGAAACTCGCTTCTAGCTCTAAAGACTGAAAACAGAAAAATTTGCAAAAAGTCTTAGAATCTAATTCAGGCTTTCTGCCAAAGATTAAGTCATAAATCTTCAAAATCGGTCCAGTGTATGATTTATTGTGGCCTGCCAAACGTGTATAGTTTATTTTGGCGCACCCGGTATAAACCTTATTTACAGTATTTAAAATCTATGTACAATAATGGTTAAAATTGCAATAAAACGAAAGAAATGTGCCTGTTTCTAAATAGTTTTCTTGAAACTATACAGAGAGGTTGCCTGCTTTGACTCGGCTGACAGGCTATTCCATAGTTTTGCACCTCCATAAGAGAAACATCTCTGGCCATTTGCTGACCTTTTCATCGGCAACCTCAGGTCGGTCCCCGTATTACAAAGGCTATATGGCATACCTTTTGGCGAAAATTCACCAGTTGGTGTCGTAGCTTCAGAAATATCTTGGTGTGGTTTTGGATATTCAAAATGTGATCTTGTGTAATACCATTGTAGCAGTGTATCGAATAAGGCAATGGCATCGGAGAAGACCCTGTATGTTGTCAGGTATGTGTTTAAGAATTCCACACTCAAGAAACGAACATCCATTAGCCTTTCCAGCAATCGCTCTACACTGCCATATTGAATCTAAAGAAACAACAAAACGTATGTCAGTGACGGTTTAGTTTCAGGGATGGTATGGCTCAATCACTGGTAGCACGCTGGCATAGCAATGTGAAGGCTGGTCACTGTCTCGTCAATCCTGCTACGTAGAGTGAGCAGAGTTGCCAACCCTCTGTAATTCTAGGCCATAAGAAATAAGCTTAGCTTCTCAATGTTCCTAATTTGATCTGTTGAGTTTGGAGGCGACTTGATAACATTATGTTCTTTGCCTCCATCTCAACAGTAAATAAAATTGAGTTGTATTGTTATTGTTATTTGTATTTTATTTTAACTTTTAATGATTATAGAAAAAAAAATGTTCCTAAAACTACTTTCGGATGCTAGGTAGAAACAAGCAAGCAAATGAAAGAGGGACAAACGGACGGAAGGACGGACAGACAGACAGACAACAAACTAAATACCTTTCGCTAACACGGATCCTTTGGGGGGGGGGGTGGCAGAATATTTGACATAAATAAACTTGATTTTAGCTATGCCCTTGTGGTGTTTTGCTGTCACTTAAGCATGCCAAGGATCTTTAATGGAGATATCTTTATTTGGTTTTATACATACCCGTGGCAGTCGGGATGAATCCAGGGCTTTGCTGTACCTTATATCAATATCATTTGTAAATAGTCTAGCATCAGCTCTGAAAGAAAACAGAAATTATGTGAACGTATTTGCGATAACGCAAAATTACTCACGCAAAACACTTCGATTGTTGCTATTTATGCGCATTTTCACGTCCTATCTATTTTCTGATGGACTGTGGTCACTACTTGGGTGGCAGATTTCAACACCATCAAAATTATGCATCTTGATCTTAAATGACACTCTTTTTTAACAAAAAGATTCGATGGAAAATTATATGTATTTGTAACTTAAATATGACTAAATTGAGATAAAAACGATTCACTCTGCAAGATGCAAAAAATATAAATTTGTAGTTAATTTCCAATACCTACGTATCTGGTCGTTAGTAACGGTTGCTGTGGTTTTGAAGATACAACTTCTAAACACTTCATGTGTGATGTAATTCTACTTTTCTTAGGTAGGAAACGCCTAATTAAAAAAAGTTCATGCATGATACATAGAGCTATTCCTATCATAATATATCATTTCGTTTGTGATATATCGGCTTGTCTTCCTTCTGTATCTACCTCTCCTGCGAAGGTGCCATTTTAATCCGATCAACGTTACCTCGAGGGCCCTTGCCACTCAAAAGTAAAAAAGAAACGGGAGAAGGGAGAAAGAAATAATTCTCTCTTCGAGGAGTTTCCGTTTGAGTGGCATCATTGCGCTAAGGCCCTCGAATTCGCTTCAATCGGATTCAAATGGTGCCTTCGCAGGAGAGGCAGACACAGAAGGAAAACAAGTCGATATATCACGAATGAATTGATATATTAGTTATAGGAATAACTCGATGTATCCTACCTTCTTTTGAATTCAGCATTTCCTAACGCCCATGGTTTTGTATTGGTGAAACTCACCTGATGCTTAAAAGACTCTGCCTGGAAGCAATTGACACAGTATGCTCCACCTCAGGTGTTTTGAGATTGTCTATGCACTGTAAAAAAATAATGATTGATCTGTTACAAAAATGGCTATAAATATAAACAATAGTTCTAGAAGTTATTAAGAAAACTAACAATGCTATTTCAATATAGAAATATGACACTGGTTTTGTTATAGGCAATTCAAAATTTGAATCCAGCCAGCCTACGGATACGAATAGTTTATCGAAGAACTGAGAATACAACCCATCCTGTTTGGAGGTGCGCGTTACAACGAATCGGTATTTCGAAAAGGTATCCCAAATAATTGTTCGACGTTTGGTTAAATATTAAAAATAATGGCAACATGAAAGAGTTCCATGGTAAAATAACACTGCCCCTAAGATCTTGAGTTAATGTTAGAAACAAGAATCTTGCAATTTTGCTGAAAATTCACTAACCTACGGGCTCTTAAAGACGAAGTTTGTGCGAAAGCTGAAACCAGAGACCTCTAACTGACCTGTTTTGCAACAAATCTCCCAAAATCAACGCATATCCAATGTGATTCCATTCATCAATATCATAGCGAACCAAATACGACGTTGAAAGTAATGCAGTTCTTGCAACCATTGTCAAAATCTACTTTAGAATGAAAGTATCTACACACAAAAACCAAATGAAGACGTAATCGATGAGAGTCATTTTAAACTTTACTCGCATAATTCCTCAAAGCATCCATATGCTTGATTTAATATTGGAAAAAGTTAGGTTACCGAAAGTCCATTCCAAATTCCATTTGATTTGCTATAACAATTACCTAACTAAAGCTCCATGCTACTTTCACTACAAATGCTGTTAAGAGGCGTCTGGTTTCAGCTTTCATACAAACTTGACATTCAAAAGCTCGTAACTCCGTGAATGTTCAGCGGGACTTGCAACATTCTGGTGTCAAAATAAATTTCAGATCTTAGGGATATGGTTATGTTACCACGGTGCCCATTCAATACATCTTTATTATTTAACATTTAATCGAATTTTGAACAATTCTTTTCCTGCACAGCACAATATGGCTAGATGTGTTCATACGAAGTATCATTAAGAAAAACGTTTTCCTACCTGGCTAATGTCACTTGCCCATGAGGCTTTATCCTCCACAGAAGCAGCCAAGAAGAGTACTTTAAATGATTGTGATTCGTCAGGATGATTAAATACAAGTTTGAAAACGAGGTTTCCACTTTCTGATGCATTCGGTAGGCTCACAAAATCAATATCTGAAAAAGAGGTACAAAGAACATGGCTGAAGTCACACATGCACAACCTATGGTGAAATAAACATAACACGAAGACATGAAACAAGCTAGGCTATCATTTTCTGGGCTCCCTGTTTCCAGATGCATTGTGGTGGATGTGTTTGAACTTCATAATGATTTGGAAAGTCTTGGAGCAACTATCCCCCGAGCTTTTTTCTACTACCAATGGCTTGGTCGCTCACAGCTAAACAGGTTAGAAATTAACACGATGCCTATGAATCCACAAGTAGTCGAACATCATAAACAATATTTGAATTTCATAGATATCACGCTCGATTTCATTACAAGCAGAAAAAGCTGCCTTCCACTCAGCAGAATTTTCCGAGGGAGCAGAGTTTCAAACGATCAAACGCCACTTAACTGTATATTTCTATTCAATATTTAAGCGACGTTTTCTCCTGTAAACAATAAAATATGACCGAAAATTGCCTTAAGATCTGGTTCTGCAAGTATACCGCTCCGTGGGCATATTTTTTATTAATACCAACCCTATTTGTTGAAAATCTTCCAAAACATATCGGATATGAAAAACCAGTCCCTTCTTACCTTCATCCACTACATCTTCAACCAAAGTTGTATTTCCTAACTCGATCTTTCCATTCTACAAAGAAAGTAACGTTTCAAAGTTAATTTGTCCGATTATTTTTCCTTGATGTCAATGACGACCTGTCACTTTGAAAAAGATGTTGAAGATGTTGCAGAAAAGCTCATCTGTGATTAGGCATAAGCCTATCTCATCGGCTGATTTCAAATAGGCTATTTGCTTTACCATTGATCTCTCTAAAGTCAAGCCAATCTATAGCCTCGTTCAAAATTCAAGTAAAATCATGGAATGGAGACAATCGTAATATCTGTAATTAGCTGAAATTGTAAACACTGTATTTCTGTAAACAGTTGGTTAAATTAGTCAACCTATTCTTAGAGTAAACTACCGTATGTCTTTTGTATCCAACTTAAAATGAATTCTTCATTATTATTATTTTAATCATGAAACTAATGAAACTGTTCGTCGTTACACTCGTCATAAAATTTATCTTCTTGCTGCGTTTCCCCAGCATATTCCGATCTCTAATCATATAGTACACTTATTACAAACGTTGGTGCTTCGATCATCCCGCTGCATCAACATATAATGTACTCCAATCACATTGACACACTTAAACCAGCTAAGCCAGGTTAAATTGCAACCAATAGAATGAATTGGATTGATCAAAAGATAACTCTGCTGACGTTGGTTATACACACTTTAGATCACGTGATTGTCATCTTGAGGAAGCTTTCTTTTAATACATAAGTTAAGAACTTGGAATTTCGTACTATGAAAACCGTGATGCGGGTAACTATATCAACAGATAGAGAAATAATTACCCAAGCGTATGTTCATTTGACCTGAAGTTGGTATGAAAAACGTCAGCTGAATTCGTCGATTAATGGACAACATTTCACAACCTGGTTTAGTATGAGCTGGTTTAACTTCCAAAGAATGAATAGAGTATCATAAACAATTGCTAAAGCAGCAACAATAACATACGATGAGGATCCTCTGACAGATAGAGAAATAATTACCCAAGCGTATGTTCATTTGACCAGAAGTTGCAATGAAAAACATCAGCTGAATTTGTCTATTAATGGACAACATTTCATAACCTGGTTTAGTATGAGCTGGTTTAACTTCCAAAGAATGAATAGAGTATCATAAACAATTGCTAAAGCAGCAACAATAACATACGATGAGGATCCTCTGACAGATAGAGAAATAATTACCCAAGCGTATGTTCATTTGACCTGAAGTTGGTATGAAAAACGTCAGCTGAATTTGTCTATTAATGGACAACATTTCATAACCTGGTTTAGTATGAGCTGGTTTAACTTCCAAAGAATGAATAGAGTATCATAAACAATTGCTAAAGCAGCAACAATAACATACGATGAGGATCCTCTGACAGATAGAGAAATAATTACCCAAGCGTATGTTCATTTGACCAGAAGTTGCAATGAAAAACATCAGCTGAATTTGTCTATTAATGGGCAACATTTCATAACCTGGTTTAGTATGAGCTGGTTTAACTTCCAAAGAATGAATACAGTATCATAAACAATTGCTAAAGCAGCAACAATAACATACGATGAGGATCCTCTGACAGATAGAGAAATAATTACCCAAGCGTATGTTCATTTGACCTGAAGTTGGAATGAAAAACATCAGCTGAATTTGTCTATTAATGGACAACATTTCACAACCTGGTTTAGTATGAGCTGGTTTAACTTCCAAAGAATGAATAGAGTATCATAAACAATTGCTAAAGCAGCAACAATAACATACGATGAGGATCCTCTGACAGATAGAGAAATAATTACCCAAGCGTATGTTCATTTGACCAGAAGTTGGTATGAAAAACATCAGCTGAATTTGTCTATTAATGGACAACATTTCATAACCTGGTTTAGTATGAGCTGGTTTAACTTCCAAAGAATGAATAGAGTATCATAAACAATTGCTAAAGCAGCAACAATAACATACGATGAGGATCCTCTGACAGATAGAGAAATAATTACCCAAGCGTATGTTCATTTGACCAGAAGTTGGTATGAAAAACATCAGCTGAATTTGTCTATTAATGGACAACATTTCATAACCTGGTTTAGTATGAGCTGGTTTAACTTCCAAAGAATGAATAGAGTATCATAAACAATTGCTAAAGCAGCAACAATAACATATTAATCTCGAAAGCCAAAATTTGCTTCCCTCTACAAACCAGGGCTTTTGGGTTTTGGCCTAAACTGCTAACGGCTGGTTAGGGGAATCTCCTCAGTTAACGACATTTTTAGACAAGGATCGGTCCTTTGGGTACTCGTTTGAAAAGAACGTAAAAAACTGAAAACTAACAAACAAATTAATGAATATAGTCACTAAGGAATATTTTTCTTCAGTCAAAATGCATTTACAAAAGTAAACCAAGCCAAGCACGAATGAGCATTTTTGATGTTCCCTTGGGCATATACGATTGCTTGTTTCGTAATAATTTCGTGAGAGATGATGCAAAAAACATTTCATTCTAGCAATGAAAGTTGCAAGGTAGTCTATGTGTTAAAGCCTACGGGACTTATTTCGCTGATGAATAACTTTTCTCAGGCAGGTGTAATTTAAAGTTTTTGTAGAATCAAGAAAGGGGTCTCTTCGGGGCTAAATTCTTGAATCTGATTGTAAAGTTCAGAGTCAGATTTCCACTAAAATGTGTTCCTAAGCATGATATTTCTTGTTTGTATTTGGCTATGATTGAGGAGATTCCACAGCACTACGAGTTGACAGCTTAGGCCAAACTCCAAAAGCTCTGGTTTGGAGTAGGAGGCAAATTTGGACTTTCAAGATTAATATTCCAACTCTTGATGCACCAATATCAACAAACGAGGTATTAATCTTCAAGTTAACTATCTAAGAGTACTTCAAACTTACCAGGGGTCGAATCAACTTAAATTCTTATCGCTAGCCCCAATCAAATCTGTTACCTTTTTTTTGGGACACCCGGTACGAATAGGATCCTCTGTAGTAAGGCTAATAGTACGGTAGGTAAAAACAATCTGAAACCTTACCAGTGCAATTTGCAGCTTTCCATTTGATGTTCTGTTCGTGAGCAAAAGACATCTTGAGAATAGAAAGCATTGTCTCACACTGTCCTTTCGATCATGTGATTTCAATGATAATGTTGAAAATGATTTTCTTCTGTTCATAGTGCACTCTATACCACCAACTTGCAACAAGGGGCCTAAAACCGAAAAATATAAAATGTCATAATGAACGTGATGTAACATGCCACATACCGTCAACTTTGCAATAGGGGTTTGACGGGAAAACCACCTCTAATGTAAGAACAAGTGCGGTCATAGACTTTTTATCTGAAGAGTCCTTTGTTTTCTTGTGTTTTCTTGCTTGAATTATACCACTTTGGCATAATTTTTCACTCAAAAACTTCAGCCTATTTAAGCCTTTGCTTCAGACAGTAAAATGAGCTTTCACCCTCGTTTATATGATACATTTCGTTGACTAGTTTCTTGATTAATGTGCTTTTGCTTTTTGTTGCATTTCATCATTGTACGTTGAAAACTGGCCTAGGCAATGATTCAATCGATAACAAAATAGGGCTAGCTTTCAATGTTTCATTATGAGTCCCTGTTGGCTAAGGTTAACCATAGGAATATAAAGGGAGTCTTGGGTGTTCAGATGGGCATCTGGGATAGCTGGAAAATGTATTCTTGATTTTACAGTCTTAAAGTTCTGAAGATAAAACATCGAACTAGCTGGATAATCCTTGTCCAAAACTTTGGTCTCCTTTGAATGCTATAGTTCAGCATCTTTCAAGCTAAATTCTAAATTCTAAATTCTAAATTCTAAATTCTAAATTCTTCGATTGCACTCACTGATTAATCTAAAGAGTCGGGTTATATTTAACTCACTTCAGCTAAAATTTAGACTTTAAAGTAAACGAATAGAGATATAGCGATCAAGTGTAAGAATAGAAGAAAAGAACGACACGTGCCACTTATGTTCGCATTGTTTTCATCTGTCAAGAACATCAAATACAAAAGGCTATATTTAAATTTCCCCAGCTAAGCTGCTTCTAAATCCGCTGACTGACTTTAAATAGATCTTTACACAAACACGAAGATCACCTGTCTCAACCTCTACAAGAAACTCAGTCTTGCTAGCAGATGAATAAAGAGATCGATCTCATTGCAGAAAATATATATGAAATATATTTAAAGGCTTCAAAGTAACAACAATAAAAATACCTTGACGAATGAAGATCTGCTCCACATCAAGCAATTCTTCACAACCTTCAGCAAACTGACGTTCAATCGAAAGATTTCGTCGAATGTTTTCCGTTTCACTAACTTCATCCTGCATCACCTGGAAAAATGAGTTTAGTTAATGAATTGCTCATAAATGTTAGCATTCTTCTTTAACATTGTCCTTACTTCAATGCAGATTGTTTACGATATGATGCTGAAGCTGACGCTGATGTGAAATAACTCTCATTGCTTTGCTTTTGCAGTGCTTGTGAGCTAGGCCTGTCCACCGAAGGTCGAATAATCGCTATTCGGTTATCTGATCACTATTCGAATAGCAGTGAAGCGCAACGGTTATTCGCTGCCAACCGAATAGTACGATTATTCGGATTGAATGACCAGTCGAATAGATCGATTATTCGGATAGTATGACTAGTCGACTGGTTGGAATGCAAAATGATCAGTCAAAGAAACCGAATAGGTTGACATAGCGAATAGTCCGAATAGAATGACAAGCGAATATTGCGAATATTGCGAATAGTATGACTGATTGAATGGATCAAACTGTCTTGTCTAGACAGAAGGCGGAAAGCGAGACAAGGGGCAGTGGCAAGGATATTGTTGTGTAAAACAATGAAGTATTGCTAGCTTGTTGTATTCCTCTGCTTTACTCCATTGTATTGCTATTTTATGGGTGAATAAATGAAGCACAATAATGTGATGTAGCAAGCTTTATTTAGCCTGTGTGCATGCAGGCAAGCTTCATTTGGTTATCCCCCAGCAGGCTAGCACTGTAGCTGGACCAAAGGTGATACACATTTTTTTATAAGAAACTGGTTTATAAGAAACTAGTACTACGATGACCAAACAATTAAGAAACTCTAGTACTACGCTCAAGAACAGTTAAGAAACTCTAAAACTTTATTTCTTTGTGTCTCTCTTATTCTATGTCTTTCTAACAAAGGTACATTCGTCTTTTCTTGACTTTTAACTCCAAATTTTTGTAAATTTTTGCCTTGATGTGCATGGCTTCTTCTTGATGACAATGTCAATGCAAAATGGAACCCCTTTCTCGAGAAGAAGGCTCAACTTCGAACAATACCGCAATTTTAGGCCCAAAAAATAAGAAACTGATTAAGAAACTTTTACTACTAAAACACCGAAATTTTCATGCGAAATTAAGAAACTTTTAGTACTAAGTGCTGATCCAAGTTTCTTATAAAAAAATGTGTAAGACAATTTCCAATACAATAATTGATCTGTGCCCTACTACTAAAATTTTTTATTTCTTTGAACCACGCCCTAGCCACGCCCTTATTCGCCGAATAACCGAATATTCGGTAAAATTAGCACCGAATATTCGAATACTTATAATCTTTCATTTGGACAGCCCTATTGTGAGCAAAGATTCGCTTTCCTCCCTGGTCATCGCATGTTTAACATCCTTCCTTCGAAATCTTTATTGCAGCCTTGCTTGATACCATTTTTTACACTTCGATGCTACTTTCAGAGACTAAAAGCTTTTTGCTTTTGCAGTGATTGTCAGCAAAGATTCACTTCCCTTCTTGTTCATTACATGCAGGAAAACAAAATGATTTTAAATTTTAATGATCTGCAAATTCAAACTTTTGTCCAACTCAATATTCATTGTCTCCTTATTCCATCGAACAGATTTAAAGTCAATTTTCGTAAAGTCTCCTGTCGCCGAGTCCCGTTCCTCTATTCTTTTCCTCATATGTAGCTTTTCGTAACAGACTTTTTTAACTATTCTACAAAAGAGCCTGGATTGAGCGTCTTTCTTATACATTTCATACGCGACTTTCGATTGAGTGGCGATAGAGCTTCTATCACTATTGCGTACATTCGAAAATTACATTCGCAAAACATCGTTCGATTCTAATTCTTTTCTGAATAACTAGGGGGTCTCTTGTATATTTAGTTATATTTTAGGTTTATGTCCTTCGTGTGATGGTAGGCATGGTAGCCCTGGGGTAGGCATGATCTTTTACTCCCCTTGGTATCGTTTCTGTAGTATTGTATGGTAGCTCGTTCGTAGTCTTAGGTTATTCGTAAATTGTAAATTCTTTTTTAACATTGAATTTATAAAAAAAACAGCTTTAAATCCAAATGATCAACCACAATAAAATCAACAGAATACAAAATTCAAAAAAGAATTTGGGCTTTCAACTCACACGGTGAGAGGAGAAAGGGCGAACAAAGAAGAACATGTGCTAGGAAAGATTACAAAGTCTATAATACGTTTCCATATTTTCTAACGTTGAACATAGGGGTCAAATCTTTGTAAGACTTTACGAAAATTACAAGCGTAAGATGTTATTGAATTGCTCGAATGGAACTTTGGGTAATTTCTTATAATCCCAGAGAGAATTTTTGATAATACTTTTATTTTCAGAATTACAGAATCTTTTAAATTTCTGCTATTTTTGAAGTTGTGACGTCATCAAATCGCTAAATAGTAAACCATAAAAGCTACAGACTTTGCTTGCTACCATCTTGCAGACCTTTGAAAATTGAGTATTTCTTGTATTGGTCATTTTGACTTTCCTTAGTTTAGAATTTATGGAGCTTTTAATGTTTGTCAAAGCCTCAGATACCACCTCTCGTTCATCCTTTCACCAAACGTAGTAATCGCTGTAATATACGATTTACGATTACCCTAAAGATAGCGGCGAGGAAATTTTTACCAAGATGCATTGAAGATATATCTCAAATGAGATATCAAGTGAAAATGTCCGCGAATAAAAAGAAATTAAGAGTTCTGCATGAGTTATTTTGCGTTACCGCAAATGCCACCTGACATCTAAAGTTTTTTTCTCGTAGCTTTGCTCTTTAACTGAAGCAACAACGACAACATCAATTCAATTCAATGGTATGAGCGAAAGTTGAGGGCCTTTGTGGAGTAAAACTAATTTCGAGCGTTCGCAGCGGCTACCAATCTGACGTAATAAAATATATAGTGGAGTTATTACCGTTGATAATTCTTCAAGAACACTTTGCGCATGCTCCAATGATTTTCTTTCCACGTGATCAGATGGAGTCAGTGAGACTAGCTGATGCAAGGCAATGATGTAGTTTGGAATCTATGGTGTAGGTAGAGAAATAAAATGAACACTGTGGCGAGCAATGAGTAATAACAATTAGCACAGTCTATTTACAGACAATGTAAGCGATGCATTTGGGCATAAACAACATATCTTTTAACGTACATTCCTCTCTTTGCTACGGTAAATAGGTTTTCAAGTAGTCACGACTTTCACATATATCTGAATTTCAGAATAGAGGATGTTTTTTATGAGATCATCTGACCTGTCCTTATAATTCTACAAAGAACCCCAGGGGTATATAGCCTGGGGATGGACGGGGGTCTGCCCCGCCCGGTTTTCAGAAAGCTACCCTCTTCTAAATGCGAAAACTGGCTTTCATACCCACTTTCATGATGAATTTTGGGAGGAAATACCCATTTTGAACGATTTTTCCCCGATTTCAGTCAAATTCAAACCATTTTTAAGGAACATTGTCCGAAAAAGGACCCTCGTTTAGAGAATTTTGGGCTAAAAACCAATCCATATGGGCGGCACATACCCGTACCTTCAACGTTTCACGTATCCCCTCCCCCGGTGTAAAAAAATGAACATAAACCATTTTCAGAATCATGCCCCCCCCCCTTTTTACACAAAAATCAATTCATGTTTTGACCACCTACCCGATACATTGGAATAGTTAGGAAACTTTCCAAAGTGCGTCCTGCACAAGATGGTCTTTCTTCATGCATTTTCAAAACCCTTCTGAACGCATCTCTTTGTTTGCAGTCAGCTAGAGTCTGAAAGAAAAACAGGATTTTGTAACTTGATGATACAAGCAACTACAGTAAATGCTTAAAACCACGCTGTACCATCCACGTGCATCCACAGTGAAAAAACACAGTGCCGTCGGGTTGTCACTCTGGATGGCACTCATAAAATTAAATAAATTTGCAAAACACACAAAACAGAAACAACAACGAAATTAGGTAGCGTACTGGTCAAAAATTAAAAAAAGTAAAACCCCTCGGTGTGAAAAACAAAATAGCTGAGCTGGGGATTTGTCAAAAAAATGACATATACCGGGTGTCCCAAAACCCAAGTATACGGATTTGGTTGACTCTAGTGCTGTAAATTTAGCTTTAATAAATGGCTAATCACTCTCAAGATGTTCCTCAATAGTTAACTTGAACATAGGTACCTCGTTTGTTGGTATCGGTGCTTTGGGAGCAGAAATATCAATCTTGAAAGCTCAAGTTCACATCCACCGCAAACCAGAGCTTTAGCCCTTTGGCCGAAGCAATTTCTTAAGGCACATCGCATTAATAGCCTTGATAAAATAGCACGATAGCCTTGATAAAATTTGAACAATATTAGATCTTGTGTAATCTGTTTTCCAGAAGTCACCCCCCAGTCACCCATTGGGAAGTTTCTTAATTTTTCATCAAGTTCAGTTCTAAATGTCTATGTGCTTCAGGAATTTGCTTAGGCCAAAAGGCCAAAGCTCTGGTTTGCAAGTGGATGCACATTTGAGCTTTCAAGATTGATATCTCTGCTCTCAAAGCACATATACCAAAAACGAGGTATCTATGTTCAAGTTAACTATCGAGGAACATTTTGAGAGTGATTAGCCATTGATCAAAGCTAAATTCACAGTGCTGGAGTCAACCAAATCTGTATACATTTTTTGGGACACCCGGTATGTTTTCTATGCATACCCTGTACCATCTCTCCCGATCATGGTTGCTTCTTACGGACCATGCTGTTCCTTTTGTTACGTTATACCGACAACTCTGAGGGCACCACTATCGAAATAAGGTAAGCTTGACCTGTAAATGCTATCCCTGCCGCTGACACTAGGGGTGTTTTTCTTTACGTTTTTAACCTTCTTGTTTATATCATAAACTTGTGAATACATTTTAATTGTGGCAAACGAAACACACATGCATACGCACATTTCATAATGTTAGTCATATTTATCGTTTAAATATAATCTGTTAGAGACAACAGCATTATCATTTGTAATCAAAGAGGCATTAGATGATTTTTTTATACATTTTTACCTAGCATCTGAAGGTAGTTTTAGGACGCTGAGAAGCTGAGCTTATCGAAGCAGCGTCCTGGTCCTTACTCCCGATGTGACCACAATTCGTGATTCCTTTAGCCTGGAATTACAGAGAGTTGGTGACTCTCCTCACACTTTGTAGCAGGTTCGGCAGGGCGAGGACTCGAACCATCAACCATCAGATTGGTAGTCAAGCGTGTTACCACTGAGCCATCCCCTGTTTGATGATTTACTCTCTAGTTAGATTATCTTTTCGTGAAAAAATTGACAAACAAGACCCATTCTAATATCTATGAAAGATTGTACAATTTTGAAGCATATTCCCCATAGGCTCTGCAATAAGCAATGCTGCTAAGCGTATATCTTGATTTAGCACATGAATATTCCAGCTTGTTCGTATTTGCTTTTTAAAGGAACATCGTAAATAAATAAATAAAGACAAAGTCTATCAAACCACGGGCGGTAGGAAACGCTGAATTTAGAAAAGCTTTACGGGTGATATATCGAGTTATTCCTATCCAAATATATCATTCCATACATGATATATCGACTTGTTTTCCTCTATGTCTAACTCTCCTGCGAAGGCGCCATTTCAATCCGATTGACATGACTTCAAGGGCCCTAGCGCAATTATGCCACTCAAACGGAAACTCCTCCAATATAGGATCATTTTACCAAACTTGAGTGGCATAATTACTCTAGGGCCCTTGAAGTCATGTCAATCGGATTAAAATGGCGCCTTCTCAGGAGGTAAGCAAGTAAGAGAAGGAATGTAGCACAGAAGGTAAACAAGTCGATATATCACGAACGGAATGATATATTAGGATAGGAACAACTCGATGTATGAAACGTAAAGCTTTTTCTAAATTCATCCTTTCCTACCGCCCGTGATCAAACTGAGAACTTTGACAACAAACCTGTAAGCTGTAATGGTGATTACGAACATATTCTTGATAAATGCTTAACATCGGTAGAAGCATATCAAATAAATCACCTGTTACAAAATAAAACAATTCAAACGTTCAGGATGCAAGAGTTGAGACAGGGTGCAGAAAAGGGTTTAACCTTCCTCCAGAGGCAAACTTTGTTAGCTAAACCTTACTTACTTCATCAAGTCAATATAACCAGATTTTTAACTCCTCAAATTTCGCTTCGTTAACATATAAAGTGAAAAGTATGGGCTCTAATACTGATCCTTGAGGTACCCCTTTAAGGATTTGTTGATGGGTAGACTCGATTCCGTTCACACACGTATATTATTTCCTGCTCTGGAGATATAACCAGATTTTTTGAACTCCTCGCTTCGTTTACAACCCTACAATTTATAACCTAGTTGCTATTGCTAAAATATTCCAAATCTTTTCTAAATTTCTTGTAAGGAATGCTAAACCTTTCTCGAATATGATTTCATAAAACCTGCCTCTGGCTCCACAGCCATGGAGCAGCAACTTGTTCTGGACCTTGAGTTCACAACTAAATTAAAAGAATTAAAATGAAGACAAATCAGATCTACTGAGATATCGGACCCAGAATATATCACCCGCATTAAAATATTAAAATATTTTAGATATAACAACCAATCTTCACTTTCAGCGTGCAAACATTTGATGTTTTACATATAAAATCGAAACAAGAGTTAGTTGTTATCTGAAGTCTATACGAAAGTTCCAAGCCTGACCAAAGTTTTAAAGGAATTCCAGAAACTTTGCCAACATTTTGGGATTCGCTTGCTAAACAAATTTTTACCGTTTGCCCAAGTCGCAAACAATGCCTGACAAGCACCTTTTGTTGGGCAATGTTTTTAAAAAAATTCAAAAGCCTTTTCTGCTTGTCATGAGCAACAATGTGTGTCGAGTAGTGTTTTGCGATTTGGCCCAACGGACAAGCCTTTTTCTCCTTCTTTCGCAGAGGCTTCCCTTCCCTCCTACACAAGGGTAACGTTTTAAATGGCAGTTTTTGGTTAAACACGGGGGAGACTTGGACAAGTCCAACAAACCTTTTGCTTGGCAAACAAATGCTAGATCTTTATCAAACTATTGTTTCTTCCTTTGCCTAGGGCTTTAGATTTTAACAATCATCATAATACTGTTTATCAGTACTCAGTGAAAAGAAAGGAAGACAAGTTTTACTGGTTAAGAGTTTAAGAATAAATCTGAGAAATCATTACCTAGCACAAGCGTTGGCCAACTTTCCATCCTTGTTTGTAGCCCATTTAAGAAGATTTGATGAAGAAACATCAATGTCTCACTATGAAAAATTAAAAACATGTCAAAAAAAAACTTTAATGTAGTCTGAGGGATGGGATAATAATCAATAGACCTTTTAGCTACGCTAAAAAAGAAATTGAATTCAGTAGTGTATAGAAAGCTTTCTTCCTCTGGTAGATGAATTTGTCTTCCCCCGGTAGATGGTTTTTTCTTCCCCCGGTAGATGGATTTTTCTTCCCCCGGTAGATGGATTTTTTCTTCCCCCGGTAGATGGATTTTTTCCCCCGGTAGATGGATTTTTCTTCCCCCGGTAGATGGATTTTTCTTCCCCCGGTAGATGGATTTTTCTTCCCCCGGTAGATGGATTTTTCTTCCCCCGGTAGATGGATTTTTCTTCCCCCGGTAGATGGATTTTTCTTGCCCAGGTAGATGGATTTTTCTTCCCCAGGTAGATGGATTTTTCTTCCCCAGGTAGATGAATTTTTCTTCCCCCGGTAGATGGATTTTTCTTCCCCCGGTAGATGGATTTTCTTCCCCCGGTAGATGGATTTTTCTTCCCCCGGTAGATGGATTTTTCTTGCCCAGGTAGATGGATTTTTCTTCCCCAGGTCGATGGATTTTTCTTCCCCAGGTAGATGGATTTTTCTTCCCCCGGTAGATGGATTTTCTTCCCCCGGTAGATGGATTTTTCTTCCCCCGGTAGATGGATTTTTCTTCCCCAGGTAGATGGATTTTTCTTCCCCCGGTAGATGGATTTTTCTTCCCTCGGTAGATGGATTTTCTTCCCCCGGTAGATGGATTTTTCTTCCCCAGGTAGATGGATTTTTCTTCCCCCGGTAGATGGATTTTTCTTCCCTCGGTAGATGGATTTTCTTCCCCCGGTAGATGGATTTTTCTTCCCCCGGTAGATGGATTTTTCTTCCCCCGGTAGATGGATTTTTCTTCCCCCGGTAGATGGATTTTCTTCCCCCGGTAGATGGATTTTTCTTCCCCCGGTAGATGGATTTTTCTTCCCCCGGTAGATGTATGTTTCGCGGCTTGAAAAAATGGCCATGTTAGCCAATATAGTTTCAATCCGACACGGCAAAAAGACGATGTTTACATCGGATTTTTAAGCAAGGCAGATTATGCCGTTTTAAATACAGTTTGGTTCGAAATGGCAAAAATACCATGTTTAAACTTCGCCTTAGCCATGTTTAGACTCACCTGTTCAAAAAGATTGAATTGACTTCTTCATGAGAAAGTGGAGGCTTCTTTGAGCTGGCGGCCATCTTTAACGGTCGGAAAAATGACGTCACGAGAGTTGAAAGTGTTTGTAAGTACTCTTCCTCAGATCTGACCAGCTCGAAGACAACTTGATTGCGTTTCCGCATGCTCTGAGCATGTGGTGATCGAATGTAATCTTGCACGATGTTATGCCAGCGTCTTCTGCATAATAAACCTCGAAAAATGCTTTGCACCTGGGAATGGATAAGATAGTCTTAGATTCATTACACAGTCCCAGTTGTCACAACAACAACGACAACAACAACAACAACAACAGCAGCAACAACAACAGCAACAACATAATCTCATCATCAAAATGAACGTTGAAACGGTGAAAACATTTGATCAAAATTACCTTTTTGACTTTCTGTATTTCTTCGGTGTCTGTCTCATCAGCATCTTTGTTGACAGCAATATTACCCAAGATTTCACGTTTGCGAAAACCTGCAATCTAAAACGAAAGAAGAAATAGAAGAAGTTTAGTCTCGAAATTGTTCATTTTGAGAGGACAAAACTGTAAATCATGGAAGATGCTTTGAAGGATGTGAATATCCTTGGAAGTCATGGAAGTCAAGTGACGCAGAATTTCCTTGTCAGTTGCCGCAAGAACGTCCTTTCTCTTCTTCTTCAAAGTCAAAATTTTTGTCGACAGACTCGAAAGGACAAGAATAAATTTTGTAATGGTCTTTGGCTAATTCATCGGCAGCACTATACAACATCTGTTGTTCAAGAATACGGGGCAGATACATTTCTTAAGGAAAGGGTGAAAGTGCAGTTGATTTGTTTTGCAACGATTTCATACTGGGTGAGCAGACTTTGGCAAGAATTTTTCTTCACCAACGGCCATGTAATATAACAAATTTACAATGTCTCTAAAACGAGGTATCTTCAAGACAGGAAACAAAGAAACATCATTTGAAACATCTTTCTTCGTCAAATTTACAAATTTAGTTCAAGACCCTTTGGCTTGATTTCATGAATGTTATCCATTGAATAAGAACCGAAATAGCTTGGTTTGAAAAATGCAAACTCTTATATCCTGGCTTTCATTGTAAGACCAAACAATAAAAAAATCGTACCTCTTGTCTGAGATCTTTAAGCTGCTGTGCTTGATCCTGACATTGTTGCAATAATTGCCAAGTACCATTTCGTTCAGTTTCCAATATTTGAAGTACGTGGGAATATTTATGTTCGAAATCTTCTTTCTTCGTTTGTAGCAATGCGTAGCTGTGGAGGAGGTAGTAGCAATGATTATACCGCAAAACATTCCGGATGTGGCAAGAAACAAATGGTCAGGAGCTATTTTGTATGACAAGTGATTTGTTACGTTACACTGAGCTATAAGTCCGGTTTCTTCTTACGTTACACTGAGCAAGAAGTCCGGTTTCTTCTTACGTTACTCTGAGCTACAAGTCTGGCCTCTTCTTACCTTACACCGAGCTACAAGTCTGGTTTCTTCCTACGTTACACCGAGCTACAAGTCCGGTTTCTTACGTTACCCTGAGCTACAAGTCCGGTCTCTTCTTACCTTACACCGAGCTACAAGTCCGGTTTCTTCTAACTTGTCTAGGGGATAATCGTTAAATTTTTCTTATAACTGCGAGAAACAATTTCACAGCTTAAAAGTTTAAATCTTATGGAGGTAAGGGCGAAAACTTGTTCAGATTCACACAAAAAATGTCTTGTTTGGGCAAGAAAGTTCCAATACGTTAACCTCCCCAACTGGTGTAATGTATTAGTTTTTCATTTGAGCAGGATGATACTGTGAATTAACGTTAGGAAAGACAGAGAACTTAGAATCCAGAAATTCATCCCACGTTCATGTTTCAACCATTGGAAGGAACTCAAATAAGATCCCGTTTACACTATGCCGGTAGGAAATGAATACGGCATGAAAGTGAGCCGTATTGGCCTCCCGTTTACACTATGCCGGTGTACTATGCGTTTCGGTCCACTATGCGAAAGTGTCCAGCATGAAACGCTATGCGTCTCGGCATGAAACGCTATGCGCTTCCGAGTCACCTATGCGCTTCAGGGTGAAACGCTATGCGCTTCATGGGCAAACGCAATGCACTTCAGGGTCAGATGATATGATGCCTATTCAATATATTTCATGGGGAGGGTGAAGTCAGGGGGCGAGAGGAGTTTTTACATGGTTGTTTATTGTAGTTTACTTCAGTTACTTTAGTTGAAACGTTTAGATTTACAGCCTTTACTTCATAATGACTCAAACGCTTGTAGTCATGGTAATGATAATAAATGAGTGGCCTTCGTAAAATGATGGCAAGTATACAGTTAAGGACAGGACAGGAAATCTTCAACTATCCATCTTTCAGAGAAAAAAGCAAGCATTTTTTATCAGAGTACATTCAAGCAATTCATATTTTTCTATCTTTATGAATATACTATGACAGAATTTTCGATATCTTCACGTTGAATATTTCATAAAGAGCAGTTTTTGATAGAGACTCTTCACTTGTTGTACACTCTCTTCGGATGCAAATAAACTGCCAGCAACTTTAACAAAACTGAAACAATGACCTTGATTCAATAAAATCACTAAATCACTCATAATTCTCTGCTTCCAGTGGACCCTTTTGCATAGTCTAAAACTACTATGCGTATGCGTCCATCTTAAGTGGCCCATTTGCATAGCCTGAAACTACTTTGCCTATGTGTCCGTTTGAAGTGGACCCTTTTGCATAGACGAAAATCACCATGAGTTTGTGTCCGTTTGAAGTGGACCCTTTTGCATAGCCGAAAATTACCATGCGTTTGTGTCCATTTGAGGTGGACCCTTTTGCATAGACTAAAATTACCATGCGTTTGTGTCCATTTGAGGTGGACCCTTTAGCATAGACTAAAACTGCTATGCGTTTCGGTCCGGACCGTTTTGCATAACCGAAAATTACCATGCGTATGTGTCCATTTGAGGTGGACCCTTTTGCATAACCGAAAATTACCATGCGTTTGGGTCCATTTGAGGTGGACCCTTTTGCATAGCCTAAAACTGCTATGCGTATTGGTCCGGACCGAAACGCATAGCAAAGAGTGCTATGCATTTTGGTCTGGACCAAAACGCATGGAGATTTTCTGCTATGCGTTTCGGTCCGGACCGAAACGCATAAGTGGACCGAAACGCATATTACACCGGCATAGTTTTCACTTGAAAATGGCACGAAATGAATACGGCATGCTAACTGGCTTCGTCGCTCTACCGGCATAGTGTAAACGGCGAATACGGCATCATTTCATGTCGGATTCACATCGAGGCGATAATCTGGCATATGAGGGCATGCGCCTTGACAAATCCTCGCTCTGCGCATGGTCAAAACCTATCGTATTCATTTGGTGCCGGTATAGTGTAAACGGCGATTCCGTTTTGACGGAAAAACCAATACGGTACAGTTTCATGCCGTATTCATTTCGTACCGGCATAGTGTAAACGGGGTATAAGAAAAGTATGCTTGAGAACAAATTACCTTGATTGGGTGATTTTCTGATACCAAACTGTGCAATCGTTTTCGTTTTCAGCTCGTAGGATGATTCTTTGGCTGGAAACCAAACCAGGAACAAGGACACAGAAAGAAAACTGCAATGAAAAATAAAATAATTTGTTAATCAGAGAGAATTTTTTCTTTATACATTCTCCTAAAAATTTACAATACATATTTACTTAATTACTATACTTACAAACTACTCTACTCTACTACAAGGACAAGACCACGGGGAGCAATAACAATGTCTACCCAAATAGAATATCAGTTTGAGAAAACTCCAAGTATCAAAGCAAGTGAATAAAACCAGCTTTACTAACAGAGCGTCCAAATCTCGATAAAAATAGTTTATCTACTAAAATTCTTACCAAAACTGGTTTAGTTTAATCTAGTTCGTAATCTGTTTTAATCTGAACTGGTTTAAATTGCTAAATGTGAAGTAAATGCGGTGTAAAACAAGATAAGGACAATAAACACAACCTATATTTTTGGAATGTCGATAATTTGGTACTCTGTCAAAATCAACCATTGAGATTGCTTCAATTAAAGATTTGTTATAGTTGTGGCAAAATATCTGAAAAGCTATTTGCCTGGAGAGGCATCGAGTATTCGTGTGTTTTGCTATCTTGAAAATGAGAACGAATATAAACTTTAAGCCAACAGATAACAAGAATTAATCTTTCACAAGGGCGAGGTGAAGATAACACTAAATGGGCAGAGGTGGGTTGATAT
The DNA here is from genome assembly GCA_039566865.1 of Aurelia coerulea. Classification (NCBI taxonomy): domain Eukaryota; kingdom Metazoa; phylum Cnidaria; class Scyphozoa; order Semaeostomeae; family Ulmaridae; genus Aurelia; species Aurelia coerulea. The sequence continues at coordinate 25,303,887 of CM076950.1, read as the reverse complement.
AGATAATAGAAAATAAGAGGGCTTATAACGTTTATCAATTCGTTTCAAAATACACCCGACTTTTCCTGGCATAAAACATTTATTACAGTCGGCTTATGCTTTTATCCAAAAAAAACATCTTAAGATCTATAGTTTCCTTTTTCCTCTATTTTACAATTGTTAGCCACACCCTGAAGAGAACGTAAGTTCGAAAGGCCTAAGTGTGCTGAAATATAAGTCGTGTTTTTTGCCTCCACTCTCTTACAAATTTTTAGTATACCTTCTTAACAAATATTACTTGTAAATGCATCTCTAAGGGGTCATTATAGAAATAAGGTTAACTTGACCTTTTAACGCTATCCTTGCAACTATAATTAGGAGTGTTTTTATATTCTTAAATTTACATCTTGCATTGTATCTATTTTACATCGCAATACTTGTAAATATCTTATGTGGCAAATGATACATACATACGAAGACTCGCTACATAGTCCCAGTTATCGCAACAATAACAACAACAACACTGTTATACAATTTTAACTCAAGAAAGGTACCCTGGGTACCAGAGCCTTACTAAAAAGTTGGGGGTTTAATTTTCGTCCCCCAACTGTTTAGTAAGGCTCTGGTACACAGGGTACAAGAAAGGCAGCACAAATTAAGTTTTCAGAAATCTGGAAACCATGGTGGCAAGCTTGTACTCTTGTTTCGTAGACCTTTCTTCTTTGGATAAACAGTCTTTCAACAGGGATAACTATGGATATGTAATCAGCCTAGTAGCAACTTATGACAAAGATCCAAATATACAATAGAACAATAGCTATAAATTCAGTTCGAAAAGCGTGGATTGGACATAACGCAAAACACATGTCTAAATTTAAATAGAGCAAAATAGCCACCTGGCAAGCTGAAATGATAAATAAAGTGCTTGGAGTATTCTTATTATTCTCATAGCTAAGTTACAAAATTCCTCGTCAAATATCTTATTGTTTGTTAAGTACTTCATCAAATAGAATTATTCATTCATTCGGCAATTCATTCATTCATTCATTCGTTCATTCGTTCGTTCATTCATTCATTCGTTCATTCATTCATTCGTTTGTTCATTCGTTTGTTCATTCGTTCATTCATCTACCGGGTGTCCCAAATAAAAACAATAGTATAAGTGTTTCAACGGTTCCTGTGGAGGAGCCTCATTAACGAACATTTCTATTTAGACGGGATGATGTGGATGATATCTTAACTTGCAGTTTGCGACCTCGTCTGCGCACAGACTCTACTGATTTCTTTCCAGAGGGGTTTCCCCTCCAGTAGTAGACCTCTCTGAAAAGAAATCAGTAGAGTCTGCACGCAGGCTATTTGCGACCTCGTCTGTCCAAATTGGTAGTGCATGCGCTGAGTAATTCAATTAACCACAAAACATTTCTAAGGCAGCCTAAAACAGTTGATTGAATTATGCTACTAATCTCTGTGCGAAGCGAAGCAGCAGTGTAATGTGAAATTGTAAGATAGGTTATAGAAACAATTGCATAAACTGAGTACGACTTGCTATGCAACACCCCCCCCCTCAGTTGAGTACCTCTTTAACTATCCCCCCCCCCCAGACAGTGCACTTGAATGCGAAACATCTGTAACTTAGAATTTCAGAAACAGCAACATCATGAAACCGTATACTGTAAGTACCCGCAAATATGAACCCACCTTGTATAAGAAACAGGCCTCGTTTTCTTCAAAAAGGGCCCCTGTAATAAGAAACAATTTTAGGTCTGAAATTTAAATGTTTCTTATTTTTCAGGTTTGTCATAGTTTGTTCCTGAATGCCAAAAAATTCCCATAAATGACTGTAATATAATGTAGCATTACTGTAATGTAATGTAGCATCTCCGAAACAGACAGAACATTCTCAAGATTCACATAGCAAGAGGTAACAAGGTAAACATGTAACATGTAAAGCAGTAATGTTCAATACACATGCATATGTAGTACCTTCACTTGACTTGATTCCCTATCTTTAAGAAACTTTGACCCTGATCATGAAAAGGTCTCTTTAAATAAGAAACTTTCTGAGGCCTTGATGTAAGATGTGGTTTCTTATTTGCGGGTACCCGCTGTACTGTAAGGCAGAGCAATTACGAGGGTACACAACCCTCTGCTTACTGCAACCCCTTTTAATATCCTCCTTCAAGAACATCTTGCCCAACCATTCAATGCGAAAATCCTGCCTGTATCCTAGCATAAGGCAGAGCAATTACGAGGGTACATAACCCTCTGCTTACTGCAACACCCTTTTAATATCCTCCTTCAAGAAAATCTTGCCCAACCGTTCAATGCGAAAATCCTGCCTGTATCCTAGCATCTTCAAAGAGAAAAGGACCTGCTGTATTGTTTTTTATAATTACAATTTCGATTGTCGTTACACAGCAGATGGTACTCTGCTCATGTGCTTCATTCTTCCATCTGCATGGGGGTCGTGTAATTATCAATAACATGATTTCGCTGTTTGACGAGGAAGGTGCTCTCTTGTTAGACTTATGACGACGAGTCTCTTGCTTCCCTGTGCTCTTTGACTTCAAGATGGCGCTTCGGTATTATTACTCTGAAAAAGCTCGATCGATTGAATGCAGAAGATAGGGTCAGATTTTTCACTGTTTCATTATGAGTCCCTGTTGAGCATGGTTTACTGCAGGGATACAAGGGACTCATCGTCATAAGTCTACTCTCTTGTTTTCATGAAACCCTATGATAAACTAAGGAGCATTGCGGACACCTTTGCTTTGAACGACTGTTTGTTCGATACTACCTTAATTTTTATTCGAGGCTACTACCTTAGTCCGCTCCTCCAGAGAGGTAGTTAACTACGCCCGCAGCTAAGGTAGTACCCTCGATTAAATTTAAGGTGACAATATCGAATAAAGACTTCTCGTTCAAAATAAATGTGTCCGCAACGCTAAATGATAAAATGGGGGTGTTTGACTTCGCGTATGTGTAATAATAAATACGTGTACTTGTAATATCAATTCTCCACAGATTTCAAAGGCTCCTGGGCAACCCGGTATGCATTGCTCCCCTATTTGTAAATTTGGTCTAATTTCATACTGCATGAAAATACATTTTTGATGTCGCTAAAGTACGTTTCATTGACTTGAATAGCTTTAGCTAACTTGCTACGATTCTACGGTTGGATTTTTCAGATACCTTGAATACTGTTTTAAATTACAGGAGCGCAACTAGAGTTTGAGGAGCGCAACTAAAGATGAAGGTGTTGTGGCGCAGTGGTGTAATCCTATGACTTTGCAGCCAGAACAGTCAGGTGGAGTGGGTTCGATACCCGGTAGGACCCCACCACTTGAGCGTCATGACAAGGGGTCGCGGACTCTATTAGGTCTGCTGGGTTCGAAATAAGACAAAGGGCACACTCCACATTATGTCAACGAGGTGATGTCGCCTGAGATGTCAGTTTTTAAACACAGAAACCGAAAGTGGAAATCAAGGATATTCTTCAACGTTCTTCGCTTCTGTAATGCGTGCCCATCAACAAATATGTCAACGCACAGAGTAAGAGATTTGAAAGGGGATCTAGAAAGTACAATCGAAACGATTCCTAACTGTAAACTAGACGAGTGAATGAAATGTGCTTGATGCCATATTGTAGACATCCATAAACAATGGCTTCCTTGAAATCATTCCATCTTTTTTCAAAAAGTTTAGAAATTACGATGGTTTTAATTTTTTTCAAGACTTATTTTGAATTCTTGAAAAATAAAAAAACACTCTAATTCTGAAAATGATAAAGATTCGTAAAAAGCCCAACGCCATCACAATTATAGCAAAGTAGCTAAAGTTTCTTTCAACCCATTTAACTCGTAGGTCACAGAATCTTACGCTAACCATTTTAAACTGGGAACTTATGCTTGCTACAAGCAGGCAGTTTGTCTGCGACTGGATCCATTCAAGAGAAACTTTTAAGAAATGGAAGAAAACAATCTTATCTAAATTTGAAAGTAAAAGTAATAATAATAATAATAATAATAACAATAATCGAATTTGTAATGGTAATAACAATAATAATAATAATAATAATCGAATGTTTTAACAGGATGACCTATCAGTACAATATATACTGCTATCATTAGGGTCCTGATACTTAATAAATTAATGGTAAAAGATCTAAAAACTAATTATAAGAGTCCAATACAGTCCAATCTAGCATGGGTAGCTAGACACTGCTGATGTGCTTCTATGGAGGAGCGTTGCAACTAATATGTACCTGCGGAGGAATAATTTCTATCGTTATGCGGAGGAGACACTAGCTCCTCCATAGTAGCAAATAATGTTTTCCTCCGCAATAGAATAAAGCTGTGGGAATCCAGTACAACTGCGGCGTCTAACTTCTCATGGTAAGAGCAAGGAAATTTAAATACATCGAGGTTCAATTAGTATCTATGTTCAAGTTAACTATCGAGGAACATTTTTAGAGTGATTAGACATTGATTAAAGCTAAATTCACATCGCTGGACCAAACCAAATCTGTATACTTTCTTATCTATGTTCAAGTTAACTATAGAGAAACCTTCTGAGAGTGAATAGCCATTGATTAAAGCTAAATTCACATCGCTGGACCCCAAACAAAATCTGTATACTTTCTTATCTATGTTCAAGTTAACTATCGAGGAACATTTTGAGAGTGATTAGACATTGATTGAAGCTAAATTCACATCGCTGGACCTAACCAAATCTGTATACTTTCTTATCTATGTTCAAGTTAACTATAGAGAAACATTTTGAGAGTGATTAGCCATTGATTAAAGCTAAATTCACATCGCTGGACCAAACAAAATCTGTATACTTTCTTATCTATGTTCAAGTTAACTATCGAGGAACATTTTGAGAGTGATTAGCCACTGATTAAAGCTAAATTCACATCGCTGGACCTAACCAAATCTGTATACTTTCTTATCTATGTTCAAGTTAACTATCGAGGAAGATTTTGAGAGTGATTAGACATTGATTGAAGCTAAATTCACATCGCTGGACCTAACCAAATCTGTATACTTTCTTATCTATGTTCAAGTTAACTATCGAGGAACATTTTGAGAGTGATTAGACATTGATTGAAGCTAAATTCACATCACTGGACCAAACCAAATCTGTATATTTTTTTATCTATGTTCAAGTTAACTATCGAGGAACATTTTGAGAGTGATTAGTCATTGATTAAAGCTAAATTCACATCGCTGGACCTAACCAAATCTGTATACTTTCTTATCTATGTTCAAGCTAACTATCGAGGAACATTTTTAGAGAGTGACTAGCCATTGATTAAAGCTAAATTCACATCACTGCACCAAACCAGATCTGTATACTTTCTTATCTCTATGTTCAAGTTAACTATCGAGGAACATTTTCAGAGTGATTAGCCATTGATTAAAGCTAAATTCACATCGCTGGACCCAACCAAATCTGTATACTTTCTTATCTATGTTCAAGTTAACTATCGAGGAACATTTTGAGAGTGGTTAGCCATTGATTAAAGCTAAATTCATATCGCTGGACCAAACCAAATCTGTATACTTTCTTATCTATGTTCAAGTTAACTATCGAGGAACATTTTGAGAGTGATTAGCCATTGATTAAAGCTAAATTCACATCGCTGGACCTAACCAAATCTGTATACTTTCTTATCTATGTTCAAGTTAACTATCGAGGAACATTTTGAGAGTGATTAGACATTGATTGAAGCTAAATTCACATCGCTGGAGTCAACCAAATCTGTATACTTTCTTATCTATGTTCAAGTTAACTATCGAGGAACATTTTTAGAGTGATTAGACATTGATTGAAGCTAAATTCACATCGCTGGACTCAACCAAATCTGTATACTTTCTTATCTATGTTCAAGTTAACTATCGAGGAACATTTTTAGAGTGATTAGACATTGATTAAAGCTAAATTCACATCGCTGGAGTCAACCAAATCTGTATACTTTCTTATCTATGTTCAAGTTAACTATCGAGGAACATTTTGAGAGTGATTAGCCATTGATTAAAGCTAAATTCACATCGCTGGAGTCAACCAAATCTGTATACTTTCTTATCTATGTTCAAGTTAACTATCGAGGAACATTTTGAGAGTGATTAGCCATTGATTAAAGCTAAATTCACATCGCTGGACCTAACCAAATCTGTATACTTTCTTATCTATGTTCAAGTTAACTATCGTGGAACATTTTGAGAGTGGTTAGCCATTGATTAAAGCTAAATTCACATCGCTGGACCTAACCAAATCTGTATACTTTCTTATCTATGTTCAAGTTAACTATCGAGGAACATTTTGAGAGTGATTAGCCATTGATTAAAGCTAAATTCATATCGCTGGACCAAACCAAATCTGTATACTTTTTATCTATGTTCAAGTTAACTATCGAGGAACATTTTGAGAGTGGTTAGCCATTGATTAAAGCTAAATTCACATCGCTGGACCTAACCAAATCTGTCCCATACTCTTTTCTAGGACACCTTACCCGGTATACAAAAGCCTTTTTCAGTATAACTCCTGTTTATCAGTATTGATAACGAATTCGAAAAGTTTGAAATGCTTTAGTATATCTTAAAATTCTCTAGGCGACACATGTCGATAACCAGGCTATTAGAGAATTTCATATTATATAAGCAAGATAAATCTCTATTTGTAATTTTGAAAAATCTCTTTAAAGCGGGATTTTTTCGCTGCCAAAACTCATGAAAACTTAATAGCTCTTTCCACTAATCACTTGACGATTTCTTAAAAAAAGTTTGATTAGAACCACAGACACCGTCAAAATTTTCAATCAAATTTGCATGACCAAAACTTAAATTTACAAATGTTTCTTCGTTCAGGTGAACGAAAGGAGTTAGGTGGAGGTCATCAATAAATAGGGAATAGAAAACGCAATCATGCCTCTCGCACAACAAAATCCAAGTAACTGATGACGGATGGGAGAAGCGATATATCCTTGAAATGAACTGTAAACATATAACTTGAAATATGAAATGAATAAAGCAGTTAGACAGTAAAAGTATTTCTTAACTTCTTGTTTGTTGCTAAATTTTCATTCACGCAGAAACAATTAGAGATGAAAAAATTACTGCCATGTGATTCTGATTTGTAGGAAATTCTGCATTTTCATTCAGCCAGAAAAATTACTAGTGAAGTAATTACTGCAATATTCTGATTTTAGAACAGATAGAACATTAGAACACTAGAAGCTTCCTAGTGTATTATCTTTGTCTAGAAACGTGGCAAGAAGCTAGAAACAACGGGACGGTACTTTTCTTGGTATTCAAGCGAATTTATATTTGAATACGATTCATAACGATTCAGTACGATATGAAAAATTGTCAAAAGTTCTTGTGAATAAAATTTTTGATTTACGAGGCACCTAGGAATATGAAAAGGTGTAACGATACCACGCCTAACAACTTTACGTTGAAAAAAAAACACTAAAAACGTTTTTTCTAAAGAGCTCCAGGATCATGAAAAACAGCTGCCAAAACCATCTCAACTTTGTGGAGAAACTGTTCTCCCTTTGCAAATTTTGTAGAAAGTGCTTTCATGCCTCTATACAAAGCAATTTATGATAGCCAATGAGGGCTTTTGATGACGATTAGTGAAAAAGACATTGAAAACAGAAAAACGAAAGAAGTACGTTATGCCTGTGATGCAAGTTGAGGAAGAAACTGGAGGGTTAAAAGCAAAGCAAATAGAGTCTCCAACTTTCGGTCAAAACGGTGATATTGCAGTTTTTGAAAGGGAATGTTTCACAACCTTTTCATCTTTTTTTTCAAAATAAAAGTGTTATTTTGAAGATAAATCTTTGTATTTCACAGAGGAACAAACCAAAGATTCATATACCGGGTGTCCCAAAATGATGTATTATCGTTTGATTGCTTATATGTCCATAACCGATGAACTAATTTTCAAAAACTGGTAAAACCACGACCAACATCTTTAAATATAATTCAGCCTTTAGGCAATCAAATAAAACGAAGTTTTTGAAAATCGGTTCATCAGTTATGGATAGCCTCACTACATAAGGACCCTCAACTTACGCTCATCTAATTGAAGTGAATTAATGTTGTTGTTGTCGCTCCAGTCAAGTAGTTTGAAGTTTGAAGAAAGATTCACCTTAGTACTGATAGCTTGTTTTGCTGTGTAGCACTTCAGGAAAACTACTTTTTGCGGTGATTTAGGGTGGGTGGTTTCAAGAAAAAATAGCAGGTGATTTAGGCCATGTCCGTTTCTGGAAGCGTAAGTCCATGAGTCGTAGTTATAGCGTCCATCAGCCTATCAATAGCGATAACCTACGAGCATATAATCAGTCTAAGTTATGGACATGTAAGCAGTCAAACAATAATACATCATTTTAGAACACCCGGCATGTTATGATTGCTCCGGTATAAGTGGATCTTTGACGGTTGCTTTTCGGTTGCTTGGGTGAAGCTATCAAATACACTGCAGAAAATAATAAACACCTGTCTGAAGCATTTGTCTTTACAGATTTATTTACAATTTGGCGATGAGTCCCTTTAAATAATTTCGAAGATCAACTATAGTGAATTTTCATTTGCTAGGCAACCAGAAACAACCGTTCGTGGAATCAAGCAAGCTGAGAGTAAGATAACCATAGAAAAGCAAGCTTTCAATGCGATTCCTTACACTTTTGACCTGATTTGAAGCTGTTTTCGAGCAGTGGTGTAGTCCTCTGACTTTGCAGCCAGAACAGTCAGGCGGACAGGGTTCGATCCCAGATCACTTGGGCGTCATAACAATGGGTCATGGACTCAATTAAGTCTCATCTACTTCTGTGACCCCAGCAGTTGAACTAAAAACGCAACTTCACCTTCAAATTCATCTTCACCTTCACGAGTCCCTTGGTTCCCTTTGCTCTTTAATTTGAATAATGCCTTTTAAAATTGGACCTCATTTAGGCCCTTGCCACAAACATTTGTGGCGGAAATAAGCTCGCACGATTCGACGAATTCCACATACAATCAAAATTTATATGATTTTTCAAAATAAATCACTTTTTGGGTCACCCAGTGCGGTGCTATACTGTTTTTATGTTTCTATAACCTTAAGCTGTAAAACCAGAGTCATGAACAGACCAAACGAAACAACAAGAACACAACAGAACATACAACTTGAATGGCATGTAAACAAATGATCAATACGAATCAAGTGGTCAGTGATTTAAATCATTTTCATACAGGTGATGAAACGAACGACAGCAAGAAGTCATGTATGATGACTGTAAACAAATGATCATTACGAATCAAGTGGTCAGTGATTTAAATCATTTTCATACAGGTGATGAAACGAACGACAGCAAGAAGTCATGTATGATGACTGTAAACAAATGATCAATACGAATCAAGTGATCAGTGATTTAAATCATTTTCATACAGGTGATGAAACGAATGACAGCAAGAAGTCCTATGTGATGACTGTAAACAAATGATCAATACGAATCAAGTGATCAGTGATTTAAATCATTTTCATACAGGTGATGAAACGAACGACAGCAAAAAGTCCTATGTGATGACTGTAAACAAATGATCAATACGAATCAAGTGATCAGTGATTTAAATCATTTTCATACAGGTGATGAAACGAATGACAGCAAGAAGTCCTATGTGATGACTGTAAACAAATGATCAATACGAATCAAGTGATCAGTGATTTAAATCATTTTATACAAGTGATGAAACGACTGACAGCAAAAAGTCCTATGTGATGACTGTAAACAAATGATCAATGCGAATCAAGTGATCAGTGATTTTAATCATTTTCATAGAGGTGATGAAAAGAATGACAGCAAGAGGTTCTGTATGATGACTGTCTTTGAGAAAAGTCTTCTACGATCTTAGTTTGCTTTCATGGGGCTCCGCATCCAAATTTTCGTCAAAATGGTGATTTTTCACTTTTAGAAAGGCAATATCACACAGTTTTTCAACCATTTTTCAAAATGAAAGCCTGTTTTGAAGATACATCCTTGCACTTCAAAGAGGAACAAACCAATCATATCTTTGACGATTGCTCGGATATAAGTGGATTTTAGAGGGCTTCTTTTTGATGGATTGGATGAAGCCACCAAACAAACGACAGAAAACAATGGACACGTGCCTACAACAATGATGTTTGTAGATTTGTTTAACATTTGGCGACGGAGCCCCTCTGCAGACGATCGAATAAACAAGGTTACATGATTCTTTAAGAGAGAGAGGAGAGATTCTGTAATATACAGATTCTTCGCGCCTGATATACAAAACCATCAACGGTCTTGTAAAAAGCAACTATCAGTGTTATTGCATCTTATTATTGTGTCTTATTGTTGATATTACTAAAGGATTGAAAATTGTAATTATGCAACTAAACTATAAGTATTGTTTGATCAATACCTGATGTTCTATATCATGTAATATTTTGCTATTAAGGGGCTCCGCCTCCAAATTTTGTTCGACAAGATGATTTTGCAATTTTTTTAAAGGTAATATCACACAGGCTGTTCATCTTTTTTCAATAGTTAAAGCGCTATTTTGAAGAAAAATCCTTGTACTTCACAGAGAAACAAACCAAACGTTCATATCTTTTACGATTACTCCGATATAAGTGGAATAGTCACTTTTTGAAGGCTTGGGTGAAGCAACCAAAAAACTGCAGAAAACAATTGAGAACGATGGACGCGTGCTGTGTTTACAGATTTGTTTACAGTTTGGCGACGGAGCCCCTTTAAGTACAAGCATTGTTTTGACCATTTCCCTGGTATTCTGCATCATGCATATTCTACATGCTTCTTTCAAATTAGCGTTATTCCATTAAAAATACATCCATTTTGTCTTTAGGCCTTAAAGGACAAGTCCGGGGTTGGTATGATTGATGATAAAATACAAGATAATACTGCTATGATTGATGCATGATACTTTTTTCCACAATTTTTCGCCTGCTCCTTGTGAAATTACGTATTCAAATGAGCAATTTGAGCGAAGTGACGTCATATCACGCAAACGAAAACGAGGCAGTGCGGTTGTTTTTTTGCCACTTAATCGCTGCTAGCCTCTTTATCGTGCACTCATTTATTGAAAATGGCACGAGAACCCGATAAAGAGGCTTGCTAGGATAAAGAGGCGAAAAAACGATCACACAGCCTCGTTTTCGTTTGCGCGATATGACGTCACTTCGCTCAAATTGCTTATTTGAATACGTAATTTCACATAGAGAAGGCGAAAAATAGTGGAAAAAAGTATCATACATCATTCATAGCAGAATTATCTTGTATCTCATCAATCATACCAACCCCGGAATTGTGCTTTGATATCTATATAAATATTGATATCAATAAAACAGAGTAAATCAATGATATCAACAGGAATTTTGCATCATGCATATGCTACATGCTTCTTTCAAATTTGCTCTAGCTACTCTATTGAAAACACATGCTTTATCGCAACACAAAATGCGTCTTAATGCGTTAATATTCATATCAATTTTGATATCGATCAAACAGTGTAAATCAATACTATTAGCTGATATTCTGTATCATGTATATTCATCATGCCTACTACTAAAATTTGTCACTGCGCTTACAAAGTGCAACTAGTGCTTAGTATCATGTCTCATTGTTGATATCACCGTGCAATTCAATATTGTAATATTAGCAATTAAAGGAAAAGCCTTGCTGTTATTACCTTATGCATATTTTTCAAGCATTATCTCTCGAGTTTGTTTCACTGTTTTAAAAATGCACAATCGTATCTTTGCAATATGTGTACAATGGTTGATATCATTACACTATCGCAAGATAGTAAAGGACTATCAAAGGATTGTTGCGCGAGCGAAGCGAGAGCTTACTATTTAGGAAACACCCGAGCTTCGTTCCTGGTCCATGCATATCTTATTGGACTAGCAAAGGACTGTTGCGCGAGCGAAGCGAGAGCTTACAATTTAGGAAACACCCGAGCTTCGTTCCTGGTCCATGCATATCTTATTGGACTATCAAAGGATTGTATAGTTATTATCTGATGTTCTGTATCATGGATATTTTTCACGTCAGTTCTTTGAACTTGCTAGGGCTCTCATAAATGCAGTTAACAGTATCATTACATCTTCGTATCATGTCTCATAGCTGATGTGACTTAAATAATTATGATGGGTAATTAAAGTACTGCATTTTATTCAAATTACCTGATATTTTGCATCATATATATTCTTCATGCCTGCTCTCTCGAACTGACATTCCTTTTATAATAATATAGCGATCGTACGACTGTAATATTGGTTCAAATGTAACGTGAAGAAAGTATCAGATAATGATAATGAGCAATTAAAGTATAAGTATTGTTAATATTACCTGATATTCAGTATAATGTATATTCTTGATGCATGCTCTTTCAAACTGACATTTCTCTGATAATAATACAGCTATCGTAGCATCTTAGTATACGCTCATATAGTCAGGTGTAGTATTAAAAATGATAATGAGTAATTAAAGTATTAGTATTGTTAATATTACCTGATATTCAGTATAATGTATATTCTTGATGCATGCTCTTTCAAACTGACATTTCTCTGATAATAATACAGCTATCGTAGCATCTTAGTATACGCTCATATAGTCAGGTGTAATATAAAAAATGATAATTAGTAATTAAAAAATTAGCATTGCTAATATTACCTGATGTTCTGTATTATGTATATTCTTCATGCCTGTTCTTTCAAATTGATAATGCTCTGACAACAATACACCTATCGCGGCATCTTAGCATTGGCTCAAATGTAACATTACAAAACTATTAGGCAGTGATAATGACTAATTAAAAAATTAGCATTGCTAATATTACCTGATGTTCTGTATCATGTATATTCTTCATGCCCGTTCTTTCAAATTGACATTGCTCAAGCAAGAAGACATTCGATGGTTTGGCTGCATCTTGATTTTGGAATTCGAAGAGAAAATTCATTTGCAGGACGAAGTATCTAAGATACCATTTCGAAGTGCTACCATCGATAAATTTCACCCAAAGATTTCCCAATTTTGCAGCATTATTCTTGGCTTTGTCAGCTAAATAAAACAATTGCTGTTCATTCAGCTTGGTATGTGATGACGGCATCTTCATACAATTGCTCCAACGACGAGAAATGCTCCGTACAAATCACTTCCCGCATGAATACAAAACCATTGCTTTTAAGATTATATATTTAGAAATGCAAGCGAGGAGCGAGATATTCGTATTCTCGATTTCAGCTGCCCGTTTCGTCTTTACAAAGTTGAAGCAAAATCAGACCCCGCGTTCTGTCCTCATCTCTTGATTTTTAAGACATCTCCTCCGATATGCGTTGTTAAACGATATGGAACGAACTTAAAAATGAAAAGGATTTGCTTCGGCCTATAGCTCGTAGATCAGACATGTTCGTAAAGTTGTCAGTCTTTTAACGTGATCAACATTCAAAATCAGAAACCGGGGGGTTTCTAACATTAAAGAGCAGGTGCGCAACGGACCACAATTGCAGCATAATTGTTCGCCATTAATTTCGAGTTTGCGCTTTCCTCTTTATCTTCAAAACAAAGCAAGCAGGTAAAGCAAACACCACTTCCTATTGTCGTTGAAACGTGTATTGAAAACCTACCTCGAAAATTTTCGCCTTGCTTTTTTGTTTCGACGATGCAGAATCACAACAAATAGTCATATCCCGTAGTGAACTATTTAACATTAAAACACAGAGATCCTTCTCTTTGCTTTCTACAAGTTAAAAGAAGCGTTTTGCATGCAGATAACAACTTCAAAAACGAACATTATTTATATGCTATCAGCTAAACCTTTTTGTAAGACCCTACGAAATCGTCTACATATGCTGCAGTTTCAAGCCCTCTTTAAGATTCTCGAGGAAAAGCCGTTTTAGCCCATTTGCCTTAACTGTGGAACGAAAAAATGGATTTTACAAAGTAAATTTCTTTACGCAAGTTAACTTTTCTATAGCATGCCAAAGATTTCAACAGTTAACTCCTCGTTGTTTCTCAAGAGCATCTAGTTTACAAAATCTTCTGCATTTTACCCAAAGAGTAAAAAATGTTTGCATGTTTAATGAGTCGTACATTCGTAAATTTCAACCAATTTCTATAATTTCATGAATCGTGCTGTAGGGAAAAGGCTAATTTTGGCTTGGAACTGATTTCTATTCTATTCTAATGCTACGAGGATATACCGGGTGCCCCAGAAAAAAGTGACCCAACGCAATCTGTTATAGAAAAAAAATGTCACTGGAACCAGCGGAGGAAGTGTGTAAGCAAAATCTTCAGTGTAATCGAAATCATTTCTATTGCATTCGCCTTATGCAATGTCTGCGATGCCTAAGAAACATGACATTCAGTCGCCGAGTAATCGTGATGTCTTTAGGGAGAATGGAAAGACGGCGCCGGACATGTCACTGGAACCTGCGGAGGTCGTGATACTACAAAAAACCCACGTATAAGAATGAACCTACAATTTTGTAAGTCAGCCTGACTAGGTTCTTATGTTTTGGGTATTTATTGGGAAATGAGGCTGTGCAGGTTCTTAAATTGGTTCTTATTTTATTCAGGGCTCTCAGGAATTTCTTTTCTTCAGACTCGAACTTCAGGCATATTATTTATTGCCAGTTGTGAAATTTGTGGAAGAATCAGAAATTTTTATATAATCCAAAGAAAAGCTTTCAAAGATCCCATGATCGCTACAAATAAGAACCTATTTCAAATTTCAGGCTGAATGGGTTCTTATACAATGGGGGTCTAATTGCAAAATTTTTTTTTTTTATATAATATATTCCAAATAAAATTTACAATACAAAGTGAAAGTACGAACTACATTACTTACAAAATTACTCTACAATACTACTAGGACGATCAACCCCAGGGAGCAAAAGGCTGTGCCTACCTCGAGGCAACTAAATAAAGATAATAAAGGAAAAGAAACTACTTTAACTATGGGACAAAATCGGGTGGCTTATGAAGGGATGGTTAAGTGGCTACAGAAATTCACTCGAATCGACCAGTTTCATGGATAAAATGTAGCGTTAGCTCAAGAATTTGTCTATTTAGTGAAATAGGCAAAATTTCAGCCTGCAGGTTATTTTATACGCGGGTTTTACTGTATGTGATTAAGGAGAATGAAAAGACTCTGCGTGACAGGTCACTTGCCCCTGCAGAGGAGGTTTCTAAGCAAAATCTTCAGCACAACTGGAATCATCTCAATAGCATTCAACATTTGCCAGAACCGATAGACTTCCTAGGCAGTGTATCCTTATGCCTGAGAAGAATGCCATTCAGTCGCCAATTTAATCGTCATGCTATGTATGATTAGCGAGAATAAAGGAGTGCGCCTAGCAGGCGATTGACGCCTGCAGAAATGTCCATCTGACTAAACCGTCGGCAGCATCAACCTGGTTCCCAGGGTCAGTTTCCTATGTCAGTACGGTAGACTCCTTTTGGGGCATGGGGACGAGGTTGCGGCAGCCTTTCGCTGACCGCCACTGAGTGTCTCAGGCGCAAGCGTACGGGAAGAGCAGGGCCGAATTTTGTAAAACAAGAGTTTTAGGTTTCCGCGAGAAGACAAAGCGATTTGCCTTTCAGACCTCTGTGCACTCATCAAACAAAAATAAACAGAGACGGCAAAGCATTATAGTTGGCTGCACGAAAAGTGTGCTCTTGATGATGCCAGATCGCTCAGACCTGTATCCTTTGTTTTACGAAATTCGCCCTTTGCTTACGGGAACAGAAAACATTGAGAGTTGCCCAATAGCAAGTTCAGTGCAAACGAAAATTTTGCTCGATCGCCTTTGGGCAGTTAATTTGAAATGACATATTTTCTGCAAATTTAACAATGAGCAAGCCTCGATGAGTCGTACGCTCTTGGTCTCCATGACGAAGGATTGATGCATAAGACGCAACGACTTAAACCAATTTAACTGTATTTTTTCAGAAAATGGTATCATATACAAAAACTTAATGCATATCAGCTGAAAGCGCAAACTACTGTCTTCCAATGATATGCAGTTTGGATACATTAATAGAATCAGTTCCCATCTGACTGAAGTTTGAATAAGTATGACCTATTTGGTGATCCTTTTGGGACACCCCGTATATGAAAGCAAAGGTGTTGAATCATTGCAATATACTAAAACCAGATGTGTAAAATGTAACTGCCCCCATTCACTCAACTGCATAGCTCGAAGGAAACTGCATGTAATTTACAATAATTCCAGAAAGAGCAGTTTTGATCATGGGGGGGGGGGGGGGGTTTCTTCCATAGTAAAGGTAGCTGGGGATGTGCCACGACGAAAGTATACTTTATCGGACTTTAGTCTAGCCAAGGGTATACTTTTTTTGCAATTTTGGCCAAGCAATGGTCTAGCCAAGGGTATCATTTTTGACAATATTGGTCTAGCGAACGGTCATGATATGATATTTGGTACAAATTTGACAATATTGGTCCAGGAAATGGTCAAAATTGGTCGAGCCAAGGGTACAATTTTCGTAAAAATTGGTCCAGAGAATGGTCAAATTGGTCTAGCCAAGGGTACCATTTTCGTAAGAATTAGTCTAGCCAGCGGTACCATTTTGAATATGCTTGCGGCAGACCCCTACCTAAAATTTGGTGTTTTGACATCATCATTATTTTAAGAATTACAGCGTTTTAAGTTTTATGAAAGGATGTTCAAGGGGAGGTATCTGAAGCTTTGGCAAACATTGAAAGCTCCATAAATTCTAAACTGATTGAGGAAGGTGAATATGACCAATACAAGGAATACTCAGCTTTTGCAGATCTACAAAATGGTAGCAAGCAAACCTCTGTAGCTCTTATGGTTTACGATTTAGCAATTTGATTTTGACGAAGGGATAGGTAGAACGTACAACTCTTCTACAGCAGATGTACAGCTCCTCCACAGCAGCCACACAAATAGGGCAAAACTTTTTTTGGAAATACTGTAGAACTTCCTAATTCTCTGGAAGAGGATTCTACCGTTTCTTTCAAAAGGTTTTCACAAAAAGTTGTCACAAACAAAATAGCGTAGCAAAAGGGTAACCTCTTTCGAAAATAGTATATCGTAAGAAAATTAATTTGATACAGTATCTATGATTTTCCCACAGAAATGTGTGACCTTAAATTTGATAATACGTCTGATGCTATATCTACATAAATATTATTTTGAGATAATCTTCATTAAAGTGGACACGTGATACTATGTTGAACCCCCGGAAAATAAAAGCCTTTACCACACCTGCTCTTCCCCGTTAAGTTTATTCTAATATTTGGAAATGCACAAAGGAAACAATAGGATTGATAGCAATGAGAATATCCAAGAAATACAACAGGGTGATTGGAGGGCATATGGGGCGTAGCGGTTACGGATCCTACGGCGCAGCGTTGGAATTGATCCTGGGGAGGCGGGAATGAGGATTCCGGAGCAATTGGCTAAATGGTAGAGTTAAAGCACATATGTCACATTAGCAATTGGTTAATACAACAAACAAGTTTGGAGTGGAATTCCATTGTTTCATGACTTTTTATTTCTGTTTCATGAATTTTATTGCAATGAAAATTCAGCCTCGATCCTGTGCTTTGTAATAAACAATAGAGAGGATTGTATTGCATGAACCAATCAGCTTCATGACATATGCCCTTCAGGTTTATTCTAATATTTGAGAAAGCTGAAAGCAAATATGGCGATTGACAATGACAACAATGAGAAAAGATGGTATGGAAAAAGGACGGGGTTGTTGGGGGCATCGGTGTCTAAAGGGTCTCGCGAGTGCACATTGTAAGTAAAATGTAATTAAAGGACCTTGGTCAACATCGATACTTTGCAGTACTTTGCATCGATACTTCATTGTTGCAATTTGGTCGTTTCATTTTCCCTGTCATTAAAAATTCACTCCACTGCAATTATCCTTCCACAGCAAGTAGCCATATTAGTTTCTAAATAACATAAACTCAAGAACACAGGGTATCGAGGGTGGGCTATGCGCAAAAACCATCGATATTGGTCTCTTGCCCCTTTAAAGGCAGTCTGTCCCCTATTGTTCTCAGCTTAGTTACTGCTTAGTTACGTGGCCATGAAATTCATGCATCAGCGAGCCTCTATGACCCTGATTTCTCAGGATAAAGCAAATTAGCGCAGACTTCTGGAATATACAATACAGATCTTTATCGAGTTTATTTTCATTCATCAAACGGGACATATTTTCATTCATCAAACGGGACAGACTGCTTTCAACACATGGGCAAACTGATAACAGAGTGTACCTTATCATTTGTAAAATAGATCATATTCTCACTGGGTCAAATGCCCTGTCACAGAATAAGTATATGGTCCGCTGCACAAATCTGAGTATTAAAAACAAGGGCAAAGAAGCAACACAACGGTTAACCTATACAGTATCATATGACGAAACCAAGGCCGTAGTAAAACGGGAGGTATACCATAGATTCACTTTTTTTGTGTAGTTTCACTCCCCTGTTAACTAAAATTACAACTACAATTCATTTCAAAACGCTTCCCAAATAAATCAGTCCCATTATGATTTAACAAATGAAAATGGCCTAAATTGTTTACTATTTTCTTCTCAAAACTCAACCTCGTTCCCAGGGTGTTCTGACCTCATACGCTGGTCACGAAGCCGAATGAATAGAGGTAGAGCAACGAACTCACTCTGGGGACGAGATTGCTTAAAACTACCAAACCCCAAACTCTCCCAGAATGTAGTTTCCGATACTGTTGCAATGTAAAACAAGCTATCACTTGCCAAACCAACACCATGTCAAGAAGACAGTTAATCAACCAAAACGCATCATAAATACGAAGAAGAAAGTTCATTTCATCTGTTGAATGCAAAATAAGTCTTTTGATACAACAATTTCCATGTTTTTAAAACCAAGAGTTACGAGAGAAATCTTCACAGCTTCTGCAGCAACTTCGTTCGAATCTAATCAATACCATGATCGAATCAAAGCTCGAAAATCATTGTTCTTTGCTAAATCTCGCCATCTGATTGGTAAAACAGAAAACCGTGTGTTTAGGCTCAAATAGGGTCAGGTTTTTCAGAGTAATATCATGAGTCTCGCTTGACCGAACCGAGCACAGGAAAACGAGGGGCTCCAAGGTCATAAGTCAAGTGGCAGACCACATGGAGATCTCGCTCTCATGCCATAATATAATGCGATTCACCTGAAATACGAACAGTACCCCCCTTCCAGTGACCAAGACTATAAACGCGAAACACACATGGTCCGCATACGCCTTGGATTGGCACTGTACAAGAGCCTGTAAGACATTTCAAGAGAAATGGAAGGCGTCTTTCCTTTACCTATATTTAACTCAACATATCGCGTCAAAACGTAGTTAGCCAGAAATAAGCTCATGCTTAAGAAGCGAAGCGACGTTAATGGAACACCTGTTACTGCAAGTAGTTCACAAAATAACAGCAAAAACCTTTGTTGCTGTGTTCGGGTGGCCTTTTTTGCTTCCTACGTCAATTCACGATCAAAATTCATACGTAGATTTTTAGGATTCTACTGTGCCCAGATCTGACGGTTTCGTGGCTTAAAGTAGCGCATGTCCAATCTTCAGGCTCACAGCTGATTGAACTAAAGGAGTTACGTCACAACTGCTGGCTGACATGACACACGAACGTGCTCTCAAAAAGCATAGGCGACTTATAAATGACGTAAAGTGACGCCCACGTTTCGTCTAAAATCCATGGCTTAAAGTAGACTTTGTTGAAACCTCAGGTTTACGGCAGATCGAACGAAAAGGAATTACGTCACGACTGCTTCCTCACATGACATACGAACGACATGACATTTGAATGTGCTTACGAAAAGAACTGGCAACTTATATTATAGATGACGCAAAGTTGCACCCAACTTACGTTCTCAAAATAAGTCGTCTGCGTCTTCCACTCCCTGATCGCAGTTACTGATTTCTTTGCATGAGTCGCCGCAACGAGGGCGTTTTCGTCAGGCTGACTTTATGACTTTTAGCCAGGTTGACTTTAAGACGTATGATTGGGCAATAATTGCCAAAATTCCAACAAGTTCAGGGAATCTTTGTGATGCTCTAAAACAGAGGCATCCAATAAACCTGGAAAATTGTCACCTTGAAGCTAATTGAATGGATATGCCTGAGTTTTGCCCTGAGCTTCATCATTTATCTTAAATCCAGAAGATAGATACACTTGAAGGACCTTTGCAGTTTTCAAATAGAGATGGGGTCCGAAATTCATGAAATTTTTTCACCGTGAAGCTACCTAAATAGACCCCATTCAAAAAGCAATCAGTTCTTTGAAATGCATCCCAGTGGATTTTATAAATGTTATGTTTAGTTTTTCTGAAGCCAAGAGAATTCCGGTTCGTTTATTTTTCCTGCCAAAAAGTATAGACTTTGTTTTGTCCTCTCCAAAGTGAATGCTTAGTTTGTTATCAACAAACCAATCACAAAGGGAATTAAAATTTTCATTTAGTTGCTTTTCTATTTCATTGACGTTATTGTCACTGAATAGAAGACAGGAGTCATTGTCTGCATATAAAAGAAGGTCACAGTCAACTGCCTGAGGCATATCATTGACATACAAGAGGAAAATGAGTGGGCCAAGAACAGAACCTTGCGGAACTCCGCATGATAATTTGCCAGGTGACGAGGTCTCTTTCCTTATGTTTACAAAGAAAATTTGGGTTGTTAGGTAAGACCTAAACCAAGATATTACTGAATCGGCAAAGCCAAGGTGTGTCATGTTTTCAAGGAAGATTTTGAGATCAATCGTGTCAAAAACGTTTTGTAAATCGATTGGTATCACGATTGATCACAAAATCTTCCTTGAAAACATGATACACCTTGGCTTTGCCAATTCAGTAAGATTTCGGTTTAGGTCTTACCTAACACACCAAACTTTCTTTGTAAACATAGGGAAAGAGACTTCATCACCTGGCAAATTATCATGTGGTTCCGCAAGGTTCTATTCTTGGCCCACTCATTTTTTCATCTTGTATGTCAATGAAATGCTTATACATATATTTGAAGTTGTTTGTGACAACTCATAGGTGATTCAATGGGATGTAGTGTAGCGCTAAATTCATACTTGAGTGCTATGTCGAAACTGCAACAAATGTGGCACAGCACAATAAATTTTGATCTATTCAACTTAGTTGCACTGGAAAAACTTATCTGTTTACCAGGCTGGAAAACATGCATCATTTGGCTTACATGTTGTAGCAGGCAAAAGTAATTGATGGGTGCAAGCTGAAAGTAGGGTTTAAACGATGTGAGGGCCACAAAAGTGACAACAGACCTTCTGTTCTCTCATGCAAGAATATTCTAGCTGTAACCAAGGGTGCATTTCATGCACCAGGGCCTGGACATCTTTGGCATGGAAAAGAAATTTTCTTTGCATGCTGGCGCAAAAATCTGACTGAAATATTAGAAAATTGTTGTAATTTAATGCAATTCAATAGATTAATCGTTTTCCAGGCGTAAATTACTTCTTTAGTGGAATGACCTTATGAATGGAGTTTACTGCACCCTCAAGCTGCACGGAGTGAGCTCCGGATTGTTGCCGGTGAATGCATGTTGTAACCTGGTCTGCATCAACCCACTTCTCTTCCTTGTTAATGAATATGTGTCAAGGATGATGCTTCAAATGTGACTCCAATTTTGCAGTTCAGTCCAAGGTAACAAACAGGAAAAGATACCTGACTGCGTAAACAGATACTTAATAGGGTATCTGTTGCCAGCTTAAGAAGATTGCAATCTGTGCACAGAAGATCCACAACTGGCTATTGTTTTAAAAACAATGACTCCATTCTTCTACCTTAGCTATACCTGAAAAGATGTTCTATGTGCGCAACATACAGTAGAATGCAGTTTTGATCTGTTGCCCATTTCAGTATAACAAATTTGCTGAAACTAATTTCATTTCATTTCAGCCCATTTCATATATTGATTTTCGTCTGGGTAGCCATAGGTGTAGGAGGCGCTGGGGGGCTGTAACCCCCAATGCTGGAAAAATTTGCAAAAATCGGTCATAATCGGGCAGAAATCCGCCTTAAGTTGGGCAAAATTTTTGTAAACAATGGATCTTTTGTAGGGCAGCCCCAAATGTTATCTTCCCCTACGCTCATGTGGGTAGCTTACTTGGGAATTTCACACTCAAAATGAATGCCTGATCAAGTATTTGTTACTCAATACTTTGGTTTAGACCTTACACACAATGAAAATGAAGTGCCATGGCCAGTAACACATGGTTTTCCTCTCTCTGTCCCCTCTGCCGAATGACAGAATTCTTGTTTGAGGCAAATGTACAGTCCTTCATAAATAAGGCTCAAGAATCCTGATCATAATGTAAAGATTTCTTTTCATTTTAATGTGCACAAGGCGGCATTTAATTGTAACACTGTCTGTAGGCCCGATTGATGATACCCCTCCCCCTCACTCTGCAGAGAACCGTGGAGATATGAAACAAAATATTGCAAATACGTCGACAAATCAATCATATCAAAAAGGTTACCTTTCTTCAAAAGTTCTCTGCATCAGTCTTATTTTCGTGCTTCTTCTTGCCTCGACTCCTTTTCTTTAGCCCCGCTCTTGCTCTTGCACCCTTTTCTGCATTGGCTGCACTGCAGCACTGTAGTGGCCCTAGGCCCTTGACTGGAAAATCTGCGAAGTACACCCGGAAGATGTGAGCGTAGCTATTGTTTCAAAACAACAATTCTATTGTTCACCCTTTGTTAAGCTTGAAATTGCGCACGGAAGTCTTTCCACGTGTACTTCCAGTGGCAGCTCTTCTGGGAAAGAGGTCTGGGACTAGTTTGGAAATAATTTTGGCGGGAATGTAGGCCCACTAAAGATGGCTGATTAACTGCGAAAACAGCAAAGAAAAAGGTCCCAGTCATAGGAATTGAGATATGGCAGGTATAAAACTATCTTAATGCAAAATAGACGGAGTTATTGAAATTTGATCTTCTCCACACAATTTATTGCATTGAAACATACAACGAATTGCATGTTATTTTCAGAGAGACGGCCTAAACTAATAATTTTGAGCATTACAGAAATAAAGGCCAAAAGAAACGAAACAGTACTGCAAAGCTTAAGGTCATACTTTAGCCATAGCTTTAAGCCATGCTATTGCCAAGGTAGAAGAAATTTAAGAGTACAACAACAGTGGTACATGATTCTTTGTACTGCTTATTAAGTTCTGTTTATTGTAGATTTTGGTAAAAATTACATACGGTTCCTTTGTTATCATGATGTAATAACTTATATTTTTTTCATCTTGAATTCTTCTGTTGTAGTTGCTCTTGTATTAATTAATTAGTTCCATAATTAGTTCCATAACGACTATCCCTGTATGAGGGGTTTCCACTCAAACAAGATCAAAAGAAGAGGCTGCAAAGGGCCTTCTATACTAAAAAGGACCATATTCATTGTCGAATAAAATAAGTAAAGGTCAATTCCTGTCCAACTACTTCAAGAAAACAGATATAAAATGTAACTCTTGACCAAACATCAACTATAACAGTGACAGTACTGTAACAGTCAATGATTGCCAATTGCTTCCAAATTTGGAAGCGGCTAACTTTAATTATTATGATTATCATATAGTGTTATCCAATTGGCAATTGATTTTGTTTTTTGCATTGTATGCAGTCGAATTTTAAATATAGCCCATACATATGAAACTGAATTACTGTTAGAATCAGGTTATAGAACTATTGGAGAATGGCCAAACAATTGTAAAATAAGGCCATAATACTCCAAAACTATGGCCTGACTTTCTTACCTATATCTTGCAAAGGATTTTTTAATTGACAACATAACAACTTATTTGAGTTTGAGCTGCAAAATAAAGTGCACACCAAATCACATCAAACACAAATTGCAAGGAGTAATTAAGCAGTGTTCTTGTTGAAACTTCAGTTTGAATATTTTTATTTAAATCTGAATTCTTTCTATCTTGTCATAAGATCCACATTCATCATTCTATATAAAGAAATCTCTCAAGTTGCTTGGATTTGATTTGCAGAGAATTCTGAACCTAAAGCCAGTGGCAGCGTTGATGTCAGAAAAGATGAGAAATCATTAATGAATACAATACCAGGAGAAGAGCAACAAAAATTGTTATTAGAAGAAAAAAAGCAACTGGAAAAAGAAATAAAGGGTAAAGAGGAGAGACTTAGAAAATTGAAAATGGCTGAACTTTATAGAAAGAAGGTAAATTGGGGGCATCATAGTCAGGGCTCATTAAAATATTCTGTGTGTGCAAGCAAGTGGTTGGGAAAGTGTATATAACAATGTTTGCCTGTAGTACATCGTAGGCATATGAATAAAGTATTCTTTAATAAAACGACAATGTACTGAGAAATTGATAAAACACAATGTTTCGAGCTTTGCTCTTCATCAGGTTGGGAAAATATGCCTGCAATGAAAGCATTCTGAGCTTGAGAAAGGTGCCATTAATTTTTTGATGCTAATTTGTACCTTTCAGCAGTCCTCACATGCTCATGAAAATTACGGGGGTCTGATTATACTGTAGATAAATGTAACATTTAGCATTAAATCATTAGGTTAAACTATTCTTATACAGTACAGGCCTTGTGCACATTAACATGACAAGAATTCTCAAAAATTCTTAAGAATTTTAGAGAATTCTTCACATTATAATAAGAATTCTTGTGCCATACGATAGACTACAGTTTTCTGGAACAAAAATTCTTAAGAAATTAAAAAAATTCATACGAATTCTTAGGCAGGAATACCATGATGTTAATGTGCACAATGCCTGTACTGTATCCTGAATTTTATAAAGGTATTGTTAGTTGTAATTCAAAGTAATCAAATTCACACTCTGTGTGCTGCTATACAAAAATGAGATATTTACAATGCATGCCTTGTGCACACTAACATGGTTTTTCTGCCTAAGAGAATTCTCTTTAGTTTCTTGAGAATTCTTGTTTGGAAAAAGTTTCAGTCTTTCATAAGGCTCAATAATTCTTTTCATTCTTGAAAATTCTTATTCTTGTCATACACAAGGGTTGTGTTAGAGAGATAAATTTAACATTTCCATCTTTTTCCTGTAGGATGAGCTTCACAACCTAGATGATCTGATAACAAAATGGAGACAAGCAACACAAGAAATTCTTGTTGATCTTCAAAATGCATTACCAGACCCAAAGCCATCGATAGCAGATTTGATAAAAACTCTCCAAATCGATGCTAAACTTTTGAAATATAATGAAACTGATGAGAGCTTTTATTAAAATGTTCTGAAAACAAGAGTGTTATTTAGTTTGTTAGTAAAACGGTGAGCTCAACAAGGTACTGTACCGGCCTTATCTAATGGGTGTCCCAAAAAGTACTCACGGTTAAAAAATGACCACAACTCGATTATAAATCCTTTCATAACATTTGCTTCATAATCTCTCTTGTCAATGATACAAATATGTTTAAAAATGGCGAATTGTTTGTTTTCATTACTTGAAGGGCATGAAATGACTGATAAATGAAATGAAATGGCTGACAAATCTAGCTAAAGAGCCATTTTTTAGAAGTTTCATTATCCTTCAAGTTTTCAATGATGGTTTGCGTTTCTTTCCAACATTTATGACCAAACTAGAAGTTTAATATACAAAACAAAATTAATGTATCAATATTCAGTGCTTTTTGCTGCATGCAAAGCCCTATAAAGAGCTAAATTTGCGAAGTTTAGAATAAAACCAATCACAAGATCAGATTTACTTGGGAAATAATTTGATCTTTGATCTACTTTCCAAAAAGGATATTTAAAGATCGGCCATGTAATCAAATTTTGGTGACTTTTCAAATGGGAGTACTTTTTCATGACATCCAGTATATTGACAATATTTGCTCGTCTAAAACCTCTTCAACTGGCTGAGAATAAAAATTTGCATGAATCTTCCTTTGACATATTAAAGGATCTTGCTATTTTTGAATAACTATTTTGAAAGTGCAAGGCGCTGCAGATGCACTTGCAAAGTAAATTTGACAAACGTTGGCAAATTTAATAGAGAGTGTGATGAATTGCTTTCTAATGTGAGATACTGATATTATCTATGGGTAAATCTACAGTTGGATAGCCTGAATTTTGTATGATAGTGAAAAGGTTTCTATTGGGTGAGTAAACAATAATAATGCCTGATTTGAAGGGCACTGTTCCCAGGATATTAGGACGATAATAGTAGCAAATATCTGGACATGTTCAAATGCATTTTGAAATTTACCAGACTGAAATCTGCCACTCCGTAAACATAGGGCTCAAATCTTTAAAAAGGTCAGTGTAAAACTCTATTTGCAGTTTTCTTTGAAATAAATGGCTTGGAAGGAACTTAGGTTTTTTTGCTGTAAATCTGCCATGGCGATTTATTGATATCTTGATTAGTATCAATATGGCGGCATTTGTTAAATTTGAGGCTATGACATCATCAAATTTATAAATTCTAAGCTAGAAAAGCTACAGATTTCTGCTATCCACCATATTGCAGACATTCATAAAAACTATGGTTTTCTTGAAGGTTATATAATGTTTACTCTATTAGTTTAGGATTTACGGTGATTTTAATTTGTTCAAACTTGTTCATGAATTTTTTCTAAAATAACTAAATTGCCGCCATTTTGAAAGAAATCAAGATATCAAAAAATTTCCACGGCAGATTTACAGCAAAGTACCATGAGATCTTTTCACGCCATTCAATTCAAAGAGAAATGTCATAGAATTTTACACCAACCTTTTTAAAGACTGGAAAGATTTGAGTCCTATGCACCACTACGTTCTGAAATTATGAAGGGTTTTGTCGAGAAAGCCCCCCCCCGCCCCCTTCAAGAATCTTCGAAACAAGCCTAAAATCACGACCAAATTTTCCTAATATTTCTGCCTTACAGTAATGACTTCAACACGTTTTAACACGTGCTATCCTCATGGGAGGCTGAAATCACCCAGAAGAAGTTTCTTATACTCCCAGGAATGACATTTTCCTTCTCCCATGGGGTAACACGTGCTAAAGCTTTAAAAGTCACTGTTGTAAGGCAGAAAATTTGTTCGTGATTTTAGGCTTGTTTTGAAGGTTTTTGAAGGAGCTTTCACGAGACCATAATTTCAAAACGGAGTAGCCGACTTCAGTACGCTAAATTTTACACGGATACGGGTACAAAAATGAATACGGAGCAATCTACAGTCGATTAGCTACCAGGTGAATCCGGAAAATGTACGCCCTGTTTGCAAAATTGTACAGGAAAAACCTTGCGGCCGATTTGTAATATTTCAATTTCATGATCTTAATTAGGTTTCAACTTAAGTTCTGAAACTTTCTTCATAATTTTAGGCGCATTATTTCCATCTCTAGTCAGCACCTGGCTAAAAGTCCTACTTCTCAATTTGCAAAAAATCGAAAAAGCAGCCCTAGTTTTCGATAGTTCTTGATTTGAGATTAAGATTGTGCATTGTAAATGAAGCATAGGGCTCAAATCTTTCAAATCTTTAAAAAGGTCGGTGTAAAATGCTGTTGCAGTTTTCTTTGAATTGGATGGCTTGAAAGAAACTTATGGTACTTTGCTGTAAATCTGCCGTGGAAATTTTTTGATACCTTGATTTTTTTTCAAAATGGCGGCAATTTCATTATTTTTGAGAAAATTCGTGGAAAATTTTCAAAAAATTTAAACAATCGTAAATCCTAAACTAATAGAGGAAACATTATATAACCTTCAAAGAAACCATAGTTTATGAAGGTCTACAATATGGATGCAAGCAGAAATCTGTAACTTTTCTAGTTTAGGATTTATAAATTTGATGACGTCATAGCCTCAAATTTAATAAATGCTGCCATTTTGAAACTAATCAAGATATCAATAAATTGCCACGGCAGATTTACAGCATTAAGCAAAAACCCTAAGTTCCTTCCAAGCCATTTATTTCAAAGGAAACTGCCATAGGATTTTACACCGACCTTTTTTAAAGATTTGAGCCCTATGTTTGTAAATGAAGAATAAATTATCAAAATTAAACTAAACCCACAGGCAGACAACAGAGTTGCAAGTTTTCAAATCGATTTTACAGTTCTTGTTGAATAATCTTTCAAACAGTGAATACAATTTTCTGACTCTACCTGGTCGAATAGACACACAATTTTTAACTCACCCGGGAAGGTAATAGTTTATGCAGTCCAAATTATAGAAATAGATCTGTTTTACGCATTGCTTGTCAAAATTTGACCAACATAGTAAACGGAAAGGTGGCAGGATGACAATATATGAAAAAAACTTGCCGATTTGGTCACCTGTTAAATAGTTGTTTGAACTTTCGTGGAGTTTTTTATCATTTCAAATCGGGGGTTGCAACTCGGGAGAGCTTAAACTAAACTTAAAGTATGCAAGCCTTGTAAGCCTTGGAACAAAACTACGAATATCTCTCACTAATGATCTCTTGATACCTTACCTATGGCAAGGATCTCTTTAATTCATCATCCACCCAAGTTTAGGCTTATGCGCTTTAATTTCTCACCAGAAGGACTCAAGGTATCAGCTGGTATCCTTGTCTATATTGCACTACTGACGACTGCTGCCTGGCATCTGGTATTCGTTGCATAAGCTAATATATTGGCAGCTGATAAAAAGCAAATCAGACCGTTAAGGCTAAATTATTCCTGGGAATGATTCGACTTGAAAGGTTGTTGGAAGACAGTTTCAGAAGACAGTAGAAGACAGGAATTAGAAGACAATTCTTATCCCGATTACTAAAGTGAAGAATTCGAGCCGATGTGTTAAGCCAGTTGGCATTGCAAGAATCGAAGGTAACTAAATTTTATAAGCACTTTTTTCAAGGAAAAAAAAATGTTCTATTGATCGAGCACGGTCTCTGTCTTTGAAAATTAATACAAAACAATTGGACAGGAGAGACGTCTGACCTTTGCAAAGATTTGACGTGAACTTTGTAAAATGTTGTTGCCCCATTCTCTCAACTTATAATCCTTTGAAGGAAACTTTCTGTCATTCGCCATAGAGAGCGTATCTTCGTTATTTTCAGAATCACAGCAGTTTAAAAATTTCTGCTAGATTTGAAGTTGTGATATCATGAAATTGCTAAATTTTAAACCAGGAACGCTAAAGGTCTTTGCTTGCTACCTTCTTGTAGACCTTCAAAAACTTATTATTTCTTGTATTGGTCATAGAGGTTTTCTTCAATCGGTTTTGAATTTGTGGTGTTTCTAACGTTTGTCAAAGGGTAAGATACCTACTACTGTACATCCTTTCATAAAACTTGAAATGCAGCAATTCCAAAAATAATCATGATACCAAAAATGCTCTCTCGGGAGAACGGGGCAATAACATTTAAACAATTATTTTAAAAGTTTTGCAAAGATTCGCCGCTTATACTCAATTGGATAGAAATTATCAGGTGTCTCTCTCAAGCAAGGGCGCCTACCTTGTAGGAAATGTGTTTATTCCCAGTACTGTAGAGTAATTGGTGTCCTGTGACCCAGTACAGAGAGTGTCCCAGAACCGTACCGTGACACAGCAGTACATAGAGTCAGTCCTCTCAAGGTCGAGATGACGTATGAATAACTTTATGGTTTCAAATTCCGGTGTTTATGTAACGTGAGATCAACTGTTATACGATCTGGCCACAGGGAATCAGACAGCGTGATTTTTGATTGGTTACCACTAACAGGCGTTAGGATTTGAAAATCTATGATATACAAAGATTAACAGGACCGGGTCATAGGACACCAATTACTACAGGGATTCGGAAGCAAGAAAACTCCGTTAGACAGCAAACTTTGATTAAGTTCGTATCAATTTTTTAAAGAAGACTACTTTTTGGGACATCTGGTGTTAATTAAACTGTTCTCTTTTAGCTAAAAGAAAATTGAACAAAGATGGGAAATGAAACAGAATTGGAGGTGACAACAAGATTGCTGGTAAACTGTGGTTTGTTCGAAGGCCCTCGTGTCATAACTCATCATATAACGCATGAGAAAATAACAACAATATACATCAATGCGGTTATCAATGCGATGTTGATCGTCCCAACTACAGTACTCAATCTATCAGTAATTATGGTACTTTTACGACCAACTTTCTTCACAGTATCAAATGTGTCATTGCTGTTCCTCTCAATATGGGGCCTACTTTCATCAATTTTAAGTCAACCTTTGTACATCTGCTACGTCCTATATTTAAGCGAAAGAAGAATGCCGTGTACGATTGCATTACCGAATATGTACCTTGGCCCTACAATTTCAATGTCCAACACTTTTACAGTAGTTGCAATTTCAATTGAACGGTACCTGGCATTGTTTCATACCTATTACTGGCAACAAAATGTTCGACCAAAACATCTTGTAATATGTCTATCGACAGTATGGGTGCTACCTTTTATTCTATGTGTCGTCATGTTTGATACACCCTATCGAGGTCCAGGAGTTGCTCTATACACATTAATAACGATTTTCGCGTTAGCTTGGATTTCATATAGCCACTTCAAGGTGCATCGACTCGTGCGTTCAATGCAGCGACAAATATCAAGAAACACTGTCGTTCCATTCCCAGATGAGAAAGAGGCTACTCGAAAACGTCAAGCGAGGTTATCGAAGTTCACAGTAGTAGTGATTGGTGTTTTCCTCGGTTTTAATATTCCGTATTGCGCGCTTTCTCTCTTGGTGTACGTACTTTTGAAAGGGTTTTTATTTGCAGAAAATATAAGCATTTGCATGCAAACATTTTTGTGCATAAGTCCGCTTGTCTATCCATTGGTATTCGCATGGCAAAGCCCACAAGTTGGAAGAGAGCTTTTAAAATTATGGAGAATTCGTTCCGGTTGAAAAAAGACGTGCTCGTATGTCGAAGAACATCACCAAGCCGTTTTTTTGCCTTCACGTTGCCGAGTTGACCTTTATTGTGCTCTGTTTACCTTTGACCTTTATCATGCACTGTCTGCTTTTTGACCACACAAAAAACCTTTTAGTTATTCTACAAAAGAGCCTGGATCGAGCGTTATTTTTGATATTTCATACGAAAGGTTCGATTAAATGACGTTAGAGAAGTTCACAATTTATATGAGTTGTGCATATTCAAATATTCTACAAAAGGTATGAAAATATCGTTCGCTTCAGATTCTTTTTCAGAATAGCTAAAGGTCTATTCAAGATAATATCGACCGAAAGAGTTCGGAAAAGTAAGCGTGTATCTGCAACTATGATAATTATAATGATATTGTACAGTAATATTGATAATAATAAAATTACACAATGATATTATATCAGTGACTATCAATATTGTTTATCCTTTTGAAAGGACTACAGTACAGTTCTTCTCAGTGTGTCCAGTCTGCCATTACCCTTTGGTCGGGCCTACTTGGGGACATATTCCGGAAAGTTGTAGATTTTTCTCCAACCAGAGGGCTCATATCTAAAAACCTTCCTCACTTCTGATTGAATAAAAGGAGAATCCCCAGAAACAGAAAGTGGCCACCTTCCACCGATTCCTATTGTTCACAAAATCTCCCTCCGGTTATGGCCTAGAGACTGTCATGTCTCTGGACTCTGCTCGGGCAGTTATCAACCTGACCAAGCATACACTTGATCAAGCAAAATCTTCCTGGTGAGTCAAAGGGATTTTTTTTCAGTAATTTATTTTGAGTGGGCAGGAAGTATTTCTAGCCACTTCAAGCTAATGTAAGCCCATTATGTATGCCGCAGCCGGCATGGGACGCTAAGTTTAATGTCCCTTCCGAAGGACGGCGAGGTGAGTCACGAGGTCAAGTCTCCGAGGTCACCCATCCGGAGTTTGACCTCACTCGACCGAGCTTAACTTAAGTCACCTGAAGGAAATTGTATAAGCCGCTCGACCACTCACCCCATGAAATGTTTGTAAAGACTGTTTGAAAAACCGTACAACAAACAAACAAAGCACAATCTTAATCTCAAATCAAGAATCACCAAAAACTAGTTCCCATGAACGTTCTGTAGAACTATAAGTGAGAGACACAATGTAAACCATTCTTCGACCATTAAAGTGAAAACTAATGCTTTTTTAAGCTCAGCCATTGCCTTCCAATGATACCGAAAGTATTGATTTGTAAGTATGCTTTCTCATCAATGCTGAATATCAAAAATTCAAAATTCATATGACAGTCAACAACCGATTTTTGGCTGCTTTTTGGAAAACTTAGAAAGAGGACTTTTTGCCAGGTCCTGATTTCAGAGAGAAATAGTGTACCTAAACTTATGGGAAAAGTCTACATAAATCAAGTTGAAACCATAGTAAGATGATGGACTTGAAGTGTTAAAAATTTGCCGCGTAGCTTTTTGTGTCCAATTTTTCAAACAGTACATACATTTTTCTAACTCATCCGGTACTATGCAAAGTCAGTCATCACAACAACAACAACAACAACATATTGAACTGAATTATTACAACAACAACAACATATTTATGCTTCTCCGCATCTGCGTATTTTGTGCTGCGTACTTCGGAATGGAATGAAAACATTGGGAAACATTGAAAATAGCTAGGCCTAATTACCAAACAACCAAGCAATTAGGAAATTAACATGAAATACGGAAATATGACAACCATGTTTCGCTAATTCTCATTTCATTTTCTTTTGAAAGTGGTAAGGGAGGGTGCGTGTTTAACGTCATATTCCCGGGGGGGGGGGGGTACTTCACATATTTCGGGTACGGGGACGTGCCATCGGGAAGGGTATCGATTTTCGCGATTTTGGTATAAGGAACGGTATCGATTTTCACGATTTTGGTAAAAGGAACGGTATCGATTTTCGCGATTTTGGTTTAAGGAACGATTTTGGTATACTTTTTCGGAAAATTGGTATAAGGTCGGGTATACTTTTTCGGAAAATTGGTATAAGAACGGGTATGTTTTTGAAGCTTCGATGGCACGTCCCCGACCAAAACCTGGTCAAGTACCCCCCCCCCCTCCCCCGGGGTCATATTCAAGACGATTCCATAGTTTAGATCCACTAAGAGATATACCATTTTGCCAATTGCATGTTTTCCATAAAGGTAATGAAAGATCAATGTCAGCATTTCGCAGTTTCCTGATATTTCGAGGATAATTTTTGACGAACAGTTCGGAAATATATTCTAATGCAAAACTGTGTAGCTATTCGTCCATAGTTGTGGCAGTTTCGCTTCTCATGTCCTTTATAGTGGGCCATTTTA
Organism: Aurelia coerulea; assembly: GCA_039566865.1. Taxonomy (NCBI): domain Eukaryota; kingdom Metazoa; phylum Cnidaria; class Scyphozoa; order Semaeostomeae; family Ulmaridae; genus Aurelia; species Aurelia coerulea. The sequence goes on along the minus strand of CM076950.1, from coordinate 25,270,654 downwards.
AAAGGAGAATAAATGGGTTGCAGGCGAATCAAAATTGAAATTAGAAGAAAAACATTTTTAATCAAGAAATTTCCCAGGTGCTACTCCAGCAGACCAATAACAAACACTTTTAATCAAGAAATTTCCTGGGATCCACCCACCAATCGAATCCTCAACAAATAATGACAAAATACCTGCAAAATTCGCTGCTAAACGTGTCAAATAATATATTTACCGTTATTATAGACCAGCAAAATCAACGCCTAGGTTTGAATTTTTGCAAAAGTGCGAAACGTTTTCGCTGGTTTGGTTTATTTAATTAAAGGCATATTGGGAAAATAGTCTGCAGCTAATGAAATATAACATCAAGATAAAACGTGAAAGAACCAAAGCACTAACTGGAGTTGCACGACCTTTCCTGATCCCCCCCCCATCTCCGAAGGTGTTCATGTTTACATGGGGAATGGGCCTACTTTTCAAAAGCGCGCGAAAATATCTTGCTAACGCCATGCCTTACAAATTTACTTTGATTGTTGTTAGAATGCTTTAGACGGGTAAAGAGGGCTATAAAAATATCTAGACAATCTCTGTAAAAAGGGCTGCGTCGTTTGGTAATGAATAGCAATGATGCAACTTAAAATTGTATGCATTTGGATGTGTTTCAAGCTAAGATCAAGACTTCTCGAGGCCTTAGAATTCTAGGATATCAAACCTTTTCTACGTCACCGAGCATACGGCTCGGATCTTTGCAAAACATTAAGATTGAGTGTATAAAATTTTATCGCCCCATTCTTTCCACTGAATTGATCGAATGGACTTGATTAATTTGCCATAACCCCAAAGAATATTTTTTATGTCATGACAAAAATGTCACGTCATAAAAAATAATCATGAAATTTTTATGTCATGATTATTTTTTAAGTTTTCAAAAAAACTTTTTCAGTAATTCATTTTGAGTGGGCAGGAAGCATTTCTAGCTACGTAAAGCTCATTTAAGCCCACTATCCATGCCGCATCAAGGCATGGGACCCCTATTTTAACGCCCCTTCCGAAGGAGGGCGAGGTGACTTGCGAGGTGATACCTCCGAGGTCACCCATCCGAAATTTGACCTCACTCGACTGAGCTTAAGTTCAGCCACCTGACGGAAATTGTACAAGCCGCTCGGCCACTCACCCCTTCATGAAAGGATGCGCGAGAGGTACTATCTGAAGCTTTGACAAACATTGACAGCTCCATTCTAAACTGATTGAGGAAAATCAATATGACTAATACAAGAAATGCCCAGTTGTGAAGGTCTACAAGATGGTAGCAAGCAAACCTCCGTAGCTGTTATAGTTAACGATTTGACAATCTGATGACCTCACAACTTCAAAACTAGAGGAAACTAAAAAAGGTGCAATTCTGAAAATAGCGATGATATCAAAAGTACTCTCTGGGATTCATGGGAAATTGCCCAAAGTTTTCTTCGAGGAATTCATTTGCAAAAATGGGGCACTTACATTATGCAAATCTGCTTTAAAGTTTTGCAAGAGCAGGGAGCAAGGTGTGCGCAATACATCAACTGCAGTAGACGATTACGCTAAAGATGGCGGACAGGAACTTTTTACCAAGATGCACTGCATTCTTTAATCGAATTCCTGTAGAATCGTTAAAGAGTCGTAATTCGAACGCAATGCATCTTGGTAAAAAGTTCCTCGCCGCCATCTTTAGCGTTATCGTCTATTAAGTTTTCACGAAGAAGTAATATTCTCTCTGTTTCATGCAAATTTTGGGTGTCACTTGACGTTTCTATTTGGAACAGTAATATCAATAACGGTGTCAAAATTAATCAGATCTCGCTATGTCCCACCCTTATCACCAGTTAAAATTGCACATTTATTTTCATTTTATTATTCCTTGAATCGATTCTATTCATCGTCTTTGATCAGCTGTTTCAATAAAAATTAATTTTGTATGAAAACCTGCTTGTCTTACGCATGAATCACACTGTACTGGATTCTAGAGGAGTGCACAATAACGAAGGTAATTTTTCAACATTATTCAATATATGTTCCTAATTTGGCAATATTTTGCTGTATCTTGCTATTTTTCCCATGAGTACGCTTTTACTACACTTTGTTTATATGTGGACATAAAATATCCGCATTTGAGGATCTAACTTTGAGTAAATATATTCGATCATAGGTTCCAAATCTTTAAAAAGGTTGGTGTAAAATTATATCACCTATTTCTTTGAATTGAAAAGAAACTATTTTGCTATAATTCTACCGTTGGGACTTTTCCAAAATCTTCAATATTTTTTGGAATTGAAGTGTTTTTCTTCTTCTTTAAGAACTGAAGACAGATTTTGAAAAAACTTAAACGATCGTATTTTCTAAACTTTTTGACAAACATGAAATAATTTTCAAAAAAATCTTAGTTTATGGATACCTACAATATAGCATCAAGCTAAACTATGCCGCTCTTCGATTTTACGACCAAGAAGTTTGATGACGTCACATCATCCAATGAGTTGAAATATGAAAGACGCTGTCATTTAGAAAAATATTTAGATTTTGAAAAGTCCAATGGTAGAATCATAGATATGTAGCTGGAGTTCTTTCAAACCATTCGAGTAAAATAGGATATAGAATTTTACACCCACCATTTCACACCGATTTAAAGAAGTGGAACCTATGCTATATATTAGTTGTTTATACGCGCGGATATAGATATCAATTATACCAGGTGAGTCAAAAAAAGAATCCCTGTTTGAAAGACCACAGATCTCTCGATATCAAGACAATAATGTTGGCAAATATGTCAATCAATAGTGAACATGTTCAAATATATTATAAATTTTACCTGCATGAAATCGGCCACTCCGTTCTGAAATTATAGGAGGTTTTCTGGACGAATCCCCTCCAAGAAACGTCCGAAAACTGCATAAAATCACGACCAAATTTCTCGTATGTCTATGCCTTATAGCAATGGCTTGTACATGCTTTGGCACGTTTTATCCTTTGTGAGATGAAAATGTCATCCCTGGGGGCAAAGAAGGATCGTTCCGGACGATTTCATCTTCCCAAGAGGATAAAACATGTCAAAATGTGTTGAACTCATTGAGATAAGGCAGAAAGCTCGGGAAATGTTCGTCGTTATTTTGAAGATTTCTCGAAAGGGCTTTCTAGAGAAAATCCCTCATAACGTCAGAATGGAGAGGCCGATTTTTGCCAGATAAATGTTGAGGTCCATTTGGACATGTCTGCTGTTAAATGTTATGTTTCCCAATATCATCATCTTGATATTCAGGGAATTGTGATTTTTCAAACAGGGATTCTTTTTATTGACTCACCCGGTAGACAATATAGGGTACTGGCGGTATTTTCCGGACGATTAAGGTTCGTAGGCCTAATGTGCTGAAACCTTTCTGCCAAATTGAAAAACAAAGTTATCACGTTTAACTTTCATCATTTTGTGTTTCCCTTCCTAAATGTTTGCAACTTTTTGTTTGTCCCTGTGATTTCCGTTGCTCTTGCTTTCCGCTTTGGCCCAAATTGTCATCTGGCGGTATTTTCAGGACACGCAATTTCATTGTCGATTTGATGTGCAAAATGCTATGTTTCATTGGAAATTCTTTTAAATTTTATTACGTTGACTTTTGAATGTTGATATGTGCAATTTTCATCAGCATCATTCTGTTTTCCTTGCATATCTATATCTAACAAGTTGAATAGTGTTAGCTCGCCAGAAGCAAAATGGACACCGTCATTTCGAATGCACGAGAAAGCACTGTTTGTTTTTCATGGATTTAAAGTTAGCCGGAGCTTATTCTAAAAACTCAAAATATGTGAAAAGATTGAGTAAGGCATGGAGAACATGTAAAAATAAGATTGAATTTGCTTTGCGATTAATGGACTTAGCGAAACGGGTTTCATAAACAGATCGTCCGGAAAATACCACCGCCTGGAAGATACCGCCGATACCCTAGCCTTGAATTTCGATATTTCGGGCACAACTGTTTATCAGCAATGATTTGGAAAAATTGACCTCTTTCTCTCTTATCTTTTGTTCCCAACGCCCATGTTGTATTGGAAATGCATGATTTATTTCAGACCACTATAGTAATAAAAATAGACATTCTCTGAATTCGGGAAAATCGAGCGAATCCATGACTTTGACGGCGGAATTCTTACGAATGAAAATTGTGTTAAGTTACGAATAGTGAAAGGTCCAGTCAGCATACTTCTTAACAAAGCATAACATTTTTACAACAGGAGAAAGTACTTGGTTGCAGATTCACCATTCTTACGATTTCAAGATAACTTCAAGACGCTTTCACGATGAACTCCACGCTCATTAACACTACAAACAACCAACTTCATTGCTTCTCGTTATTCGGGAAAACAACTCAAACACTGACTTACGACACAAGCCTTAGTAGTTCCATTCAATACAAGACCATCGCCTCTGTTATCATCATAACAATGATACCAACAATTGCCTTGAACATAACATTACTCGTTGCTCTGATCACATTAAAAGAATTAAAAACAGTCTCAAATACCCCCTTAGCATTCCTTGCTGGATGGAACCTCTTGGGCGCCATGTTTAATCAGCCTCTTTTCGTTTCCTACCTTTTTCAGACATCAGATGAGCGCTTAAATTGTGGCGTGCTCCTCGCTCTTATTTACGGGAGCCCAACAATAACTATGATGTCAGCGTTTACAGTTGTTGTCATAGCAACTGAACGATACGTAGCATTGTACCATACGTACTACTGGAGTGAGAAAGTGACTCGACAAAAACTAACGTGGCTGTTATCATTGATATGGTTGCCACCGTGTGCCCTGTGTTTACTTATGTTCGAGTCTAGCCTGGAAGTAATAGGAGTAGGGATTTACACTTTCTTTACATTCCTCTCCCTCGCCTGGATTTCATTTGCCTATTTCAGAATGTATTGCCTTATCAGAAAGATGCAACTACAATTAGAAAGCCAAGAGCGAGCTGCCAGCAGCGAAAACGAGGCAAAGCAAAGAAAGCAAGCGAGGCTATCAAGGTTCAGCATAGCAATCATAGCTGTTTATCTTATCTTTGACATTCCATACAGCATAGCCTCGGTTGTGTTGCATGCCATCGTTAAGAAGGATGATAAGCCACACCCGGTCGAGGCTTACATGCATGCTTGGATAATGGCGATTGCATTGGTCGAACCCCTGGTTTATGCATGGCAAAGTCCCATTGTTGCAAGGGGAATGAGGAAGGTATGGAGACGTGGACGTAGTGGAACGGAGGTTGAAGAGCTGAATGGGCAACATCATCGGTTCGAAGGAGTGATAAAAAATAACAAGGTTGGAAACAAAAATGAAGGATTTTTCGCATCTATGTGACGAACTATTGAAAATCTCATCAGATTTCAAGCAAATTTGGAAACAAACATTCAAGGTTGAAAACAAAAATGAAGGATTTTTGACATCTTGGTGATGGGTTACTGAAAAATTTGTCAGACATCAAGCAAATTGTTATGTACAGTTGAATCAAATGATAACTAAAGGTTTCCTATCGCCCGTGGTTAAACCACAAAATAATAAGCAATGCATCATTACCACTGTTGCGCACATGACGATAACCATTGACCCTGTATCAACTGTAAAATTCCCTAAATTAGCTGAGGCTATTTTCATTATCATTTTCATCACTTAAGTATTAAGTATATACAGATATAGTTCCACGTGCATCTTAACATACTTTCTGCTTTGCTGTACTTTTCGTTAAATCTATGACAATGATTATGGACCATTACGATCAGGGCTACAGAAAGGGGGTAGGGGGCAGATTGCCCTCAGCTACAGCTTCAAAAGGGCCCCAAAAAGGTATAATAGAGTAAAGAGGAAGATTGCCAAAATGGGAGTTTTCTCATGTTTTCCGAGAGTCTTGAAAGTGTTGTGGAACAATATTTTCTAAAATTGGTGGAACAACAGTTAGTTTCCAACATTTTTCAGAACATCCCTGTTTTTCAAGGATGAATCCATCCCTGTTTTTCAGTTTGAAGCCATAGCCATCATTCAGTTCAGTACAGAAAACTGAGACCAAGGTAATCAGTCTATAAGCAGGTAACGAATCAAGTGCTAGCTAGCTCTTCAAGGATCTTTAAGATAAACAGCCTACTTTCTAAGTTAATTTGACAATGAAAAGCCTTACTGAAAGAATTTTTAGAAAAGCAATAGATAGTTTTCATTAAATCTATGTTCGTTAATTCGTTCACCTAACAATGGATTTCAGCGAGATAGATTTAAGACAGGGGTGCGTTAACGAATGGGAAAGTTTACGTTTTCAAAACTAAAAAAAGATACAAAATAATCTCAAAAGAAAAACATATCTACAAATAAATGGCATGAAACCAGATGCATTTCAATCATTAATGTACAATTTTCAACAAAGATGTTTATCCTTTTGCCTTACTCCTTTACAGCATAGGTTCCAAATCTTTAACTCGGTTTAAAAAGGTGGGTGTAAAATTCTACGACCTATTTCTTCTGATTGAATGTCTTGAAAGAAATTTTAGCTACTTACCTATAATTCTACCGTTGGATTTTTGAGAAATTTTGAATATTTTTCGAAATTACAGCGTATCTTACATTTCAACTCATTTGAGGATGTGACGTCATCAAATTTCTAAATCATAAACCAGAGGAGTGACAGACTTTTGCTTGATACCATATTGTAGACATCCATAAACTAAGGTTTTCTTCGAAATTATTTCATGTTGCCTCAAACAGTTTAGAAATTACGATGATATTAAGTTTTTTTGAAAATTTTTCTTGAATTCTTGAAAAAGAAGAAAAACACTCTAATTCTGAAAATATTGAAGATTTCAAAACAGTCCAACGGTAGAATTATTGCGAAGTAGCTAGAATTTCTTCAAAGTCATTCAGTTTAAAGAAACAGGTGATAGAATTTTACACCAGCCTTTTTAAAGATTTGGAACCTATGTTCTCCTTTACAGCAAAAGTGCACAATTCAAGCAAGATATTAAATACAATAATCAGATAGATCCATTTAAGATACATACATTACCAATAATCATACCCCCATAGCATTGCCACTGAAATCTCTGTTCGGACAACAAAGAGGTGCAATTATACTCCAGAAGTAAAGCACGAAAGATAACCAGGCTGAGACCATTTGAATCCAGACCGTTACCCAGCTTGGCTTGAAGCCCAATAGGTCACCGCTTTCTGTAGGTCTGAAAATATAAACGGTGAATGAGTGAAAGATTTTCGCAGCAATCCAGATCAATTCAGCTAGCGTTACGTACGCCCACTTCAGATCACGTGATTGTCTTGTTGAGGAAATGTTCTTTTCATACAAGTTAAAGACTTTGTAAAATGATCAAAAAAATCTTCTTGTTGCGTGTAGTGCAATTGTACAATGATAAACATGTAAATAAAGTAAATATAAGCACTTTGATGCGAATTGAAATAAGCACGACGTTTCGAGCATAGCCCGTTATCAAGCCATTATTTGGCTTGATAACGGGCTATTCTCGAAACGTCGTGCTTAATTCAATTCGCATCAAAATGCTTATATTTACTTTATCTACTTGTTTATTAAAGACTTCGGACCATGAAAAACTTGATCCAGGCAACTGTATGAACATATAAAAAGTGATGATCTGCCATGTGTGTCGTCATTTGTTGTGGCACAGTGGCGTAATCTTCTCAAGGTGCAACCAGAACAGTTAGGCGGACAGGGTTCGATTCCAGGTGGAGCCCTCACCACTTGAGCATCATGACAAAGGCTTGCAGACTCGATTAGGTCTTCTCTACTTCTGCGATCTCAGAGCTTAGCGCTAACAAATCGCAACTTCACCATCACCTTCACTTCATTCAAGTGGGTATAAACAACATTAGCTAGCTTTGTCTATTGTTTTACTTATTCGGATCTGAAAGTATGGTAGATTCGTTATCTCTTTTATCTGTTATGTTGACATAAACTTTAATTGTAAATAGAAATTTAGTTAAAACTGTGATTAATATAACCAAAAAAGGAGTTGTATTTATTGGATTTAGCTACTTAGTCAGCTTGTATTTATTCAAGAATTGCAGAATCAATTCCTACTTTATCACCTTCGTAATCTTTTAACTGTTGTACTGTTTTCTCAAAGTACGTTCAACTGATCGAAAATAACAAAAAACCTTCACATTTTCACTTTCATTTTTGGTGTATTGTGCCAACGAAAAAGTAGATTTGGAGATACTCTTCGTTCTATAAACAATTCGAAATTAAAGAGACACAATCGCAAATTTTTGATGTCGGAAAATCTCAACGAGATTCTTCATGCATAAAGAAGAGACCTTGTACATTCCGAAAATGTATTTAGTAGTTTCGTATGACTTCTAGAAGTATCATAAAACAGTAAAACGAATGGAAAAACGACGTATTTGTACCCACACTTTTCTGCGGCACGTGCGCATAAACAATGGAAAGACAATAGACAAATTCTCGCCTTGCAAGTTTCTTTTCATAAATCTCGGTCAATTAAATTTTCAGTTTTGTGTATTAAATATATTTTCAGATTGTACAAAGTCTCTACTTTATGCATGAGGAATCTCGTTTAGATTTTCAGACACAAAAAAATTGCGATTGTGTCTCTTTGATGACAATTCATTTGAAAAAACCTATTTTATTTTCAAGAATACTCCGAGACCTCACGAGACCGTAATCAAATCCAATTTGTTCCTCTATAACACCCTTATGCTTCGTTACATAGGTTCTTTACACAAAGATATTCCATCCACACAATACTATATCACAAGATAACGGTTTTCAACCAGGCATCTCAGCATTTTTCCGTAGGAAGGGCAGTTACTATCTTTCAAATTTAGGAGTCAGCAAACACAAAGGCAATTCAAAGATCACAAAACATCAACGATCACTGAAAACGTTGTACACTTTCTTGGGTTTCTTGATTGTCATTCACGAATAAATGAAAAGTTTGTTCTCTCTAGCCATGTCCCTCTGAGTCTTACCTGTTTCATGTATCAGTGTATGGATGTATGGAAAATATTAAGGCATGAAAGAAACTGAATTAAGAAGCATATTTGACTCACTTGAACCAATTCGTCATAATCATCATGATGTAAAGAACAGCAAGGAAATAAACGAAATGAAAGAAGCTGTAACTGTATTGAACACTATTTTCTTCATCATCGACGACTTTTTGCGCTTGTTTACTTTCCGAATCATCTAAACAGGGAGAAGAAGTTTTTGTTAGTAAGTGGGCGGAAATGATCTCTAGCTATTTAAAGGTAATTTAGATCCACAGTGCTTGCCGCATCCAGGCATGGGACCCCTATTTTAACGTCCCTTCCGAAGGACGACGAGGTGAGTTGCGAGGGCAAGCCTCCCAGGCCACCAATCCGGAGTTTGACCTCACTCGACCGAGCTTAACTTAAGTCACCTGACGGAAACTGTTTAAGCCACCCGGCCACTCACCCCACTCGGCCATTCACCCTACAGATTGTAGTGTTGTAGTGTTGTTATGATCTATTAAGGAAGCTGTTGGCTCTACCTTTGCACTCAGTTTGCTAAAAAAGAGCTCTGGTCTTAAAGTCTGTCTGAGATTAGATATCATGTGAAAATGTATACAAATAAGAACAACTGAAGAATTTAGCTTTATTGAAAATCTCACGTGACACCTGATTTGAGACAGACTTTAAAAGATCTTTCAGTTATCCTGAAAAGAACCTGAATCGAGCGATATAAAAAAATTGCCACATTTTGTAGAGTCTTCGAATGTGCACAATAGTGATATAAAAATGTATAAAAATAACGCTTGAACCAGGCTCTTTTGTAGAATAGCTAAAAGGTCTATTATCCTATCTTTACAGAATACTTAGAAACAACCAGTTTCAAATTTCTACCACAGTCTCTGCAACAGATGGCAGCTATGGGTTCGTTACCATGATATATTTTGCTTTCTATCACTCAAATTAGTTAAAATAGCGGGAAAACTCAACATTACGTTGTGAATAATATATATATATATATATAATGGGTGAATGTGGTTCAAGATATACACAGAGTGCTCAAGTTGTCACAAGAACAACGAGCGTAATACATGTAGTCAAGAAACCCAATGTGCCCTCCCGGTTATCACCATGCTGGCTGCATGACAACTCGTGAACTTGGGCACACGATATATATATCTCTCACTGCGCATTCCACTTACAACTGTATCATTGTTCACCTTATAACTTCGCTATTATCCGTATGAAACCTTTTATGGAAGGGGTCAATTGCTGCGAAATTCACTAATTGACTCCTATAACCAAAACCCTTGGTAATAAAAAAAAATGTATACAACTGCAAAAATCTCGTGATTACTCCTAACTACATCTCGTAACTACAAGGAGAAAAACGGACGCAAAAAACAGACGGATTTTTCAGCACATGGAGGCCTTTCAAACTTACGTTATCATCAGAGCGTGACTAACTGTAGAGCTGTAGTCACACTCTGATGATAACGTAAGATTGAAAGGCCTCAGTGTGCTGAAAAATCTGTCTGTTTTTTGCGTCCGTTTTTCTCCTAGTACCTATTATTTAGTATCTACTACAGTACCAAGTTCGTAACTACATGTGAAATTTGATCATTTGATATGAACATACCTGCACTACCAGCTTCTGCAATGTCTCCTACATTCTTTACACTGACATAAAAGAAAAAAGATCAAGACTAGTTTAATGATTAGGAATTTGAAACTCGGCGCTAAGGTTTTCATGGTTTTTCATCATTTTGTAAACTTAACTATGTGAATAAGAATATATCAATATTTGTCCAAACAATGTATCAGCTTTCATGTTCATAATTTCTCGAAATTTCCTGGCATTTAAGAACCACTTGCGAGGTAGCCTCAGTACCTAAGTCCTAGCTTTAGCTCATTGTAATTGTTGTAGCGACAAGTCAAATCGGGGAGCTGAGGCTGTAGGAACCTCGAAATCCCGAAGATGAACTGAGAAAAGACGAAAATTAAGGCTTTCACTACACCGGTCTTAGCGTGTGGAATAACATTCTAATTGAAATTAGAGAACTCCCCTTGATCTATCAATTTAAAGAAAATCTAAAAAAATTGTATGGAGCCTGAAAACGAAAACACGACACCCTGGAAGAACAGCATCTAGACACATTTATTTAGGTATATATTCTTAGATCAATCTACTATGTATATAATTATGTATTTAGTTTGTAATTTATTCTCGTAGCTGAAGGGATTACGTGTATAAAGAATAGAAATGAAATGAAATGAAGGCAAGAGACGTTGTAATGAGACTATTTGCGAGACTTAGGCCAATTCACCTGCTAAAATACGTCTTGTAAGAATTTCAATTCTCTAAGATTTACTTGACTGCAATATAGCATAGGGCTCAAATCTTTAAAAAGGTCGGTTTAAAATTCTATTACAGTTTCCCTCCAATTAAATGGCTTGGAAGGAACTTAGCGTTTTTTACTGTAAATCTGCTGTGGCAATTTGTGTTGATATCTTGATTAGTTTCAAGGGTCGGCATTTATTAAATTTGAGGCTATGACGTCATCAAATTTCTAAGTCCTAAACCAGAAAAGATACTGATTTCTGCTTTTCACCATATTGTAGGCCTTCATAAACTATGGTTTTCTTGGAATTTATATGATTTTTCCTCCTTTGGTTTAGGACTTACGATGATTTAAATGTTTTCAAAATTTTCCATCAATTTTTTCAAAAATCATTAAATTGCCGTCATTTTGAAAACAAATCAAGATATCAAAAAATTTCCACGGCAGATTTACTGCAAAGTACTATAAGTTCCTTTCAAGCCATTCAATTCAAAGAAAAATGGAATAGAATTTTACACCCACCTTTTTAAAGATTTGAAAGATTTGAGCCCTATTTTCTGCAATATAAAGGGACATACCTCGCATACATAACTGCTAAGATAGCAAGAATAACACCAACTGCTGTCATTGAACTGTTTGCTTTATCGATTGTTGATATGCCTTGTCCACAAAGCAGTGTAGAATTACTGTTCGATGCTGTTGATAATGTAAGTAAGTAAACAAATTAGCAACGTTACCGAAACTGTAAAATAAGTTCTCAGTAAATCTTATATAAGTTGTTTGTTTGCACGTGCGGCTACAATAATCGATAAATACACAAAATATCTTAAAATGAATAAATAGCCTAAAGCTTAATTTACTAAACGTTTCGGGCTTGACCCTTCATCAGTAAATCTTAGATTGATTTTAACGAGGGGGCCTACCTTGTAGGGACAGGGCTTATTCCCAGCACTGCTTTCGTGACCCAGTACACAGAGTTTGTCCTGTCAAGGTCAAGATGACGTATGAATAACTTTGTGGTTTCAAATTCCGGTGTTGATGTAATACGAGATCAAATGTTGGCCACAGAGAACCAGACAGCGTGATTTTTGATTGGTCAACACTAACAGATGCTAGAATTTGAAACTCCATCACAGATTAACAGGACACCAATTACTCTGTATACTTGGTCACAGGACACCAATTACTCTGTGAACTGGGTCTCTCTGTGTATTGGGTGACGGGTACAGTACTGGGAATAAACACAATTCCTATAAGGTAGGCACCCTTGATGTTAATAGGTCTCCCAAATTTATGAGGAAAATGTGCTTGTTCAAAAAGAACTTCCACCCTCAAAACGACTAAAACTTTGTTATTAAAATAATGGGACAGGGGGAACAGTGTCTGACAAAAGCATGGGTTGAAATGTATTTCGATTCAAAATTGCATTGAAAACGTAACTTGCGCATAAAACAGATACAATACCTTCGTTATTTGAAGTCCTAATAACAAATTGAAGAACTAGGATCAAACTATGATATTGGAAGATCAAGGTAAAATATTTTGTGCAAGACAGAAATCAAAATGACATTTCCAATAAAATTTACAGTACATACCTGTTTTCAGAGGCTCACTGGCTATTGCTGAAAATGTTAGGTACACTGCAAACATTGAGACAAGAGAAGCTTGCAGTAAACCTGATCTTGGACATTCTGCAAAAGGGATATGGCTCATAATACACAAACCAAAGTACACAAACCAAATACTTTTGAAACATTTCATCAGCGTCTAGTTGTGGCAGCAAAAGGTCAAGTACGATAGCTATTTCAAGGTCTTAGGAAGCTAAATAGACTTGCCCTAAGTCTATTTGGTCAAAAAAAATAAATTCCGTCAAAAAAAATTGAAGGGAAAAGTGAAAAGCGAAACATGTTTCGTAATATACTTTCCGGTAGACTTATTACAGTTGACAAAACGGACTTGGGGCAAGTCTAGAAGCTAAGTCGTTCAAGTCCATATGAGCAATCAAATATTATTGACAAGAATAAGGTGATAATCGTTGCCTTCTAAAAGGCATCGGCAGTTTTCCAATAAACTTCCAGAACTGTTATAAAGACTGAGGAATAATCGTATATATTGTCTTTACAAACGCTAGACAATTTTTTGGCACAAATATTTCTTATTCATCTGAGTTACAACGAATGGCTAAAAAATCTCAGCATTCTACCAAGTGATTCAGAAAAAAGAATCCCCGCTTGGAAGACCACTGCTCCATGAATATCAAAGCAATGATATTGAAAACTGTCTTGCTTTATTGCCAATATGTTCAATTAGGTTCAGTAATTTACCTTGCCTTAATCGGCCATTCCTTCCCGTCGATATGGATGATTTTCTGCAGAAAGCCCCTTCCAAAAACGAGCAAAAACGAATGAAAACAATGAGCAAATTTTCCTTTCTAAAATTGATGACAGTCGAATAAATTCATGTATTTTGTCCTCTTGGGAGAATGGAATCCCCCTGAATAGATCATCGATACCAGGGGGGGGGACTTGTTCATCCTCCCAAGAGGATAGCACGTGCTAAAGCGTTCACAATTCATGGCTGTAAGGCCATTGTAAGGCAGAAATGTTAGGGAAATTTGTTCATGATTTTGGACACGTTTTGAAGGTTTCTTGAAGGTTTTTTGAAGAGGCTTTCGCGAGAAAATCCCTCATAATTTCAGAATGGAGTGGCCGATTTCAGGTAGGTAAATGTTATAGTAGATTTGAAAATTTCTACCATTAAACTATATATTTGCCGATATCATTGTTGTGATATCCAGGGAGCCGTGACCTGTCAAACGGGGATTCTTTTTTCTGACTCACCCGGTACCAATATCTATTTTGCAGTTACAAATGTTTCAGCTCTACCAAGGACAGAATGTCAGAGACTTTTAATCTTTAGTTTGCTGACAGGGGGTCCAGGAGTGCCACTGGAATCCGCGAGTTCAAACCGCCAGCCAATGAAATAACAGCTCTCACGTAACAAAAGTTTTTCTACTTTAACAATAGCAGGCCGACCGTAACGATGATGTAATCTGTATCAAATTACACAGCTGTTGTTTTCATAAACCGGATCACAGGGAACCAAAGAAAGCAAAACTACAGTTTTCACTGACATTCCTGGACCCTCTGTGGTTTGTTTTCAAAAGAAGGTAGCTTGACTTACTTTCTTGAATCTTTGGTAATATCGATATCACTGATATAATGACAACCAAAATGAGAGTTATGCTGATGAACGCCTTGTTCAAGTTGCAGGATGAGCTCTATGGAATAAAAACACAATATCAACAAACCGAAAAGACAGATCTCCATCTAAGCATAAATTATCAATGATAAAGAACATACAGGGTGGGCAAAGAACGCAATATGTAAGATTGACAACTTTATTGAAACTTTCCAAGCACAATTTCTGTGCACTTTCGAGTTATAGAAGATTGCTTAAATTTAGTAACGACGCCGGGTCCCACTTGGATGATGTGAGCACTAGAATATAGATGAAGAATTTGGCTGCTGGACAACGCATTTACCTTGCTGTTTGGATAAAAATCTTGATGCTAGAGTCTTTGAGAAGAAAACAATGTTCACTTACTTTAAAGAACAAGATACTTAGTTTTACCCTTACCTCTGTAAAAAGCACATACATTGAGATGATACCAGCCAGAGATGCAGCGTAGAATAATATCATAAAGAAACCAAGTCCTATGAAAATACAAAACTCACCAATAAGAGAATATATTCAGACATGAAAGAAAAAACTTGTCAGATTCAGATATAAAATCTTTGAGATTGCAGAGATTTTGGCTTCGTCCAGTGTTCATCAAAGCTTGACTACAAAGCACATTGGGCATGAGCAAACATCGTTTTCTGTAATTTTGCAAAAAGTAGGTAAACCCTTTGTCATGAAGAACTTGAAAATTAGGATGAAAAGCATGACAAATGTTCTTATTTCTCTGTACAAATAAGTTTGTGTCACTTCTCATGCCTTAAACAGGATCGAGAGGCAATAATGAAGAAAAAATGACAATAAGATTTATTAGAAGAATGAAACATACATACCTACATACCAGGAACTGTTATTTTCTGCTTTTACAATCCTGCAAAGATTCAATCAAATGTTGGTGAACATCCCAGTTTTTCTAATTTTGAACACGTTTTAGATCGTGCTATCCTCTTGGGGGAATGAAAAAGTCTCCCCCTTAGTATGAATAACTTATTCAGGAGGACTCCACTCTCCCAAGAGGACAAAATGCTTGAATGCATTTGAGTGTCATTATTGCTAGGAAGGAGAACAAAGGGAAATTTTGTTTGTCATTTTCCTTGGTTTTTGCAGATTTTCAAAAGGGGCTCTCTGTAGAAAATCTCTCATATCAGCAGGAAGGAAATGTAAATTACGGGCGTGTAAATTACTGAAAACCTAATTGGAAATATTGGGAATAATACAAGACAGTTTTCAATATTATTGCTTTGATATTCAGGGAGCAGCACTTTTTCAAATGGCAGGCCTTTTTATTGACTCACCCGGTACTAAAATGGCTGATAAAAGAGATGGCATAGGCAAGGCATGCTGCTTGCAAAGGTCCTTTCAAAATTAAACAGTTTGTCACTCAGCATATCAAAGAGAAAAGGTCATTTTTTGTGTGTTATGTAAAGCATGGAATCAATTTTAAGATTTAACAACCAGGAAATTCAAAAGTGTTTCAAACATAGCAATGGTTCATCCATCTTTTTTGTTAAGAATAGTAACATCAAAATGGGTAACTCTTACCAGCTCTCATTCCAACTATGAGCAAAGTCAATCAAGTATACAAGCTGCAGTAGTATGAACAATACACCACCAATTAAACCAATGTACATCCACGCTGAAACAAAACCAGAACTTTCATGACGAGGTCCCTCTTATTTGTTTTTTGGGTGCTTAAAGTCCCCCCATTATTGAAGAAAGCAGATTTTCCAAAATCTGCTAGCCCTCAGTCATTTTTTCTTGTAAAGACAAAATCTATTGGTTGAGAAAAAAATAGAGCATAGATTTGGATGCATCTTGTAGAGTAGAGCTTCTTATCCACATACAATTTGATGTTGGTGGCTGCGTAGGCCAAGAGCTGCCTTTTTTGAGGCTCAATTTCAACCCTTTTCTGCAGTTTAAATTTGAAAATATTTCATGAAAGTGTGACACTTCTCTTCCTCTTTTGAGACCTTAGCTTTTACTATGGAGCAAATAGAGCCAAAATGCATCAAAACACTCTTAGTCTCCACATAGTTTTTGGTTGTACTTTAGATATAGATTAGAAATATGTCCAATGGCATACCTTCATCGAATATCTTGCTCTTAATGAAGAATGCTCCAGTCACCAATCCAATCAAAATAAGAAATTTGAAACACCAGAACCTAAAACGAAACAATCAATTTTGCAGAATTGAAATGGAATATCATCAAATCTAGTTTTCTTGGCTGTAATGAACCAGGGAAATTATTGCAGATGGACATTCTTATCTCAGTTTCGTAAGTGAGTAACTTTTTTCATGCAAAGAATAACAGTTGTTCTTGTCTTATCAAAAACGACCATTTGTTTTGCAGATTTTTGTCTTCAATAATTTTTGGTTGCCTGAACTTTAAATTGAATCAAGTTATCGGGGGAGGGGTTACAATCCCAAGTCAACCTTTATATCGCAAATTGCTATGATTTGAACAATTTGAAATCTCACCCATTTTGTAGACTAGCTCTGCAATCTTTTGAATTCTTCACACCAATCATAAGAAGCATTAGAATAATGAACATGGCAGCCAAACCGAAAGATACTCTGTACACAGCTCCATATCCAAACAAATTTGCACAATCTTTTCCAGCATCTATCTTTTGACATGCAGTGGAGTAATATGGCACCTGAAAAGAAACAAAGTAGGGTTGAAAAACATTTGGCACTTCTTATATGCAAAATGCTAGATAAATAGCAGAAATTTAATGCGCAGTTAGCCAGACTGCAAACTCTTTTATTCCTGCAAATAGGGCTCATCTGCTCTTTGTAACATTTTGCTAAAAGCAAACAGATGATATTTTCTTTCTTTGCCCTTGAACTCCTGATTCCTCATACAGAATTCTTAAAGAGACACAATCGCAAATTTTTTGTGTCTGAAAATCTAAATGAGATTCCTCATGCATAAAGTAGAGACCTTGTACATTCTGAAAATATATTTAATACACAAAACTGAAAATTTAATTGACCAAGGTTTATGAAAAGGAACTTGCAGGGCGAGAATTTGTCTATTGTATTTCCATTGTTTATGCACATGTGCCACAGAAGTGTGGGTACAAACACATCGCTTTCCTTTCGTTTTACTGTTTTATGATACTTCTAGATGTCGTACAAAACTACTAAATACATTTTCGGAATGTACAAGGTCTCTTCTTTATGCAAAAACAATGTCGTTGAGATTTTCCCACATAAAAAATTTGCAATTGTGTCTCTTTAATATTCTTTTATTAGACAAGCTGTAATCACTGCTCTGGTGATAAAAACATCATTGGTAATCTTACTATCAAATTGCGACAGGATTATGTTCAATGATACCAAGCCTTGTTTGCTTGATACCTCTTTGAGCAATATTTGTATATTGGGTATGAAGCATTTTTTCTAAAGGTCAGATATAAGTTTAGATATTGTAAGCAAATTTGATTTAGAAAGAATCAGCATCACCTTAGTTCTGAGTTTTTCAGCAACACTTGGTGATAACATCACTCCAGACACAACAATTGTTATGATTAAGAACAAGGTGTACATAAGTCTTGTCATCAATGAACTTGGTGCTGTCGGACAACATGCACAGCAACAACTACAAGCTGCTCCACAACAACAGCATGCAACCTGTTGGAAATAAATTGAGCAATAAATGGGATATCATGACAGTGTGTTTGTTCAGTACCTTGCATTCAATATTCAGCGCCCTGTTAGAAAAAGTAGAGAGGATGCTTTGTTTTTCTGTTCAGTGTTATTGTAATATCTACCATGTGGATATTGATTAAAGGAAACTCTGCTTTCTGCTCTTATGCACATGGAAAATCTGTTTTCAGGAATCCTCCTCTCTGTAATCAGTTGTGCAGAGTATGGCACTTGCACACTGGAGATTTTTAATAGGCTATTCAAATTAGACAATAGAGAACAAAATAAATGTCTCTTTGCACACCCGAGATCTCGTCGAAGAGTGCCATACTCTCTGCAGACTGGTTGTAATTGCTGTCTTTCCATAGGGGGTTTCAGAAGAACTTCATTATCCACTCTCTGCTAATCTAAAGATTTCAATCAAATTTAGTTGCTACTGTAAGTGGAACTACTGTATGTACATATATGTTCATG
This sequence comes from Aurelia coerulea, assembly GCA_039566865.1. Taxonomy (NCBI): domain Eukaryota; kingdom Metazoa; phylum Cnidaria; class Scyphozoa; order Semaeostomeae; family Ulmaridae; genus Aurelia; species Aurelia coerulea. Next base: position 25,251,954 of record CM076950.1, on the reverse strand, counting down.
GAGGCACATGCCAAATTTTGAGGCAAAAGCTTGGCCAGATTTTCCACAATAAAATTGATTGCTAAGTTTGGTATAGAATACACGACAACAACACAAGAAAAAACTGGTCAGTTGATTATCAATTGGCAAATGTGAAAGAATTGATGAAGAGCTTGCAAGCATTAGCATTTGTGAAACGATTCTTTTAGGATTGCCAATGCTATAATAGTATTTTTAATCATTAGGCCCATCCAGCTTATATTTGTTTGCCCAACTTTGCCCACCATTTCCAAAAACAGCGTTATCAGCCCTAAAGATTGCCACTCATACCTGTGCTGCACAAATACTAAGCAAGCAACCCATGTTGATAAAGCAGTCTTGGTAACTGAGTAATTTCTTCCTAACACATCACTTGATTTGATCTTTCTCGTTGATTTGCTCACCACAGCTTTTATTTCCTTCCCACCATTATGTTGTTGATGAATAATTTTTCGTGCAACTTTTACACCAAGTATTCTCCTCCGTAGTCCGTATCCGCCTTTTCCAAGTATTCTCCTCCGCAAGAAACGCAGGCTGGTAAGCAGAAGTTCACGCCCCTCTCCTGTTTTTAATATAAATTTAAAGACACGTTGCCAACCGTGATCCTTTGCGGCCCTAAAGTCGACTTGCGTACACTCTTTATTTATAAGAATGATGTTTATAAGAATATTCAGGCTCAGAATCATCTAATTTTTATTTAAGAGCATTATATAAGAATCAGCGTGCATATTTTTGTCTCATTTTTCAGCAGTTCCTGTTTTGCGATGTTCTCAACAGAGAATCGTAACTGATTTAAAAAAATAAAATGTGTTAAGAATATATTCAGGCTTAAAACGAACATTTCTTAAGAATATCGAGGCTGGAAAAAATTTATAGTGTTCTTTATAAGAAAAGAGTGTATGACATGAACGTCGTTTTTGGCTAAGGTTCTGTTAGCTGTTAGCAATAGGTCTTTGTAATATAAATTTAAACCACGAAAACTGAAACTTTTCCCAGTCCTTAGCAATCATTTTCAACAGCAGGGACAATCAGATACAAAAATATCATACCTTTTAGACCACATAGTCTGGAGAATCTTAAATAATCGGACTTGGAATTCATACTATAGTTTTCCTGAACATATGTCTATAACTGCTAGCAAATCAAATGAAATGTTCTTCCCCAATACAAATATTTCAACAAATATGTATGCAACAATGGCAAACACTACTTGGCTATTTTCCATGGGTTGCAATAAAACTACAAAATCAAATTTATTACTATTTACATGTTTTAAATTTCATTCTCCAAAGAAAAATAGGAAAATGTCATAAACTTTTCATAAATGTGTAAATTTTCAGCGATTTTCACAAGTTCTTGAAACAGGTTTGGTTAACAGGCCAACAGTACTAGCGATATGTATAAGAAATAGTGGCAAGAAAAAATAGGAAGAAATAACAGTAACATTAATCTGACACCATAATACGTATGACAAATCTCGTACAGCCAGTGAAAAGCAGCTTAAAACGGATGAATTATTCCAAAAAATACCACTAGCTTTGTCAACCAAAAAGTTAAGCTAGAAAAACCCCATGTTGCGTTACCAGAATGTCCACTTTCTAATCAATCAAATTAACTTTTCACTAAGCTTCCTCAAAATATAAATACGAATAGTGTTCCCTCATTTAATTTAAGTTATGACATATAAGTGCTGACAGGAAGAATAGCATTATGATGAATAGTCACTCGGATTCAGCAATTTTTCAATGTTTTTCGTTCTTTCAATCCTCCTTTTTGTCAGACTCTCTATCAGATCCTGTGGCGTGTTTGATTGCAGCTTCTGTAGCCTTTTCCTTTGCTGTGAAAGAAGGATAACATGGTACACAGTGAATAACCAACAGAAATGCAGTAGTTAAAGCGAATAACCATTGTAAAAAGTTAAGATTTGGTAGGTTTAGAAATAGCCTATTATATATGACAATCAATGCATGGCAAAAGAAAGGAAAGGAAAATAAAACAATGGGGTTCTCAGGTTAAGAAAAGTACAATGATAAACAAGCGAATAAAGTAAAATATTAAGCACTTTGATGCTTATTTCAATTCGCATCAAAGTGCTTATATTTTACTTTATTTACTTGTTTATCATTGTACAATTGCACTACACGCAACAAGAAGATTTTTAAGAAAAGTATACATGCAATTAGATAGTATTTGTTTCTGATAATTTGCATTCAATGATACTATTTACAGTATAAGGGATTCTCAAACAGTTTTTGAAGTATTGAATATCATTTGACTACACTTCAAGGATTTCTAATAGCTTTTGGAAATAGTTATTTTTCTGATATACACTGTATGTATACCTCTTTGCCAATAATTATGTATGGTTCCGTTGTAGATGATTTGTGATTAGTGTAATTTAGATATTTGAGATTGAAATGAAGGATTGAAAACAAGTTAGCAATATGGTAATACATCAAGCCCTACCATCATCGTAAAGACGACTTGCCCGTTCCTTTGCTTTGTCCAAATATTGATCAATTTTTTCTTCGTGTTTTGTCACCCAAGGTTGCAGAAAGCGTTTGTAGATGAATTCAGATCCATTCCATGGGAAAGGTGCCATGCACCATACCAGGAAAGAGCACTGGAAGAGAAAATAAATATCTATCTACAGTAAATGTCTAGTAGCAAAAGAGATGAGCTATATTTTAAGGACTGTGGCTATGTTGAATCTAGACAATTCCGTGATGAAGATTGTTTCTCTTTGGTTGTTATCAGTGAACTTCTAGAAGGTGAAAGCAAAGTTGCTGTTTTTAGAGCCAAGTGCTGGGATTGCAGAAGTAGAGAAAACCTAATCAAGTCTGTGACCCCTTGTTATGATGCTCAAATGATGGGATTGAACCATGGGATTACTTGGGATTGAACCCTGTTCACCTGACAGTAAAGTCGGGGGACGGTACCAATGTACTAGCTCCTTCAAAAATAACAACTTCCTTGGAAAATAATTCCTACTGCAGGTGCTTTCATGGAGGAGAGAGATATTTTGCTTGGGCATTATTCTCTACTATCTAAACTTTTGTATCAATATTAATTTGTCCTTGTTAATCAAAAGAAAAACCTGTGTGACATCTAAGATTTGCTAACATCTAACACAGTAAGAACTGTGGCAATTATGTGATGAAGAAATGAGTCAAATATCTTTTATGAATGACTTTAAATCCTGATTTAAAAACATAATTTTTGAAAGCATTCAAGACCAGGGATCATTGTGTGTAAGCGCGTGAGCGCCCCTTGCAGGCACAAATCATCATTTCACATTGGTCGCTCGCACCTTTACATTACTGAGAGAAGTTTGATTGCAGGGAAATTTGTCACAACCATTTGCTCACAGGCACAGGATATTTTTAAAGAGGCCTGTTCTAGACATATGCACAGTGAGACATTGCTTTTACAGGTCCAATAAGATGACCTTTCTCACCTTGAACAAAAAGTAGAGAGGGAACCATGACAGGAAGATGTCTGAAAAGTATTCAACAATGCTGAAAGTTGAGTAAACTGTCCAGTATGTCAGCCATTGTGTATCATCATCTTTCTGGGTACTCTCTATTGCTTTCACCCTATTGAAAATATGTGCATTATTCATAAAGTCATAATGTTGTTGTGTGAAGACAGGATAACATTTCAATGAATACATATGTTTGAACAATGGTTTCATACAAGCAAAACAAATTGATTTTAAGGTGATGAAAAAACCTGTTCTGTTGAAATCATACCTGCAATAAAGTCAAGAAAACATAACAAGTTTTGGAGCAGTCAATTAACTAAGATGAAACACCCTAACATGCCTCTGACCATAGAGCTTGAGCTTTCCATCCAACAGTCTGCTGTGTTGTTGACAGACTTTCTTGCATTTTAAAATTTCTCTGGCTTTGACAATGACATAGATTCATATTTATTCATGACCAAGAAAACATGACGAGTTTTGCAACAGTCAATTAACTCAAATGAAACACCCTAACATGCTTGAATATAGAGCTTGCGCTTTCCATCCAACAGTCTGCTGTGTTGGTGACAGACTTTTTCTTACATTTTTAAATTTCTCTGGCTTTGACAATGACATAGATTCATGTTTATTGTGTTGATACGAAAAAGCAGCATTACAACTGCAATTGTCATTAAACATATGCAACTTAGTGATAAATTTCACTGTAAATCACAGACAGTTAGCAAGGGACTCTTCTACTCTAGGTAGCAAGTTTGCAGCGGCAGTGACTTAAACCATCTAAATTTAGAATGGTAGGCCAATGCGCTACCAGCTATCAACTGACAATCACTGAAAAAATATTCCATATTCATATACTTGAGTTAGTTATATGGAAAAGAACTTACGATGCATAAGCAGGGTATCCAAATCCCAACACCGCGACAATGAAACCACTTGCATAACCAACAACGAGATATAATGCCAGAAATGCAGTCAAACCTGCAAAAAAAATTTAAATTTGTTGTCTAGCTTTTTAAAAATTCTACATTGAAAAGTGCAACCGCATTTTTACAAACAGGCGGCTAAAATCATGGTAAAACATGTGGCCTCATGTTACAATGTGGGGCCGCGTTTTATAACATGCGGCCACACATTTCACCGCAATGTTTGCAGCATTTTTCGAAAATGGCGGCATATTTTCCAAATCAGCCACGGTAACAAAGGATTGTTTGCGCATTTCAAGTCATGTGGCAATACTATAAGGAGTTTCCGTATTGTGCTACTTTTTGAATTCATGCCACAAGTTTTCTTGTTGCGAAATAACTTATAAAATTCAAAAGAGGTTCTATCAAGAGGTTTTATCACTTTACTAGAAGTGGTGTAAACAGCCCTTGGCAAGCCTTGGCCGATTTAGTCTATTGGAGAGGCAATAACTCCACCACCAATTTAGTCTATTGGAGAGGCAATAACTCCGCCACCAATTTTGTCTATTGGTGTTGTGGCGCAGTGGTGTAATCCTCTGACTTTGCAGCCAGAACCGTCAGGTGGGGTGGGTTCGATACCCGGTAGGACCCCACCACTTGAGCGTCATGACAAGGGGTCGCGGACTCGATTAGGTCTGCTCTATTTCTGCGATCCCAGCGCTTGGCACTGAAAAACGCAACTTCACCTTCACCTTCACCTTCTATTGGAGAGGCAATAACTCCCCCAAACCTTAGACAGGGTTTTTTCTCAAAAAAACTGGCAAAGCGGCTAACCTCAAATTTTATTTCGTATTTGCACTAAGTTGACTATGGAGATTTCAAATCCAAGATGGGCCAATAAAAATTTTGACCGGAAGTCAACTTTTTTGGTGACGTCATCAACTTCGAGAAAATGCACTTATAACCGCTCTAAATTTTTTCTCGTAACTACTACTGCCAAACGAATTGCATATTTGAATAGCACACAGTCAGAGCTTTCGAATGATGTATAGATTTACCATTTTTGCTCACATTTGATTTATAGGTATGACGTCATCATTCAATTGTGACGTCATCCATGTTTATGAATAAGTAGCAATAGTACAGCAGATTGTTGTGTTAAAAGCATGATACTTGGTGAACATAAGCAGTTTGACAAGCTGAAAAATATTGGATATAGAGCCACTTCAAAATATGCCCCCAAATGCTATTTTTAGACAGGGGTACTAGAGCCCGGTCCCCCAAAATGAAAAACTGCTGTTACTAATAAACAAAGTGACGAATAAATACAATACTTGGTATTCTTAGTAAATTTGACACTCTGAAAAACATGGAATACACGGCCATTCTAAAATCCAATCCCCCAAGCTATTTTTAGACAGGGGCTCGAGTCTAATTCCCAAAAATGAAAAACTGCTGCTCTGTAACTAATAAAAACACGACGGATAGATACATTACTTCGTAGTCCTGGCACGTTTTACACGCTGAGAAGTATGGAACGTACGGCGGCCATTCCTAAGTGTTCCTCAATGCTTTATTTAGACTGCGGCACTTGGGAATAATCCCCCAAACCAAAAAATTGACGTAACTATTGAACTGACTATTGAATCTAAAGTTACACAAAATTTGTTATACGAAGGCAGTCTGCACTAGCCAGCTGAGTTGGTTCATTTGAAAACTGAATACGAAAGGCTATCCATTGAAGGAAAAAGGTTACTAAACTACGGTGAGAGGCCTAAGAAAGGCGCAGCAGTCTCCATTACATTTGCACATAGCGGTACAGGGAAGTCTGGTATTGGCACATTTGCATCGTCTATGTCCAGTGGAAGCCTACAAGAAGACAGCCGACAGCGGGGTCGTAGCAGGGGCTGTCTTGACGGACCTTTGGACGGCCTTCGATTGTATAAATCATGAATTATTGTTTGCAAAACTGAATACATATGGCTTCAGTAGATCTGCCTTGCTGTTTATCCATAGCTATCTCGGCCTATCTCACTGACAGGAAGCAGAGGGTAAATGTCATCGGTTCATTCAGCACATAGACAGAAACCATCCTGTTTCTGTCTTGGGATCCCTTTTTTAACATATACCTGAATCACCTTTTTATGTTCCTGGAGGAGAACGTAATCTGTAATTATGCAGACGACACAACTATTTATGCGTGTGGTCCTAAATCGAAAATGTCACCATGCATTTAGAGGATGATGCTCTTAAAATAACTGGATGGTTTCCAAACAATGGTATGAAGCTAAATGAAGACAAATGCCATTTAATGATTTTTGGTGCAAAAGGAAATAATGAAATATCAATCAAAGTAGGCGAGGCCTTGTGTGAAAGAAAGCACTGAGGAGATTATTCTCCATATAACTTTCGATCAATTACTTTCTTTCAAACAACATGTCAAGTCTCTCTGTAAAAAAGCTGGCTAAAAACTCCATGCTCTTGCTCGAATATCACGTTACATGGGCTCTGAAAAACTGCAGCAGTTAATGAGGGCGTTTGTTTCATCTGATTTCAACTACTGTCCCCTTGTTTGGATGTTCTATGATAGAGCTTTGAATCATAGAATAAATCTTTTCCAGTTCCGAAGTTAGTTACAGCAGCTTTTCACTTTGGGGGATTTGTCTCTAGTATCCTAGTCTAACAATAGCATTGGGGGGCATTTTTGAAGTGGCTCTATATCCAATATTTTTCAGCTTGTCAAACTGCCTATGTTCACCAAGTATCATGCTTTTATCACAACAATCTGCTGTACTATTGCTACTTCAGCGGGGGGGAGGGGGGGGGGGGCGTGTATTCCATGTTTTTCAGCGTGTCAGATTTGCTAAGAATACTAAGTATTGTATTTATTCGTCACTTTGTTTATTAGTAACAGCAGTTTTTCATTTTGGAGGACTGGGCTCTAGTACCGCTGTCTAAAAATAGCATTTGGGGGCATATTTTGAAGTGGCTCTATATCCAATATTTTTCAGCTTGTCAAACTGCTTATGTTCACCAAGTATCATGCTTTTAACACAACAATCTGCTGTACTATTGCTACTTATTCATAAACATGGATGACGTCACAAATGAATGATGACGTCATACCTATAAATCAAATGTGAGCAAAAATGGTAAATCTATACATCATTCGAAAGCTCTGACTGTGTGCTATTCAAATATGCAATTCGTTTTGGCAGTAGTAGTTACGAGAAAAAATTTAGAACGGTTATAAGTGCATTTTCTCGAAGTTGATGACGTCACCAAAAAAGTTGACTTCCGGTCAACATTTTTTTTGGCCCATCTTGGATTTGAAATCTCCATAGTCAATTTAGTGAAAGTACGAAATAAAATTTGAGGTTAGCCACTTTGCCAGTTTTTTTGAGAGAAACCCCTGTCTACCTGGAGATATTTTAACCGGCATCCAAACTTGTATACCCAAACATCTGAAAAGTAGATTTTCTTGAAAAATTTGAGAAATTTCAAGCAGGTTTTTGTCCTGGTTACGTTTTATGAAAGTAGGTAAAATTTAGAAAAATCTTCACAGGTTTCTTCTGTCTTTTTTGCTTCAACATCTGATTGGTCCGTGAAAATGAGATGAGGCTTGCTAGGTTTCGGCCAGGCCACCACGAGCATGCGGCCCAAGATGACATTTGATGCTTAAAACATACAATGCAAACCAAAGAGTGTCCTGTTTCAAAAATCATTTGCGAACAAAGATAGCTATTATATATACAAGATCTGATACAAAATAAAATAAACCCAAACTTCCCTATAGGTTATATTTGCATCTTGTCTATAACATTGACAAAACCTTCAGCAAGGGAAACTTGAAGTCAGGGGAATTTTACCATTGAAGCTCTTCCCTGGGGGAGGGATGCAGTTTTTAGTGCCAAGTGCAACCACAGAAGTAGCTAAGGGTAAATTTATACGATGAGGTGATGATGGGACGAACCTATTATTGAAATTGGATCATCGTTGGCTCATCAAAATCGATGTTTGGTTTTATGCGATGGGCTAAAGATGAACCAATTGCTTAATATTGCTTATTTCACGCATGTGTCCTTTGTCAGTACAAAATTTCAAAATGGCGCCGATCAATATTGACAACAACGAAAGAGTGGCTGTTTTCAGTTGAATTTAGCGTAAACATTCCAGGAGAGGAAAGAACATTATCTTCGTCACTCCAGGCTCGTTGTAACGAAATTCATACGTATTGGGTGAGGGTATTGGGTGGCTGAAGCTCGATACGAGCGTAGCGAGCAAAAATGGGGGTCCGGGAGTTGGACCCCTGGAAAATTTTTCATGATTGCTCTCTAGATCGTCGGAAGACGCAAAATTTTGGAGAATTTGCGTTTTAAAGAAGTAAAGGATCATGACAAATGGGGATCTTTCCGCGAAAATTTTGAAAATAGGACTTCAATTTCACGAGGATATAGACTGTTTTTTAATTACATAATATCAAAAGTGATAGCTTGATAAATTCTGGTAACTTCCTTGAATCCGGATAGGTTTGACTCTTCATTGCTGTTTCATTTCCAAGAGTTTGGCTTTCACACCCTTGGAATGAACTGTTATTCTAAAAATTCTGGTAATGGGTGTTCAATGTCCCCGTTGACTTGATTCTGAACAGATTTGTTCTTCTTGTGACCATATCTGACAGGATATCATTTCTTTTGCCTTGAAATTGAATTTCAACTTCAGCAAATTATTGCTGGGGCTGAAGCCCCCCAGCCCCCGCTTCCGACGGGCCTGCTCGCTACTTCAATCCAAAGTTCCTTAGGCAGGATCGATATCATTGCCACGTTCCGAAAAGATTGACGAAACAAGTTTCCTGAACAGCCATTTTATTTTTTCATTGAGAAGCTAAACACTACTGTACTGCGCATGCTCATTTGGATATTCCAAGCCAAATTTGCGGACTGGCGCCTGTTTTGAATTGGTTCATCGATGGATCATCCCATCTTATAAAATGGCGACGAGCCAAACATGAACTTATTAGAATTGGTTCGTCTGAAACCGATGAGCCCATGATGAGCTCATCTTGGGCTCGTGCTCATTAATTCAGTCTGTTTTATACGATGGGCCAAGAGATGAACCGATTCAAAATAATAGGTTCGTCCCATCACTGGCTCATCGTATAAATTGACCCTAAGTAAGTGAGTCTACAACCTCCCATCATGACGCTAAGTGGTGGGGCTCATACCAGGCATCAAACTCTGTCTGCCAAGACTGTTCTGGCTGCAAAGCCAGAAGATTACACCACTGTGCCACAGCACCTTCATGTTAAGAACAAATGCCAACTGGGGAACAGCATTGCATAAAATGTAAACCCCCAGGCCCAGGAACTCTCTCTACTGCTTGAACGAATTTCAAGAGGAAACAAAATTTGATTAAGGATTCAGACATTAGTTTAGTATGTGACAAAGCACAGCTCTGAAAATAAGCATAAGACCCAAGTCTTGGACTTACGTAGCTTCTTTATTTCAAAACTAACCAAAGGGTGGGTCATGAACAAACATCACAGCATGCCATAAAATCTCAATGCTTTTGGGAGGCTGAAATTTTATCTTTAGTTTATAATAAAGGGATTTCAACTTCTTTCTGGAAATTTTCCACTATGTCTGAGCATGAGCCGCTTGTGATATATTTTCAGAAACAGGTACATTTTGAAAAGGGCCTACACAGGTTTAGTCAGTTGTAGCAATCTCTACCTGCCCTGACCTGTCAGTTAATAGAACAAAGAATAATTCAGCCGGAAAAAAGACAACTACCGAGATGAATTATTTTGAAGTAGTTTCGATCATTGCCTAATGAAAAGGCAAGGGAGTGTTACTTGCTATGGCCGTGCAAACAAAAGCGCAACAGGAAAGAGTGCAGCAGAGACGTCTGATGAATGCAGTCTTGCGAAGTGGGTGCTTGCTAAAAGTTGCACGCCTGAATGAAATGCGTCGAAAGGGTCTGAAAATTTACCAAACACTACGACATCCAATCTTTTGGGCAATTAATCTTTATCAGGAATATTTCGTTGGTCTACCATGGGCATTTATAACCTTTATAACCGATCATTTCCTAGTACACCCTTGGCAACAAAAAATTCTTGGGATTTAGGCCACCAAACCCTCCTATACTTACCGAGAACAATGTACAATCTGTTGACGCCTGTTTTCTTTTCAACGAACGCGAGTCCATCTGTAACGCAGTTCTTTTGATGAAGGATTTCATCTAGTTTTTCCCGCACACTCTTATCGTCTGTTTTCGATGCCATTTTGAGGGGTACCTTCGATTTTCTGGAAGCTGTTGCGACCTTGCCTTTGAAAAGAAAGTGATCAAAGTACAACTGCCTTCCTTTCATAAGCTACGTCACGTGCTGGAATTACGTCATATATAGGGGGACTGGTACAAAGGTCATTCCGCAGAGACGCCCATTTGTGCTTTGGGACTAAAAAGCATCGGCGTCAAGTTTTGATTGGCTGAAAAATTAGACACGCTTCTCTGTGAATTGGGTCAATCAAACTTTGTAAACAGTAAACATAACAGCAAATGTAAGTTGAGGCACATTTTCCTGTTTTCTTCACAACGTCGTTTTTTTCGGCAGGTGAGATTGTAGAATTAGGGACCGGGAAAAATTTATTATATTACATGGCCGGTGGAGAACAAAAATTCTTGCAAAAAAATCTGCTCGCCCTGTATGAAATTATTGCCAAAAAACCAACTGCCCCGTCACCCTTTCCTTAAAAAAATGTATCTGCCCCGTATTCATGAACAACAAATGTTGTATCGTACCACCGATGAATTAGCCAAAGACCATAAAATAATCAATTCTTGCCTTTACGAGACTTTGCAAACGAAGAAATCGACTTTGAAAATGAAGAGAAATGACTGATGAATCGTTCTTGCAAGTAACTGACAAGGACATTTTGCTTCATGTTCATACACATCCTTCCAAGCATTTCTCAACTTGCATGATCCACAATTTTGGCCTCAAAATTAGCCATTTCATATTTCAAACTTCATCTTGAGCTTATAAAAAGGTACTGCCCCGTTCATATTTGCTTTGTAAAAAGTGTTGACCCAGTTCTGTACAAGCTAAAAAAAAGTAGTTGCCCCGTTACGTTTTGCACCGGCCATGTTATAAAATAAACTTTGCACTGTCCCTTATGACTCCTTCGTAAGATTTACAGTAAATTGGAAAAGGTCAGGTCTGCAGAGGGGTAAAGAGGGTAAGCCAGGCCCGTAGGAAGCGGGGGGGGGGGCAGGGGGAGCTCAAGCCCCCCCAATAATTTTTCAAAACAATGGTGCTACGTCACATGACTTAATTAGATGTATTGCTCTCTATTGTTTTAAGAACAATTGCCCCCCCTCAATCCGAAGCTTCTTCCTACGGCCCTGGGGTAAGTTAGGGGTAAAATGGTTAGTGTTGATTGCTGGAAAACAGTATAAGTCAATATTCACTATGTCCAGGAGAGAAGTTTGAGCGGTCGTAGCTGGAAGAATACTGCAAACCAAGATTTTAGCACAATTTATCTAATTGTTTTGCTTTATCCAATTTTACCCCAAACTTACCCATTCTATCCCACCTCTGGCTAAAGTGCACCTTTTCTAACCAATGATTCCACAATTTTTTTGCCAGAAGGAACATATAATTAAATGATGATTTTGAAACTGACATCTTGTCTGATGCCACTAATGGGCAGAGATATTTGCAGAGACGTAGGAACCGGGGGGGCATTGGGGGCACGTGCCCCCCCAAGATTTTGAAATAAACAAAGAAGTGCCCTTTTTGTTTTCAGGAAATGCCCCTTTAGCTTAATAGAAAAAGTGCCCTCGAAGTGTCGTGCCCCTCCAAGTTTGAGATGCTTCCTACGTCCCTGGATATTTGCAAATATATTTGTTGTTGTAATGAGCATTCTGTAGAAATCGACCAAAAAGTATATGAAAAGTAAACAATGTCAATTTCAACCCACTTTGCAAGCGAATATCTCCAGACTCAGAAGTCACATAAGTCTACTTTTTGCTTCGTTTTGATCCTTAATATCTGAAGAGTACTTGTTTCTAGGCTTCAGTTGTTTTTTGTTTTTGTGGTTAGAAGGCCGTGGCCAAGTTGTTCGATCGTTATATTCTTGCTCTTGCATTAACTTTTTAGACACAGTTGAATAGAACCACAGGCAAAGGCGAGCACAAGCAGGGGTACACTCATTTTTTGTAAGAAACTGAGGTCCGGGGGTAGGAAGTTTCGTAAATTATTCTGTTTTTGTCAGTAGGGCGAGTGTAGGGCGTCAAATTACTTGCTAACACCCCAAAAACCAGTAATCACGTAATTGACACTCGAACAATGTCAAAACATTTGTTATTAGTATCGAAACAATCCTTAGGCCGCCACTTCCTTGTTGTTTTTCAAAGAAATTTGTGCCGATGTGAAAATATGAAGAACACCAACAACTATTTTAGCCTAAGCCTACTACGCTTGCGCAGACAAGGTACGGTACCAGACCTCATTAGCCCGGCCGAAGTTGGCACTCAACTCATCTCTCCAACAAGTACAGGGAGTGTCCGAGAACTGTACCACGACCCAGCAGTACACAGAGTCAGTCCTCTCAAGGTCAAGATGACGTATGAATGACTTTGTGGTTTCAAATTCCGGTGTTGATGTAATACGAGATCAACTGTTATACGAGTTGGCCACAAGGTGTCAGACAGCGTGATTTTTGATTGGTCAACACCAACAGACGTTAACATTTGAAAGTGCGTGCAACTATATGATGTACACAGATTAACAGGACTGGGTCACAGGACACCAATTACTATGTGAACTGGGTCACGGGTACAGTACTGGGAATAAACATACTTCCTACAAGGTAGGCGCCCTTGATTTAGTCAATGAATAAAAGCAATTTATCATCTTTAAATATATTTAGATCATTGATGAAAGAGATCAAAAAGAGAATTTTATGACACGTTTCATAATGGGATTTTGGTGGTTTTTGGAACAGGGGTACTTTTTTGGGACACCCGTTACTGAGAACGGGGGTCATGTACTTGTCCTCATTCACAAAATTGACCAGATTTGGAGATTTCGACGCTCGACCCCTTTTCTGGGAGTATCGATAGCCTGAAGAAAAAATATCCATGTTTGCATCAAAACACATCTCCTTAGTAATACTTCTAGCAGAGATGGACCCATCCATATTTTTATGTTCATCAAAGCCAAATGGATATATACCAGTAAGTAGCAAATGAAATCTACATATAATGACTACATAAAATCTAAATACACGATCAGGTTTCTAAAGACACGGTAGTTCTTCTGTGTTGCTCTGTATGCATTAGGAAGAAGAAAAGATGAGTTACCCTGGCAGTTTGATTACCTTGCTCGCTCATGCATTAAATAGTTAACTACCGGGTGCGCCAAAATAAACTATGCACGTTTGGCAGGCCACAACAAATCGTACACAACAGGTCCGTTTTTGAAGATTTATGACTTGATCGATAGCAGAGAGCCTGAATTAGATACTGGGATTTTTTGCAAATTTTTTCATTTTCAGTTTTTAGAGCTAGAAGCGAGTTTCCTACAATGTCAGTTTTCGAAAAACACCGAAAACGATAAAAAAACATCGATCAAGTTTTCCAAAGAATCGACAGGAATGGGCAAAGAAAGAACTTATTCGTGGTGATTTGCGATTTAGAAATCGACCAATTGTAATCTGCTGTACGAGAGTTCGTATTAAACCCCCAAATCCCCCTGAAAACGTTTTCTCTTTGTTCATTCATGTTGAATCTTTTAAAATTTGATGGACGTTTTTTGATCGTTCTCAATGTTTTCGAAAACGAATATGTTAAGAAACTTAATCCTTGCTTTAAAAACTGATGACGGAAAAATTTGCAAAGAGTCCTGAATCTAATTCAGGCTTTCTGCTAACGATTAAGTCATAAAGCTTCAAAATCGGTCCAGTGTACGATTTATTGTGGCCTGCCAAACGTGCAAAGTTTATTTTGGCGCACCCGGTAGATGTCGACTCTCAGTTCCATAATTGAAAATTCTTTATTGATTTTACTTGCATGTTTCTACATTCACAGAAGGGCCCCAAGAGCAAGCTTGCATTTTCTTTGGACACCACTGCAGACAAGAATTTTAGGGTACTGTGTTCGTGAATGACAGTGAGCAGAAATTGCGAGCCTACCAATTCTACACGTCTAATTTAACCAAAAGATATGCTACATGGCTGAAAAAGAAATATTGTCAATCCTGCACACTTTGCTGGAGTTATACGCCACAGGTAGTTTCTAACAATAAGTTGCAAATTTAATGTGTTTGAAAGCATCGAAATGTTGTTGCCACTTCAAATATATTATGGCCTATTTCATTCAAGGTAAATAATCTTCACGCTGGTTTCTATCTTTAATGGAACTTTGGTCCTCGTCTCTTTGCAAAATTTGAAGACTATGGGAGAGGGGCAGGGGCGATTTTAAATCTACAGCAATAAGTATTACATACAGTAAAAACAAGCACATAAGAACCTAAGATTTTGAACTCAGCCTGTTTAGGTTCTTATGCAATGAGGCACATCCAGTAATCAGGGTGTAGGTTCTTAACAAAGGGAAATATGTGAATCTAAATCTTAGCCAAACATATTTACACTCTTGACCCTATCCATTTCAACCCAAGCTTACCGAGTTTACCCCTGCAGGCCCTGCCTATCACAGTTCTGCAAGTAATGTTTTGGAGTTCAAGAAAGAGGTCGATTGGCTATTGCATTTATTTCCTAATGAATGAATGAAACCCTTTATTAAGAACCTAGTTATGATATCAGGCTGAAATAGTTCTTATCCATTGGGTACAAAATATAGGATTTCAGGCTGTAGGTTCTTAATAAATGAAGGTTCTTATGTGCGGGTTTTTACTGTATGTAATACTTCGGTTCTTATGGACACTATGCGTATAGGCCTAAATCAAAGGGAATCACACTGTTTGAAAAGTTACCGCAAGTTAAGGAACTATTTTATCTTCGTACCAAACGCTGCTGAAAATTATTTTTATCTGCACCAAATTCATATCAAACCAAGAACTTTGAGGAAATAAGTATATGAAAATCAATAAAATGCAGGCACAGCTCAATAAATGGTTTGTGTGCCTCACGGTCAAAGTTTTAAACTTGGAATTTCTATATTTTCTAACGAACTGATCTCATATTTGCTATCTCGCACCTTTGAAAATTGTTTGACTTCAGCAAAATTTGTTACCCATCTTATTACTAGTGGCAGTATATAACGATCTCCTATCATTAGTAACCAGGGCATATATTTCGCATGTCCATGCAGGGAGATGGGCACCCAACTTTCAGGAAGGTTTTGCGGCAAGCTTTATTTACATCTGGGGGTTGAATCAAGGGCGCCTACCTTGTAGGAAATGTGTTTATTCCCAGTACTGTAGAGTAATTGGTGTCCTGTGACCCAGTACAGAGAGTGTCCTAGAACCGTACCGTGACACAGCAGTACATAGAGCCGGTCCTTTCAAGGTCTAGATGACGTATGGATAACTTTGTAGTTTCAAATTCCGGTGTTTATGTAACATGAGATCAACTGCTATACGATCTGGCCACAGGGAATCAGACAGCGTGATTTTTGATTGGTCAACACTAACAGGCGTTAGGATTTGAAAATCCCTGAACAGGACCGGGTCATAAGACACCAATTACTACGCGGACACCCGTACAGTACCGAGAATAAACACACTTCCTACAAGGTAGGCGCCCTTGATTGAATAGGTGGCCTTCAAAATATTTTCTTGCGGTCCTTTCAATTGGAGTGTTATTCAACCAAGCAGGCGCCATTTTTCTAAAAATCTGCCCTTTGAATATTTCCTGTGAGTCAGCAACTTTTCTAACAGTATTTACACCATGATGCAACATTATTGCCGAAACTGATTTCTAAAACGCATTCTATACGACTGATCATCTGTTCTTACTACTCTTTAAAATCCTTTAAAATACCATGAATATATTTGAAAATTTGAAATATTAGTTTTATCCAATAAGTTTGTGTATGCATTCAATTACCTATATGTACAAAAACCTTTTTAAACAACCGTTCAAAATGAATGATTTTATTGATTTGTAATACCACTCATAAAATATTATTGCTTGTATGCTACTTATGCTCTGCACGTTAAACCTCTTCTAAATCATCATCTTGGGTCGGGCATCCCTCAGCAAAAAGCGAAAAAGACCATTTTCCCCCCGGGAGGAACTCGAGTCTTGGGATGACGGGGTCGTGCCGCCGAACTTTTTAGGGGAAGACCCATATCTAAGGATTTTTGGTCGATTTACAGATCCATTTTAAAGGATTTTTGGGGGAAAAGACTGTTGAATTTCCCAGATATCAAGTTGCATTTCACTTTAGACGTACAATTATGAAGATAAAGTTACAACCAACCAAGTTTCAGAACTATTAACACGAAAAATATCCAACGTTAAAAATAAAAAATTTGACAACGGTTTTGTTACAATTTAAAAAGTTACTCTTGAATTGGATTGCAAGTTATTTTAAATCGGCTGCCCTTGTATCCGTTGATTCTTTTTAAACCACACACGAAAAAATATGAAACCGGAAAGTAGAACTGGAATATGAAACAGGGAGAAAAGAGATAAAAATATGAGAC
Source organism: Aurelia coerulea (assembly GCA_039566865.1). Lineage (NCBI taxonomy): Eukaryota > Metazoa > Cnidaria > Scyphozoa > Semaeostomeae > Ulmaridae > Aurelia > Aurelia coerulea. Next base: position 25,234,874 of record CM076950.1, on the reverse strand, counting down.
TTGTTATGGTTCTTGAAGTAGAGTATGAAAACCGGAAAATAAAATCAGACCAGAGTGAAAGAAATGATACTTTAGGACTTTATCGATGGGCATTGAAGTTGAGTCAGAGCGCCTAGAGACATTGAGCATACAAGCAATTTCTTAAAAAACACCCAAAATCCCCTTGCACGAGTTACACAAAGTCTACAGTCTTCAAAATCTCTTCCTGGCGTGAATCGTTGACAAGTCTGTGAGGAATTTGTCACCATGCTATCGCGCTGCATTAGAAGTAGTGTTAATCTGCTTCTTTTCACATTGATGTTTCTCTTCTTCTTTTGTCCCAATAAACATGTTCCAGATAAAAATCATAACCTATACATATGAGTTGTATCTTTTAATTTATGGTGAATTCAGTGTGTATTGCATTACCCTCCTTGGCCTCAGGAGTTCTGCACTAGTTCCCTTTGGTTGAAAGGCAGCTCCAGGGGGTTTGGTTGTATATATCGCTACGTCCATACATGTCTAGCGATTCCTCAGCATTAACTTGCACGCTAAAATCAAAGTGAATATGGCGACATATTGTAGGATATAATTGGGTATGAAATATATAACTCGATAGTCTAATAACCGTCGAGTTCCTTCGTTTTTGAACTCTAACAGTTTTCTTGATATGAATGTTTCTCCTTTTGAGAGCTCGCAGATCAATGTCTCGTTATTAAGGACATAAGGGCTTGTACAGTTTTCTGTGCAATTGCCGTCTTGTAAATAAAACCGATCATAACATGAGATGCATTGATATTCTTCAGGACCATGACATTCCTTGCAACCACTACTACACTGAGCACAAATCCTATTTTCTGCTGACTTGAAGAAACCTGCAGGACAGTTGTCAATGCAAGTTAAATTATGAAGAACTAATGGCTCGCTGCATTCAAGGCAATGTGTAGGTGCAACTCCAGAGCACTTTTGGCAAGATTTATGGCATGGAAAACAGACATTACTCAATGCGAATTGCCCCTCACGGCATGCATTCATACACAAGTTACTTTGACTATCCACAAACGCATCATCCGAGCAAGATATACAGTCCTTTGCTTCAGCCCCAGTGCATGTTCTGCAGACTGGATGACATTTCTTACACTTCTGAGAGTACGGTTCCGCAAAATACCCATCAGAACATACACACAAATCACCTTCATCAAACAAGATATCACCATTCTTGCAAAGAGTGCAATTTCCCGGACCAGGTCCCGAACAGCCGTCACATGCCTCGTGGCAAGTAATACAATCACCCTCGTTGCTAACGTACCCATCTGCACACGGCTTCCCACATTTGCCAGCAATGAAATCATCTCCTTTAAAACATGACAAACAATCACTTTCATTAGGCCCTTTGCATTCTTGGCAGTGATTGTGGCACTTATCGCATGAATCTGTCTCTTCATTTGCATACGTCCCTTTTTCGCAGTTTAGAACACACGTTTTATTGACAAGCATATGATCAACGAAACAGTCACTGCAATTTTTAACATTAGGCCCAATACATTCTTTACAAGATACGTCGCAGTTTACGCATTTCTGTGATATTTCATCAGGATATGTTCCACCAGCACACAGCAACACACAGCGGTTATCGATCAACATAAACTGGTCATTACAACGCGTGCATTCTCCTCCACTAGGCCCTGTGCATTCACGGCACGATGAGTCGCAATCCTTGCATTGTTGATTCTTCTTGTCATAATACAAGCCATTTGAGCATCTTGACACACACGTGCCATCTAACAACAGATCATCACCTTTACACGATGTACACTCGTGCTTCGAATGACCAATACACGCTTTACATGAATCATCACATGGAATACATAGGCCTAGCTCTTTGCTTAGAAATGACCCTTCTTTACAGTCTTGCTCGCATTTGCCCTCTTTGAGAATGAACGCACCAAAACAACTGGTACAATTATTCTCAGTTGGTCCATTACAAGAGAGACAGCGATTGGCACATGGGCGACATTTGTCAGCTTTTAGATCATAGAATTGATCATTTGTGCATTCATAAATGCATGTGCCATTCCGTAATGTATATTCTGGTGGACATGAGCGGCATTCGTGTTTAGTTGGGCCATCACAAGAGAGACATTTATCACTGCACTGTTCGCATTTCAGATTCAATTTGTTGAAGAAGCTTCTGAACCCACATGCCTCTTTGCACATGCTTCCCACTGAAATATATCCATCAATACACGACGTACAGTTGCTGTCCGATGATCCTGAGCAAATCTGACATCCCTTGCTGCATTTCTGGCATTTACTCATCTCATAATCGAAGAACTCTCCTCGCGGACAGACATCAAAACATGTGTTATTCCAAAGTATGGCTTTGTCGTTGCATGAAATGCAGTGATTTGGTCCTTTGCAAGTCTTACAAGGCTTGCTGCATGGTCTACATTGTCCTTCTGCTCCATCAAAGAAGCTTCCTTCATCACATTTCTTAATTACGCAGCCATCTTTAGCATGAAAATCGTATCCCTTCCTACATGCTAAGCAACTTGTAATATCCGGACCATCGCAAGCTAAACATCCACTACTGCATGGAAGACACTTTTCCGATCCGTAGTCCGGGTATTTCCCATCTTCACACATCATAAAACATGTGCTATCAATGAGAATATACCCAGGGTTACATCGAGTGCAGTTGCTTCTGGATTGCCCATAGCATGATTCACACGATCTGTCACATCTCTTACACTTCCAGTTCTCTCCATCGAGATATTCCCAGCTTTTACATTCTGGAAAGCAGGTTGAATCGACGAGGTTGTAATTATTGCGACAAGCAGTGCATTCGTTTATCTTAGGCCCATAACAAGAAGCACAGGGGTCGACGCATTTCTCACAACTATCAGAAACTTCATTGTAAAAACAATCGTCCTCGCAATCATGAGCGCATTCACCATCTTTTAACGTATAATCTTTATCACAAATCAGACAATTCCCCTTGCCCACACCCGTGCATGCTTTACAATTTGCTTTACATGGCAAACACATTCCAATTTGTTCATTCGGGTAATGTCCTTCTTCGCAAATCAACACGCATTTCCCTTCTAGTAACGTGTAACTCCTTTTGCATGAGGTGCACTGTGTGGCGGCATGACCGCTGCATGTTCTGCATAGCTTATTGCAATGGCGACATTTCCCTACTTGTCTATCGGGATACTTTCCATCGGGGCAATCTAAGACACATTTTCCATTGGCAAGAGTGAATTCTTTGTGACATGATGTGCAGTTCCCATCATAAGCGCCGTTACATGTCTTGCATACGCTTTTGCAGTGTTTACATTGATACACGTGATTGTCAGGATAACTCCCTTCGCTACAATCCAAAACACACTCCCCTTCTACTAACGTAAACTCCTTTTTACAGGACGCACAGTCCTTTGACGTGGAACCAGTGCAATGCTTGCATAGGGGATCGCAATGTAAACATTTCCCGGTATTTGGATCCGGGTAGCTTCCTTCACTGCATCCAAGAACGCAATTGCCTGCTACCAAAATGTAATCCTTGAAACACGTCGTGCAATTATTGACAGTAGGCCCATCACATGTTTTGCAATTTCTGTCACATTTCTCGCAATTGCCTTGCTTCAGCACAGGAAAATAGCCGTCAGTACAACTAATAACACACGTGTTGTCTAAGAGCGTATGATCTTTGCGACAAGCAGTACAATTAGCAATATCAGGTCCAGTACAGCTCTTGCACGAGGTATGACAATGTACGCATTTGCCTAGTCTTTCGTCTGGATAACTCCCTTCCTTGCAGCCTAATATACATTTGCCATTGACAAGAGTGTGTTCTTGATAACAAGCAGTGCAGTTACTGGCAGTTGCTCCATTACACGACTTACAAGATGGATCGCAAAACAAACATTTACTTGATATGTCATTAGGGTAGCTGCCATCACTGCATCCTAAGATACACATGTTACGATTCAAGACATAGTCACCGCGACATTCCAAACATTGGTTATTCGACGGGCCTTTACAAGATCGGCATTGTTCATGGCATTTCTGGCATTTGTAAGTCTTTTGATCAAAGTAATACCCTTCGCTGCAGTTTCCACGCACACATAGTGTGCCAATTCGTAGAAAATTCTTCTTACATAACATACATTCGTCCTTATCTGGGCCAAAGCATATTTCGCAGTTCTCATGACATGCTTTGCATGTTTTTGTATAGAAATCGTTGTAGAATCCAACCGTAGGACATGACTTGACACATTTCCCATTGTAGTTCACGTATGGATGACGGCAGTTTGTACAAACTGAGTGGTTCGTTTCAGCTAAAAGTAAAGAAAACAAGATCTTAACAATATAGCCAAAGAATATACCTATATATTATTCTTCTTTATATATTAATTCATCGTTGACATTTCCTTGATATACAACATTGTAAGTGGCATTTGTATTGAGGACGCTGTCCACACTATCTTGTGTTTACTTGTTGTTTTTAGTTTTTGAATAAAAAAAGAAGATACAGTCTCAACAAAATATCCATATTTCCTATAATTCAAGATGAGACCTTCCTTGTGAAGTTGAAAATGAATTTACCAAAGTTTAAGGCACTGCATTGAGATTCTGCAGCGCTCATAGCAATACAAAGTACCAAGTTACTTACTTATGCCACGGGCAACGTGAAGACCAACTGTTAGCCTACAATATAGACCTATTTTAGTTTTTGTCCGTTGTGACCTCATGCCAAAATCAACAACCTTCGAAACATACCTACAGTCCTTTGTTGACTAAAGCACGCTTAGCATCAATAGAATGTTGAAAGCACCATGTTTGTTCTTTTTCTGTGTCCATCTGCTCTTGTATTATCGAAACTGTCAAGTCACACTGCAAGCGAGGAGGCGCATTCTAAAATTTAGGTCAAGGAGCGAGGAGTGATGGCGCGTAGTTGCATCGCTTGCAGTGACTTGACAGTTTCGATAACACGAGAGCAGATGGCCACAAAAAAGAACAAACATGGTGCTTCAATCAAATCGAATCACGCAAATACCAAATAAAATCAAAACAGATTACGAAAGGAGAAAACCCCACATAGAAATGTCCTCTTCCTAGTCTACAATCGCAGACAAAACTCTTGTAACAGCACTCATTTTTCTGTGAAGCAAGCACTGTGTATTTTTCCCTTCCCCCACTGCCCCCCCACTCCCTCTAATTAACGTTGGTTTGCACTTTACTGGCCTAGAGCTTGATCATGAGATAAAAGCGGACCAATACGGCCAAACAATAAACCAGGGGGGGGAATTGTAACATAAATATGCCTTTTCTACGAGAGAGAAACAGCCGTGCCAGAAATTTATGCAAATCAATGACTCATACACCGACTTTTGTCGATGATTGTAAATCACAAACTTGTCAAATTCACATGAAAGCATAGCGTAAAGTGAATACTATAAAATTACCTGAGCATCTCATGCAGTTCTCTGGACATTTATTGCAAATGGTAGTAGAAGCCTCCGGTATGTATCTTGCAGGACAATCTTCAAAACACATTGATTTATACAAGATCATTCCATGCGGGCACGACAAACATTGATCAGCATTAAATCCAAAACATGTTTTACAAGTATGGTGGCATCGATCGCATCTCCGTGTCCCCTTCACAACAAATCTCCCCGCACCACAGCTGTCATGACATCCCAAATCTCTCCATACTTTATCTGCGTTACAATGCATACATATCTCCATAGAGTACTGGCATTCAGCACAATTATCAGAGCATTTTAGACACCATTCATCCTGCTTGAAGTAACCTCGTGGACATTTTCTGACACACTGACCATTGAAGAAGCTTAGGCCAACAGGACATGACGTACATTGAGTTCGTAGCTCTCCAGTGCACGCAGCGCATTCTCTGTGACAAGGCATACATGGTCGCCCTAGTTGCTTGTAAAACCCACGTGGACAGCGGTCGACACAACGGTAGTCATGCACTGTCTTGTTAGGGTAGCATGCGAGGCATTCTGTGTTTGTAGCTCCGAAGCAGCTTTGACATTCTCTGTGGCATGGGTTGCATGAGTCTTCAGTCAAGTTGTCGACACATGGTTGTAAACATGTTGTGCCCTTCAGCTCTAGATTACCTGCAAGACAAAAATATGAGACATTAGCATCGTCTGCAACACTTGAATGGAATCGAGAGGTGTTACAATCAGTTTCGTTAACAGTGAAATCAAAACAGAGGGAAGCAGAGATACGTAGTGCATTTCACTTACTCTCTTGAAAATCAGATCTTTAGAGCGAATTCTTCATTTAATGAAGGATTTTTAACTTCTATATCAATATTATTTCAAGTTAGCTCGTGGTAAAGCGACGGGATCAGAACTACAGATCAACAAAAGTGTTGTCAAAGTATGACCAGGAAAACAAGCTGCATATCTTGTGATGATTCCAAAAGATACAGCTTGCTTTTAATAATTCACAAAAGTCTGTACGAGAGCCTGCGTATCAGCGAAGCTCATTCGGACCATGTTCCTGTTGCGGATAGGGTAGGTGACGTATAGGCTCATTACCTCAGTCCCTTGTATCTCTGCATTAATGTTGCTCAACAGGGGCTCATATAATAAAACACTGAAGAAAGATGACCTTGTTTAGGCCCATTCACAGCTATAACTTTGCAGAAATGAAATGTAGTACGAGTCCCATTCGGCTCATATTTAAAGGGAATCTAAGCATATATAAGCCCTTGATCACAATAGCCACGCGAAGACAATAGGCTATCACACGTGCCGCACCATATTTGGGTAACTGATCTACGTCAACAGGAAATACTGACATCTGATAGGCTAGGATTTGATCGCAACTGACTTGAGCCACTTTTATATGCTTACATTCCCTTTAATGATAAAAATTTAGCAAGCGTAAGTAGAGAAAAGTTAAAGGGAGTCAGTGACGTATCTGATTGGTCGCAACAAAGTTAGAGCTCAACACAACGGATTCCTTTGTGAATCTGTGTATTTGAAACGTAAGTGGGCTGATCGTATTGTTATTATCACCCAATCAAATGCATGACAGACCGCCTTTAAGTGCTGATTAAAGCTTGAATAACAATAGAATACATCGACTCTTACCATCACAAGTTCTTGTGTGTGAGGGCCTAAATTGGGTCAAGGTTTCGCAGTAATAATACGAGTCTTTTCAGTAGTCTATTTTGAGTGGGCAGGAAGCATTTGTAGCTACTTAAAGCTAATCTAAGCCCACTATGCATGCCGCATCCAGGCATGGGACCCCTAGTTTAACGTCCCTTCCGAAGGACGGCGAGGCGAGTTGCAAGGTCAAGCCTCCAAGGTCACCCATCCGGAGTTTGACCTCACTTGACCGAGCTTAACTTTAGTCACCTGACGGGAACTGTATAAGCCGCTCGGCCACTCACCCCACAATTCTCTGTTGACCGAAGCGACACGATCAAATCAAAGAGCACAGGGAAACAATGGACACATGTGATCAGTATAGGCAAAGTATTTAGATCAAAACAAACATACCAACACATCGGTTACATTGTGTCGCACTTGCTCCAAAGCATTGTGTACATGCCGGGTGGCATGGTTTGCATAATTGTGACTCAATATCACGGTAATATGCTCCAGGGGGGCAGGCCCATGCACATGATCTGTCTCTCAAGAGAACCATTCCTTTGGAACATTTCAGGCATTTATTTGGTCCTGCACCATAGCATTCCTTGCATGAGGTATGGCAATTGCTACACCTGTAAAACAAATTTATGCGCATCATTTTCAGAATATGTACCGGGTGTCCCAAAAAAATGTATACGGATTTGGTTGACTCCAGCGGGGTGAATTTAGCTTCAATCAATGTCTAATCACTCTAAAAATGTTCCTCCATAGTTAAGTTGAACATAGGTACCTCATATGTTGGTATTTGTGCTTTCAGAGCAGACATCTTAATCTTGAAAGCTCAAATTTACCTCTTCCTGCAAACCAGAGATCTGGCCTTTCGGCCTTAGCGAATTCTGAATGCACAGTGTATAATTTGAGCAATATTAGACCTTGAGCTATGTTGTTGTCCAGAAGTCACCCCCTAGTCACCCATTGGGCAGTTTTTTAATTTTTCATTAATTTCAGTTCTTAATTTCGATGTGCTTCAGGAATTTGCTCAGGCCAAAAGACCAAAGCTCTGGTTTGCACTTGGACGCAAATTTGAGCTTTCAAGATTGATATTTCTGCTCTCAAAGCACCAATACCAACAAACGAGGTATCTATGTTCAAGTTACCTATCAAGGAACATTTTGCGAGTGATTAGCCATTGTTTAAAGCTAAATTCACATCGCTGGAGTCAACCAAATCTGTATACTTTTTTGGGACACTCGGTATTGACTCCAAACATCGAGCAAACAACTACTGGCGATGAGAGACGGTAAACCATTATTCCTCCGCAGGTACATACTAGTTGCAGAGTTCCTCCATAGAAGCACACCAGCAGTGTCCAGCTACCCATGGTGAAACGTTGAGAGGTGAAACGGTCCAAAACACTGTCCATAAAGCTGGGCTCTCAATAGAGCAAAAAATACTCACAATCGTGAGAAAAATACGATAATTTGCAGTTGCAATACCGGGTGCGCCAAAATAACATATGTACGTTTGGCAGGCCACAATAAATCGTACACTGGACCGATTTTGAAGATTCATGAGTTAATCTTTAGCAGAAAGCCTGAATTAGATTCTGGGACTTTTTGCAAATTTTCAGTTTTCAGTTTTTAGAGCTAGAAGCGAGTTTCTTAAAATTTTCGTTTTCGAAAACACTGAAAAAGATCAAATAACGTCGATCAAATTTTAAAAGATTCAACATGAATGAATAAAGAGAAAACGTTTTCAGGGTGATTTCAACATGAATGAACAAAGAGAAAACGTTTTCAGGGTGATTTGGGGGTTTAGTACGAAATCTCGTACAGCAGATTGCAATTAGTCGATTTTTAAATCGCAAATCAAAACGAACAAATTCTCTCTTTGGAGCTTCTATCGCACTTGCTTTGTACACGTTCAAAAATTCAACAAAGTGTTTAAAATCATTTTTCCATCCAGATCTTTTTAGAGAATAGCTAAAAAGTTTATTGTGGTTAAATATCGCTTTCGAATGGAGTGAATATGTTTATCTCATCCAGTTGCGCCAAATTAATTCTATTTTATAAGTTATAATGGAAGGGATGACATTGCACTGGAAATATAAGTTTTCAAAAATAAATTTCGCCAAGGGGTCTATTTCAACCTTATAAACTCAAGGAAGGTGTCTATAACAGACTTTTGGTAAAACGGCTGGAGTGGCCTTATATCAGGATCTTGCTACAACACCTGATAAATCTGTGCAGAATAAAGTTATCCTCTTCCCATGTCTTATCTATCAAATCCATCATGAATTTGCGGTACGGATCAAAACAGAAGGAGAAATAATATTATGGGATTATGAAAGAAAACTCGCTGCCGCGACTGTGATCGAAATGAGATCATAAAGAACCAAAAAATAATGCGATAGCGACCAAGAGCCAGGGGCTGATTAGCTGTATGTAAAACCTGGAAAAGGAACCTTGGAATAAAAGCTATGGGCATCTGACATACGAATCACTATGAAATGGGTTATTTAGTTTCTTTCGGTTTAAAGCCTCAAAAATTCATGATTTTAGGGTCTTCTATCCAATCACGAACCTTTACTTTGTGGCAACATTCATCCCACGTTCAAAAGGAAACCGAAGGAAGTCCTGCAAAGTTAGCATCCTTCCTGAAGCACGATCCTTAGGAAGACCAGCAAACCTTTTAAAGTCTAAATCTGTACAAAGATTATTTTCTTCTAGTTTATCTAAAATAGCTGAAAGAGTTTTTGCGCCGAAATATTATCAAATGAATGAATGAATGAATGAATGAATGAATGAATGAATGAATGAATGAATGAACGAACGAACGAACGAACGAATGAAACAATGCCCCTGTCCTGGATTCCAATTCCTGCGTCCGCAGGTCTGAAAATCCAGATTTTCAGCACAACCTTGAGAAAATGTTCTTGGTTTTCGCAGTGGTGTGAGCATGTAAGGCTCTCTCAACAACAAATACAAAAGGCTAGGACAAGCCGCTGCCCACAATTGTTTTGACAAAACAAGGGAGCTTCTATACTCAAGATATTTTTATCTTGGATTTCCTTAGGCGCAAGGACCAATCTTTTACCGACAAGATGAGTCATAAGAGGCTTCGGGAAATAATTCGATTGACTGATGGCTGAGATGGCTGGAGAAAGTTGGTTCTCAAGCAAAAGACAGAAGCTAAGCTGAATCTGAATGAAGCAGGAAAGAAACTTTGCAATGAAATGGTGCTTCAAAGGTAAGCTGAACAAATTTACTCAATGTTCAAACCAGCTCTTTCGATTTATTCTTCTAAGAGTGTGTTTGAATGGAATGGTACCAATTTTGAAAATGGTCGACTCGGTAGACTCAGAATTTGTGTTTGACTGACTCCGAAATTCTCAAAACGATACATCAGGTAGGTATGGTACAGTATGGTAGGTTTGCAGCAGGGAGCACCGAAGGGCTGGTTTGCAGGGCCTTCTGAACTTTCTGCTCCAAAAGGCAGAAGGATTGGCAGACTCTGTAGACATTCTCATTTTTATTAGCAAACGGCCAGAATTAATCCAATGTCTACTGTTTCAAGCTTTTTGTGTTTGATTGGGAAATATATTTCCTTCTCTCCGAAGTCTACCGTTTTTAGAATTTGGTAGGCTTTCGAATTTCCCAGCAAACACACCCAAGTTCGCATTTTGAGTAAGCCCGGAAATTGAAGGATATCGACCTGGTTCTCACTCTTAAAACCCTTATCGAAAAGTAAACGGAAACTCTTTCATTACTTAAAATATGAGAAAAGCTCTGTATTGTCGTGATCTAAAACGTTTTATGTAAGATATTTAAAGTTTTTCAGGTGTTTGGAACTACTGCCAGGTGAAAGATATTTAAAGTTTTTCAGGTGTTTGCAACTATTGCCAGGTGAAAGATATTTAAAGTTTTTCAGGTGTTTGCAACTAATGCCAGGTGAATCAAAGAAATATATAGCCTACATGTTTGAAAGCCAATGCCTCCCAGACCATCTACTCGATTCATATGAACTGATAATACTTGTGTAGCTAGCATATCAACTTAGATCAGAAAAATCGGTTGAATCGTTCCCATATTACAAGCGTTTTTACAAAAATGCCTCATCTCAAAACCCTTGAGCACAGGCAAAAATCCTTGATGAAATTTGCAGGCAACCTAGCCCAAAGCTAGCATAACCAAATTAACTTTAGCTAACTTGTCACTTTTAAAAGCTTTTTCTTCGCCAACAGGGCAACAGCATTGTCGAGGTTATCATCTCTCGTCCAACGATACGGCAAAGAGCACTTGGTAAGTTTCATTTATATAAAGCTTCAACGACGTCACTGGGCAAACAATTACTTCATTGTGGCAAAGTATCTCTCCAGCATCTCTCCCGTATCTCTCAGAGTGTCTCTACAACACTCTACGAGTACCATCCCATGAAGGTCTACCTTCAGAGGCAGCCCCCTAGCCTAAAAACCAACGCCCCAAACATTTGAAATTTTAAGAACTCAATTTGTGGCGTGGCATTTGTAGTCAAATGCTAGCAGAAGCTCTGTAGCTACTTCAAGTCTCTCAGGAAATTAGAAAGTGGCTATATCACTTCTTCAAAAGAGCCTGGATCGAGAGATGATTTATATACATATTCATACGAGATGTTCGATCTAAATCTAAAATCTAAAATCTAAAAGATCTATTGGCTAGACAGGAGGTTGAAACCTGATTAGCCTTAAAGTGTTTCGTCAAAAGGAAGCGATAAAGGGCAGTCTAGAAGAGATCTTCCCTTGAAACGCTAGTCAAATATCACAATGTCTGGTAGTCTTGTCGGTAAATGGGCTAGTTGCTCGTCAGAGAGGAAATGTGCGCACGCCTTGAAATTTGTGAATAAATCATTGAAGATTTTCCTTCAACGTTTCTAGACTGGACATGTTCTCCAGGTCGGTGTTGACCCTTATCTTCCAATGTACACTTGGATCAAATTGAAGCCCTATACTACTGTGAATGTATACATTTCTGACACAAGGGTCAAAGAAGAGAAAAACAAAATTTATCAACTCTTTTATAAAAAAGCCGCATATCAATAAGTAATTCTAAGTGGTAATTTTGGATCTGACAGGCCCTGGCAGAATGAGGTTGCATGTTTCGAAAGGATTAATTTTTGAAATAGTAAAAAGGAGCGCAATTTCCGGCAAGCACTCACACTAACAGAGGAGAGATTATAGGGGCCTGAGGAGCTGAAAGCACTTGTCTAAGATGCGGCAAACATTTATCAAGCGAAAACTGTTTTGGCAGAAAGAGTCGTGAAGGGTTACATGAACGATAAAATGTAAAAATATGACAAAGCTGTGAAGACACGTAGATATAAAGGTAAGAATAAGTTGTGATGACGTCAAATAGCTGTTGCACATAGTCAGGGAAGGAATGATGAAGCAAGGTGATTCGTTTATCTTGATGTCTATAGCTAAGGATATCATTTTGGTACGCTTCTTCCACAGGTAGTGAGTATCATGGATGGTATATTAATCATGGTGTTATAACTGTTAGTTAGATATGGGATATTGTTCATATTTCATAAAGGCTATCGTTGATCTATAAGCTGTGTCTTAAGAAATGCTGAGGCCAAAAGGCTAAAGCTCTGGTTTGCAGGAAGAGGCAAATTTGTGCTTTTAAGATTAACATGTCTGCTCTCAAAGCACCAATACCAACAAAAAAGGTATCTATGTTCAAGTTAAATCGAGGAACATTTTTAGAGTGATTATACACTGATTAAAGCTAAATTCACATCGCTGGAGCAACCAAATCCGTATACTTTCTTATCTATGTTCAAGTTAAATCGAGGAACATTTTTAGAGTGATTATACACTGATTAAAGCTAAATTCACATCGCTGGAGCAACCAAATCCGTATACATTTTTTTTGGGACGCCTGGTACTTCGATATTTTGGCTGTCAAGCAAATATTGATTAATTCCAATCCATATCCAGTACGCTTAATGCTATGGATTTTCAAAAGTGGGAACTTTTTCTGGTTCACCCAGTATAAGGTTGCTTCTTCAAGTTCCTAAGTAGATACTTGATGCAATTGTCATCTTGTTAAAGATGAGAATGGAAAGAGTATTGGTCGTAATTTTCAGCTTTGCTCGAGATTTTTCAAAAATACCTTCCAAGTAAAGTCTTTATAATTCTAGAACGATATGATTGATTTTATAGGAATAAATTTCTACATTAAATTTAGCCTTCTTGTTTCAAAATTATATGTATTTCATTCAAATTTGCATAATTCATGACTGTACAGTTCGGCAAACACCGATACATCTTACCGGGTGTCCCAAAAAAAGTAGTCCTGTTTGAAAATCACCAAAAATTGATTATCAAACCTTTGATAAAATTTTCTTTCTTAGGAGTGTTGTCAAAACCCAAAAATATTCATAGACGATAAAATGTTTGCTTTTGATACAGCAAGGTAGAAAAATTACACGTTGAAAACATATTTTGAGCTATAGTTTTTAAGCAAAATACTCAATCTTGCAGAAGGGTCGAAATTTTCAGATTTGTTATCAGGAATGAAGTCTCCAATGACAGTGGGCATTTTCTGTCATCTATAACCAAACTAGAAGCTTCACATGCACAAGGAAATTGATCTAGGAATCATCAGTGCTTTTTGTAGTGAGATTCAAAACCAGGTAGCCCTAAAGAGCTAAATTTGCTAATTTTTAAATCAATTACAAGATCAACTATGCCTGGGTAAATAATTTGGTCTTTGATCTACTTGGCAAAAAAATAAAAAAATTGAAGATCGGCCATGTAATCAAATTTGGTGATTTTTCAAACGGGAGTTCTCTCTTGGGGGACACCGGTATTAGGACATCAAGTATATAAAAACGTGCATAGCCTGTAAGAAAAGACAATAAACATACCTTCTACCCGTATCTCGATATGTGCCAGCCGGGCATTCCTCCATACATCTTTCTTGTCCTCTGTTTACATGATGAGTGAAACAATTCTCACAATTTTCGTCGGCCTTGCATTCACTGCATGGATAAGGACAGACTTGGCACATTGAAGATGTTTTATTCGCAAAGAAACCAATGCCACAATGGATATCAAAAACACATCTACTTTGCTTGAGGAAGATACGCTGATCGTGCATGTACTTACTGCATGATAAACAATCGTAAGGCCTTCCTGGGATGCATGACATACAGTTATGTGAACACGTTCTGCATACGCCAAGGAATAAGTCAGGAAACTGTCCTAAATAAACGAAACAAAGTAATTAATAAGTAGATAGATGCTAGTTTGTAATGCGGTCAGTTTGGAAGCCATCAAAGGGGAGAGAAAAGGCTGGTTCCCATTGCGCGATGAACTATGATCGCTTTCCTCATAGCCTTTTTGTCAAATGCGATGTAAGTTAATCTTGCACTTGGAACGACATTTTACTGTATGGCTTGGTTCACACTGGTCATGAAAATCTGAACGTCAAATTTCGTTCCCAGTGCAAGATGCACTTTTATCACACTTGAAAAATTGGCAATGAGAAAAGCAATGATAGTTCATCGCACAGTGGGAAGAGCCATTGTTACCCAGGGTCCTTTGAGGTCATGATGCAATTTCAGACTGTCTGAAAATCAATCCGGCCTAAATGGAAATATGGACCCGCACTGCAGTAGGTGCACAGACAGAACAATTTGACTTTAGTTTATTTTTCTATCAGTTAAGCTACTGCAGTGACGATTCACATTCTCCGTTGCGCCAAATTTGATTATTAACAGTTTGAAGTTGCAGCATGCCCGCAAAGGACAACAGGTTGGGTCCATAACAGGATAGTTATTGAAATTCTTGTAATTATACATATACACATACATATTATTTTTAGATTAGACTTGTAAATTTTGTAAATGAGTAGGCCTTAATTAGCTATAATATTAGCTATTGTCTTGTTTCAGCCTACTTTGTAAATAAATAAATGATGATGATGATGATGATGATGGTGATGATGATGATGATGATGATGATGATGATGATGATGATGATGATGATGATGATGATGATGATGATGATGAAACGACCCTGGGCAATGAAGGTTCTTTGATAGAAGCAATTAAGCATAGGTCTTAATCTATGAGGCGTATCATAAACACTCGGGACATTTCGTTCTGTTCAGTGAGAACAAAAAAAGGTGACGGTGCAAAACGCGATACAGCAAGGCTGGAAGGATAACAATTTCACAAGGCAGTCGCTTCAAGGTTCTTATCGCTATGGATAAATGATGCCGAACAACATTTGTAACAAAATGGAGGCAAGAATACGACTGTTAGGCCGTTCGAATTTATGCCCATCTCATAGCATCACTAACTAACGTTTCTTGAAAATGTGCATTCGTCTAGGGGAATTAATTGCCTAACTGTTCCAAAAACCTTTGGCGAACACTGTCACGTTGTTGCCCCTTACGACGACCCATATTCTACAAAGGTCATGGAATTTATGAAATTTTGTAGGACTTGTTTGAACATAACCTGGAAGATTCAATCTCAGATGGAAACACTAAGATTAAAGACAAATGACGGATATATAGCGCCTAGTTTAAAAATAGAACAAAAGATAGCTTAGTGCTTTCATTTGTCTAATTGATTTGCTAATCTCTCGATATCATCAAATACAATGGAATTCAATAGGTTATATTTAGATTGCCCAGGCCCCTGATTTAAGTCACCTTATATCTCCGTCATTTGTCTTTAAATGAGTGAAGAACAGCTCTCCTATGACAAAGAATGCCGAGGTCTTAAGTTCAAAATAGAAGACAACCAGCCATCATAAGATACAAGGTAACTTTGTTACAGAGACAGAAATCAAAACTGTAGATCTGAAAACCTTTGATAAAAATGTCTGCCTATTCAATAAGGCTATTAGCTGGTTCCATGCAATCTTGAGATAATGTAGTGGTTGCCCTTTAAACTGACATCAATTTGATAGTTTCCGTTTTGTTACCACTTGTAACGATTGATGCCCTTTCTTGGTTCATTCTTGACTCATAATTCATGTTTCAGTTAAAAAACCTAAGACATAGTTGGCTTCAATAAAAATTTTCAAGATAAGGACTGCAGAAATAGACTAAGTGCTGTCGTTTGGCAGAAAACCAACTTTCAAAAACAAAATTCTCAGGAGTAATCTTTTGGTGGAAATTGGAATGAATCCTTTTTCATGCTGATGATTTCACCTGAGGCTAATTTGTCGCCATCCGATTTTACGGTTGGGTGTTGGCTGGAATGTCTCGCATTGCACCCATTTTGTGAAAGACATTAATGTCATCTATACCTCTGCGACAAGCCAGTTCTCCCTACGGAGAGGCCAGCAGAACTTTGGCATAGCTTTTAGTATCTGTATTGTTATTTTTTAAAGATCATTTAGGGTAGCCATGCCTATCATGCTCCCAATGATATCGTCTTTGCAACTATGTTCTTGTTAAATTGTACATTTTTAGATTGTGTATGTGTATATATGTATGTGTAGTTTTAGATTGTGTGTTTGTGTATAGATAAAAAATGGAGGTATCAGAAAATTCACCTTAGGAAACCTATTAAAATTTGAATCAAATATATCTTTGGGTCAAATATTTGCTAAATGTGAATGGAAAATGAATAGAAACATTAAACACTTGGTCATGTTACAAACTTCTTTCAGTAAATATCTAAACTTCTCATAAAAAGTCCCCAATTTAACAAAAAAGTTCCATAACATTTTGTCCTAAAATATTCACATCTCAGAATGTTCGCTTTCAATGTAAGGTGACTTTACAAATTAAGGAACCTAACATGACACCGGGTGACCCAAAAAAAGTGACCCAATGCCATTTGTCACAGAAAATTAAGGAAGCGGCCGATTGAAATGCTTCAAACGTTGTTCTGTCGCTAAAAGACTTGCCTTTGCTGTGAGTATTTTTCGCAATTTCTTTCGGTCCGGTAAAGTTCCAAAATCAAGGATTTCGAGGAAAAGGGCCTGCCTGAAATCCTCTAAAAGTCATCAAAAACAGCGAGGGGCAAATCACTCCAAAAATAGCGTACGAGATTTTGGGATTTTAAAATCTCTTGAATTTTTGAAGGATTTTTGGGATTTTTGAGATTTTTTAAAGATTTCGTAAGATTTTAAAGATTTTAAAGATTTTGAAAGATTTTGAAAGATTTTTGAGACTTCTGGCGATTTTCAAAGATTTTTTGAGATTTTGCAAGATTTTTGAGATTGTTTAGGCTTTCTCAAAGATTTTTAAAACCAGTAACTTCAAAAATTTGAAGATTTTGATACCGTACATTTGCTAACTTTTAAAAATTATACCGAAATGTGTGCGATCAATCTCGCCGACCCTTCCTTTCCTCAATGTCCTTCATAAATCTTTGGAAACATGGCTGAAGAGTTGTATTTTCCATTGCGGAGTAAAAGTGGGGATTTCTCCCGTCCTTGGCTCAGCTATTGTTGACACGGAGAAAAAAGATAAAGTACTCTGAGTAGTGTAGCATGATACCGACCTTCAACCCTAAATTTCTATTCGCTTGCAAAGCGACATTTTCTCTTGTAAACAAAAGAATTTCCGTCCGCTCGGAACATTCCACTGATTGGAAAGTGGGATTTACGCAAGTCTGAGTTGAGTTATACAATGTTAACCTTGAAGGTTTATTTCTAAAGTTTACCCTCCTTACCAAATGCATTCATTATTTCAAAGAAACCGCTTATAAAAAACTGTAGTAGACTCTTCCAAATCAATTAACACTATTTTAACCGGGGGGGGGGGGCGTTTTTCGCCCCCCCTATCGGATTTTTTTAATAGCTCCCAAACGATGTCACCTACAATGCTGAAACTCCTTCACTTTTCCTAGAATTTAGTTGGCAATCAGAAAATAGAAATTTCAATACCTATTGTTTGACCACGTGACCACCACATGCCCATATTTGGAGAGTGGTCACAAAGAAATTCTTAAAAACGGCTCTAATTTATTCCTTTGTTACTAAATCTCAAAAATATATATACCATTCGATTCGTCTCGATGAGTACTTTTCGTTTGATATATAAATTATTCATATTTGCTGACATCAGCAGTTTATTATTTCTATGACGCCACCAATCTTTATGACGTCATATTCCTAATGAATGAGTAATTTTTCATGCAAAACTGATGGAATTACCTCAAATATCGATGAAGGTACTTGATGTCACCATTAATATGCGAAATTAATGGTTTTAAATCATAATTATTGAGCTAACAACTTTGCATTGAATCAAATTTTCATTATTTAATTAGTTAATTTATTAGAAACCACAAATATCCGTACAAAACCATATGAAACTACAAATTAATGATATCAAGCAGGTATTTGGATGGTTTTTTGCGAATTTTATCTCGCTATTTGCTAATAATGGGCCCTTTTCTGCAAATAGCTCAATTTCCTCAAAATTTGCATTGTTTTTGGTTGCCTAGCAACCAATCACGTGACTATTGATTGATTGGTGCTATTTTTAGATTCTCCTTTATTTAATTATGACACAGTGCAAGTTTCATTGTCATAGCTGTTATACTTGCGGGGAAAAACAGGGGGGGCGAAAAACGCCCCCCCGGTAGAAAATCACTTTTTTTTACCCGGTTAAAATAGGGTGAAGAAACTCTACTTGAAGCAATCAATTCTTGTCATGACTTGCACAATGAATCTAACAGAAAGTACGCTACTAGCCCAAATATTACTAAAAAGTACAACTTTTATTCATAAACTGGTTCATTTTTGTAATTCTTGGTTCAAAAGGTTGTCCTCAGTGAATTACGATAAATTGTAATATTCAGTTTTATGAATGATTAAGAAACTCTGCAAGTAACTACTACTATAATTGTGCCAAAAACTTAAGAAACTCTGCCACAAATTTCAGCGACAAGTTCTCATGAAAAAATTGGTGAATCGGATTCATGTGATTCTGACAAATGCGACTTCTATTCAGGTCAAAAGACAGTCTTCTATGCCTGCGAGGCTGGACTTTCTTCAAAACGTCCTCTCGAATTGAGAAAGAGAATGAACTTTCCATCAACGCGCTTTGTTGTAAATGCTTTGTTGTAAATGCGAAACATGATATTCAAGAGACAGGTAGTCTGGGGTAAAAACTTCTTGTCTTGTTTGTAAATATTTCTAAAAAAGATTTTTAATTTTTGCCTGGTCATTTTCTCTACTGTGTTCGAAATGAGACAAAATAAAGAGAAAATGCCCAAAGCCCAAACTGACAGACCTATGAATTATAGGTGTTTTTTGACTGCAGATTCGGAATCTACATGCTTGATTTAGTACAAATAATGGGGAGATTTCAGCTAAAATGGTTTTGAAAATTAGTCAATTGTGACGTCATGTCATCTATGACGTCATGGAATACTTTTTCGAATTTCACAAAAATGAAAAAACTATACATCATTCGCAAGCTCTTCAAACGCTCTTTTCGACTATGCAAATCGGGTGAAAATCCCAAGTTAATATAACGCGTCAACAGTTTTTGAAGTATTTACGGACATTAAGCCCTACCGTGACGTCATCGTTCACATGAATTCGAAACTTTTCAAAAATGGCGCATTATCTTAAATGTCTCAAATTAATCCTAATCGCCTATTCTAACAACAAAAAACTTGAGTTAGGCACTTGCTTGGATGGTTAGCCTATTTTCCCTGCCTATCACACCTCCAGACTTACAACTTTTTGTCCTTTGTTTCATACTCTGGTTTGTTTCCCTGCGTTCTTTGATTTGCTGATATCACTTGGTCAATAGGGACTCATAATATTAATCTTAAAAAGTGGGCCCTCTTTAGGCCCGCGTAGAGTGGCCAATGGTTCCGTATTCACCAATTCAATTGCTAGAGTTTAGTGTTCAACCGATAGGGAGGCGCTATTTAGATAGTTGTTGTTGTTGCATACAAAAATCGGTTGCTACGGCCTAGTGTTCTTGTAGCTGCGATGGATCTGTTTTGTTTCTACAGAGGAAGATTACTGCTTGAAAGGTATATATTTTGCAGTTAGTAGGCCAGGAAAACCTCATTCTTTGTACTAAAAGTTTGCTTTTCAATGCTTACCAGGTGATATCAGCAGATCAAAGAACGCAGGAAAACAAGGGATGAAAATTCATAAGTCTATCACACCTCCCCAGCTTGCGAACGCGTGTGCGCATGTATTTTCTAGCCGACTCCCTGCCACGGTTGTTGTCTTGACGACGCAATCGAACACAGTGTGGACAAGGTCAGAGGTTAGAAAATGTTTTGCAGGATGTTTTTCGTGTTTCCTTCGATTTCATGGACACTCATAGTCACTTTGCAAGCGTTTGCCACCTTTTTTAAGTTTTCCTTACAATTTTTGATGATTTATCCAGAGAGATTTTTGGGATTTGTTTGGGATTTCTAAGATTTTTTGAGATTTTTTAGGATTTTTCTAAGATTTCTAAGATTTTTGGAGATTTTCGCAAAATGTGGAAGATTTTAAAGATTTTTAGGATTTTTGAAGATTTTTTGAGATTTTTTTCGAAGGTGTACGAGATTTTTGGAGTGATCTGCCCCTCGAAAAACAGGGGATCGATTTAACGCCATTTCAACTCTTCAAAACAACGAGGAGCGTGATTCATTTCAACCTGGGAATTGGCAACCCAGTCGAAAGTCTTCAGAGCAATTTTATAGGCCCTAGGTGTTTAAAAATATTCTCAGGCAAAATGAAACACACTTTTAGTTGTTTTGAAGATCTGAAAGGGCTTTAAATCAATCTCCTGTTTTTGATGACTTTTTGAGCATTTCACGCCTGCCCTTTTCATCAAAATCCTTATTTCAGGAACTTTACTGTGTTCAAAACAATTTCAAAAAATACTCATAATGTAGGCTTTTCTTTTAGTGACAGAACAACGTTTGAAATATTTCAATCAGCCACTTAATTTTTTTTCTATAACAGATTGCGTTGGGCCACTTTTTTCTGGGTTACCCGGTACAAAACGTAGATTATTCTAGTTGCTAAAATTAATTCACAGGACACTCAAGAAATGAAAGGGCACGTTCGAAAAATCACCAAAATGTCACTGTCAAACATATCCCCAACAATGTGCATCCCTTTCTAACATTTAAGACGAAGTAAGATTCTCAAAATAGACGCAGAAATCACCTAAATCCCATCTAATTTTTTAGCAGTATGCTGCACTCAAAACAGCCATATTTGCAAATTGTCAAAACATGATCAATAGGTATAGGTATAGAGTTGCTCTGAAGGTGTTCAAGTGGGCGAAACAGCACTGAAAGAAAAATAAAAAAGCACGAAAGACCAAATTGATGCCTGCTTCCTGAGAGTAGTTAGGCTTTCTTCAGCCGTGCACTATTTGATCAATACGTTGAAATGTAATTGTGCCTTTCATCCCTTAGCTCCGAGAGAGACTTTGAAGATTGATATTGTAATCGAATTTTGGGGATTTTTCAAACAGCATAGGTTTCAAATCTTTAAAAAGGCTGGTGTAAAATTCAGTCACCTATTTCTTTGAACTGAATGATTTCAAAGAAAACTTAGCTATTTCTCTATAATTCTACCGTTGGATTTTTCTGAAATCTTCAATATTTTCAGAATTAGAGTGTTTTGCTTCTTTTTCAAGAATTCAAGAGAACTTTTCAAAAAAACTTAGAACCATCGTAATTTCTAAACTGTTTGACGCAACATAAAATAATTTGAAAAAAACCATAGTTTATGAATCCCTACAATATGGTATCAAGCAAAAGACTCTCACTCATCTGGTTTATGATTTGAAAATTTGATGACGTCACATCCTCAAATGAGTTGAAATGTAAGATACGCTGTAATTTCGAAGGAAAGTCCAACGGTAGAATTATTAAGTATCCAAAGTTTCTTTCGAGCCATTTAATCAGAAGAAATAGGCCATTGAATTTAACACCCACCTTTTTACGCCGAGGTAAAGATTTTGAACCTATGCTTTGTCAAACATGCCTTAACAGTGAAATAACAAATTACTTCTAATTACCACTTGGGCATTTCTTGACGCAGTCTTTCGGGTTCGTAGGCAGCAAGTAATACCCTGATGTGCAAATGAGGCATCGATCACCTTCAGATTCACATCGTAAACAATTCTTGCCGCACGGCTCACATACTCCTTTGAAGGGATCTCCATAATAATGCAAAGGACATCTAGGCAAGCAGCTACCCTTGTATAAATACGTTGTCTCATGTTCCAAGTTGCCATGTAAGCCTCGGTATCGACACGAGGTACAGTTGCGATTTCCAATTCCATTACAAGTGTGACAAGATGGATGACAAGGGATGCAGTTTTTACCATCGAAGTAATATTCATGGTCGCATCTCGCAATACAGTGATGATTAATTAGAATGTCTTCATGACGACAAGTCGTGCAATTTTCAGCCGTGCCTCCGCATGTTAGACAATTTCCATCACATTTCACACATTTGAAGCCAATGTCATGAGGGGATTTGAAATGATCTGCAAGAAAATTTCAATTAAGTATAATCTACTACGAATTTTGAAAGCTGCAAAACGCCTTAATATATTGAATGAAACGACAGAAATGAGGACAAACTTTGCAACGATACATTTGCTTTTCAGCAGTAGTACACGGTGAATATAAGAAAAGTTAACACGTTTGGCAGGCTGTAGAATGAAAGGTACGTGGCCGATATTCAAAACTGAAATGTATATCTATCAGGCAAAGGCTAACTTAGATGTAAACATTTTGTTTGGTAAAATCACCCATCTTTCAGACCCAGAAATTAGGAAAATGCTCGTCAAGGGTTTGTATGCGAATGAGAATTCCACGTTCGATTCTGGTCCATGATTTACTTGCCATTGAAATCTAAATTCAATTTCTGAAACTGTCAATTGTATTGAATTCAAATTTCAATGGCAAGTAAATCATGGACCAGAATCGAACAAGGAATTCTCGTTCCCATGACATCTTGCACCATGCGTCTACCTTTATTTCTAACACCTACTACAGGGTGTCCCAGAAAAATTGTTCGACGTTTGATTAAATATTGAAAATCAACGATAAAATATACAGGTTCGTGGTCAGATAACCCTGTTCCTAAGATTCTAAATCAATTTTTGACGTCAGAATCTTGCGAATCCGCTAAGAATTCACGGAGTTCTAAGCTTTTGAAGTTGAAGTTTGTGCGAAAGCTGAAACCAGAGGCCTCTAACTGACTTGTTTTTCAAAAAGACGTCCTACAATCGAAGTTAAAGGAGACTGTCCAATGTTTTACCTCTCGTTGATATAAGAGCAAACCAAATAGGAGTTCAAAAAGTAATTTAATTCTTGCAACCGTTGCCAAAATTTACTTAAGAATGCCAGTATCCAAAAACATGGAATGTAAACTTAATCATTGAGAAATGGGGCCATTCTAAATTGTGCTCAACAGGATTCCTCCAAGCATCCATAACCTTGATTCAATGTTAGAGAAAGCTATTTTATCGAAAGTGCTTTTTAAATTCCATTTGATTTGCTTTGAATAAACGAGATCCTACTTCCAAAATATATGCAATTTAGGGGCGTCTGGTTTCAGCTTTTACACAAACTTGAATTTCAAAAGCTTGTAAGTCTGTGAATATTTAGCAGAGTGGCTAGCTTCTGGTGTCTAAAATTAATTAATAATCTCAGTAATATGGTTATCTTACAATGGAGCCCGTTCATTGTTTCGTTATTTCTTGATATTTAATCAAACATCGAACAATTTTTGGGACACCCTGTACCTACCTAAACGCAGTACACGTTTTTTTTTTATAAGAAACTGGTTTATAAGAAACTAGTACTACGATGACCAAAAAATTAAGAAACTCTAGTACTACGCTCAAGAACAGTTAAGAAACTCTAAAACTTTATTTCTTTGTGTCTCTCTTATTCTATGTCTTTCTAACAAAGGTACATTCGTCTTTTCTTGACTTTTAACTCCAAATTTTTGTAAATTTTTGCCTTGATGTGCATGGCTTCTTCTTGATGACAATGTCAATGCAAAGTGGAAGCCCTTTCTCGAGAAGAAGGCTCAACTTCGAACAATACCGCAATTTTAGGCCCAAAAAATAAGAAACTGATTAAGAAACTTTTACTACTAAAACACAGAAATTTCCATGCGAAATTAAGAAACTTTTAGTACTAAATGCTGATCCAAGTTTCTTATAAAAAAAAAACGTGTAATGCAACATTGATGCATGAGTATTGAAACTTGAATGAATGTTAGAAGAATGTTAAAGCATACCTGAAGGGCATTTCTTGACGCATTTGTTTTTGTAGAGGGATTCATCTGACTTGCAAGAGGAGCATTCATTCTTAGCCGGACCATTACAAGACCAGCATGATTCATGACAAGGTAAACACATCAGTGAAATTTCATCTGTGAAGTATGTACCAGGGCAAATTGATACGCATGTCTGTAATAAAAGAAAATTCATGGTGAAAATTCACGTTTCTCAATTTTAAGAATCTAGCTCAGTTTCGTCCGCAAATGTTCATGGCAAATTTGGAGATAAACAATTTGAATTGCACTTGAAATTTGGGGATATACTTGAAAAATCACCACCAAAGTTTCCTTTTCAATTCATTTGAAATATTCAAGAAGTGTAGTCTTTCAGTAAACCATTGCCTTAGCATTTCTATTGAAAAGCAACTTTTTACACAAAAGGGTTGAAATATGTGTGCAGAAGTGTTTCAGTAGTTTACGTCATACACTGATCACGAAGCCGAATGAACACCCTAGTGTGTACCCAGTTTTGTGCGGTGTGTATGCAGTTTTGTGCGGTGTGTATGCAGTTTTGTGCGGTGTGTATGCAGTTTTGTGCGGTGTGTATGCAGTTTTGTGCGGTGTGTACCCAGTTTTGTGCGGTGTGTATGCAGTTTTGTGCGATGTGTATGCAGTTTTGGGCGGTGTGTATGCAGTTTTGTGCGGGGTGTATGCAGTTTTGTGCGGGGTGTATGCAGTTTTGTGCGGGGTGTATGCAGTTTTGTGCAGTGTGTATGCAGTTTTGTGCAGCGCGTATGCAGTATCAACGCGCGCTCATGACCAGTCATCAGACAAAAGTTGTGATTTAATTGCTATTGAAATTAAACCATTGAAATTCCCAAGGATAATGCAAGGATTAAGAAGCCTTTGGTCTCCACTGCTAATGACTTCAGCACTACTGTGAGATAACAAAGGGCCGTCAGCGGTTTGTCAGCAAAAATTCAGCATAGGGTTAACGCTCAGCTATTTATATGGACTCAATTCCTTTACAAGTTGTCGAGAAATTCTATGTTTGCTATTGTTTTCGAATAGCCAATTAAATTGCAGACGGCCTCTTGTATTCCAGAGTAGAGGTAGAGCAAACTTACTCTTGGGATGAGATTGTAGTCAATAAAAAGTACCAAAATAGTTTGAACACTCGCCAGAATTTCAGTAAAGTTTAAGAACTCTGAAATCGTGGAGACTTTCATGTCCTGACATGGTCGGACGTCATTTGAAATACGGTACAGATAAATACGATATGGAGACAATTATACATTCATCTACTCAAAACCAAAACATTTATCAAAAGTTGAAAGAGACATCTATTGTACCCCTTCAGGGAAAACTGGACCATAGCGGCAACCCGTCAAACCAAATACTTTGGCAGTGGCTTAATAATATGCAAGTGTGAAGAATTGATAATAATTGACAAAGACCAATTCATTTGAAGGCAGTGGTAAAGATATGAAGGTACGTGGTAATTTTTTATCTACAGTTAACAATTCGTTACCGTGCGAGCTAAAATTTAGCAGTTTGAAGTTTGCAGTTCCTGAAATACGTATCGGGTCTGGATAAAAATTTTGAAAATAAAATTTCATGTATCAGATCAATTTAAGGATCAATTTAAGGATGTAAGGATCAGATCAATGTAAAACTTTGGGCAATAAAGTTTCACAAACATCATACTTTAGCTTTTTATCTACAACCTTGAGCGAAACTTGTAGCAGAGATCAAATTTGTGGTATACGCATAATCAAATATGAGCGCAAATAAACACTCCCCCCCCCAAGGAAAAAGGTAAAATAAATCATTGTTGAGCGTCTCAGTCAGCAGCCTCGTCTGAGATTACTTCTTGCTAGTTTTGTCTTGCCTGTGAGCGGCTTAACACGGATTTTTTCCCGCATACATCTTGCGACTCAAAAAGATATTCGCTAATGAGTCCCAGAATTGTATAAAAACTCTATCCTGGACAGATACAATCACGTGAAAGGTTTATAGCAGGGTAAAAACGCGATTTGATAATCATCTCAAGTAATTTCTGAGCATTTGCAAAGTAACTCGCAAAAACCAACCATTTCTAGAAATTTCTACATCATTTCAAGGATTTGCAATATTTTATAAATTAATTTGGTCTTTGACATGATGCAAAAAAACAAATTTTCAAGAATGATAACGTAATAGGATTCGTAACTTTTCAATCAGTTTCACATTCGTTTGCGTTAGCTGTTATTCTGGTGTCAGAAGTGGGATGAGCTGAACAAGAAACTTACCGTAAAAGCCCTATTAAGCCCTCCGGGGTGGGGGGGGGGTTATCTAATTTAATTTCAGTATTGGTAGATGTGTTGCAATCATACTGAGTAAGCCAGAAAAAGGTTCCTAATTTTGAAAATTCATAACACCAAGAGCACTTAATGTATTGGAATGAATTGAATTCTGAAGCATTTTTGTAATTATTTTCGCCTCTTTATGAGAACTGGAAATATACGAGGTATCCCAAAAAGTACTCTTGTTTAAAAATCATTAAAAATTGATCATTAAACCTTTGATAAAATTTTATTTTGAGTTCTTTCGTCAAAGACCCAAAAATATTCATACAGGGTGTCCCAAAAAATTTTGCCCCGTTTCTCTAAAGATTGCAACAAAAGGGCAAAAGATTCTTTCCAAACTTTTATATGATGTTGCTCGTCAGATGTTCAAATAACGTTTGCTGCCATTCCCGTAAAGATCTGTTGAAAAATGATGAAGCTATAACCTTCAGAAAACCAAATTTGCCTGATGACAGAAACCAGCGGTCGGCCATTTTGTCTTACTATTTGCAGTTGTGAGTAGCTTCACGTGAGGTAAGAAATAATTCCTGTGAGGTCAGAAATAGTGGAACTCTCTGAGGATCATCGGAATTTTCATGAGAGCTATGCCATTGGAGGCTGCTGTTTCATTATCCATCCATGAAGCTATTTATTGCTGCGAAATAGTAAGACAAAATGGCCAACCGCTGGTTTCAGTCATCAGGCAAATTTGGTTTCCTTAGGTCATAGCTCCATCATTTTTCAACGGATTTTTATGGGGATGGCAGCAAGCTTTATTTGAATGTCTGAAGAGCAAAGTCGTACAAGAATTTGGCGAGAATCTTTTGCCGTTTTGTCACAATCTTCAGGCAAACGGGGCACAATTGTTTTGGGACACCCTGTAGATGATAAAATGTTTGCTTTTGATACAGCAAAGTAGAAAAATCACACGTTGAAAAACCTATTTTAAGCCATAGTTTTTAAGGAAAATACTCAATCTTGCCTAACAGTCAAAATTTTCAGATTTTTTATGGTCATTGAAGTCCCCAATAATAGTACGCATTTTTTCTGTCATTTATGACCAAACCAGAAGCTTTACATGCACAAAGAAAGTGATCTAGCAATCATCAGTGCTTTTTTGCAGTATGATTCAAACCAGGTAGCCCCAAAAAGAGCTCAATTTGATAATTTTAAAACCAATTAAAAGATCAGCTATATCTTGGAAAATAATTTGGTCCTTGATCTACTTGACAAAAAAAGATAATTGAAGATCGGAATGGTAATCGAATTTTAGTAATTTTTCAAACAGGTGTACTTTTTTTGGGACACCCGGTAGGAAACCATGAAATTTTCATGGTTTTCTCAAGGGCACCTACCTTGTAGGAACTGTGTTTATTCCGACTACTGTTTTCGTGACATGGTACACAGAGAATTACTGTCCTGTTAAGATGACGTAAGAATAATTTTGTGGTTTCAAATTCCGGTGTTGATGTAATACGAGATCAATTATTATACGAGATGACGACAGTGAGCCAGACAGCGTGATTTTTGATTGGTCAGCACTAACAGACCTTAGAATTTGAAAATCACTGCAACTAAAGACGGATTAATAGGACAGCAATTACTCTGTGTACCATTTCACGAAAACAGTACTGGGAATGAACACAGCTCCTACAAGGTAAGCGCCCTTGGTTTCCTCATTAGTTCAGCAAATTAACTCTTAGGATGTGCTGCATTACCTAAACATAAAACTTTGGGATTGAAAATCTTCATAACTTGTTGGGTATATTAGAAAAACTGGGCTGCTGGATAGCAGCAGGGCGATCTCTTAAAATTAGGACGCTTTTTCATGTTTTATGATATCACAACAATAATCTACTCCTTTCAATTTTCTAAAAACCCAATTCACTAACTCACGCCACTGGAGCATCGAGAAACGAAAACAAATTAAAACTGTACCAGGAAAAGTGACAAAACAAAAACAAAATACAGAGCTAGAAAACTTAAATTACTTTTTTGCACCATGTTGTCTCAAAAGTGTACCGACATTTTCAGAGTTGCTGTGGAGAATCAACAATTTCAAAGATTTCTCCAAGAGAATCTCCTTTTGAGGAAATTTTCCCTTTTCAAATTTAGAATTTTGTAGCATGCAAAGCGTGGCGGGCTAGAATGGAGTTTAGCGGGGACATTCGAATGTTATCTTGTTGTATGTCTTACCGAAAGGGTTAGGGTTAGTTCAGAAAAGGGTTTTCAGCGTTAGTTAGGGAAAGTTAGGGTTAGTAAGGGTAAGTTAGGGTGAAGGTTAGTTAGGGATAGAATTAGGGTTAGTAAGGGTTAGGGTTGGGGTTGAAATATGACACTTAGCGCCACCCGCTAAACTGCACTCGTCCTGCGTGGTGCGGGTAACTGTATCACCAGCTAAAGGGATAATTTCCCAAGCGTATGGTCATTTGACCTGAAGTGGGTATAAACAACGTTACCAGAGTTTGTCCATGCAATTCTTTCAAGCAACGAATCACAACAAAAGAAGCCGAGAAAAACGCCTTAAGTAGTTAGTATGGCCAACTGTCGCATTGTGCATGCGAAATTAGAGAGCTTATGAACCAGGACGGCAACGCAAGCAGGAACGTCATCTTGTATCCTGCAAACAAAGTTTTCTTTTCCGTGCGCTATCTTATACATTCGATTCAAAAGGCCAAGACGAAATCCCTTCTTCAGTTAGACGCATGAGAACGATCGTTTCCCTTGAAAACTAACACTCGAAAGGAATGAGTTTTACTTCGGAGGCCTAAATCTGAAGTACAGAAGGACTGAAGTTGGATTTCCAAGTTGTGCACTCTCAAGGGAAACAAATTCGCACGAAAAACGAGGAATCTATTTAGGCTGATGTGCTAAAACAAAGCGACACGGTGTTGTCGTTGCAGTTGGCGTCGTGGTTCTCCCTATTGAGTTTTCGAGGGAAGTCACGAGTGTAGAAGTAAATAACTACCTTACTAATTTCATCTGTCTAATTTGGAAGCTGAACAATAGGGATTACAGTTCTCGTACCGGATGTTTCAAAAGTACTTGTTTAAAATCATCAAAGTATCAAGCATCAAACCGATGATAACATTTAAAGTCCGTCTCAAATGAGATGTCATCTGAGATTTGCGATAACGCAAAGTTCCTTTGCAAGACACTTCTATTGTTGTCATTCGCGGGCATTCGCAGATGTCATCTAAAGTCCGTCTCAAATTAGATGTCACCTTAGATTTGCGATAACGCAAATTTCCTTTGCAAGACACTTCTATTGTTGTCATTCGCGGGCATTTGCAGGTGACATCTAATTTTAGACAGACTATAATTATTTTATTTTTTTGTCAATGACCGAGAAATATGTAATGACGATAAAGTCTTCGCTTTCGTTTTCAAAATGTTAAAAAATTACACGTAGAAAGCAGTATTTTGAAATATACTTTTCTTAAGAGCCAAAATCTTTAGATTTATATTGTCCTTGAAGTCTCCAGTGATAGTGTGTGTTTCTTCCCGTCGTTTATGTCCAAATTAACAGCTTAATATACACAAATAAATTGGTTTGATCATCATCAGTGTTTTCTGCAGTATAATTCAAAACCAGACAGCCCTGCCAAACTTAATCATTTTGAAACCAATTTGAAACCTCCGCACAACGCGACAGTTGGCCATAATTTTGAAACCAATTACAAGATCAGCTATGCCTGGGAACATAATCTGGTCCTTAGTTTACCTTAGTTTACTACGAAATTTGAAGACCGGCCAAATGATCAAATTTTCGTGATTTTTACTACGAGAGTAGTTTTACGGGACACCCGGAATAGTCTGGGTTTAATTCAGGCACTAAGATCCATCCATCTTGCGATATGCACTCATGTATTCTCTTAGCAACCCTTTCTCGCGTGTACAACATGGCAGTTAGCCATACTGGTTTCAGAACAGCAATGGGGGAATTATGTACAACAAAAGATCCAGCTCTCGGACATTACAAAGCGATTTACCTCTTCACACCTCTGGGTGCTCTCAATCAAACCACAACACAAACGAAAACTTATCCACTCCGCAGAAAGTGTAAACGCGGGGGACCTACCTTGAACTATCCGTCTGGATCCCACAGGTATCAATATTTGGTCTCTTGCTGTTTACAGAAGAAACGCAAGGAATCACGTTCTTACCATGTCCTGTCGGCTGTTCAAGCAGGCATATTTCAACTATTTTATCGGTGTTATAGATAGGTATAAAATTTTAAACCATCGGGCAAATGAAATGATTGCTTAATAAAATTGTTGAATAAAAGTAGTAACTGAAGTCAGAAACTGACTATTGACAACAGCAGTGCGTTCAACCATTTGTTGGCACAGCGCAATCGAAACAGAGACGCAAGACAAAGAAACTTGCTTGATACCAACTATAAACAGCAAGAGACCACAAAATGATGCTTGTGGGATGAACATTTTACACATTTGATGAAACTTCTCACAAGTTTCTGTCACACGATAATTTTCTCACTTGCAACAGAAAACTGTCCAGCAAACACTGCCCCATCTAACAAGCCGAAACTCTCAATCAACTGTCAAATTTCCGCTGTTAGCGTTGCAATGAAAAAATCAAACATTTCATCGTGTAACACGCCTTTTGAAGCTGCTTTCACAAGAATCGGTCAGTCGGAGACGTAAATCTCTCAGGGACCCATACGAAAGACCTCAGAATCATAGGTTCTAAATCTTTCAAAGAGTTGGTGTGAAATTCTATGACCTATTTCTTTGAATTGAATGTCTTGAAAGAAACTATAGCTACTTTGCAAAAA
This sequence comes from Aurelia coerulea, assembly GCA_039566865.1. Lineage (NCBI taxonomy): Eukaryota > Metazoa > Cnidaria > Scyphozoa > Semaeostomeae > Ulmaridae > Aurelia > Aurelia coerulea. Next base: position 25,203,401 of record CM076950.1, on the reverse strand, counting down.
CTCTACCGTTAGACTCTTAAGAAATCTTGAAATTTTTTCGCAATTACAACGCATTTCACAATACAACTCATTTGAGGATGGGGCGCCATTAAATTTCTAAATCGTAAACGGAAGAGTGACAGAGTTTTGCTTGATATCATACTGTAGATGTTCATAAACTATGGTTCCTTGAAAACTATTCTATGCTTCGTCAAAAGCTTACAAAGTCTGATCGTTTTAATTTTTCACAAGATTTCAGAACAGTCCGACTGCAGGATTACAGCAAAGTAGCTAAAATTTCGTCCAAGCTATTCCATTCAAAGAAATAGGTCATCGAATTTTACACCAATCTTTTTGAAAATTTAGAACGTACGTTGAGCTCAGATATCAGTAAAACGAGATGCGTTTCAGCTGTTTTACTTTAGATTTCATTTGTATGTTACATGACACAATAGTTTTGAAATCGTGGATCTCACAACGCCATTGTAATAGGCAGGGACGTAGGAAGCATCTCAAAACTTGCGGGGGGGGGGCACGACACTTCAAGGGCACTTTATATTGCAAAATCTTGGGGGGCACGCCCCCCTTGGTTCCTACGTCCCTGGTAATAAACAAGTTTACGTAAAATTTCACTGTGTAACAGGGCCTTTAGATGTTAAAATTTACGGTTATTTTTTTTCAGACAAAATGACAGAGTATGCTGCCGAGGTAAAAGACTGGCTTAGAAGAATTTGATTCGGAATTTCCTGCTGACAAATGGAATAGCAGGGTTTGAACTTTGGTATTCAAGCCTAGCTATATTTATGCCTAATAGTGGTGCATAGATCATCTATGATGCAGATTTAGACAAGAAAACAGAGAAAGCGCGTTAAGAAAATCTGTAAAAAACAGATTCAGCCGCGCTTGCAGCCTTTACAAATAGGCCATTGGAGCAAATTTCTTCCACGTCCAATGCAAATAAATAATCTACATAAATCAATTCCAACGATGCCACTGCTAATGCTAAATGATTAGGCTAAATACCAGCACTAAATTTCACATTACAAACCATATGACCCACTAAAAAGTGAAACTTTTGAAAATAACTAAAAATTTGACTACGTTACCGATTTTTGAATTGTCTCTTCGTGTAGTTGCATCAAGAACCAAAATGATCGTTACCTATTTCTTCACGCCGATTGTTAAATTACGGCACGAAAAATAATATGTTGAGCACAATTATTTTGCAAAATGTCCTATTTTTAGCAACAAATCTATTCCTTGCAATTTTATATGAGAATTGAGTTATAAACGGTATAAGAGCTTTGTCAATGACATCAGTAACCAATTCAATTGGTGATGCGGGAAAAATTCTATTCGACACTCAATTCTTGAGATATCGGAGCATGCTTCAAAACCAGGCCATGCTTCAAAACCAGGTAGCTTGCAAATGCAAATTTTCCATAATTAAAAGCCAGTTCGAGACCTTACATTAATGTCTAAGGCCCCGTCCACCCCACCGTCCACACGTATACGTTTACGTTCGCAAACGCGTACTTTCGTGAACGGTGACGTCATATACATTGTATTCATCAATCGTTTTCAGTTGTTTTGAAACGCTATTTTCGCTAAACGCATACTTTTGTAAATGGTGACGTCATAGTCACCATGTTCATCAATCGTTTTCAATTGTTTTGGAGTTTACGTGTGGACAGGCTAAAACGCTCTGTAAACGATTAGTAGATCAGTGTGGATGGAAAATATTCTATGCATTTTACAAAGGTAAACGTGTGTGAACGGGGCCTAAGATTAACTTGGTCCTCCATAAATGTACAGAAGGCAATCTCAAGATCGATAATATAATCAAATTTGGATGGTTCTTCAAAAAGTTTCACCTTTTATTGAATCACCAAGTAACCTAACTCAAACCATGAAGATGAATTTCGACTCTGTGGAAAATATCTCGTGCATTATTTTTCAACTGTTTAATAACAAAAGTTTTTGCTCTTAGAGGGGCATGTTTTCCAACCAGCCATTCAAAAACAGATATTTTCCACCTGTTGGAATTCATCTTGTAAGTCAGAAGAGTGAGATGAGGCAAATTGGTCAGAGTATAGAAGGATGGGTCATAAAATTTTTGCCCACTGAAATTGAGGCAAGGTGTCTCTTTGGCTTTTTCAATGAATAAAATTGTGGAATCCATGATCAAAACTGATTTTCTTCAACAAAAGCATAATAACAGTGAAATGCATGCATTTCAAATAACCCATTTGGACCCACCCGGGCACATTTTGTCCCATCTCACGCTATTTAACTAACCAAACCACTGATTCAAACCCCACCTTAAGTTGTTTTAGATTATGAGTATGAATTATGTACCGTTGAATTTATCTGTCAGAAGATTTGCCCCAGTAAATGTTGCTTTGATAGTTCTTGCCGAAACGTAGCTTCTTAGTATCTGAGTGAGGTAGTTTGATCTGATTTTTTCAACTTTGCACATGACGCTTCATAAGATTCTACACCTTGCCCAATTGGTCTATTACAATTAATACATTAGGTGTTATCCTTTTGGGCCTTTCAGTCGTTCCTGGCGTTGCTGCCGAGGGAAGCATCATGTTTTAATCAACACGGATAGATTTTGCAACACAATAGCATGAGTTGCTTTTGTTGACACCTGAATTCAAAGCGATTAGCGATCGTAGACAAAGAAAATTCTTTCAACTAGTAATTCAACACAAAGAAAGCCACAAAAGTTTCTCTGAAACCCAGGTAGCTATCACGCTCGTTGTGCATGCCAGAAATTGTTTTTAAGAGCAAACACGAGGATAGATCGAAAGAAGAAGGACATATCTACACATCTACCACGGGCTTTGCAAATTGCAAATTATATAGTACTTTGCAAATTATATAGAGGTATTGTAGAGCCACATTTTCGGTACTGCTGTTCTGTGTGGGGGAGCTGTGCAGAGTTCCGACTGGTTAAGCTTCAAAAATTGCAGAATCGTGCCGCTAGAATTATTACAAATAGCAGCTACGATGCTCCTGCCGAAGCTTTGATTACAGAGTTAAAATGGCCAACTGTGAGGGATATGATCAGAAGTGAGACTGCAACAACTGTATATAAATCTGTTAATAGTCTCGCGCCTGATTATCTCTCGCATTTATTTGTTAGAAATTCTTATCGCAATATTATCAACCTTAGAAATGCCGAAACTGACTTGCTAGTGCCATTCATGAAAACTAGTAATGGACAGAAAGCGTTCGCATTTCGTGGAGCAAAAATCTGGAATGATCTCAGCCGCGAGGCCAAGCAAGCTCCCTCTTTATCTTCTTTTAAGAACAAGATAAAGGGTTTGTTGTAAATTTATTGTAAATAGTTGTAGATAAATTATTTATGATTGTAATTAGTTTCCTTTTCCCGTTATTAATTTTAGTAGATTTTTTAATTTGTAAAGTTTTTGGCACGGCCCCCTGAAAATCAGTCATACTGACTGACGGGGCTACCGTGCATAAATAATTTTAAAATGAAAAAAAAAATGAAAAATGGGCATTTTATTTCTTTGGTTCAGAGGATCACATCCAAAAAAATAAGAAAATTCAATCGCCTCCAAATCTGCTTCTGAACCAAACAAATTAAATGCCACAGGCAGATGAGTAGATATATCCTTCTTCTTTCGATCTATGCTCATGTTTGCTCTTGAAAACAATTTCTGGAATGCACAACGAGCGAACTAGCTACCTGGGTTTCAGAGAAACGTTTGCTGCTTCGCTTGTTGTGAATTACTGGTTGAGAGAATTTCCTTTGTCTGCGATCGCTAATCGCTTTGAATTGAGGTGTCAATCAAAAGCTGCTCAAGGCATTGTCTTACAAAAATCTGTCCTCGTTGTTTTAATCTGTTTGGAGCTTCAGTCAAATCCTCTCTGGCCTGTTTAGGCATGAAGAAACACTCTTCTAGGTGGTGGTGATATATATTGACTGTTGCTTTCGGTCGAAATGAATTCGTTTTCATTATTCAAATCCCGGGGGTGAAGCTACCCAAAACCGGGGTACGGGGACTTGTGGACCCCGGTTTTGGGTCATAAATTCCGATCAGTCCCCAGTTTTGGGTCATAAATTTCTCACAATCCCCGGTTTTGGGTTATAAATTCATACCAACACCTATTTTGCAGGAAGATCCTATCATCCTCAGTTTTGGGTAGGAATTCTACCACTCCTTACTTGTCGAACACAAATTAAAGTTTGAGCTCATCTCTATTAGAGGTCTGATTAGTTACTGATGCTTGACAACTCACGCCAATTCATTTTTGTTTTTACTAATAAAGCAGTTTTCAAAGTCTTTTGAAGTTCATAATATCACATGGTTTGACACTACTGGTGAAGTGGAGCATATATTCCCTGTTCTCTTTTATACAAAGTCTTTGCTAGTCTTTGCTTTGCCTTTGTAGTAACTTCTCCTGGAGCATTTCTGCTCTTGTTAATACACCACATTATATGCACTCTACTATGAATTAGTGACTGTTATCTGCCTGCTCTGTCTGATGCTTCGCCATCCATCGTTGTCGTTCTACCATGGCATGAAATCATATCAATGCTGGATGGGATATGTGTGTGACACATACATACCCCAAAGGCCAAGCCAAGTCTCTACTGTGGTTTCAGGTTGATAGTATTATTAATCCACACTATTTTCAATTTCATTGAAATATTCAAGATTACTCCATCAAATAACATCAGATGGGATGAAATCTTCAGTAAAAGCCTTCTTTCGTTGCTTTCAGACAATTGCCTCAATCAGTTGTGAAAAATTCTGAAAAATTTTGCTCGGTCATTTTCGAATGACCTCGTTTTCGCCCTAAAGGGCGCGAAACTAAACTTGTTGTTGTTGTTGTTATGTTGTTGTAAATCTTGAAAACTGGAGAGATGGCAAAATTACGAATGGCGAAAGCGAAAGATAGCAATGCCACACACCAGGGAGGGTATGTCTCCGCTTTTATTGTATCGTAAGTTCTAATTATGCCATAACTGAACAGGATTTTTGCTGTCACACTCACACAAAAGGGGAAGTATGTAAATTATTAGGCCTCCCCTACTAGCTATAGCCTATAAGCCTTGGGCGTTACCTCAACCTCAGAGATTTCTTTGGCTGCCAGATCTTGCCTCATTATTAATTAAGCAAACAGAGAGGCGAGAGCTCAATAATTGTTGTCAAAACGGTATAACAGATGGTTATTATCTTGATCAGCAAGCATGGTGAATCCCTCTCCATCTCATCAAGCTTATTCATGAAAGGCACACTACTGATGATGATTTCTTGTGCAGTTTTTGTACATACATGGAATAATCTTGCAGGATGCTGTGTTTCTTGTGATATTTAGACATTAAGATATGCAGTAAAGCACTAAAGTAAACATTAATCAAGCAAATAGAAAAAACGAATACAGCACAGTGTTGACCAAAGTGGCCCACTGATTAAGCTCTGCATTTGCTCATAATTATGTTATTGTATATAGATTGGGATATACCTGTTGACCCAAGAATTTTGCTATTTTGTTCTATGTATGTATGTATTTTTTAGAATTTGGCCTTGTTATGAATTAAAAATTTGATGTAACATGAATTTAGGAAAAATAATCAGTTTAATTACAAGTGTATAATATAAAAGTTAAAAATTGAACCTAAAAATACCCCCAGTTTAAAATGGCAGGGATAAGCATTAAAAGATCAGTGCAACCTTGTTTCCATAATGGTCCCTCATAATGGTCCATAATAGTTTGGCTCCAGCACATTACTTTTTGTACAGAACACATTTGTAGAGCTTCTACACAGTTTGAATTAGGAAGAAAGGTTTTTTCATGTGAAATATGTTGTAGGTGCGGGATTACAGGAATTCCACAATTTTTGGTATTTCATCATAAAAGTTACCCCAGTTTTGGGTGGTCTTTTCAAAATATTCTCCCCGGTTTTGGGTACTCTTGCCTAGATGACCTACTCAAGTCCGCGTCCCCGGTTTTGGGTAGCTTCACCCCCGGGATTCAAATACCTCCTTTTTCGTATCTTTATACTATGGGTGAGTCCGTAGCATCCGTGGAAACTTTTCTGATTGCTGTCAAATCCTGCATTTTAACTTGAGAATAAAGTAAAATTCAGCATAGGGCTCAAATCTTTCAAATCTTTAAAAAGGTGGGTGTAAAATTCTATGACATTTTTCTTTGAATTGAATTGCTTGAAAGGAACTTATGGTACTTTGCTGTAAATCTGCGGTGGACACTTTTTGATATCCTAATTTTTTTCAAAATGATGGCAATTCGATTATTTTTTAAAAAATTCATGGAACATTTTGAAAACATTTAAATCATCGTAAGTCCTAAACCAAAGGAGGAAAAATGATATAACCTTCAAGAAAACCATATTTTTTGAAGGCCTACAATATGGTGGCAAGCAGAAATCTGTATCTTTTCTGGTTTCGGATTTAGAAATTTGATGACGTCATAGCATCAAATTTAATAAATGCTGCCATTTTGAAACTAATCAAGATATCAATAAATTTCCACGGCAGATTTACAGCAAAATACCCTAAATTCCTCCCAAGCCATTTATCTCAAAGAAAACTGTAATAGAATTTTACATCGACCTTTTTAAAGATTTGAGCCCTATATTGTAAAATTCATAATTCTACTGGATTTGTATCGTATTTTACGTAGAACTGTATTTTGATTTGTAGAGTTGAAATAATTTGAATACGCCCTGACGAACTCGTCTTTTACTGTCTACTCTAGTGTTTTGCAGCAAATCCAACAAACATCAAAGGGCTTGTAAAAATAAACGACAGAGAAAATTAGCTGATTCATGTGTGAAGTGAAATTTCGACAAGTACCAGTGTGCTGTTGGACCAGGAGGGAAGTAGCATTAACCAAGGAAACGCCTTAATAAATGTACATGCCTTCCCAAAATTTTCCTTACTTTTTACATTCACACATTTGTCAAAAGATTTGCCTGTAGCACTGTAAAAAGGTTTCAGCGAAAAATTGAACCAATAACGTAATGTCTGCAATTTCAAGTGAAATTTCAAGTAGATTTTCAACTCAAAATGAGCCGATAAAATCCTTAAGATACCTTGCAGCAAAGACTTTCGCACCAAACGAAGCTCTTGGATATATCAAAGTTGCTCATTGAATATCTCTAGATCGAAGATTCTCGGGTTATAAACTTTCAATTCATGGCCTATCAAAGGCATAAACGACAGACATTTGGCACGATTTCACGATTATCAGCTTATTTCGTTTAAAACGTTGATTATAATTTTGGTTAAATACAATGTGATATATAAATTAGCATGTCAGCATAAATTAGCATATCAATTCCCCATCAAAAGATTACTATTTATATGTCAACAATTTAGAGTCTTGTCTCGAATAAGATGTGACGAAAGATTCGCGATAACGCAAAATTAATCATCCGAAGCACTTCAATTTTGATTATTCGCGGGCATTTTCATATGACATCTAATTTGAGACAGACTGTAGATTGAAATAGACACTAAATACAAAAAAGCATACCAGGTGTCTAAGAAAAGCACCTCCGTTTGACTAGAAATAGGAACGAAACGATAATATATCATTACTTCCCGAGTTCACAGCTAAATATATCAATCTTCAACTTAGATGCACATACGTTGCAATTAAAAATCGTCCATCAAACACAAGAGATAGAAGTTCGCAAAGTCAAAATTTACAATGCATCCGAAACCACAGGTTTTGAAAAAGGGCCTACCCATGATTTGTATCATGGACATTCCTGTAATATCGAATCATTGGCTAGGCCCTTTCTCAAAACTTCTGGTTTCAGGTGCACTCCAAATTCTGACTTTTGAACTCATATCTCCGGTGTTTGGTGGACGATTTTAAAATCCAGGGTATGTGCATTTGAGTTGAAGATCAATAAATGTAGCTATGAACTCAAAAAGTCCCGATGTTTTATCGTTTTGTTCCCTTGTTTAGTCGAACGAGGGTACTTTTTAGAGACACTTGGGATAACGAGAACCAAGATAAGATAAATAGGTTAACTGAACCATTTTTCTTTGGTCGGTAAACGAAGATTGCGTTAGATGTGACTCAGCACTTGCTCTCTAGGCCCGGTTGTTCAAAACTTCGATGAAGATAACACAGGATTAGGGCTAAATCTAGGTTTACCAACTCAATCCGGGGTTGCCAATCGGTATATTAAGGAGCATTGTTGAAAGGCGTATTACAGCGATTTACATGTTTCTTTAATTTCATATGTGGAGAACATTATGTTCATCTATCAAACGAGTGGAAACAAGCATTTCAAGTAAAAAGTCTAGAGTAAACAAGAAGGTCCAGGAATAAATTTTACTTAGTAGGGTTACGGATAGGGCGACTCAAAAGGGCAGCAATAAAAAAATTAGATTTGATAATCATTCAAAGTAAGTTTCATAACCTGGTACTTCAAAAATACTGAAAAAATTAGCAAACTCTACAATTTTGGAAGAATATACCATTTCTAAATCAATTTGGTCTTGGAAATAAACGCACAGCGGGGGGGGGGGGGGGGACTGGGTCAATCCAAATATAACTTATTATATTTGATGTTCGTCATTGACAAAACAATAGGAACAAAAGAGGCGAATGTCATTCCTCTTTTAGACTAGATCGCTATATCTCTTTTCATTTACTTTAGGTTCTGTTTATAAGCTTTCATGTATTCAGTTCACCAAATTGGCCTTAGATTAGCCTAAAGCCAATGTTTACCATCACATCAATGCTAAGCATTTTAAAAAAGAAATCACGATATCTCAAATACCAAATTAACATCATACTAAGTAAATCAAAGAGGCTATGCCTGAACAAAACCAATAACACGTTCAGCATCACTGAATATAAAAACAAATACCGTCACATTTTTTGCCGTTTTAAAATCCTGCCCTCGTTGTGTGAATGTGGTCTAATTTTGGCAGCTAATTGGAATGGTCGCTAATGGGGATGATACTAATACAGGTCTCAGCTTACAAAAGACATTATCTAAAGGGATAATATTTGTATTACACAACTTACGCGTTTTTGAACGAACAATGTAAGTTAGACGGATAAAAAATGATACAATCATAGACAACGAAATACAATTCATGTGGTTTGCAAAATGATAACACAGCAAAGAAGACCACTCGAGGATAAGAGCAAGAGCTAATTCAAAAAATAGCTTCCTGTCATAAAAATGTTCTGCCCGAGAATAGAAGATGAGTAAAAAAGAACAATCCTCGTTTGAAAGGCCGCTGCTCCCTGGATATCGAGGCAGTAAGATTGGCAAATGCATTATTTGACGGTGATTATGTTCAACTACATTTTGGAACATACCTGACAGTGATCGGCCGCTCCGTTCCGGATTTATGAATGATTTTCTCGAGAAAGCCCCTCCAAGAAACCTTAAAAACCATATAAAATCACGATCAAATAGACCTTTTAGCTATTCTACAAAAGAGCCTGGATCGAGTGCTATTTTTATATATGTTTATATGCAAAGTTCGATGGAATGGCGTTTGAGCTTCTATCACTATTGTGCACATTCGAAAATTCTACAAAATGCGGCAAAATATCGTTCGATTCTGATTCTCTTCAGAATAGCTAAAAGGTCTATTTCCTTAATATTTCTGCCAGAAAGCAATGACTTGTGTATGCTTTAGCGCGTATTCTCCCTTTGGGAGGACGAACATGCCATCCCTAGGAGCAACTAAAAATTACTACGGGCGATTTCAATCTCTCAAGGGGATTAAACGTGCGAAGAAGACGTGTTCAAGGCATTCCTGCAAGGCAGAAACATTAGGAAACTTTGATCATGAATTTAGGCCTGTTTTGAAGGTTTCTTGTTGCAGGGGATATTTCGGAACAATCCCTCATAATAATTTCAGGCTGGAGTAACCGATTTCAGGTTTTAAAATATTTTAAATAACCTGGAAAATACTTGCTATAACAATGAGATAATCAAGTCTACAAAAAAGTTTCAAAGGAATAAAAAGGAATCATATGAAAGAACAAATGAAACATATCCCTAGAGAAAAAGAAATGAAATCACGGCTCGATCATAGAACAAGGAACAATCTCACTCACCATATTCCCATCAACGAGTCGATAATTCTTGCAACTAATGCATTGATGTGCCTCTGGTCCGGTACATCCTTCAAGGCATTCTGGATGGCATCTCAAACCCTTCTTTCCGGGCACAAATGGCTGGTCTTCTACACTCGGATATGGTTCACCCGGTAGGAATTCAGATCCGTACAAGATTAACTGCCATTCTTCAAGATAACCTGCACCACTGCTACCTAAAATTTGAAAATGAATCAGTGGCAATGGACTTGAAAATCGACCCTATGGGGCTGCAAGGAGACAAATGCCAGTCCTATTCTTTTAAATTGGTCTAAATTTTTATATTCTTACTTTCCTACTCTCTCACTCACCAGTTCTGTCCCTCAAAATATGTTCATACCAAAGCCTCCCAACAACACTCTACCAGGTGAGTAGAACAAAAGTTAAACACGTTTTGCGGGCTGTGGAATAAAAAATACGCCGCCGATATTCAAAACAAGAATATTAAGGTATCAGTCAAAAGCTAACTTAGATGTAAAAATTGCGTTTGGTAAAGTTCTTCATCTCTTAGACCCAGAAATGAGAAAAACGGGGCTGTATGGGAACTATAATCCCACGTTCCATTCTGGTCCATGATTTACTTGCCATTGAAATCTCAGATAAATTTCAACGGCAAGTAAATCATGAACCAGAATCGAGTATGGAATTCTCGTTCCCCCCACAAACCCTTTACCAGCTTTTTACTTATTCCTGGGTCTAAAAGATTAATGATTTTATCAAACAAAATTTTTGAATCTAAGTTAGCCTTTGACTGACAGTCAACATTCCTGTTTTGAATATCAGCCACATACTTTTTAGTGCACAGCCAATCAAAAATGTTAACTTTCTTGACTGACCCGGTAATTTCTTTCCTACATTCCTGGACACTTTATCATCAAGATATAGATATAGCATCAAGATATAAGGATTGAAGTAGCACAACATGCAGTATAGACTTATGACGATGAGTCCCTTGTATCCCTGCGGTACCTTGCTCACAGGGACTCATAATGAAACAGTTAAAAACCTGACCCTATCCTCTGCATTCGATTGATCGAATCTGGATCGAACGACTGCTTCGGCTATATTCAACGGTCACTCCTCAGAAAGGAAATGCGATAGAAACCACGGTAAGCAGACACTTAATCAACAAAACTTGTTATTCATCTGAAGAAGAAAGTTCACTTTACCTGGTGAGTGCAAAATAAGTCTTTTAATGCTGCAATTTAAGACCAAAACATAGCAGAGAAATCTTCAAGTACCTGCCGCAGCAACTTCCTTCAAATTTAGTAAGCTGCGTCAATCGAATTGAAGGTTCGAAACTTATTGTTCTTCGCCACATCTCGCATTCTGATTGGTATGCTAGGAATCCCAGCATATTAGGCCTAATAGGGTCAGGTTTTTCAGAGTAATATTATGAGTCTCTGTTGACTGAAGCGCCATCAAGAAGTCAAAGAGCACATGGAAACAAGAGACTCATCGTCATAAGTCTACATGCAGTACCCTGTACATAATCCTTCCCAGGAAGAAAATTTGCAGAAATTTGATCCTAGTTTCTAGCCTTTTTTCGCAAGTTTTTACAAGATCTAGGCAGAGTCGTCCATCGAAAATTGCCTAGATAATGTGGACCAGGTGAAAAAAATTATGACATCCAAAGTATCTTTAATTAACTGCGTATTTTTGTTGTTGTTGCTGCTGTTCGTATATTAGTGCTAATTTCTGTTTTATTTGCTCTAGTAATAAATAGCTGTATTTAGCCATATAAATGTATTTTTGTGTTAGGCTGTTGTGAGAAAGAACAAAATTCATGTCTCTGTCTTTCTTAGGACTTGCAAATACACTCAGTTTAACATAAGCACAAGAAGCAGAAAGAACTGATATGCCCTTGCAAAAGATATACTGAAGATAAAGTGGAATGCATTCTGTGAGGTCAAGTATCTATAAATCAAGGAGCGAATTTAAGCTGTTTTGGGACTATAACCATGCTCACAACTGTGAAAAACGTCATTGAGATTCGTTGCTTAATTCCCTGGGTATCTACCTGGTTTCTATTTCAAAGGTGGAAGGTCGACTGCCCGTTCCTCGGAAAAAAAACCCAGATATCAGTGAACTGCGTTGTTTGCATCTAAAATGAACATTCATCAACCTCGAACCCAGGGTAACAATGGGCGGCCAGTTGTGCGGAAGAAGAGAGGCTGAAGACAATGATAGCCTTGGAATCGAGGTTGGAACATTCATATCATTATCAACATTTTCCAATGTTATTCCAACTTGAATAAAGCTCAAACCGGCCACAAACAAAATAAATACTTTTCACAAAAAGAGACCGAGAAATCAGCCATATCCTTGAAGGTAATTCCGAGCCAAAAAACGATTATTGTCGGGAAAGCGAATATTCTCCCAAGGTAAAGCCAATCAAGTCTTTAGCGAAATATCGTGCGCAGCCAACAGTCGACACGAGAATAAACGAATACAACAGCACATGAACGCAATTAGCCCACCAAGACTCGCCGATGACGAGGCGAAAATGAACCGACAAAAAATATGCTACCTTTGTCAGCCAGCAAAGCTTCATAAAAATGTTAGGAGATTGAAAATAAAATGGGTCCAAATAAAGATTTCTGAAAGCTGTCGTTATCTGCTTCTTGGTCGGGACGACGATATGAAGCTTTGCATACATTTACTTTTCGAGGATTTTGGATGCATTTATTCATATTTTTCGGGCATTTATTTTGACCTTCAACATGAAAATAAAAATTACCTTCAATTTCCAGCTTCCAATTTCCCAGTGGATTTTCACCCCAGAAATGAGTTGACAAAAACGCCCATTTCTTGAAGGATCCTTTTTTGTAGTCCTTTCTGCGTTTACTTAATACTCTACTTCTAGTACCCATGGGAGAGACAAGATAAATAGAGACATCCCCTCTTCTCGAATGTGCCAGACTAATAACGATGTGGGTATGTTCCAAATAGCGCACGAAATTCCTTGTTCCTTTGCATGACGTTGTGTCGATGTCAATACTGAGTCTTTCGCCTCGGGTGATGATGCTGAAATAAATCATCATAAATCATATAAATCATTATAAATCATCATAAATCATCATGAATCAGTGATGAATTAAAAACAATTTTAAAATTGCGTTGTGTACGGAAAACATTTGCTAAAATCTTCCTTCAAGCAAATGGTTCAGTTATTCTTAAGGCAATGTTCAAGTTCTGTATCACATAGTGACTTTCTAAAATAAATTTATCACATTTTCGTAATTCTATAAAAACTAATAACGCATACATAGCTACAATTTTGCTGTGCGGCCAGTTTAAAATCACCCAGCTTAACACATGGACTGTCAAAAATATTTTTCAAGTATTCGGGAATAGAATTTTTATCTATTTGTTGAAATGATAAGCGTCCCAATTACGGTAAAACAACCACCGACCCATTTGAAATTATTTAAAAGCTAATCTTCCTTTTTAAGGCTGCCAAGGATTCTAATAGCTTCTTTATCGACTAAAATGTCGACCTCCCTCCCTCCCTCCCTCTTTTATTTTTGTGGTATATACTCTTTGTAATGGATTGTATATTGTAAGTGTCCCTCATAGTGGGAACATGATGACCTTGGGTCTTTTCCCGCTATGAGGGGCACAGTTGAATGTAAATAAAGGAGTTTCTAAAAACGCAAATATCTCGAAACCTTGAAAAAATGTTAAATCCAACTATAAAGGGTCTTTCCATACTTTTCATCAATATTGTGAAGGGCATAGGAAATATGTAGATTTTTTAAATTAATATAAGCACGGCAAGGCATCATTTCTTAGAGATTCTGCGAGAGTTCTATTTCTGGAGCACAATGCATTAATATAATCTTTTTCGGATCAAGTTTTGGAGATTAGAGTCAATTTTCTTTTTACGCGTTCTACTTATAGTCTTTAAAAAATGAATGAATGAATGAACGAACGAACGAAAGAACGAATGAATGTGTTTTATAGCTCGATTTCTGTGGCAATTTAACGGCAAATTTGACAATCTTATGGATCAATCTTCCTTTTAGGAAATCCGGTATGATAGAAGTTAATATAACCTTCTTTCTTTCCTACGTTTCTTTCATTCGTTCATTTCTTATTTTTTCAAATCGGAGATCGATCAAAAACGTATCCATGAAAATAAAGACCTACTATGATTTTCTTGAAATAGGAGTTTTGCAAACATGTTGCTCTGAAACCAAATGCCATTTTGATGCCAAAGTAACCAATCTTCCACCATCTAATAATCCAAATCCAAATGTTGGACTAAATTTTTTATTTGCACCATTTTTCTGCACCTTTTCTTGGCTTAAATGATCAATTCTTGCACTGTTAACCAGAACGTGTTGTACGTCTCTCCAAGTCAGATTTGGACTGTAAAAATGAGAATATCACGGTTAGTTTAAGTTGGCTCAATGATTAATCATTTTCTCAAAACCTGCATTTTAGTTAGGAGGAACATCTGTAACTTCCAAAACGAAACTACAAAAAAGTTTGCAAGTTCAACAATAATTTTATTCCGTCACTGAAACAAACATTTCTTTTGAAGAACTTTTTTGTCTTTCTCGCAAGGATTTTTTTCAAAGTTTCATGTCTTCTACCATCTATAGGAATTATTTCAGCGTTTCCAACATTTTGTTACCTTTGAAAGAAATTCGGCAATTCGATACCGACAAAATTTCGAAAACGGCAGAAATGATGGCAATAAACTCTTTGCAAGCTCCACGAGAACAAGATTTTCGCACCAAATCAGCCTCGTTTCGATAGCGTTGGAAAATGTTTCTTGTTCATCATTTTCGAATGTTCACACGATGCCGTTTTCAAAATATGCCGGTTAGAGTTCTGCTTTCAAAATATACCGTTTTTAAAAATCTGCCGGCGAAAAAAGTGCCGTTTTTGTGTGAACGGGAGGCCTATCAATCACATTTTTCACTGTTTTCAAGATGTGCTGGCATCGTGTGAACGCAGTCTTAATCCGAACTCTCAAAGCAGCATCAATCAATCATTGTAGAATCACGTTCTTTACTGGTGGCCCATTCCCGTGAAAATTTATTTGTTTGCTGATAATCAACTTCAAGAGGAGAGAAACTTACTTTGCTTCCAAGGCAAGAGCAACGAACCCAGCAACAAATGGTGCAGCCACAGAAGTTCCCGTATGCCTCGCTGTACATCCACCATTTAGATCTGCTGTGACCTGGAAGGTAAACATGCAGGATAGATTTTGATCAAAATTACGTTCTATTTTAAGTCGTCTGCTGCGAATGATGGCGAGCTACAGCTATTTTGAAGTAAACTTGAAATGTTTTGAAAAACAAAATTGCAATCCCCATTTTATGTAAAAGTCAGCAAGGATAACTTTCAACATGACAAGGAGATTGCAGCTCTCAAGAAATCGATTTCACACCTCTTAATGCACTTGAGTACTTCAAAATAACCTGAGAGGAAAACATTTTGGTTTACAGTGCTGATGGTGAAGTTATCATTGATCGTTATCGTTACGCAGATCGCTCTTTCACACGACAAAGTTTCGTCTGGCAAAACCTTCCTTTGATATAAAAGTCCTATTTTTACCCAAAATATTTGCTAAGCATATATTACAGTCGCATAATTCACCCTGTTATCTTTTTGAATAAGGATCTTTTGATAGTTTTCTGATTCTTTCAATTTCTGCGGTAAATGCAGCAACTTCTTCACATATGCACTTCATTAAATTCAAACGATAGCATATTTTCTAAAGTCATGACGTTTTTGTATTTGTGCTGCCCTTAAAAATTGATGTCAATAGACAAAATTGGCTAAGGTTGTTTTACAGAAATTCAAGTCATATGACGATTCTCTTTGGAAATTTTTAAACTATACTACCGGGTGCGCCAAAATAAACTATGCACGTTTGGCAGGCCACAATAAATCGTAGACTGGACCGATTTTGAAGATGTATGATTTAATTGTTAGCACAAAGCCTGAATTAGATACTGAGATTTTTTGCAAATTTTGTCATTTTCAGTTTTTAGAGCTAGAAGTGAGTTTCCTAAAATTTTAGTTTTCGAAAACACTGAAAACGATTAAAAAAACGTCGATCAAGTTTTCTAACGAATCGACAATAATGGACGCATTCATGGCACACGCTTTCATGGCACCGAATATGTTAAAGAAATCAAAAGATCTTTCAGCAAGAGATTGATCACTTGACTTAAGATGGATGTAAACAAACGTTATTTAATTCAGTCTGCAAACGAGCACTTACAATTTTCTTATCGCTTGCACTATTTCCACTTCCATATGATGATATCAGTGTTGACGCACATTCCTCTAAATACCACGGTCTTGCACCCCCAGACGTAGCTGCTCCTGCTGATATTGTATATATACTATTGGTGTATCCATCACAATTACAGTCGTCATAGTAACTGCCGCCATTTCCTGATGCCCATACAAATATACTGCCTTTGCCATTTCTTCCCTTGAAATAACAAGAAATTGCTTAAGAACAAATCGTTAAATTGATTGATTGATTGATTGATTGATTGAGTGATTGGTTGATTGATTGATTTATTGATTGACTGATTGATTGGATTTGCAGATCAGTTAATGTACTGATCCCAGTGTTATTTACTGATCTCAATAATTTCACATTTCATAATGGCAGATCTCATTACATTCCCCGATCAAACAAACTCAAATTCCCTATCAACTGGGGATAAAGTACAGCAGGTTGTAATTAGAATTTGTGGCACTGTTTCAAAGGCAGCAGAGTGTACAAATTTTAGGAGCAACATCCCGCAACAAAGGAGAACATACAAAACATAAACATAAAGACAAACCTGATCCAGCATAATAACTAATAACTGAATAAATGAAAAATAGCGCAAAGATCAACTCGATGTCTGCTCTCTGAGGATGTTGTCCCTCTTTTTCATCGTTCACTGTATATATAAACACGATCCAAAATATACACCGGCAGTACGATAATCTTTTCTTGTCAAAGAAGCAACTCCTCTCGAAAAATTTTATCATTCAAGGCAAGGATGGATAGGGGGGGGATATATTCCTCATTATCAGTTTAAAGAACATGAAGTACAATTTCTAAGTTGACACAATGCACAGGAAAATGTATTGCTTTGAATGATCAAGACATTTATGTGTAGCACAGCAGGTGTATTTAGTTGTAGCCTATAGCACATGGAAGACACGCATTAGGCAATCAAGGCCAACTCACTTAGAAAGAATCGACATAGTTAAAAGCTGGCCCGGGCCAAGTTAAAAATATAATCTATTGTATTCAACAACTGTGACGCCTGCCGTTTCATTGTGTGGCGAAGGAAACAATGGGTTTACATAGGCGTTTTTCAGCCTATTTATAGCAGCATGTCGATATAGCTATGTCTATTCCCTTTAATGTTAGTAAAAATATTAAGTAAAAATATGTCTGTTCCAAGACTTGATAACGAGTACATGCTGGAAACGTCGTGTTTTTAAGCATCTACCTACGCTAAGTTTTGTACCAAAAATAATTTATCCATTATATTGCCGTTCAAGAATATCAACACTTCACATTTTTCGTGGGACATGAGAAAAAAAACCAAGTAATTCACTTTAATGAATCTATCAATGAGACATTACGAGGATGAAACTGGTTTTACAATAATATATCCACCCATTATCAAAGATCTTTCTCCTCTGATCAAGTTTCTTCCCTATAATTTCTAAGATGAATAATAACACTACTTACGTATAAAGCTCCTTCTTTTAACGCTCTCCTTGTTAAATTTCCAGGGCCATCTACAGTGCGTCCATCATCTTCAGGTCCCCAGCTCGAGCTATAAATATCGATGTAATCTCTCCGGTGTGTCAACGATCGCGCTTCTACTAAGTCTGTTACTTCACCATCCAACATCCTTATTCCTGTTCAGACAATAACGAAGCAGAGGTATTACGGCTGATAGCCAAATATATAGCAAAGTATGGTTACAGGTACGTTCAATGGTAGTTGCAAATCTAATACGATAAAGGGACGGTTGGAAGAATACTCCAAGTCAAAGCTATCATATGTGAGCATTTTCCCCAAATTTTATGCCCGAAAATCTAGCCAAGGGGTTTTTAAGAGAGCTGTACACCTCGCCTTTGGCCAAAGGCTTGAGACATCACTCTAGCGGCTTGATGAAGCTCAAAATCTTCTGTTTTAATTTTCTCAAGAGTGAATTTGGTAGCAATGCCTGGGATTGTCTCTTTTCCTTGTAAAATATTCGGGCTATGTATAGTTCCAATGACTTGGTTAACAAATGCGATAGGTGTAAGAAAGAAGGAAATCTTGTTTAAAGGTGCTTATTTTTTTCTTTGGACTTTTATGATATCATTTAAGACATTGAAGTCATAAAACGCTACCTCATTGGTCAAAGTAAAACAATATCCACAACGGCAAGCTAAACCAGTTTAAACTAAACCAGATTATCAAATGCTACACTCCGATTGGTAACATAGGGCTCAAATAACTAACGGTTTATTGCTGTAAATCTGCCGTGGAAATTTACTGATATCTTGCTTAGTTTAAAAATGGCGGGATTTATTGAATTCGAGGCTATGACGTCATCAAATTTCTAAATCCTAAACCAGAAAAGATACAGATTTCTGCTTGTCTCCATATTGTAGACCTTCATAAATTATGTTTTCCTTGAAGGTTATATCATTTTTCCTCTATTGGTTTAGGATTTACGATGATTTTAAATGTTTTCAAATTTCCCATTATTTCTCCAAAAATCATCAAATTGCCGCCATTTTGGAAATAATCAAGAGTTCAAAAAGTGTCCACGGCAGATTTACAGCAAAGCACCATAAGCTCCTTTTAAGCTATCCAATTCAAAGAAAAAATGTCATAGAATTTTACACCACCCAACCTTCAACCTGGTTTACGTAAAGCTAAGTTTAACTGTGTCAGTGTGAATGGGATATAAATAGCAATTAATAAAATGCTGACCTCCAATCCTGGAGTTGTATGCCACACCAACAATACAGAATGAATTGTTGCCTTCGGCTGCTACTTGTGCTGCACAGCGTGTTCCATGCCTATTCCAGGAAAGTCTATTAAGAATCACATTTTGAATAATAAGCATTCTTATCATAACAATAGATTCGTGCATTGTATGATCCAAGGTTTGTCTGTTGTTGTATTGTTTGTTGAATTTGTTGAAATGTTTCATCATCTCCTCTCAAATACGATCAGTTGAAGTTGTGACTTAAATGGGAAGACTTACTACTTACTACGTGGGTCAATCGCTTACACTCCTTACTGAACTTAACTGACCTGAACTGAAAATGGTGTTGTGCTAAGTAGTAATTATAGATTTGAGCCAAGAATAAAGAGCCTGCTTTACAAATTCCCAGGACCTAATGTTTATCATAAACCAGCAGTATATCTGACATTGGGGGCGCTTGGAACGCCGGCTGCTTGATTCATTCATTCAGGAACGAACAAATCCCTAGCTCTTGAAAAGTTTAATTCATAATTAAAAAGGTTGAAGCCCTAAAGTCCCAAACATAAGGAATCAATTTCGAAACGTGACATCAGCACCCGAAAAGGGAATCTTTATTTCTCCCTTGTTCGATAGTACCTACTTTTTGCATCTTATGGGCCAAAGAGGATCCCAACACTCATAAACGCTTACAGACGCACTACACCTTTAATCAAGAATGACTCTTTCAACATTTTATTTCCCCTGTAAAGCTCTTGAAATCAGATTTATACTCAAACAACAATATAGCTTTTAATTAATAAATAGTTGGCTTTAAACCTTGAAAATCTACAAATATTCCCCAAGCTGAAATGGCTTTCTTGATGTTTTCAAGTTTATGTGAGTACGTGTGGTCCTGTTTTGACTGGGAAAATTTTCCTCGTTACCATCCATACAAAAACGTGTGTGGTTGTTTTTTAGATTGTAAGATGTTTACTCCGTTCTATTTCTAGCTATTTTTAATTAATTATACCAGGTGATACATATCAGGCTACTGTCAGTAATAAACCAAAATTTATTGGACTTTCACATATCTCAAAGTGTGGTTTCGGCAGTGTTTTTGGTCTGTTTTGGATTGCAACAAATACCGCTATCTGCTCAATTAATTCAACGACTTAATTTTCGAAGCCATGGAGTTGGTTTTTTGGTGACAGCAAAACATTGGATACTTATAACATGATTAAGATATGGCCTTTTGATGTATTACGTTGACTTGAAAAACAAGCCCAACCACATCGAATTTTCAAGTGCAAAATTTGCAAGATGAACACCTACGTTGCGTTTCTTAGTCAATTCATTTTGCTTTCATAAAAGTTAAAAACTAATTTCCTTTTCAGTTCGCTATATATCATACATATCTTACAAAATAGACCCAGCCATATAAAGCTTTTCAAATATAACTTTCGAGGAATATGACTACTTCAAACATTATTTCTTGGAGGAAAGTCTGGGCTATTCATATAAAAATTTCAGAAATAAAAAGAGCAACAAAACGCTTGATTTCTGCTGTGACCCCAAATACATGGACACATTTTCCCTTGTGTAAATGTTACTTTAAATTTGTATTAGTGACTGTTTCTTTCATGTTTATATTTCTAATTATAAGCAAATGGCCGCAAGGTTGATAGGCATTTCCATTCTCCCCGTTGTACAACTCTTGCAATCATTAGTTTTGATGTATTTTTATGATAGTATATAAAAAGATATTGTAGTTTAAAAGTGATAAATATCACAAATTAAAAGAAGCTAAACATTCCACTTACTGACTGTTCTCTAAGGCCCATCTAGGCATCGGATCAGCATCATTGTCATTATAATCATAACTTGCATTTTTGTCCTGCAAAGATTGATACAACAAGACATTAATTAAAACCATTTAATATTGTAAGAAAGGACTTTATGGAATTACAAATAATTTTGTGAACAATCTAAATTCTGTCTTAAATTAGATTTCACGTGAAAATGTCTGCATATAAAAACAATTGAAGTGCTTTGTGATTTTAGAGATTAAAACAATCTTTAAAAACCATTTTAGATTGTTCTTATGACATGGGAGATCTGTGCCAGTTTTCAATCATTCTGTGCGAAAAAGCCCAAGCAAGAATCTTGATTAACTTCACCCACCACATTCATTTGTCAGCAGTTGTTGGTCAAATCCAAATTAAAAAGCCAGAAGAATTTTTCTCCAGAAGAAGCAATTCATTTAGTCATTCATTCATTCATTCATTCACTCACTCACTCACTCACTCACTCACTCACTCACTCACTCACTCACTCACTCACTCACTCACTCACTCACTCACTCACTCACTTATTCCTCTGGCAGGCTGGAAAGATTTCTAGCTACAGTACAGCCAAATTAGGCCTTATGCACTCCGCACCCATGCATGGGATCCCTAGTTCCTTCCAAAGGACGGCAATATACAGCGTTCAACAAGTGAATCAGAGGCTGCAAAATGTCAGAAAGTTGTCTGATATTCTTGTTTTTCTGTTTTTAAAGACATCAACCTTGAGAGACAGTTTACGAAAACTTGATACATGATGCAGAAGTCATGTCCTTTATATCACTAGTTCAGAATTTCTTCAGTTAAGGAATAAAAAATGTAAAGTATCGAATGATAATCGTTGTTGCTTACGTAATTTTTCTTCAGTTCTCGATGAGTGTATTCAATGCCTGGAAGAATAGAAAATGAAATTACAATTAAAACTTCATAAAAACAATTATCTGCAGCCAGCTAGCTATCGAGTATTGGGTAATCAAATTTTACTGGAAGGTGACAGTATCAAGGACGAAAAGTTCCCGAGAAGCAGAAATTTGCCTTTACCAGCGACTTCATTTACCAAAGTGTCAAAAGTACGACAAAGACAGGCATTCTGTTCATATCTTCAGTATATTTCTCTAACAACCTTCCGCAGACTTATCTGCATAAAATTCATAAGACAATGACGGTCAAACAGCTCAGAGCTACCGACTTTTGCGAACATTGGCTAGACTCATTACGTTGAACGAATACAAGGAATTATTTACCTGCTTTTCGAAAGAGAAAGCGTTATTTTGAAGATAGATATTTGTACTCAATTCAAAGCGATTAGCGATCACAGACAAAGGAAATTCTCTCAATCAGTAATTCAAAACGAACAAAGCCGCAAAAGTTGCCCCGATACCCAGGTAGCTAGCGCGCTCGTTGTGCATTCCAGAAATTGGTTTTAAGGGCAATCATGAGCATAGATCGAAAGAAGAAGGATATATCTACACATCTGGCGCGGGCATTCTATTTCTTTGGTCCAGAAGCTGAGCAGTAAATGTTATGATAACACCCAAAAAAATAAGAGAATTGAATCGCCTCCTAAACGGCTTTTGAACCAAACAAATAAAATGCCCGCGGCAGATGTGTAGATGCATCCTTCTCCTTTCGATCTATGCTCATGATTGCCCTTAAAACCAATTTCTGGAATGCACAACGAGCGAACTAGCTACCTGGGTTTCAAAGAAACATTTACGGCTTTGTTTGTTTTGAATTACTGGTTGAGAGAATTTCCTTTGTCTGCAATCTCTAATCGCTTTGAATTGAGGTACTTCACAGAGAAAAAACAAAACATTCATATCTTTTACCATTGCTTGGAGATAAATGGATTCTTAACCAGCATTTTTGGTGGCTTGGGTGTAAATGATTTGACGCATGTGATGATGTCATCAAGATATAAGCTCTTTCGGATAGCAAACCAAGAGTTTAGGTCATTAGGGAGAGAAGTTCAGATATTGCTTCATTTCGGGAAGTGCTTCGGGAAGTTGAGGGGAGCTTGGGTGGCTCAAGGTTGCAGTTTCTGCTGTGTCCCTAAATTGTGAATCAGTAGGGAGGTGTCAAGTAAAGGGCAAAAGGGTTGGAAACATACCGTCATCGAGAATTGTGATCACAACGCCTTTTCCAGTGTATCCTTTTTCCCATGCAGGGAGAATATTCATGTCATGCCCCCGCATACCAGGATTTCGGTTATGCTGCCAAATGAAAAAAATTGAATGTTAACAAAACTGAATAGAAAGTTAGTGGGCATCCCAGTAACGACCCCCGCTGAAACAATGCCCCGCCAAGGTAAAAGGATGACCCGTCAAAAGAGTTGCTTCCCCAAGTCGAAATACCAAGGTATTCTCGTGATCTTCCTCGCGTTGACATGATCATTGAAAATATAGGTATAGGTAAATTCGACTTTATGGAAACCGAAACGAGGCTGATCTATTGTTTGGGCAGCATCATGATGTCATAATCTTACCTCTAAATCGTGACTAGCCTCTATGTGGTGCAACTGTCTGAAAATGGCACCGTAATTAGACCAGCTAGGCCTACATTCTTCAAAATTTGTCAAAATCAAACAGCGGGATAAAGGGCGCGAAAAGGTAAAAGTCGATAGTTTCCTTCACAAGAAGCTAACCTTTCCAATGAAATATATGCAAATTACTTTGATCATCTTCGGTAGCTCTGTCTCTTGAGATAAGGCCAACTTTAAATATTTCAACGTTTCAAATTGCCTTTCAAGGCAAATCATAAGATAACGACAACGTGGTTAAAATCTTTCCTTTGATATTTCAATTGTGAATTCTTTTAACTGCAATAGCGTTTTCTTTGATTGATGCATGATATTAATACTTTCGATGTGAAGATAAAAAATCATAAATCCCTTATCCGCTATTCCCAAACGTGGCAAGAGCCCTTATCCACATCAAAAGTAAACGCTACCATAAATTGCACCCAAACACCGCAATCTGACATTGAAGAAACCTGCCGAATAAACAAGGATTACGAAAGATTAAGTTAGATTATACTAATGTTGCTCAAGATACAACCTTTAACATTTGACTTGTACCGCAGAACTACTGTTCGGGAATCGAAACGTGCAAGAACAGGCAAATAATTAATACACCTTCAGATAACTCAAACTACAATATACAGTTAAATTTCAAAGCTTTGGTTCGGCAGGCTAAGGTTAATTTTATCCTATTTCTGCATTAAATATTCTATTTGTCTGATTTTCAACCGTAATAACGGAGAGGTAATTCATCTTTTAAAGGATAGATCTTTTCATCTACCCACCTCTTTCGTGCTCTCTTTATCGTTACCATGTTCACGATGACATGAACCAAGCATACCGGTTAAAAGAGCCCCCTTTAAGAGACATTGTCATCACGAGCTCTCTGTGGGCATACTGCAGTTTTAGACCGTCTAAAGATCAAACCTAGCCCGAGTGAAACATATGAAGATACACAATGGTAGTTGATAAGAAAGCTTGACTTTAGTTGACTTTCCAATGAGTTCAGATTTGCCTGGCCACATTTGACCTTCAGATACCGCAGAAATTGCAGCAAACCTGCGAAGCACCCTTGGTGAAAATGCCTCTTTTTTGTATATATTCATATAAGATATTACAATACATGTTACATTCGATTACGTTCTACTATACTTTCTAAATTTGTAGGCAGAAACACCGCAAGCATCTTCGGATCCGACGATCGACGCTGGTATCGTGGCCTTTCCTTTTTCGAATTATACTTTCTAAACTACCATACAACTTTACGACACTACAGAGACGATACCACAGGTAGCAAAAGACAATGACTACCCGCATGGCCATCAAGATAAAGACATAAGTTTGAAATTATCCAAGCCAACCTGTCTTGCGGATGAAATTTCGAATGGCTCTCTAGGGTTAGATAGTATAGTGTGTATTTCATTCACTGTTTTAAAGCGGTTGTTATATGTAGTTCTCTTTTAGTTCATTTTCTTCTGCAACAAGGAACTCTTCACTCAGACTTTCGACTCCTCCTTTCTTTTGATATCTTCCGACGATCTTCTGTGACAGAAGAAATATCCATTTATCGGTACCATTACTGTACACTATCCTTAACCACGCTTAATTAAATCGTTGCTTTTCTTCCTATTGCCTAGAGCTACATCAAAGGTTTACTGTGTAGCGTACCACAATGGCTGATTGTTTCTGTATCTGTAAGTATACTCATAGTATCCTTTCACAGTTACACAACGCAGCTTCTCAATGCCATTGAGATAATTGTACAAGCTTTCCTTCATAAGCGCCCACGTCGCTAATCATCTTACGGGATTTCATCCTTAGCACTTGTCAGATTGGGACATGCAAGACACTGCTCTTTCGTTCAATCAATGAAAAGGTTACATTGTCAATACAAACAGTTTAATAAGTAGGGCACGTTGTGCTAACATATTGCTCTCAATATGGGCCCCGCAAAGCCAAAAGCATTAGATAGACCGCTACAAAGATAAGCGTATGTCTATGCAAGCAAAGTCATCGCAACGAGCATCTTGTGAAGCTGAATGACTTGCTGTAGTCTTAGCTTTACAGGATGCAGGCAAACAGGCAAACAGGTAAACAGGCAAACAGGCAAACAGGCAACCAGGCAAACAGGCAAACAGGCAAACAGGCAAACAAGCAAAATTAGGCCAACTCGAATTGTACGGACTAAGGCATACATGGAACGCAGAACAAAACCTCTCCAAAACTTGTATCATTTCATTTGAAAAATACTGACTTCAATGGACTTCCTTTTTAACCCACGTTGCTAATTGTCTTGTGTACGGATTTCATCTTTGGCACTTGTCAGATTAAAAGATGGAATGACACTGTACATTCGCTGAATCAATGAAAGACATTCGCTGAATCAATGAAAGGGCTGTCAATACAAACAGTTTAATCAGTAGAGCAAGTTGTAATATGTCTTGATCTCAATCTGGGCATGGCAAGGCCCCCCCCCCCCCCCTAGTACATTCGATTAAAAACATTAACAACGACAAAGCAAGATCGTAGTAGATGAAAGGCCATGACACTTTGAAGAAGAAGATTGTGGATAAATATTTGTAGGATTGTAGTTAAACACAGTCCTTCAGTAATGTTTCATTGTACCGTACCCTTGAAGCTACACGAATGGCAACTATCATAGGCACGTAAAAATCGGTCTGAAGATACGGACACAATGGCACCCCGTCAAGCTAGGTAAAGTGAGCACTGGACCGGGATTGCACCAGACAATGACGACAAGCAATTATCATTGTTTGAAGATGGATTTCAAAAAAGAAAAAATGTGTAGCTCAACCCTGATCTTGATTTAACTTGGGCTGAACCTTGCAGGCTTTTCAGTCCATACAAAGATGTCTATCATTTGCATGAACACAAAAGAGAAGAAAGTTGAATGAACCCTTACCAAGTACCATTGATCTTTCCATCTTTTATCTGAAAAATTGAAATCTGATGCTTCTCTCTTTACTCGTGGTTTGATTTCTTGTTGTACTACCAAACTCACCTGAGGAAAGAAGTGTTGCTATCAAAAGGACGTAGTTTAAACAACGAGAGCAAAAACAAGAACATTACAGAGGCAGGTTACTAGAGTGCTTTTTCCTGGGCATGACAGAATCTGGACCATTTAATTTGGGGCTCAAATTTGAGCCAAAATTTTACAATAGATGAACCTTCAGCGTGGACGAAAAGTTTCCGAATTCTACCCATAACAAACGCAGCAAGCAGTAGTCAGTAGTGGAACAAAAATTTCAAGCTACACGTTTTTTTTTTTATAAGAAACTTGGATCAGCACTTAGTACTAAAAGTTTCTTAATTTCGCATGAAAATTTCGGTGTTTTAGTACTAAAAGTTTCTTAATTAGTTTCTTATTTTTTTGGGCCTAAAATTGCGGTATTGTTCGAAGTTGAGCCTTCTTCTCGAGAAAGGGCTTCCATTTTGCATTGACATTGTCATCAAAAAGAAGCCATGCACATCAAGGCAAAAATTTACCAATTTTGCAGTTAAAAGTCAAGAAAAGATGAATGTACCTTTGTTAGAGAGACATAGAATAAGAGAGACATACAGAAATAAAGTTTTAGAGTTTCTTAACTGTTCTTGAGCGTAGTACTAGAGTTTCTTAAATTTTTGGTCATCGTAGTACTAGTTTCTTATAAACCAGTTTCTTATAAAAAAAAAACGTGTATTTGGTATCTAATTTGCCCCTAATCTGGAGCCTGTTCAAGTCACTACAGTTATGATTATACATATGATTGGCATCATTTCTTTTCTAAAGGTCGAATATTCGAATACTCACAACACAGTTTGCTTTTCAGACAATTGCAAGCTTTGAAGGCTGATATTTTGTTGAAAGATCATTTTTTCGAAACAGTTTTTAAGATGCTAAAACCTGAATTGTCAGCCTAAATTTGGCAACGAAAGGCAAAGGTGTCATCAAGAGGAAGACTGATATTTATAGCAGTTCCAATGGGGCTAAGAACCCGGATCAAAGCTAGATCATTTCTCAACATTGATCGGCAGTGATCACAAAGCAAAGTTCTAAAACACCAGACCTTGCTGAAAGTGGTTAAACCTGAATCTTTGACCTAACGATAAGCAACGCTTTCATGATCATGAAAACTGCTGTTCATATCATAAATCCTATGGATTGAAGCTACCATTACTGGTCTTGCTTCATTGTCAGTAAGGAAGAAAAACTCGTCACGTCGAACCTTGGTAAAATAGGTTAAAACTTGAAATAATAGCCCCAAATGTGGTGTTTAGGCCACGACTCAGAGCAAGGAAATAAGGAAATATGGTGCAGTGGTGCAATCCTCCCACTTTACAGCTATAACAATCAAGCGGACAGGGTTCGATCCCAGGTAAAGCCCCTGCGGACCCAGCGAGCGCTTGACGCTAAAAACCGCAACTTCATAAGCACAGTTGAAATACGAAGAGGATCAAACGTGCCCTTGCGTGACAGTACGCGAAACTAAACTCTGTTGTGGTTGAACTTAACAGTGAGAGCTCAATCCCTTTGAAAGCTGGTTGCATTGCATGAATAAAAGAAACGCTGTCGAATGAACCGCAGACTGTTGTGGCCTGTGTTTGGCTTTTACGTTTGTCTTGGCATACAGAAAAGCCAGACCCTGGGAACCTAGGACCCTTAAGAGCGCAGATAATCAACAAGCTAAAAGACAAAAATGAGGCTTTCATACTAATAAATGCTGAGGAAGAACCGGGCAATATTTCATCCATAGCAAAATGCTCAAACGAAGCAGTTAAAAGCAGACTGGATAATAGTGAGCGAAGGCTCGATCACTGTATTCCTCTTCCTCAAATCTTGCCATGGGGCATTTCACTCCCAACAAATCTTGTACACCTTTGGCAGAAATCCTTTTGTTTTAAAAGAAATCCATCGAAAATCCGTAAGATTCTTTTGTTCTGAAAAATCTCTAACAATTTTTGGAATGGATGAAATGCCTTTCGAATCTTGTTCATTAAAAACTGTTTTTGTTTTCTTTTACTGTTCGTGTTGTCATTACTCGATTGTAGCTCATGTTTGTAGATTTAGCTTCATTATTGTATTGTTGTAGGGACCCTGTACCTCTGGTATATTGTAACTGATTGATAAAAAGAAGTAGCAAAAACTCTGGGGCATGACTTAGAGTACTTCTCCTCAGAACACAGAACATCTGAGGCACCCTATAGAAACGCTTTTGCGTAGCAATGTTTTTCAAAAACCCATTGAATTGCTAAGTGTTTCAATAAAGTTTCAAGAATCACGATATTACTTTTCAAAGAATATGTTCACCATTAGGCCTACATGTGATCTAAACGATCAAAATTAGCCAGCACAGCATCCTTGCTTTTATGATATCGAAGTCTGTCTCAGATTACACCACAATGATTAGAAGTCACGTAAGATTTGCAAAATTCGAGCTATTAAATTTGAGATAGACTTTAGAACCTCTTTAGTTAGTGCTCCTGAGACAGCCAGCGTTATGGGTTTTATCTCATATTAGTGCCAGCAGTCCTAGGCTCCTGTGGTCTGGCTTTTACTGTATGCCATGTTCCTTACCGTGTGATTGATCCCTTTAAGAGTTTCCTATTTCACAAGGCTTAGTCTATTTGTAATCGTGTCACGTATCGAAAGACAAATCACTCGCCAAAGTCAAACCGTTGCCAATATTAATGGCAAAGCAACCAAGATTATAAATACTCTTTTCAATGTGATTTTTAGGACGGAACAAAAGATAATGTTAATTTTCCACAAAGCCGTTGTTGGATCTAAGCTCTACTGGTTATTTGCATTAGATAAAGAAAGTAATGCGCACATACGAAGGAGGCTCCAAGAAAATCTCGTAACTGTCACTTTTTTGAGGACAGAGACCAAAGAGACTGAGGAATATCAAGGATGGAACGGAAAAAGAAAGGTTAAAGAAGGCTTAACGGGTCTGTTTCAGCCAGCATGCATTGCACGTTAGATCTCTTGGATGGCCCTTGTTGTCGTCATTTTTATGGCCCATGATATCAGTATTGCAAATGAGCAAAGAACTCAATTTAGAATTATAAATTCCCTTAAAGGCTCTTAGGTAACGGCATGCATTGCGATCGTTAGTTTTGCTTTCGTGAACTTCATGGATTTCATTCAATTCAATTCAGGTACAACCATATGGTACAACGGATACAGAACACGTGTAAGGGAAAATATGGTTGTATCTGGAGCTGTCCACGAGATGCGCAAACATATTGAGAATAGGCCACCTTTACGAATGCATGCCAATTGCCAAGAGCCTTGAATCATTACAGCCCCAACCTGACATCTAATGTTAGACATTCTCCAGTAAAGTATTTATGTCTGTAGCATTTATGTAAAATTGTATGTAGTTTAACTCATATTTTCTATTCAACGCCATGGGGTAGTCATAGTCTATTGCTCCTCATGGTATAGTTCTTGTAGTATTGTTAAGTAGTTTGTAGGGAAAGCATTCTGTAGCATGTATTGTAAATTTTAAAGGTATCTTAAAAGAGAGCCTTGAAGCTAAGCTTTATACTTCTTTCTTCTCCAAATGAAAAGCAACAAAGCATACACTCTATCATCGGTTTCCACTCCCTTGAGTCCCTCCTTTCACTCTCTACATCCATTCATAGTAAGTCTCTGGTTTTCAGTGACAACCAATTCCATCTCTCATTTACGATGCGTAAACACGCATTTTAATCTGAGAGAAAGGGGAACTAAAATCTACAACGATAAATCTTCTCCGTTTCAGGAACGGTAAATCTTTTCCACCTTCTTGATTGCCCGACTTACTACAGAAATGTTTGTAAATAATTCAGGGACTATATTTGCTTCACTTTCTTCTTTTGTTGAATAAAACAAGATGCACGCTATTTCCAAACGAAACAGAACAGCTCTTGAATGAGAAGGCCTAATATTTAACATCCGTTTATTTGCTAAAGCATTTGGATCATTTTGAGCTGTTGATCAAAGCAATGAGGTCGCGCCGTTGGAAGTAAATCGTACGACTATTAAGTACCCCCAGGGCAAATCTATTGCAGTTCTCTACATTACACTAATCAGCAGGATTAAGCATATATATTAGCGGCAACTGAATGATGTAATGTAAGCAAGTAGCGAAAAAGGAAATCTACAAGCACATATGGTAGTGCACTATTTCTAACATAGGGCTCAAATCTTTAAAAAGGTCGGTGTAAAATTCTATTGCAGTTTTCTTTGAAATAAATGGCTTGGAAGGAACTTAGAGTTTTTTGCTGTAAATCTACCGTGGCAATTTATTGAAATCTTCCTTAGTTTCAAGATGGCAGAATTTATTAAATTTGAGGCTATGACGTCATCAAATTTCTAAATCCTAAACTAGAAAAGCTACATATTTCTGCTTGCCACCATGTTGTAGGCCTTCATAAACTATGGTTTTCTGTTAGGTTATATAATGTTTCCTCTCTTAGTTTAGGATTTACGATGATTTAAATTTTTTCAAAATTTTCCATGAATTTTTTCAAAAATAGTTAAATTGCTGCCATTTTGAAAAAAATCAAGATATCAAAAAATTTCCACGGCAGATTTATAGCAAAGTAACATAAGTTCCTTTCAAGCCATCAAATTCAAAGAAAAATGCCATATAATTTTACACCGACCTTTTTAAAGATTTAAAAGATTTGAGCCCTATGCTACTATTTCTTAAAGACCAAATTTTCGAACGTGGTTTGGGGAATTTTGACTACTTTAAGAGCAATTGTCATCCAAGGTCCTTTGCAGGCACGCTTCAGTTTCAGAATATTTGAAATCAAATTTGGTTTATGCAGAAGATATCGATCCACTCACACTGCAGAAGTTAAACTAATAGAAAAGTTTGAATGAAGTTCGGGGAAATTTGGCTACTTAAGCGCAGAAAAAAAAAATTCCACAAAAAGTCTAAATTTTCGCTACCAGCAACATCTGGCAACATGAAACTAACAATAGGCAAACATTTTTAATACTCCTTTGAAAAAAGCTTGGGGAAATTAGGTAAATTGATAAATACCTTTCTTTTTACTTTTGTGTGTGCCAAATTTTGTCTGGATTAGGTCAACCCCGATGTTTTGATATAAACAGTTCCGATTATTTCATTGAAAATAGTTTCGATATTGTAACCCCGATGTATATAAACAGTTTTATTTCATTTAGTTTCGATAATGTAACTATTTTTGACTTAGTTTGATTTTGTAGCTGTGATTTAATTTGTAATTTAATTAATTTGATTTATATTTTAGCATAGCCCCCTATAAACCAGTCCTTTGATTGAGGGGATACTATGGATAAAAAGATAAAATGCAAATGAGAAAATTGCTCAACAGTCACATTTTAAAATAATACAATTTATAGGATACATACCCGCCTATCTCTCTCTAAAACAAGGTTTCGCACCAAGGTACTTCTTCGATGTCTGCTAGGAACAGCACGATGCGTGAAGAAATAAACATCCTTTAACATACCAACCTATGGGAAAATTAGAAAAGTTCATTAAAGACACGTCAGCAATCACGCATCTCCAATTAATAGAAAAAACGTTTCTCCAGCGCCCGTCGTGTTAACGAGACGAGGATCTTGGCTTCTGGCTTCAGGATTTACGCTTTCATTAAAAAAATGTCAGCAGTTAGGACTTTTTAATGAAGACTTGTCTCCCGACCGTGGTGGAATACTTTGATGTATTAAACGCAACAAGTTACAGACAAATAAATTTCGGACAAATAATGTTCGGAAGTTTTTCATGGAGTTTTGGACGCTTTTTATGGAGTTTTGGACGCTTTTTATGAAAACGGTCAATTTGCAGTCTTCTACCAACGGTACCTGATTCCAAGATTTCAGAGCGATCCTTGTCAGAAATTAGATTTGAGAGCGAGACATTATCTGTTTAAACTGTAAAAATTGTTTCTTCTGATATTTCTTTACTGCAAAAATTTCGGGAACTAAATATTTCGGACCACAAAAAAGTTTGGACACTAGAATTTTGGATGTTTAACCCTTTGAGCCCTGCATTGTTTTCGCACGCACTCCCTGCCCACCTGGATTGTTTTGCAACGCATCGTCAAAATCGACCTGTTATTTTGAAATGTAAAATTCGGCGCGAAAAAATTATCAAATCACAAAATGAAGTATTGCAAATTTGTTCAAAATTGTTTGAAATTGTTGTTTATTACCACCAAACCTCACTTTAGGTATCTTCCTTCAAGTTGCAGGTGATTTTCTTAGTATTTTAGCTTCCAGCTTCTCAAGATCACCAAAAATGACACGATTTGGCGAAGAAGACGATCTCAAACTACAGCGAGAAGTTGGAGTAGGCCATCGTGTTCCTTCCTGCATGCAATTTATAGTGTTAAATGTCATAAGCCCTGCTTTGGTGAATGAAATAAACATGTTTTTGCCTCTCAGGTCTCTTCTCTCTTCATCAAACCTGCTTCAGATGTATGGCACATAGACTAACATTTGAACGAACCTGACCTTTGACCTCAAAGTGTTCCGTTGTTTCTCTACTCATTTCTCGCGTAAAATCCCTAAAATCTCATGCGAAACAGCACAATTCAACAGATATATCAACTAATTCGAAAGAACATGCATTTTAGTAGCTTTAAGCCCATTTCAAGCTACCACTCTCAAGCAGCAGATCACTTTTTGTAAGATAAATTTCAAGATAAAAACTCAACTGTTGTGACTGTGTGATTGATGTTCGTTTTTCAAGATTCCTTCCTCATTTTACCTTACAGTTGCTGCTAGCTAATAAGTAATAGCAATAAAAATAAAGTCTCAGTCGTCCATTGGCCTCATCAGTGTTACCATACAGTTGCAGATTGCTAACTAATAAGTAATGGCAGTAAAAAATAATCTCTCAGTTGTCTTGCAAATGTTGTTCAAATTATACATCGGCTTTCTCGGAATATCTCCAGCTCGGAACTGTCTACTTTGAGGCCAGTCCCTTCAGTATTCTTCCAGCCAGCCGCTGTAACGATATGCTCCAGCCAGCAGCTGCATCTATTTGACATCACGCACATCGTCTTCTGGCTCGATGTTTTCTGGGCCTAGACAAGGCCTAACTAAACTAAAGAGGCCTTCTTCTTTGGCCATAAAATAAAACCTTCGTTATTGCTGCTTCAATCACCAAACATCTCTCCGTACTGCTGTTCATTCAGAACGAAGCTCCATGATTCAAATCAGCTGATTCACACGCAATAATAATATGGAACTCTCAAAACTTTCAACTCGCCGTAGCTCCGAAATTTTCACTGGAACCTACATCGGTATTTCACATCATTCTGAAGCTTATTACATAACCTATCGAAAGAAGTCCCGTATGAATGAAAATGGCGACTTTTCTGCGATGAAAACGCGCGACAACGCAAGGAACTACGCTCGTCGCAAATCTGCGACTGCAGGCCTACGCGTGGGCGCTTTGTTGTCGCAGATTTGCGACTGCAGGGCTCAAAGGGTTAAAGTTTCCGAAAATCTTTACATCTAAAATATTTTACCATTAAAGACATTAAAGAAGGTTAATAAAAGATAATTCTTGCAATTTGCATTGACTACCTTTCGTTGACTAAGACTCGAACCGGGTTCGAGCCCTGACCCTGGCCATCATGTTTTCTCCTCTCCTTAGTTCTCCTTAGTAACAATAGTTGGAACATAATCTAATGTGCGGTTTAAGTCCTGATATCTTCTCAAATTGCCTACAGATCAAGGAGCTCGAAACCGTGCATCACAAAAAATTTTGGTCTTATGTATCTGGTCTACATTATGAAACATCCTGTAAACAAGCTTTTCCACGTTCCAGAGGCAATTTGAGGAGAAGCAAATGCGCCAATAATACCTCTACGCTGGGTGCCACAACAACAAACTTTGGTTCAACTACATTTCGCTTCGCTTCACCGACCTTTGAACTGACATTTCAACGTTCTAGGGCATAAGAGTTTCCACGAAAGATAACATTTGTTTCAGAAACGCGGACTTGCTTTGTAGTGATCAACATTCCTTTGAATTTCTGCGGGATTACCGCAGGATCTTTCTGTCGCTGTACAATCTTACAAAATGCACTGTTCGTAAATTCAAAACTGTGTTTACTAGTGAGATGTGACCCACTTTGGTATTCTGGCAATTTGACCTCAAAAATATGGGGGTATGTTTTCTCAGTGCTTTTCCGAATTTAATAAAATAGAAAATAGCGAACATACAGCCATGTTGATTTCATCCTTACGCAATTCGCTTATAGATGGTTGTGTTATGTTTCATTTGAGGTCATTTTTGTTTCCTTCTTGTCCGTCATACCGTAGTAAGCAGTAATTTGGACCTGCATAATTATATCAACTTTAGTGTTGCCATATAACTAAAACAAGAGGTATTACTATCTGAAGATTTGCGCTCTGTCTGCTAGTATTTGAAGTTTTAACTTAAATGCTTTCAGCATGAAATCCCCTATCCGGATTTTCGACCATGATTTCGAGTCCACCTTTTAAGCTGCGTTTATTGATTTCAATACAAATTCAGAGATTGTTGAAGAAAAGTCCAAATGTTTGACGATACAACCACCCAAAGATAGTGTAACGAATGAACTTCCTATCATAGCTAACGTGAGTGTTGAAATAATCAGCAATTTGCATTATCAACCACCAAGAATGAATGAATAAATAGTCTGGCCTTACTCCAAGCCAATCGTTAACTATCGCATAGAAGGCTGTGATTCAATCCCCCCTTATCTCTCTTTTACTTCATTAAATGAAACTTCAGTGTGGTTTCAACTTACGTGAACACAGGTAATGATATCTTTCGGGAAGCCGTGACGAGTTAAAAAGTCATCGTCAACCACGGTACTGTACACGCTCGATGAAACACAAAACAAACAGAAACGGGTCAGGATGTATGCCAACAACAACGACGACAACAACAGCAACAGTAACAGCAACAGCAACAGCAACGTTCATATCATATGAAAGTCAACTTTGTGCCCACGAAGCACGAAGGGCCATGGTTAGGTACGGGTCTTAAAATCTGCTGTTAAAATTTGCAAGGCTAATTGAAGAACACGTAGTTGTGAATTCAGGTGTAACACTTTCAGCATCTTCCAGCA
This sequence comes from Aurelia coerulea, assembly GCA_039566865.1. Taxonomy (NCBI): domain Eukaryota; kingdom Metazoa; phylum Cnidaria; class Scyphozoa; order Semaeostomeae; family Ulmaridae; genus Aurelia; species Aurelia coerulea. The sequence goes on along the minus strand of CM076950.1, from coordinate 25,167,865 downwards.
TTGCAGTGGAGGGAAGAGGGGTTTTAACTCGAAATTCCCTACTCAAAGCAAGGTGTCCCAATACCTTTGTCTACGATTGCAGATTATGAGATAAGTAAACGTCAAGTTTTTGAAAAGGGGGTCCCCAAGAACAACCGTTGATACATACGAAGTTTTGGGACATGCGATTAATTTTCTCATAGTTCCATGAGAACAAGAATAGACATATATCAATTTGATCTCTTGCGATCAAAAATGCCCTAGCGGTAGATGACAGAGAGAGCGAGAGAGAGAGTACGGAGTTACGGTCCGTTTCATATCTCGCCAAAACTTGAGAGGGGTCAGCGATCAAACAAACCTACCGAGTTGGCGCCAAACTGACGTAATATCTTTGAGCAAGTAAAAATGCCGCCAAATAACAGAGACATTTGAGTATGTAGGCAAAGATTATCATAGAGGTCCAATGTAAATAAGATATTGTGCACACAACCTAATTAAAGAGTTTGGACGAGAATGTGTAGCTTTTTGTAGTGACTATCAATGAAAACTTTATGAGGTTATCAATGCATCTGACACTGAGACCCCGTTTACTCGGAACCTTAATTTTGGGAACTTAGCGCTACACGACAAATTATATTTATAATGTCACATGAAAACTTTGGCCAGATGAAATGTTCGTACGATTCAGGCCCGTTCAGTTTCATTCAAAACGTGTTGTAGACATTGTTCTGATCCTTGAAAAAACTCTTGCGGCAGTAGTGGTCGCCAGGAAGTCAATAACCGAATGAATGATTGCATCAGCCTTGAACCACACCAAACCAGGCTTGTAACTAATCGGTAACCGAGCATTTGTCCATCTTACGTCACAGGGGGCCTAGTTATACGCACACGTCTTCTTACGTAGAATCATCTAGGCTTTTTTCAACCATTGATAGCTTAAATCATAAAATTTCAATGCTCGATACAACAAAAGAGTTGATTCACTGTGGTGTAATATTTTGGCACAAAATCAGCAAGTACAGAGAACGAAGGATTTGTTAAAGTGCATATGCAGGAGAAATGTATTTCTCTTCAAACCTCTGCTCGTTTTCTGTAACGACGAAGATGTGGATGGTGCACAGGAAGCCCAATCGCGTATTATGGCGGCCTAAGCTAATACTAGTAAAAGAAAATAAAATTCATACCGTAAATGGCTGATTGTTATCTCGGTTATCTCTGTCTCGATTGTGTCTTTCTTCTTGTGCTCTTGTACCCCTGAAATGATTGAAGCATTCTGCCACCATGGTAACAGAATTGATGTTGTTGCTGTTGTATTGAAATAACGACGCAACATTATAGGTTGAAGTGTGTATACATATAAGAAAGAACAAGGACTGAAGCTTTCTTACTTACGTAAATCTAACAACAGTTTTATCCTCGCTCAATCTCGGTGAATTTTGCATCAAACGCCCAGTTCTTTGCATGAAAATGTTCCCCAGCTTTTAAACTTCGTACTCAATGCATTTGTCTTCACTTTCCTCCCCGAAATGATTTAAAACAAACGCGAAACAAAGCGTATCACTTTGACAGTTTGAAATCTACTCAAGCTCCGTCCACCATCGTGGCCAGGATAAAAGGTGCCGACGTTCGAAATTCGTTCGAAATTAGTACAAAACGAATTTCGAACGTCGGCGCTTTTTATCCTGGCCACGATGGTGGACGGAGCTTGAGTAGATTTCAAACTGTCAAAGTGATACGTTTTGTTTCGCGTTTGTTTTAAATCATTTCGGGGAGGAAAGTGAAGACAAATGCATTGAGTACGAAGTTTAAAAGCTGGGGAACATTTTCATGCAAAGAACTGGGCGTTTGATGCAAAATTCACCGAGATTGAGCGAGGATAAAACTGTTGTTAGATTTACGTAAGTAAGAAAGCTTCAGTCCTTGTTCTTTCTTATATGTATACACACTTCAACCTATAATGTTGCGTCGTTATTTCAATACAACAGCAACAACATCAATTCTGTTACCATGGTGGCAGAATGCTTCAATCATTTCGGGGTACAAGAGCACAAGAAGAAAGACACAATCGAGACAGAGATAACCGAGATAACCATCAGCCATTTACAGTATGAATTTTATTTTAATTTACTAGTATTATAGCTTAGGCCGCCATATTACGCGATTGGGCTTCCTGTGGATGGTGATGTGGATATTGGGCATAGTTTTCAAATCTTTAAAAACGTTGGTGCAAATTCATTTGCCTTATTCGTTTGAACTGAATGCCTTGAATGATACGTAGGCTACTTTGATCTAATTCTACCTTTGCACTTTTCTAAAATCTTCAATGTATTAAAAATATTCCTCTTTTTCAGAATTGGAGAACAATTTGGAAAATACTAAGAATCATCGCAACTTCAAAACAGTCAGGCCGACAGGGTTCGATGCCCGGTAGAGCCCCACCACTTGAGCGTCATGACAAGGGGTCGCGGACTCGATTAGCGCTTAGCTAGTTCTGTGATCCCAGCGCTTGGCGCTAAAAACGCAACTTCAACCTTCACCTTCAGAAAACGTCATATCTCCAAATGAGTTTAAAGGCAGTCTGTAATAAAGTCACAGCTCAACACAACAGATATCCTTATGAATTTGTGTATTTAGAACAAAGAAGGGCTAATATTTATCACTTTCTACGGTCGTAGAAAGTCAGTAGGATCAGCAGCCATTCAATTCTCCTATTCTTTATATGTTGCCACCATCACCCAATCACATGCGTGACAGACTGCCTTTAAATAAAAATAACGCTTCAAGATTTAGCAAAAGTCCAACGGTAGAATTATAGCAAAGTTCCAAAGTAGCTAAAATTTTCTTTTAAGACATGCAATTCAAAGAAATGTATCATAGGATTTTACACCAACCTTTTTCAAAGAGTTAAAGCCTATGCTAAGTTGCCTTCAAGCAATTCAATTCATTTGAAATAAAATGGCAATAAAATTTTGCACGATTAACTCTGAAGATTTGGGAAGATTTGACTCCTATGTTGCATCGCTGTGGGTTCAAAGAACAAAATGTGTTTACGGTGGTCAGTTGCGGCATCCTTGAGTTCACTATTTCATCATAATATATGAAGCACTTGAACGGCATCCGTTATTTGAAAGTCCCTCAAAGATTATACCTCTTATATCTCTCGCTTATTTACAACCGCACTGAAGATCAGCTTCTATCTGCACTGGTGGGCACGCTATGCAAATGTATTAAAAAAGTCAAGAATGAATGGGGTCGCAAGATTAAACTTAGATACGCACTTTGGAAGTGTAATGCCACAATTTATCACTTACTTAATCCGATGCACGCGTACCAAAACCATCTTACGTCAGTTTGCCATTGCCATTCAGGCCTCACGCTAAATAACCCGCGCGGACGAAAATGAAACGTGATTTTGAACAACCAACGCTTTGTATCATCTTTCAAATGGCACACTATGCAACTAGTGTACCACGGTCATTTCTCGCGTCGATTTTCCATTCAAACGCTATTTTATTAACCAGTAGTTTACGTCGTGGTCCAAACGGCCTAATCATAGGGGAAAAACAGAGCAGACAAATGTCGTTTTTGTGTGACAACTATTTGGACTATCCGGGAACAACTATTTGGACAAATAGAGCAACAGCATTCTTTCTTTAGACATATGAATGTGAAAGATCGGTTCATTTATTTAATGCAGAATGATGACCATAATCTGTGTCCACTGATAGAAAGCTTTATCGTGAATTGCGTAACAGCTTCATACGATCTGAAACGTCCGCAGAACACAGCCCCAAATGTACAACCTTTATGAATTGTTTCGTCTTATTTGCTGTTTATAATCACGTTCTTTTAGACCCATCGATTCTGTAAGTTCAAAAGGCTGTTACGAAACATCGATTTTTAATCGAGGTGAAACCGGCCTTCCTAAAATACCCATTATCCAAAATTTAATGCAAAGTCATATTGAAATCTTTGCGTTCAATGTGCTCATCGATGAATGAATAATTATAAGTATAGCTGTTTTATTAGTTTAACTCTTCTCTGCAGAGTGGCGTAACTTGTTTGAACTGCGGCCATAATGGGCGACGCCTAGCGAAAAGGTCGTTTTTACCCCCATCTTCAGAACCTTCAAAAATCCCTATGTAGAGTTGATTGATTTGATTCAAACTTTTACTCATTTTCCTCAATTAGTTGGTGATATCACCAGTTCATTCGATTTTTTCATAAAAACCTCCTTGAGGATCTAATTCGAATATAAGCGACGACATGGGCATAATGGGCGACACCACTCTAATTTCAATTTTGTAGGCTTGCTATCTTAAACAGTCCCTGCAACTTAAAGAAAACGCAGCTTTGTAGGTAAGTAACGTGACGAGGTCCCCGGTTAAGAATCTTGATGATATCCCAAGCAAAGACGTGAGAAAATTAGAAAGCTTCATAATTTTGCAATGACCGAAAACTTATAGAGCCAAGGTCACCTAGGGTCTTTGCAAGCATGCTGAAATTTCAGACTGCCTGAAAATAAAATTTGGCCTAAGTGGCAATCATGGATCCTTACTGCATTGGTTGAACTGATAAAAAGCTTTACTTTGGCTGAACTGTTCTGCCAGATCAACTGTTGCATTGTTGCATGTACGTTATATATCATCATCATGCACTACCTAAGTTACAGGCATGGCAAGCTAACTAAACTAAACATAAACATAACCTAACATAATGAAACTAATATAAAATACGATAACAATATAGTGAAATAACATAAGAAAGAACTGAACTAAAATGAATCAAAAAGAACTGCGCTGAAAATGTAGCACAAAACTTGTACTAGATATAGGCACGTATACTAGGCTCATTGCGAATGTTCGAGTTTATGATGACTCCAAAAGGTTTTGTTCACGAAGGTTCTTTGCTTTGTACGGATGTAAGTGTCCGTTTAGGCCAACGTTGATTTTTAGACAGTTTGAAATTGTAGAGGGCCCGCAAGCATAGCTTCCAAATCTTTAACTTAGCGTAAAAAGTGGGTGTAAAATTCTGTGATCTATTTCTTCTGACTGAGTGGCTTGAAACAAACTTTAGTTACTTATCTTTAGTTCTACCGTTGGACTTTTCAGAAGTTTTCAATATTTTTCGAAATTTCAGCGTTTGTTACATTTTAACTCATTTGAGGGTGTCACGTCATCAAATTTCTAAATCACAATCCAGTAAAGTGACAGACTTTTGCTTGATACCATATTGTAGACATCCATAAACTATGGTTTTCTTCGAAATTATTTCATGTTCAAACATGCTTCTAACTAGTTTAGAAATTACGATGGTGTTAAGTTGTTTTCAAAATTTTTCTTGAATTCTTAAAAAAGTAGAAAAACACTCTAATTCTGAAAATATTGAAGATTTCAGAAAAGTCCAACGGTAGAATTATAGAGAAATAGCTGAAGTTTCTTTGAAGTCATTCAGTTCAAAGAAATAAGTAACTGAATTTTACACCAGCCTTTTTAAAGATTTGGAACCTATGCTGGGCCCGCAAAGGACCCTGGGTGATAATGGCTCTTTGATAAAAGTGCACGGCAAGAACCTGATGCTTAAAGAAGTGAGGAGGGAAAATTGTGTTCACAGTGGTGATGGATGCAAACTTACAAAATATTCACGGTGTTTCCAATAACGTGATCTAAGATTCGGAATATTTAGCACCTTCGAGCTGACGACTTGAAAGTTGACACAAGTGTTGCTTCTGATGAAACCGACGGGCCTAATTGATACTCTGTTGTCATGGCAATAGCTGAGTACCAGATCCCTATTTAGCAATTTTGGCAAGTTCAAGTAAAACATAATATTAGTGGATGCTCGAAGGAATATTAGGAAAAATAGCTCGCAGTCACTAAGAAAATAGCTGGCAAGATTATCTCGAATTCAAGTGCTGACAATCTGAGCTAAAGCTACAAAGGAAGAGTAGACATGCAAGGAGTTTCCTGGGAGTACACCGCCCTTAAGTGAAGCTTCCCTTGGCCACCTACTCTTCTCGTTTTAAATGGTCTTGCACAGTTGATTTTCCTCGACATAGCTGCAGCGTTACGAGCAACTCATTGAGCACTCCTGTTTTCACTCTCTGATCGGAAGCCTAAGAATTTCACACTCGACTGTCGAAAGCAACAAGCTACGTCAAAACTATAAATTTCGTCACCGCAATCGCTTCTCCTTTCCTAGCGAAATTCTCTCCTCGAAAAAATTCTCTATGGGGTATCAGTTAGGAATTTAAAGGGACAGAAAAAAAAAATAACTTCATCTGAGAACCAAGCTTCGACCGACGCTAGATCAGTGTCCGTTGGCAGGTCTAAACCTAAAGAGCAGACCATGGACAAGACACGAGACAGAGTATCGGATCCTCTCCCCCCTCTTAAAAGTCTCTCCAACCAGAGGGATCTATTGAGTATCAATAGACCATTTTGCGATTTGGAGAAAAGGACTGAGGAGAGCACGGCCCATTCTGACAGCCTTGGCAACAGGGAAATCTAGGGAATCCCCTCTTCTGCAGTGGTAGTAAGCGTACAGTTGGATTCGAAAAACACAGATACCCCACAGATACAAACTTGAATTGCATCGGCAACCAATTTTCAATGCTCGGCGAGTGTCCGATTGCAGCTCTAAACAGCGGACGGTTAACAGAGTTTAGATCCTCTCTTTTTATATCGCAAAATTTTAATGGGTCTACTCTCCAGCTAGGAGGATCTATGGGGCATCAATCTAGAATTGGAACAACGCAGAAAGAAACTTGAATTGCATCGGTGACAGAATGTCAATGCCCGATGTGTGTCCGATTACAGCTCTAAAAGGGGGTACCGATAATAGAGTATTCAGCAAGCCTATCTTTCAAGCCCGTAAACTTCTCTCCTAGCGAAAGGATCTATGGGATATCGGGGCATCTCTAGAATTCTAAAAACACAGAAACAAACTTAATTAACTAGCATCGTTGACCAAGTTTTGATACTCCATACGTGTCCGACTGCAGTTCTGAAAAGTTGATCGACAACAGAGTACAATAGCCTCTTATTTTGGCTCGCACACTTTTCTCCTAGCAAAAGGATAGATGGGGGTATCAATAAGAACCCTAACAACTTCAAAACCACCTTAAATTCCATCGATGAAGTAGCTTCAGTGCTCGAGAAGTGTCTGTGGGAAGCTGTTAAAGGCAGACAAAGGAGAGCGTTGCAGAGTTACTGTGAAGGGGAAATATTCAGTGTAAAGTTGCTGGAAAGACCATCAATATAATGCATGTGAAATTCGAACTGTCCAACACACAAATAGCTTGACATTCTCCAATGAAAGCTTTCTCCAACGAAATCCCTTATTTAGGAAGCGAGTCTTCATGAGTGTACTTCAATTTTGGAATGTAAAGTGTCCCACTTCAGAAAAGGATTTATAGATATATAGATTCCTGTTTCTAATTTTCTATTTTTGCCCGAGTCTAAATTTGGGAGTCTCCTACTGGCACCTCATCCTGACTTTACCTCCCCCACATCTCATCCTCTCTCTAAAAACAGGTATTAAATCATTCTAAGCCCCTCCGCTGCAGGTTGGCATCGCCGGTGGTCGAGTGCTGTATATTGTCCCGTCTTCGCTGTGTCCAACAATGATATTGGTGAGATTCGAAAATCGCTTTAAAGATGTAAACACGAAATCTTGCAGTACAAAAGGCAGCTAAGTCCTTCATGCCCAGGGGCTCTTGTTAAACTGATTCTCACTTGAACCGGGAGAAATTTGAATCTCAGCAAGGGTTAAGAAAGAAGATATAGACTTAATTTTGAATGAATGGGCAGTAAGAAATGCTTCAAAATTTGAAGCCTGACAGCGTTGCATACACTTTTGAGAATGATAGCTATAAACCCCCATAAACACATTCAATAAAACTAACCTGTGTTCTCTGATGAGGACACAAGTCCGAAAGGCCTCTGTGTTTTAAAGTACATTTGTGTACTTTTTTTCGTCCAACTTCTCTGCATCAAATTTCTGGCTATATTTTTCACCAAGTCCTATTTTTCTACTAAAATAAACTAGCTTGGTTAAAGGGGCTCTTTTAACCGGCAAGCTTAGCGCGTAGTATCTCTTTGTTGTCACCAAAAGATGCAATCGCTAAGCATGCTAGTTGAAAAGACCCAGCTAAACGTTTCGTTAAAATCTTCATCAGTTACTAAGTAATAGCGTAGTTTCAATCATATCGATCGTTGCATCCATGGTTTCCTATAATAATCGTAAGCATCAATGTATGGCGATTCTTTAAAGGGAATGTAAGCATATAAAAGTGGTTCAAGCCACTTGCGATCAGATTCTAGCCTATCAGATACCAGTATTTCCTGTTGACGTAAATCAGTTACCCAAATATGGAGCGGCACTTGTCATAACCTATTGTCTTTGAGAGGCTATTTATATAAAGGGCCTATACATGCTTGATTCCCTTTAAGTAATTAGAGTTCCATTCGAATATACGAAGATACGGTTTTAAAATAATCATTTTGCTCTTGGACTTCTATTGCGGTTATATCTGTAAGATTAATGAAAACGCATGAATTTTTAGGTCACAACTTCTGGATGTTGTTTGTCATTCAGGTTTGGGAAATCTCTATTCTGGAGGGCAGAAGTATTTGGAGAATTAGTGGCTTAATTAGGGGTGTGACAGGGGCATGTCCTTGTTATCATAAGATCTGTTACACGATAGCTGCTGATCTAAAAAGTCTGTCCATGCAGAGCCCCTACTAAGCTGCCATTGCTCTTCTCTAAGAAAGTATATGCTGCTTACAAAAACTTGGTTTTCTAACATTTTATGTGAGTAGAGAAGTGTCCATTCTTTCAAAGAGAAACCACCGTGAAATGCGGAAAAGGGCAAAGAGACTCAAATGATTCACAAGAAGAGAACAGTTTTATCTACGTATACGATAGTTTAAGAGGAAACATGTATGGGACTGCGAAAAGCAGCCAATCTTGATGGTGGGTGTCTTAAAATTGGGCTTGGAAAGCAAATTAAAAAAGGAAAGGCTATGATATCGACGTCGATCTTAGAAAGGAAGCCTTAGGACTTCAAAATTGCTCTTTCCTGTCTTGAAAAACAGTTTTTACAGGAGAAATGAGAGCTAAATTGACGAACAGATATCAAAATTGAGAAAAGCCAGTTCATGTCGATAAGCTCACTTCCCAATGTTCCTCAGGGCTACCCTTCGATGCTAGGCATAAACAAAAAAACCAACAAACAAACAAACAAACAAAGGTACATTTATCTTGCGTGATTTTGAGAACATGTTTAGAGCAAGGGTGTCACCAGAGGGTGGACATACCCCAGTTTCCTCAAGGTGGTATTTCTTAATGAGCAAAAAACGGTGTCAAAAAGGCTTGGTATACCTTTTCGAAACTTAATTTCATATCATGTCTACCCCATATTTTTAGGGCTGCTGACGTTCCTGATAGTAGGCCCCGTTCACACTTCACACTGCTCTGTTTTTGTACACAAGCGGAGAGTAATTTCCCCTCTGTGTTGTTGCCTCAAGCCTTGCAGAAAGACACATAAAATGTTTTGTTTGCACGAAGCCTTATCATAAATCAACAAACTACGATGTATACCACTACAAGTCAAATACCTACTTTTACCTACTAGTACGTGGGGTTTAGGAAATGCGACAGTGGCTGGAGTAAAGGCAAAATGTGGAGGGTGGCTGATACTTAAACCGATCGTGTTCTTTCATACTTAATGAAAGGCCATACTTAATGGCAAAAACACTCACACAGAACGAATTCTTCCATACTTAATGGAAGGCCATACTTAATGGCAAAAACACTCGCCCTGAACGAATTCTTCCATACTTAATGGAAGGCCATACTTAATGGCAAACAACAAATGACAGCCTTACTCCATACTTAATGAAGCACCCCATACTTAATGGAGACCATACTTAGTGGTAGGCAAGGTCCTGGAATTAAGAGCTCTATTACGGCCTAAATATCTTTTAATATAATACATATACTAATCATAAGTAGTATCAGCCACCACTCCAAACTTGTGGGCATGTTTTAGAAGTTGAAAGTATCTTTGTCGAATGGGGTTGAGAGTGATGAAAACAATTCACTCGCTGCCAATACTGTCGCATTTCAGTTTGCAGCAAATGTTTTTGGTGACTCAATAACCAGTGATTTTACGAGGGATGGGAGGGTGGGTGTTTTCTGACTGATTGAAACATGGAAAAAGATGCTCATTTCGGTAAATTGAACAGTTTTATATATCACACTATCCAGTTCGTAGATCTACCCAAATTTGGTAAATCCTCTTATCACACACTGAGTTAGACTTGTAACGAGAACTTTTCATTGGCTCACTTATTTCCAAGTCTGACAGGTTCTAGAGGTCTGACACGCGCAAAGGCTGTTGGTATGCTTGGACTCTGCGCATCAACATTGTTCGTGATAAATGCAGTCCCCAAAATTTATGAGGTGTCAATGTCCGGTCGGTATTATCTTCAGTCAACCTTTTTCGCACTTTTGACCTCACGCTAATCTTTATTTCTACCAACGCGAAGCTTAACTTATTCCTTTACTGTGACCTTTGAATGCTAACATGCAGCTCCGAAATGCCGTAAAATCAGAACTTCCTTGTGTTACTGAGTCTGACGAAAAGCTTATGACATGCATGTGACAATACTTTCAAGACTGAAGCACAACACTTTAGGGAAATTGCAGTACCGACTAGTATTAAATGGGGCCAACTAGTATTATCTCCTGTGTAGTGAACTGATTCAGAAAGTAGAAAAACGAGGGGTCAATTAACCTAATTCATATCTGTGCTATGAATCTGAATTAATTTCCCCTCTGTGTTGTTGCCTCAAGCCTTGCAGAAAGACACATAAAATGTTTTGTTTGCACGAAGCCTTATCATAAATCAACAAACTACGATGTATACCACTACAAGTCAAATACCTACTTTTACCTACTAGTACGTGGGGTTTAGGAAATGCGACAGTGGCTGGAGTAAAGGCAAAATGTGGAGGGTGGCTGATACTTAAACCGATCGTGTTCTTTCATACTTAATGAAAGGCCATACTTAATGGCAAAAACACTCACACAGAACGAATTCTTCCATACTTAATGGAAGGCCATACTTAATGGCAAAAACACTCGCCCTGAACGAATTCTTCCATACTTAATGGAAGGCCATACTTAATGGCAAACAACAAATGACAGCCTTACTCCATACTTAATGAAGCACCCCATACTTAATGGAGACCATACTTAGTGGTAGGCAAGGTCCTGGAATTAAGAGCTCTATTACGGCCTAAATATCTTTTAATATAATACATATACTAATCATAAGTAGTATCAGCCACCACTCCAAACTTGTGGGCATGTTTTAGAAGTTGAAAGTATCTTTGTCGAATGGGGTTGAGAGTGATGAAAACAATTCACTCGCTGCCACTATCGCATTTATGCGATACCCCATGAGACCGTCAGTTATTTGGTAATCAGTTGTTTTGAGGCGGTTTAGTTAAGATTATTTCGGGTGTTTCAATTAGCAAATTTCAATAAAAGACCCCAGAAAGAATGCATGATGACCGAAGGCGAAATCACGACAGACAAGCTAACATCGAACTTGGATACCAAGGTAGGCCCTTGTATGGTGAAAAGATGTTAATCTTAATTCTAACATTTGCGTATATCCAGTGGCGGAGCCAGGGGAGGGTATGGGGGGAGGGTAAATACCCCCCACTTTTTTGAAAATGTGGTAATTTAGATTCGTCCAAAAATGACATAAAAATGTTAACCCTAATCCATATGGGCTTTTTTCGAGCTACCATTTATGGGGGGGGGGTGCTTTCCACCCCCCCTCTGAAAACTGCCTTAGACTCATCCGAATTCAATACAACTTGGCACAGTTATAGAACAGGTAATTTGTAGCTCGTAGCGTAATTTGGGTGTGGCTGCCACACCTTGTGACGTCACAGTGACGTCATGAAGCTGAAAATCTGTGAAAATCAGACTTCTAAGTTTAATTCAAGTTTGATGAAGATTTTGCATGAACTTTATGCAGTTTTTGGTTTATTTTGTCAACATATTTGGTGATAAAATATTATTTTATTGAAAATAATGATTTTGGAGTGATATTTTGGCAGAAATTAGCCGATTCTTATGACGTCATTTGTGCGATTAATTTATTCTATGTAAAAAGAGACCAAAAGAACCTGAAAAATAGTGATTATCTATAACAAATGTATCCTTAGAGTGTTTTTCATTGAAAAAGCTCGAAAAAACTTGAAAAAATTGCTAATTAATCCAAAATGGCGGCCAAAATGACGTCATTATCGAAAAATGCTGACATCATCAAATTCCAGAACTTCCGGTATCAAATTGAAGCCCTTTGCTTGCTGATTCATTTGCTGTATAATACTTCATAATTCAATCAAATAATTCCATTGAAATCATTGAAAACAATGATTTTGCTGCTACCTCCTTCCAAATATGGGCATGTCACGTGCCCTGTGAGTCCTATTGTTCAAAAATTTTTCCACCAAAATGTGGCTAATAGATAATTAGTAAAAGTCAGGGAAGCTGGGGGACATAGCAAATGTCGTTTAAAAACGCGGCAAATAAAACCTTGATGGGGGGGGGGGGGTGGAATCCACCCCCCCATGTGGATTAGGGTTAAGGAGGTAGGGGTAGGTATGTGTTCAGTCTTTAATATCGATTTCTTGGTCATCCAATGCTAAATATAATCTCATCATTCTGAAATCTTTGTGTGTCGTTTGTGATCGCATAGCAAAGTGAAATTGATCAACACATACTTGCGTGCAAAAATGGGGGAAGAACGACTTGAGCAGTTGGTGCTCATTTGCAATGAAAGGGATATCTCCAATTTGTTATCAAGCCAACAAAAGTTTCCCTTTGAGCATTATCAACGTTGCAGCCTGACTTCTTTAGACTACATACTTTGGGGAACTTGGGTTCAAGATCAAATGTATATTTCAGATACATTCTCACAAAACTCATTTTCAGTTTTACTACTTTTAATACTTGGTGTAAATTGTAATACAATTAAAAGGCCTTGCATCGAAGTTTCTCACATGCATATCAATGATTTCATCTGTCGTTTTCTTCTTCATGTAGACAAACATGGCGGCGCTCGTTCTTGGTCATGCTAGTCATATATCACGTGATGTCGGTCACAATTGCATTCGCGACATTTTATCATGCTGTTTTGTCTTTGGGACACTTCTTCCTTGCTGACGTCGTGTATTTGTACAGGCTTAGTAAAGGGGGTATCAACCCTAGAAGGAAAAAACTCGAAGGGGAGTAAATCTATTAAACCAAACTTTAATTTTTTACGAGGAAAACAAGTTCATTGTGAATGAGCTTAATACGGCATTTAATAAGAATAATAATAATAATAATGCACTTATAAAGCGCCAAAATCTATATACATATGTTCCAAAGCGCAAATATTTAATCATTTGAAAGAAAAGTGGGGACATCGGCACTGTACCATATCACACAAATGCAAATTTAGTTGTTATTGTTGCCATGTCCGAGTGATTCTCTACAAAACAGATGAAAACATCTGCTCTAGCTTCAAGGTTACTGGGCAGCGCAAACTTTGCACTATTCCCATCAACAAACGTTTTTTGAGTTCTCAAGAAGAGGAAGAAACTACAAACATTCCAGTGTGACAATGCAGTAATTTTTCGATGTTTTACTCATATTTTTCTTTTCTTTTCGTATTTTAATTTAACGGCCAGAGCTAGATAAGCTATGCTTTACTTTGGTTGTATAGGATACAGATCTTTTTATATATATCTTGTAATAACTTTTAGTCCTGTAATGAAAAAAAAAAAAAAAAGTTGAATTGAATTGAATAATGTGAAATTATCGCAACTCAAAGAAATACTTAACTTGTTAATTGTGACCACTTGTGACAACTTCTTAACGGTCTTCCTGTCGTGTTCAACACAGAGAAGTGATGATATTCCCACTTTTACTTGCATGACTTGTTGTGCCCTGATTGTCCATCATTTCTGCCAATTTTTCTAGCCAAAATGTTAGCCCAGTAAGGCATTGTTCAGCATCTACGCCCGTTTGATCGGCTAAATTTCACTTTTCGGAACACATGCAATCTCTCCTTTCTTGCCGTTGTTCAGCTGTTGTGTTTCAGTCTGTGATGAATGTTGGTGCATCATTGTTCAGCATCTACGCCCGTTTGATCGGCTAAATTTCACGTTTTGGAACACATGCAATCTCGCCTTTCTTGTCCTTGTTCAGCAGTTGTGTTTCAGTCTATGATGAATGTTGGTGCATCATTGTTCAGCATCTACGCCCGTTTGATCGGCTAAATTTCACGTTTTGGAACACATGCAATCTCGCCTTTCTTGTCCTTGTTCAGCTGTTGTGTTTCAGTCTATGATGAATGTTGGTGCATCAACTGTACTGCCAACCGCCAAGCTCAACACAGCTGTATATCATTGTAGTTCTTGTCAAAATTAGGCTTCCCTCTATATATCCAATGTGCAATGAGATGAATCAGGGGTACTGGCATCATATGAAAAGACCAGATAGCCCCTTGTCCGTTCAATAAGTCTGTTGCGAGATGGCCGCAAAATAAAATCTTTGTTGTTTTCTGACTGATTGAAACATGGAAAAAGATGCTCATTTCGGTAAATTGAACAGTTTTATATATCACACTATCCAGTTCGTAGATCTACCCAAATTTGGTAAATCCTCTTATCACACACTGAGTTAGACTTGTAACGAGAACTTTTCATTGGCTCACTTATTTCAAAGTCTGACAGGTTCTAGAGGTCTGACACGCGCAAAGGCTGTTGGTATGCTTGGACTCTGCGCATCAACATTGTTCGTGATAAATGCAGTCCCCAAAATTTATGAGGTGTCAATGTCCGGTCGGTATTATCTTCAGTCAACCTTTTTCGCACTTTTGACCTCACGCTAATCTTTATTTCTACCAACGCGAAGCTTAACTTATTCCTTTACTGTGACCTTTGAATGCTAACATGCAGCTCCGAAATGCCGTAAAATCAGAACTTCCTTGTGTTACTGAGTCTGACGAAAAGCTTATGACATGCATGTGACAATACTTTCAAGACTGAAGCACAACACTTTAGGGAAATTGCAGTACCGACTAGTATTAAATGGGGCCAACTACTATTATCTCCTGTGTAGTGAACTGATTCAGAAAGTAGAAAAACGAGGGGTCAATTAACCTAATTCATATCTGTGCTATGAATCTGAATTCAAAAACAGCTCATAACAAAAACGGAACGGGGCCTTGGTAACGAACTTTGTGACATCAAATAGCAACAATATTGTTCACAGTTATATCCTGCTCTGTGGATACCTTTTTGATATTAGCCTTTCATTTCTATCCGGATTTGAGCGTTGAGCTGTTTGTAACAAGCCGAAGCTGCTGTTTATTATTGCTATGACGTAGAATATCCATTGGGCAAGAATATTAACACGATGTTTCTGTGGTTCATTTGGTCTCTTGATCAAAACACTTTTAAATTTTCATTTTAGTGGCAGGCTAATCACTTAAGTTATCTGCTGCTGATTAATAGTCAGGCCTAATTATGAACAGATCTAATTAAAACTTAACTTTTCCTCGGCAACTTTGAAATACATAAGTAAGAGACATATATATTTTTCTCATTTACCGATGATGCTTTACTGATCCCTCGATCTTCGAAATAGATAAGGACCCGACAAATCTGTTTTCTTATTCCATGATAGGGTTTTTCTGATCTCTCGATCTTTACTATTTGAAAGTTTCAAATTGAAACCAAAATGGTTGGACGACTATTGAAGTTCTTTGGCAACTTTTAATGCACAGTATGGCTAATGAGAGGGCGAACAGCAAATCAAGAAAATCAGGGCCGTAGGAAGCATCTCAAACTTGGGGGGCACGACATTTCAAGGGCACTTTTTTCCTCAAGCGGCAATTCCTGAAAATAAAGATGGCACTTTTTTGTTTATTGCAAATTCTTGAGGGGGCACGTGCCCCCAGTACCCCCGCAGTTCCTACATCTATGAAGAAAATACAAAAGGGGGAACAGTCATAAGAAACTTCCAATTGTCCAGGGCATTTGGGATAGAAGAAGGTCTGCAGGGGTTGCAATACGTAAGCTGGGGGTAAAATAGGCGACCTTGGATTGCCGAAAAACGAAAGATCGTGAAACGTTCAATAAAAATTCAATACTGTAAGGAAGGTAGTTCCAACTGATCGAGCAGCAAATCTGTATGGGGGGATTCTTTCAAAAGTTATTGATATTCTTGCCATACCCATTTTACCCCCAAGCTAGTCCACGTTTTGTCCGATTGGGTTGTGAGGGGTGCGGCAATGTATCTCAGTTCTCTCTTTCTATATCCCTAATACTTTTAGTATATAATTTAGCTGTATAGCCAGGGGCCTGGAATAAGTGTAATTTTGAAAGCCTATTAAAAAACTTGACAAATTCTCGAAGGCATGAAACAGTAAACCAACGCGTCAATACGCATCATTTTAGAGGATCTAAAATCAGAGCAGAAGTATTGGTTCTCTTTAGTATAGTCTGGCTGCACATCACATTGTCATTTGTAGCTTATTGAATGGGTTATTTATCCAGGGTTTGAATTATTGCTTCCAAAGGGCAGCCATACCTTACACGTATTTTTTCTATAAGAAACTAAGAATTCAGGGCCAGAGTTCTTAAAATCTTACACGAGTTTCTTAAAGGTTCAATACCAATCTTCATGTTCGCTACCTGTTCCCTCCCGAATATTCTGAAACAAGGCTTTCTCAAGCCTTACCAATTGTTTAGACATTACTCAAGCACCTTCCGACATTGTGAATGATTCAGGAAAGAATTGAGGATAACATAAAATTATGTCAAGGATTTCCTTAATCAAAATAAACAGTTTCTTAACTTAGATATATTTTCCCAGTACTGGAGTTTCTTAACTTTTGGTGATCTGAGTGGAGTTTCTTATGAGCAGTTTCTTAAAACGAAATAAGTGTAGTTTGCTCTGTGAATGCTATAATCATCTGTGAACAAATAATTTAAAATTTCATAACCTGGCTTGAAAATTCTAAAATAGCTTCAGCATTCATAATCACTCAAACGGAAAGATCTTGTTTCGTTCACCGAACATTTTAAGGCGATTCCCAATTTCATTGCGGTGAGAGCTGTATATTTTTACATATAGTCAAGTTCTCTCTAACCGGTGTGACACATGGGTGAATCTAAAGATCTCAGTATATTTTTGTGGTCAATGGAACAAATTCTGCCGTGTATTTATAAACCTTCGGGCGGGGAAAAGCGCGGGATCTCATTATTTTATTAAAAGAAATATCAAATTGCAGGTAGATTTGTTCTGAATTGGCGAGGACAGATTTATTGGACCATTTACTAATATTACCCGTTACTGAATCAGAAAGTTTTGACAGAAATATGATAGGGCCAACCAAATTGATATGAGCATCGAATTAGGCCGCCTCAAAACAAAAATATAATCGTTAGCGTGATTTGCAATACCTAATCACGGAATAGTGTTCCCTTATAGCCTCGTTAATGACTCGGAATATTGCAAGTAGATGCATATGTGCTCTACTTGAAATCGGACCGTTATGTTTAATTTCAAATGAAATATGTGCATGAGATCACGGATCATAAGTAGCTAAACTGATTTTGACGATAAACAACAAAATGAAAATAAAGCATGTAAATAAAGAGGTGCAACTTACAGGTCCCATGTTTCTAAAACCATGCTCCACAGCAACTTGAGTGGCAGCCTGCATACCCCCTTGCATGTACACAGCCCATTGGTTTGCGAATTCTCCAGTGACATCTTCCCATAAAACTCCGGACGAAATAAGCAATAAATTCACTAGAATAAAAGCATTGCAGTCAGCCATAATGATACAGTATCATGAATAGCTGCTTCAGCTTGCCGTCTGTTTCACTGAGAAGCTCGTTCAGCCCTTTGACCAAAAGAAACGCAGTTTATCACTTGCAATCCTGTGGCAAACAGCGGAAAGATAAACTTGTTCACCCAACAAGTCTATTGTTATCAATTGCAATTCAAAACCTTACATAAGTGATACAATGTCTGAATACAATAACGAGAGATTCGATTGAACAATAAGCTAAAAGACTTGACTCTGTTCCTTCACGGCCCGTGATCAAACAACCTAGTGCTGAGATCGATTTTATTCCTGCGGTTGCGTGTCAACTAATTCCATTTACTTGAGCTGTTCCATTCCTCGCTCGGTCGGAAGTAAGTAAAAAGCGTCAATCAACATGTATATCTCACTACGCAAATGCACAACACACTTCCGCTTAACCGTATAATCATGTATTGTTCTTTTTCGGAGCCCCTTGTGAAAAACCGCTCCACCGCATGCGGCTTGGACCAACCAAAGAACGTTGGCCAGAATGCAATTTCGCAGCGGATAACGGAAAGAAAAACTTCCGCCCGTATGACAAAGTCATTACCTAACAAAAATAGTTTACAGGTGCATCGGAAATAAATGCTAGCTAAATTTTGATATATTTGTGCTTTGAATGAGTCGTTTGACAAGATCGCTGGAAAGAGCCCCTTGCCTGCGATTACAGTCCAGTGCGGTATGGGCACATTACACATCACATGAATTAAATTTCTTCGAAAAGTATCGAATCGAGTGGTTGGTTTTAGCTTGAGGGCCGTACATGTTCGATCTGAATTTTGATTAGTATGAAAAAATTCTATCTTTATATTCTGGAGTCAAAAGGGATAGAATTATATTGTAAATTAGGCATGTTAATTTCTTGTGTTCTTAGTTTAGTGCTTCCTTTAATTTTACTTTACTTGAAACATGTCAGTTTGAAAAACATATTTATATGAAATTTTGTTACCTGTATAAATACACTCATTTTTTTATAGGAAACCGCTTGTAAGAAACGGTAGGCTCAATTTTTCGAAAGTTAAGAAACAACCCTACCTGGATTTAAAAGCTAAGAAACTTTTCCAATTTACAGTTTTAATTTTTTTGTCGCAGTCAGAAATGTTTTGACACTGTACAGTTATAGCAACTGTTTGAACATTATTTTGAGTGCATATTATGTTACTAATTTGTTCTGGGATCTTAATGGCCCAAAAAGTCAAGAAACTGCCTACCAGTGCCTGACCTTCGTTTCTTATAAAAAAAGTGAGTGTATTTCAAAATGAAAATCAAGTTTAAAATGAAATGAAATTGTAACCCACGGTCCTTTTGCGGGCACACTGCAGTTTCAGACTGCATTGTTTGAAAATCAAATTTGACCAAAGCAGAAATACAGATCCAAACTACAGTTGTTGTACTGATCGAAAAGTTTTGACCTGAGCGAAAACAAGGACTCATATAATAAGACTAGCTTTGACCTTCGTTGACTTTTTCTATGAGTTCAAATCAGTTCAACTACGTACTGCATTGTGGATCCCTATTTGCCAAGACAGTCTGAAATTGTAGCGTGCTCGCAAAGGACCCTGGTTGACAATGGCTCTTAAATATTATCTTCGTGAAACTGAAATTTGCTTCTAAGATGAAAGAAAATAAGTGGTAACCTTCTTCTTTGAAAGAGAAACATTTGGCTTGGCTTCACTTCAAATCTCCTCTCCAACTGGAAATTTGAAACCGGCTACAGAAACAGGGAGAGAGGTGGGCGATGGGTGACAACTTGAAATAATGCTTATTTTACTCATAACTCAAGAGCCAATTTACCTAAGCATATAAGAATTCTAAAAATGATTCAGAAATATACTGCGACTTTCTAAACGTTTCGATATTCATTCTCTTCAGAAACTGTTCTTACTTTGGTCATTTTAGGCTGCAGATCATCGAAAATGTCGTTACCAAATAATGGACCCTGCGAAACACTTTCATCTCAAATAAAAAGAGTAGTCTCGGTAAATCGCCCGAAATAGATGCATATTCAAGCAAGGCAACTTAAGTTGCGATTCTTAGCGTTGGGATCGCAGGACGGGAGAAGACCTACAATGACTGCCAAAAGTCTTGGAACACCTTTGCCATTTTTGCATTTTTTGCGATTTCCCCCTCTCCCCCTCAGAACAATGTTGTTCTGTGATGACAAAATGGGGATGGCAGGACGATTCGCGGCTCTGATGGAATGCTAGGACAATAACCTTGCAAATCAACATTGTTTTGGGGGTGAGGGGGTGTTTAAGCCTAATCGCTATGGTCAGAACTGCGGATTGTCAAGAAATGGCCGAAGTGTTCCAAGGACTTTTGGCAGGCATTGTAATCGAGTGACGAGTTCACGACCCGTTGTCATGACCCTCGACTAGTGCGGCTCGCACTGGGCTCGAACGCTATCCGCTTTACTTTTCTGGGTGCAAAGTCAGGGGACTGCACCATTGCGCCACAACACCTTCATAATGAGATCACTTCGAGTTTTATGCTTAAACACCTCTTGCCTCTTTCAGGATTTTTTTACGATGTCTTCCTTGAAAGCACTCTTTGCCACATCATCTAACGGTTAAAAACGTTATCTTCTAATCAGGAAAAGAACTCTATACTGTAATAAAACATTGCTAAAAACTATTCTCAATATTAGCTTAATCTTTCCCCTTTCCTTTTGCTTCTTTTCCTTCCTTCCTTATTCGTTCTTTTATCATTCATTTGCACCTCTCAAGTCTTCCTACTTTTGTCTTCGAAACGGTTCGAGGTTATCCCAACTTTCTTATTGTCAAGACATTTGTCGTATTATACGCTTTTTACAACAAAAATGTACTTTTATGTTTCATTTACATTGTTGGTTAAAACAATAGGGACTTTCAGCAACCAAGAACGGTGACTGCAACTGCAACAACGCAGTCTACGCAATATTGCCTTTGTTTCCGAACTTGAATCTGCTTCCCTTGAGAGACAAGACGATGTGGCTGTTCTTTTCAATTATGCAACTTGGAAAATCCCATTTCTGACATGCTGCTGTTCAATTCTAGGCCTCTTCTGCCTCTGAAGCAAAACTTGCTCATTTTAAATGTTAATTTTTCTAAGTAAAAAAAGATGGTTCCAATAATTGTTGTGACCGTTTTGATAAGATGTAAAGGTAGCATAACTTTAAATACTTTAAATAAATTTTGTATCATACAAGATCACGTTCCGGCTGGCGCTGCCGTCCTTGTTGTCGGTTAAAGTCCTTATATATTAAAAATGAAGACAAAGTTCTGTCATCAGTTTTGTGCCAAATTGATTTTGAAATTGTCATTCCCAGAACAATGTAACTGACTGCATAAAATGCCATTTCCTGGTATCTTTAAATCCAACTTTAACTTTCTGTTACATCATTCCTTCCTTTGGTGGTGCAATAATGTCAGGCTATAAAAAGTCTGAACTAAATAAGAATGTGGAATCGTCGTTGAATGTTTCACTTCTGCAAACTTAAAATCTCTCACAAATGGTTGCAACTACAAGCATTACTTAGTGATTTGAGAAGCATTCTTTAAGAAGCTATTTGTCAGAAAAGTTTTACAAATTTGTGAAACGCATTCAAAGGCAAACATAAAACATCTTGCACTCTTGCAACAGAGTTTGCTGTAAGCAAAAGAAAAGTTCAATATAATCACAATTTTATGGCAATTTTGTAATCACATCCTGTATCGCTACATTGAGTTTCAAACTCATTTCATGACTCTTTGCAAGCATCCAACATGCGGTCTCTTACTGTTCAAACAAAAAAATGCTGAAACTGGAATTCTTCATTTCTATGATGGTTATGTCACTTAACAAACAATATTCTGGTGAAGTCACTTTTGTAATTTACACAGCAATTTCACAATTCATTCATGGGAAACATTCTTTCCTTCAGAAACACTACAACAATGTGGAAATTATAATCCTTTTGCCTATGATACTCTGTCTACCTTGCAGTGAAGAGCCTTTGGGTGGTGTAGCCTTTGTCAGCAATATAGTCAATTTTAAGTCTCTCATATTGCCCTGAATCTACTATGAAACAATCTGTCTTTTAGGAACACTAAAACAATGTTAAAATTCTAATTTTTATCTGTACGATGTTGTGTCAGTCTCTCAATAAATTGTCCTTAGGTTATGTAGTCTCCAATCTAATTGTGGCAAGCGGAGAGTGTTTCAATATAAGGGAGGGGTCAAATTAAGTGACTAAGCCATACCACAACAAGATTTACATTCAGTTCAAAACAATAATTATCTTAATAAAATAAAAAGAATTTTCATTTTGAATCAAATTTCAGATTTGGATTAAAAGTTAAAAAGATTTGCAAAACTATCATTTACTTTGTAAGTAACTTGATGTTCAAGGCAAAACTTTGATTAATAAATAGATCTAAATAGGCCCTTGTCCCAATCATATACTAGTAGTAAAGGCCAATATATGATAAAAGCAAGAATCTATTCAGTGAAAACAATTCCCCTAGCGAGTTGAGCTATGGTTATGATTTTGTGAGTTGAATCATAACTGATTCAAGGTTTCCACAAGGCTTCTACAAGGCTAATTAGCATTTTTCAAGCCATTTACAAGGTTACAGCAAGGCTATTCCAGGCTATAACAAGGTTACTAGGCCATAACTACAAGGCTTGTACATGGCTATTACATGGCCTTGTATTTTCGTACAGGTTGAAATGATTGAAAACCATTACTAGTTGATACAAAATAATGTAGAAATTCTACTTTTAAATCAAAACTTCTGCATATGTTGCAAAAAGCTGTAAAGCTACAAAAACTTTGTCCAAAATCAATAGAATGCAAGGTTAAAAAAGTTATGTGCCAATGATTTATCATTAGGATCCGTTGAGGTAAACTGGGCAGCTAGGGGTAAAATGGGTAGGGTAAAAATGTGGATAAATTTTGCAAAAATCTTCATCCACAGATTTCCTTTCACTTGAGGGATTTGAAATACCCTCCTTGATAGTGATACTGTGAATATTGATTTATCAGTTCCAGATCTACTTTTTTCCAGCAACAACAATCAACACCGCCCATTTTACCCCAGCCTACACCCGGGGGGGGGTACTTAGTATATTTTGCTGACGCCATGTGCATTCCTTTCCAGGTATCGTTTTCGCCTCTTTTTTCTAACGCCGGGTATCAGAAGAAGGCAATTTTTCTAAAGCTGGTTGTTCAAACGTGTTATTTCATTGTTTTTCGATGAATTTTTACATTTAGGGGTATGCTTTTTGCCGATTTTTACATTTTGGGATACGCTTTTCGCCGATTTTTTCTAAAGCCGGCTATCATTTCGAGGGAAGACTTCTAAAGCCGGTTGAAAATATTTTTCCTTGGAGTGCACCCCCCCCCCCGTGCAATTGAAAGTCAAGTACCCCCCCCTGGGGCCTACACCCAGTTTGTCTGCAGCTGGAGAAGGGACATGCTACGACAAAATACTTGCATCCTTTCTCGCAGCGTATTGCCAAACTATTAGATTACTATTGCAAATATTTGGTGGTACATTTACACTAGACTGGCTACACAATCTCTGTATGCTTACACTCTGGTGCATAAAATTAGGCCCAAAAAAAGGTCAAAAAGGGCCTTTTTTTTAAAGGGCCTAGGCCTAACAAACAACAACAGAAATCATTCCCTACTATCATCGACACAATGATATTCCAAATGTTTTATCCTCTAAAATACATCTCATGATTTCAATGAAGATAAACAGAAATGAAAGATCAAATAAATTCATATCATAATACCTTTGATCAGAGTTTGTTTACATTTTTTCTCGCTTAGGCCTGCCTGTCACTCAACCCCTTCCTTCAGCAAACCGCCACTGAACAGCAACAACCAAAAGGGCGCCAAATAAAGTCGTTACCAGACCCCTTGAACAACAACAACCAAAAGGGCGCCAATGAAAGTCGTTACCAGACCTCTCTCATATTGTGCAGCTTTAAGTTATCAAAATTAGAACTCACATATATTTTCTTAAAGGTTTCTTAGGAGTTTCATCAAATTATTGATGTTAAAGGGAGCGCAAATACCAGCAGCTTTTGCCATCGTTTGTCTTTGTTTTTGTGAATTTCGTACAGTCAGTTATTCTGGAAGCTGTGCAGAGCAAGTCGCTGACTTCGCGAAAAGCACGATGGTCTTTCTACTCCCTTTAACATGTCAGCACATCCTTTTGCCCCGTTGAACATTTCACAATGAACTTTCATGAAGCTGTGCCACCTGGGAACATACACTACCCTAGTTAAAGAAACAAGCCATGAATTTATTGTACCTTACTTCAAGATACTACAACATGCACTTCTTTAATAAGCAGCTGATAAGAAACTGAACTCTCAGCTCACCAAAAAATTAAGAAACTCTAGTACTGGAAAAATATAGCTTAGAAAACTACATATTTTACTTAAGGAAAACCTTATGATACTTTCATTTGATTTTCACTCTCATTTTCTTGCATCATTTTACCGGGAAGGTACTTGAGAGAAATGTCTGAACATTGGAAAGGCTACAGAAGACTCGTTTGAATATTTACGAGAGTACAGGTAGTACACACGAAGATCGTTTTGGAAATCGTATGAAACTGGTAAGAAACTCTGAGCAAGCAAATCTGATAATTTCAAGAAACTTTCAGCACCCCTTCAAAGTCTTAGATTCCATAAAGAATATGTGTATTCTAATTCAAAAGTTAACCATAGATTGCTACAATAACTTATAGTTAGAAACTTGTAGCCTTGCTTCTACATTCAAATTTCTTAGCAGTGAGGATCTACTATCATACGGTTGAACAAGGCAAAATTTCTGGAATTTCATTTCTTATGAAACCATAGATTTGTAGAGGTTTTGCCGTAGACCTGGCCAAAAATGATATCTCGGCTATTCCCATTGGCGTTTTCTACTAAATCTCAGATCTCTGTAATCTTTTCGATAACATTTTTTCCCATCCAGCTTCTTGATAACATTGCTTTCCTGACTATTTTGGTAGACCAGTGATTCTGATAATTTCAAAATCAGCGATAGCATAGAATGAAATAAACTTGAAAAATTATGAAGAATGAATGAAAATGTCACGCCTTCTTTAAACAACATTTCAATCAAATGATAGTAAATATTAGTTTGTTTTTTAGCAAGGATTCAAACCCACCATTTTCAGGACTGTCATTGAAACCTGTTTGGATAATCCTGGAATCAAATTAATAGGGGTTGAATTTTCAGAATATTTTGTAATACTTACAGTGATAAGACAGACTGAACTCTTGTAATACTTTCTCATTGTGCGGCTGCAGCCAGTGGTGGGGCCAAGGGGGAACTTTTCAAAAGATGGCTCCTGAGATTCGCACAAAAATGCAATCAAATGGATCTCTCAGAAGGGGTAAGCCAGATCAAGCATTTTGGTCACATAATCAAACGATATGATAAATATTCCCAACAAAGGCCTACTGTAAAATTAGCTAAAAGGGCATTGCCTGCATTTTTCCAGGGTCTGGGCGTGGTGACGCAAAATTTTCCTGGGGCTACGCCAATTTACTCATCAAGTGCTGGCTCCGCCGCTGTCTGCGGCTCATCCATTGGCCAAAATAGATAAAAACTAGAAACAGACAATGGACAGGATGACTGGATGTCCCACTAGAGACAAGGGTTCCCACGAGAGACAGGTGCTCCCACACTAAACCTAGTGGTAAACCCCAATTAGCCAAAATAGGCACAGACCTGGCAAAAGACAACAGACTGGGTGATGACTGGATGTCCCACGAGAGACAGGTGTTCCCACAATAAACCTGGAGTCTGGAGATACATTGGTTCCTGCGATTTTCATCCATTAGCCAAATTAGACACAAACCCAGCACACAGACAACAGACTGGGCGAGTGGATGTCTCACAAGAAAGAAGGGTCCCACAAGGAACCTCGTGGTAAATTAGTATTCCCGCAATCGGCAGGGTGTAACACAATGATACAATCAACCATAGCCGAACTCACTGAATAATACCTACGAGTTTCAAATTGCAATGTTACTCATCTTTGGGTTTTGCATTTCTCTAATAGTTGTTCTATCGACTGTATATGTGCGAGGAGCCAGAACTAATTTTGAAAATAAGCCCGCCTCGACTAAGCCCCAATGGGAGGTATTTGAATTCCACGAAAGGGGTGCATTACACTCCGAGTCTTTTTTTAAGCATGTTTTTGTCCTTTTTTCATTTTTATGGTCGTTGTAATTCAATGTACCCTGGGTACCAGACTCTCTGAACATTTTTTAGAGAGTCTTGTACCCAGGATAAGTTCATTGCTACGTTCGTTATATATCATCTCATGTGAATTCTAGTTCAAAACCGATACATTTTTCAATGGCTGTATTTCATCGAACACATCTACCTTGCTATTAAATCAATCCTCACCTCGAATAAGCGCAATCCTAAAAATTAATTTTTGCAAATAAGCAAATAAGCAATGAAGGTGTTGTGTGGCGCAGGGGTGTAATCCTCTGACTTTGCAGCCAGAACAGTCAGGCGAACAGGGTTCGATACCCGGTAGAGCCTCGCCACTTGAGCGTCATGGACAAGGGGTCACGGACTTGATTAGCGCTTTAGCTACTTCTGTGATCCAGCGCTTGGCGCTAGAAACGACAATTTCATCTTCAACAACCGGGGGCTTTTCGGAGGATATACGCTACTGCAAATGCATATGTCCTAATATGGTCATTTTGAGCTGGAGACGCCCCAGTTAAACTGAAGAGCCAAGGCTGAACTGATGTTGTAGGTTGTTACACAGGTGAGGGATCTACTCTCGTTTGAACTTAGTCACAACTCATAGCTCAGTAGCTGATCTTTCTACACGCTGTTTACTCCATTTGGTATTGCAAGCTTCTCAAGCCTAATCAAGTTATTTGCAGCCATACTTGCTGCTGCCCCCTAAAATTTGCAATAAACAGAGAAGTGCCCTTTTTATTTCAGGAAGTACCCCTTTAGCTTAATGAAAAAAGTGCCCTTACAGCGTCATGCCCCCCTCCCTCAAGTTTGAGATGCTTCCTGCGTCATTGGTTATTTATGTACCCATAGTCCATAGAAACATGATGACACGAAGAAGGCAACCCTTATCCAGTACATTTGCCTTGTTTGTGCTTGCAAAATAAAATCGACGGAGTTCAAGTTCATTTCAATTTAGCGGTATTTTGAAAAGGTTCTTTGACTTTGAGATGGATAAGTTAGCACGCAGATTGAAATTCGTGACTCCACTGAGCCAATATTTACCACGTCTTAAATCGATAGAAACAAGTGGCTGAATATTCTTCTGTAAATAGGAGGAAGCAGTCGTTTTTGAATGAAAGCAAGAACTTCGGTCAAACATTCAAAGAAATATCTTTCTTCAGAAGTGCTTGCAAGAATATACCGAGGCTTGGTTGAGCCCCATTTGAGTAGTCTGCGTGCAGACTCAACTCCTCGAAAGTATAGACAGTATACGTATACATGTATACATTTTGTCAAACATTTTGTCAAAAAATGCTGACACGATGCTGACGAAGCTCCTTTACCAAAGTGATCACATGAAATATCACGTGAAACTGGCATGCCCCTCGCAAAGCCGCTGTACTTACATGGACACATCATCTTTAAGAAATGCTCTTCTTTTTCCACTGAGCCATAAAGATTTCAACAATGATCTAAAACACGAACGTTGGACTAAAAGAACTACGTGACCGGAAGACAACTAACTACGCTCCCAACGTTAGAGTGGAAATAGCCTTCTACATATTCTGGCACCTATTTAAAACAACTCTTCTGTAAATTAGACAATTTTCCTGCAGAATCCTCGACCCTCTCAACGTTTCCGTTCGTGTAGCAGTTACGCTTTGTTGTCTGAAAAGGTCAGAAAGAAACACTGGCACTTTGGTAGCACGTAAACAGATGCGAAAAGAAGTACATGTCACGTCTGGTTCCAATCATATTATGAGCATCAAAGCTCCATTGAGGCCCCCTCTCTATTCAGCTTCCCTCTCTAATACGCCACTCCCTGCCAAGCAAAATTCTCAAATAAATCCCTGTCTCTATTTAGCTCCCCCTCACTCATATCAAACACCAGAAGTTACCGGTCAATAATTTCTGACATTATTCAAAATGAAACAGCGACTGTAATGTACAAGTCAACAAGTGGTCTTGCTCCTGAATATCTGTCGGTAAAGACTCTGAACATAATACATTGAGACTGAGAAACACCGAAGCTGACTTGCGTAATCCTCTCTTCAAAACATCAAATGGGCAGAAGCCTATTTCACTTCGTGGGCCTAAGAGTTGGAACCAATTAAGCTTAGATGTCAAACATACGCCCTCCCTTCTTACTTTCAAAAAGAAGCTAAAAGAGAAATTGTAGAGGATAACTTGTTTACTTTTCTTTCGATTTAACTTCGTTTTATTTATTGAGTAATTAGATAACTAATTTGTGATTTAGGTTTTCAATTTTGTAATATTTTTTGCACGGCCCCCTGTAAAGCAGTCTCTGCAGGCTGGCGGGGTAACCGTGGCTGGATAATAAAAAATCAAAAAGGAAAAAGAAATTAAAATCCATATCTCTAAACAACGTTCATTTCGGTATGGTTTGGGATAAAACTGCGTCAACTTGTGTGAGATATGTAAATTTGCTCGCAAAGGACCCTGGGCGACAATGGCTCTCTAGAGATCTAACGACTATGCTTCTAAGAGTTAACTGTGCCCATGTAATCTTGTCAACTCAGTGAACGAAACTTGCACCTTTTTGGAAAATTGCAGAAATTATTGGACATTAAAAGCAAAAAGTTTTGGACATTAATATTTATCAACATTTAAAACAAATATTACAAAGTATTTTGTATGGAAAAGGAATGTGTTGGGAAAGCTAATAGACATTTAGCCATTCTTTAAACAGAGCCTGGATACAGCGACATTTTTACACAATTTTATAAGGATTGTTCGATTGAGTGGCGTTAGAGCTTCTATCACTATTGTGCGCATTCAAAAATCCTTCAAAATGTATCAATATATCGTTGGATCCAAATTCTTTTCATAGAATAGTTAACAGTTCTATTTGTGAAACATCATTATACGGTAGTATTATCAACAAAACTCACTTCAGTAAGCAGGAACCAATTATGCGAAGGCTAGTTGCACACTATGTTTTCTTTAATTTCAACTTTGATGTCTCATCGAAAAAATTTACACGAAATGATCATATTCTATATGTGATATCAACAATACTTTTTAAGTGCAAATAGACTATCCTCTTTATGGTATACTATTAATGAATAAATAATTCTGATTCTTAAATCCTTAAATAATTATCTTTATATCTACCCTCCCAATACTATGAATTAAAAACGACGACAAGAAATTTCTCACACACACACCACAAGAGCATCGAAAACAATTCTGGGAACCAAATAGGCTGTTTTCAAATCGTTGATCAATCGTCGAGCGACAACAAAAACAACAATTCAACTCAATGAAATTCAATGAAACTCAACTCAAGGTCATAAAATTCTTTTCCTGATTGAGGTAAAAAAATCGAGTTGATAATGAGTCTTGTTCCTTATGAATCTCGTTCGGATGAATATCCTTAAAGGACAAGTTCGGGGTTGGTATGATTGATGATAAAAAACAAGATAATACTGCTATGAATGATGTATAATACTTTTTTCCACCATCTTTTGCCTCTCCTTGTGAAATTACGTATTCAAATAAGCAATTTGAGCAAAGTGACGTCATATCGCGCAAATGAGAACGAGGCTGTGTGATTGTTTTTTCACCTCTTTATCGTTGCAAGCCTCTTTATCATGTTCTTGTCCCATTTTCAATGCATGAGCACACGATTAAGAGGCTTGCAACGATAAAGTGGCGAAAAAACAATCACACAGCCTCGTTCTCGTTTGCGCGATATGACGTCACTTTGCTCAAATTGCATATTTGAATACGTAATTTCACAAGGAGAAGGCAAAAGATGGTGGGAAAAAGTATCATACATCATTCATAGCAGTATTATCTTGTTTTTTATCATCAATCATACCAACCCCGGACTTGTCCTTTAAGAATGTTGAAGAATTCTGTAGAATATGATAAGATTTTACAGCCATATGAAAGACTGTACATTCTTTTAAACAAGACTTTTTAAGAAACTAAAGAGAACTCTTAGGCATGAAAACCATTTTAAAGGGTTTGGGCAAGGTTAAAAGCTTGCCTTTGCAAAGAGTAAAAAAATCCAAAAATAGCCTATTCAAGTCGATGTCCCACACGTGCTGTGAACAATGGATAGCCAAAGAAACAATGCTGTGTCTGAGTGTTTTCTTTGCTCTATTTATAGAGAAACCTATATACCGTTGCACACTCCCTTAACTTTGCAAAAGGCCTGTACTGTCCATTCATCACAACAAATTTTCCAAACCTCAATATCGTTCTCAACTTGATATCAATTCACTTTCCTGGAATCCTATTGGCTAGCTTCGTCATCTGTGTACACACCTTCTGTTTCCTGATTTTTTTCTTGTAATTTCTGCAATGCATGCTGCATGCCCCAAATACTTAATGGTCTCATGTACCCTAATGATCTGAAATTCCCATTTGCTAAGAATGCTTCTGGTGTTTGAAATCCTAGGCCAAGCTTCTCGAAACAAGTTCGATATATTCCTTCAGCGGTGCGGAAACCTTCTTGAACCATACCCTGTGTAAGAGAGAACAAATATTGCTTCTTTATATAACAAAAATTTGTAATCTAAGAGGGATGATAATGAGGGTGATGGATTTGGATCTCGAAACACAGCTAAGGATGCACAGAGAGTATACTACAATACATCCACACAAGCGGTCGATTCAATTAAGATCACAGAAATCTAGCTAAAAGCAACTCAACCACCATACCAAGTCCATATTCGTAAAGTCTCCTGTTCGCCGAGTCCCGTTCCTCTATTCTGTTGTTCTTTTGTTTGTAAGTAGCTTTTCGTAACAACACCCTTTAGCTATTCTACAAAAGAGCCTGGATTGAGCGTCTTTCTTATACATTTCATACGCGACTTTCGATCGATTGAGTGGCGATAAAGCTTCTATCACTATTGCGTACATTCGAAAATTCCATTTGCAAAATATCGTTCAATTCTAGTTCTTTTCTGAATAGCTAGGGTAGACTTACGACGATGAGTCTCTTGTTTCCCTGTGCTCTTTGACTTCAAGATGGCGCTTCAGTCAACAGAGCAAGGTACCGCAGGGATACAAGGGACTCATCGTCATAAGTCTATAGCTAGGGGGCCTCTTATATATTTAGTTGTATTTTAGTTTATCTCCTTCAAGTGATGGCCCTGGGGTAGTCATGACCTTTAGCTCCCCTTGGTATCGTTTCTGTAGTATTATACGGTAGCTCGTTTGTAATCTTATGTAATTCGTAAATTGTAAATTTTTAAAATTGAATTTATAGAAAAAATATATACTACCGGGTGTCCCCGGGTTTAATTGCTACCGGGTTTAATTGCTACCGGGTTTAATTGCTACCGGGTTTAATTGCTTATATGTCCATAACCGATGAACCAATTTTCAAAAACTGGTAAAAGCACAACCAACATCTTAAACTACAATTTAGCCCTTAGGCAATCAAATAAAACAAAGTGTTTGAAAATCGGTTCATTGGTTATGGACCTGTAAGCAGTCAAACAATAATACATCATTTTGGGACACCCGGTGCACTGAGAGTACACTCGAAAGGTACTCTCATATGGTGTAGATGATAAAAATGTTGTTATTTAGCCGAAAAATGCAAACTCTGCGAAGCTTCGAGCGAGAACAAAGATCTGGACCATTATCGTCTGCAGTAAAGCTCTATGACCCCCCCCCCCCCGGGCCTGTTTAATTTCGGGGACTCCAGAGGGGGCTTGAAAGAGAAGAGGCTTATTAGAGAGAGGGAAAGGACATAACAGAAAACCTTACCAGTCAGATACACAAATTTGACACAGTTTTTATCCCGAACCATATAAAAGTTAACAAGCAAACACGTTAAGCTAAATGAATGTACCCTGGGTACCAGAGGCCAACAAAAATAAACATTAAAAAATGATAAAAAATGTCCCTTTTCCAAAATTTTCCTTCACTAAATTTTCGAGGCTCTGGCACCCAGGGTAACTAAATCAAAAATCTTTGGTAACCTCTGGGATTTGATATCAGTAGGGAGGGGCATTTTAGAGAGGAGACATATTAAAATCTTGGCTTACAAGAGAGGGGTTTATTAGAGAGGAGGCTCAATAGAGAGGGGGCTAAATAGAGACGAGGCCAATACTGTAATAGTCGATAATCACGAAAAGGATCATTTTTGGAACTATTTTCACTTTAACCCATTGATGAAAGTATAGGTTCAATTTTGAGGTCAATTTTAGCTATTTCCATCGACATTAACTATCTTCTATATTTTTTACCTCTTGTATCATTGAAGCTGCAACAGCATACGTCACTCCTGTCCAGACCTCCTCTGCTTGCACGCTGCTCGTATCAACCTGCAAAATAAAATATATAAATCAAGGAGCGAAAACATGGTTTCTACACAAAATTGATTGTTAGAGAATACACCCATGGTTATACTAGACGTATATGCGCAGTGTGTTGAGCAGAGGGGACCAGGGAGCGCCGAATCGATCTATCAAAGCCTATAAAACGGATAAACACGTCAAAATAGTGCCATCTTTACGTCTCATTTAAGTAAAGAGGCTTAGATTATATAGGAAATACTGGTTTCGGAAACGATCAAAATCCATGGTGATTAACCCTTCGTGTGTCAAAGGAAATTTTATCCCTTTTCCATACGAACAACAGCGAAGGAGAAATTTGGTTCAGGGAAGATATGATCAAAGCTAATAGTCAAGAATACAGTGGGTCAATAGGAGAATTAGGGTCCACGTCTTAGCAGATTTGTAACTAAGGCAATGGCTATTCAAGGAATCAATCTGATTCTTTTTAACTGATTTAAAAAGAAGAATATTTTATGATTATCCTTAGAGGATAAAACTCAATTTACTTTAAGTTTGCGGCCTTATTTGACGCAGTGTATAAGCACTTTGGCTACAGAGGGGTCCATTCCAGCAGGACACTGGTTAAAACTCAAAATTTGTAAACAAAATCAAGAGCCTTGGTATGTCGACAAGTAAGCCAATGACCACAACAATTCCGGGACTTACACGAGCACTTTAAAGGCTCTTGGGAAACCGGCATGCATTGCCATCGTTTGTTTTCCTTTTCGTGGATTTATAGATTTCATTCAAGTCAAGACCAATGTTTAACAAAAGCCTGAACTTTGACGAAAATGAAAACCATCTAGGCCTAAATAATCGCTTGCCTCATTTTAAAAGCGGCGAGATCTACTTTCATCATTTTCGAGTGATTGCATGATCCCATTTTCAAATTGTGTCGGTTAGAGTTTGTACCGCTTTCGTGTGAGTCTATCCATACAAATTTTGTTCTGTCTTCAAATTGTACCTGCATCCTGCGAACGCAATCAAAATCAAGGAGTTTGCTACACAGGAAGGTTTAAATCTGGTACAACAAACATGCACCCTCACCGTGTGAGTGTAGTCAAAATCAAGACGTTTGATAACAAAAAGGTTTAACACTTATAACATGCATACCCTTCCACATGGCCTCATTCCATTAACAGCGCCCATGAATCCACCTTGAAATCTCATTACATTCATTTGAAATACAGTCTTTAAAGCACTTTCGATATGATCTTTAGGAAATACCTAAAACAAAAAAAGCAAAGGATGAATTAAGTGCAGTTTACCTCAGAATATCAATTGATGAAGGAGATTTTAATAAAAAACTTGAAGATTTCATTTGTTTACCAGAAAAAGTTGTAGAATCTTTTTCATACAACTATGAAGTAAAAAGAAAACAAATTATTGCAAGATAACAACAATAAACAAAGACACAAAACACTTAAGCAATAGCAAGACTAAAAAGTTTCAGAATTCACTTGAATGAATAAAAATTAAGAGTTAAATCAAAAGGTTGCTATTTCTCCAAATTTTGCGAAAAACCTTAGCCCCCTTGAAGAAGTATGCACCCAAATATTAGAAAAATGTTTGTGAAAACATTTTTGAAGTTCTTCATCTCCCTTTCCGAAAACTTACATTTTATGTGGGTAGGTAACATCGTCAAAACGATTGAAATTTGCTTGACATTCTTTTGTTGTGTCCTATTGTTCAATAACCCAATCATGATTTAGCTACGATGCTGATATCATCATATTAAAGGCTGGAGTCATGTCAAATAGTCTGCTAATGCATAAACATAGGAATTGGCTGACTCATTGTTACCGTTGGCACATCTGATTGGCTAACAATCATGTGAAACGAAACTGATCACATGAAAAGCACACAACGGATTGGCTAACAATCATGTGAAATGAAACTGATCACATGAAAAGCACACAGCGGATTGGCTAATAATCATGTGACATGAAACTGATCACATGAAAAGCATACATCTGATTGGCTAACAATCATGTGAAATGAAACTGATCACATGAAAAGTATACATCTGATTGGCTAACAATCATGTGAAATGAAACTGATCACATGAAAAGCATCATTTTACAGGTCCTGTTTGTTTGTTTTTTGGAGCAATGCTTGATAATTATCACCTGGGGCAAAAAATACATGGCAGAGAAGGTCTATTTGTCATAACTCAATGCCATTAAGTTTCATGGAGTTACAAAGCATGAAAAAAATTAAAATGAAACTAAAATGAAAAATGATCATCGTCCGCTCATCGTCCGCTTCATCATCAATACTCACCCGATCATCGTCCGCTTGTCCCAAGTCACAAGAACACAAGTACCATTGTCCAGCACATTGATGTGCCATTATGCTATTGTGGTACTCTTTGTCACTACTGTCGTAATTATAATATGTGCCTAAAATGAACGAAAAACTTGTAATCAAGGGCGCATTTTTTTAACACCATAGGAAAGTGTAAACTGATAGGCTGTGTCCCCGATTCAGGGACTCTTAATGAACAGAGAAAAGGTTGATCAACGAAACCTATTATTAGTGCGAAAAATAAACTAATTCTATTTTTTGTTTTTTCCATTTTCATGCATGTATTTTCATGCTCCTTGTACTATCGTCTTGTAATGTTATTGTTGTTAGTAAATTGTGCATTTTAGGAGAATAATTTTTCATACATTCTGCTAAAAAATTACAATACATATCTACTTAATTACCGTACTTAGAGGCTACTCTACTCTTCTACTAAGACAAGACCACGGGGAGCAATAACTATGTCTACCCACGTGGCCATAAGGACAGTTCACAGACTTTTCTTCAATGTAACATATTACAAAGCTATTTTCTCATCATGTAACAAAATTTATAATAAGATACCACCGGGTGAGTACGAAAATGATCTTGCATGCTCATAACTTTAGAACGATGCAACTGATTGTGATTTTCATATCTCTTAGTTGACATGTTCGCTACACAAAAATTGTCAGTTCATAGGAATCTAGTAAATAGTTTGAAAGACACAGGGTTTCAAAGTCTAAACATTTTCTGACTAACCCGTTGCATTTAAAAGAGGAAATGTTGAAACTAACCATTCCATAATTTTCTCTCATATGCTTCTTTTCCTTTATTCAGTAAAGTTTTGTATCGATCAACATTGTCGTCCAGCTTCAGAATTTTGGCAATTTCAACCATGCATCTCAATGCTCCAAGCCAAAGGCCTCCGCAGTATGCACTAAATTTAAAGAATAGAGTTAAAATATCAAAAGTGAGAAACTTAATCTCGATCTTTCAACAACGCGCCTACTGATCGGCCTTTTCAACTTTTGGGAGATTCAATAGATAACTAAATTGCATTTGTAAACTATAGTTTCTTGTTAGCTGCCCTTCGAGTTCATCAGAATTTCTTATCTTGTTTCATATGAACGTTTTGGCTTGACAACGCTCAGAAACGGTGTGTAAATAACCTGAAAATCAGGCTCTATGTTATCGGGAGAAAAACGAGATCGCTTGCAAGAATACCTGATTTTAGGAAGAATGCTTTGATTGGTTAAATTTGCATCGTTATTAGACTTATAACCTGGAGTTCCTTGTTTCCCTGTGCTCTTTGACTTGATGATAGCGCTTCGGTCAATGTTTACCGCAGGGATACAAGGGACTCATCGTCATAAGTCTACATCTTTATTGGATGCAAAAACAGTGCTTGCTTTCATTCATCATTCCCAAGCTTAGATCTTCGTCCCCTGGAGAATTATCAACTTGATTTTAAACAAAATTGTTAAGTTTACAATTTGGTTCGCGGCTTGCTTTTATCACTGAGGGGATATGAAAATAGTTGGTATTTACTTCAAAAGCATGTTTTGGTAATTCTTTTCGTACAACATGTCCTCTGACTCACAACTTACTATTATGGCATTTCCCTCCTTTCGTATATCAACGGTTTATCTTCCTTTTGGAATTTCGTCAATTCCTCATCATGCATTTGTAGATTGGAACTTATCATTTATCTGTAGATGTTCAGTGTAATAGTTGTGGGGTAAATCTGAATGTCAGTGCTTGTATTGCTACCGTCATATTTTCTGAGAATATAAAAAATCGTGACACAGTGAGCCTGATCTCAGGCTACTGTGTCAACGAAATGCAACCCACGCTTTTCTGACAAACGTTGTCCTTCTTCCCTGAAAATGCTCGATAAACCTAAACACAAGGGTAAAAGAAAGATGAAGTAAAGAAGGTACCTTGCTCCTGTTACAACCCAGCAATCAAATGTCTGATCTGCAAAACCAGAATTGTCAATCAAACCATCACAATCAGTATCCTGTCCACTTGCAGTTGACATACAAGCCTTGAAAACAAAACAAACTATTTTTTTATTTCACAACAGGACTTAAACTACGACACAACTTGAACAACACAATATCCTGCAGAACACAAAGAAAAACGTGAATTTGAAATCTTGTACAATCACCATGTGATATCAAATTGATCTCAAACTCCACTCATGACCAAGATCAACTTCTTTTCAATCATCAAACAAAAGCTGTCATTTTATCGTTATTGAAATAGAACAGAGGAAATTTCTGAGGATAATGCAAGGATTAAGAACTCTTTGTTCCTGCTATTGCTATTGATGTTAGCGTTATTGTGCAATAACAAAGGGCCGTCAGCAATTGGTCAGCAAAAATTCAGCTCAGCGTTAACGCTCAAGTATCTATATGGACTCAAAGCCTTTAATAAACGCATCACTCAACGGTGGTACATAAAATCAATGACAAATGAAATATGCAAGATATTAACAGCTAGTCTATAAAAGAGTCTGGACCGAGCGATATTTTCATATATTTTTGCACGAAACGTTCAATTAAATGACGCTATAGCCTCTATCAATGTTGTACACATTCAAAACTTTCATAGATTTCTACAAAATGTACAAAAACATCGCTCGATCAGATTCTTCGGTAGAATGGGTATATCGATACAGATTTGTAAAGTTCGCACTAATTTCATGCATCTTTAATACTATTTCTGAGCAAGGTACTTTGTTGGTGTGATAGCTGTATGGAGTGCCAATGCTGACAAAAATACGTCCTAATATGAGATCAAGTAGTTCTAAATATGAGAATATGAAAATTTCTAACAAGTATGAAAAATATTTAACAAGTATGCAGAAAATTAGGTGAGTTAAGAATATGAAAAGTACAATGAAAATAAAGAAGTTAAAAATGCGGGTAAAGTATTGGAAACCTTGAAAGGAAGTTTTTTTTTCTGATAAGTACACACAATTTATAGGAAGTATTTTCTGTCAGCTTTGGCACTCCATATAACTGTTACAAAAAAGTGGTGACAAAATATTCATGCTAAATCAGCAATACCTTCATTGCCGGCCACATATCCATAAGATATTGATGATCATTCGATAATTTATAATCTCTATAAACCTGAAATTAGAACAAACACGGTGAGAAAAGTAAGCAAGAACATTAGGTGATGATGTTGGCTTCTTGTCAATAAGCCATACATAACATGGCAATGTCCACCAAAATGTAATATAAGAGTCCCACAAAGTAACAGATATTACTCGGGCTTGTGACAAGAATTTATCTTGAATCAATCGCAAATAGCTATCAAAATAATCCTAAATAGTTCAACTTCGCCTCTACCTCAAAACAAGAGCATTTGGGTTTTGGCCTAGCAGACAGCAAACGCCTTGCTTTGGCGAATCTTCGTAATAATAGACACAGTGTAGTGGTGCCGAGCAAGATATGTTGTGTTGAGGCACAAAACTGAATGAAAATCAACCAACTGAAAATTTGAGACACATTTTGACAAATTTAGTCACTGAGGAAAATCTTAATTAATTCTATACTACTAGATATAACAACAGTCAGCGAGTGCTGCCGATTAGTATTTGTACCAAATGCGACTGTAGCGAGGTCAATTTTATAGAAATTAATTGAATGATTATCGCTAAGGAAACGTGTATTATGCTTGAATTTACAGTTGGGTAATGGTTCAAAAGGTAAATGATTTAGAATATTCAGTTACTCTCCTCCGCCGGTTTCTAGTTCCTGAGTCCAAGGCTCTTGGTTCCGTAGTTCTGTAGCCCATGGTTCCGTGGTCCGTAATATTGAGTTCTGCATTGTCAGAAATAAACCTTTGTCGTCCATTGACGTAGTTAGGTAGTTAAAAAGGTAGGAAGAATTCATTATCTTTGTTGCTTCTTGCATAAATGCTCACAAGCCGCGAGCCCGCGAACCGCAGCCGTGAGCTG
Organism: Aurelia coerulea; assembly: GCA_039566865.1. NCBI lineage: Eukaryota > Metazoa > Cnidaria > Scyphozoa > Semaeostomeae > Ulmaridae > Aurelia > Aurelia coerulea. The sequence continues at coordinate 25,129,160 of CM076950.1, read as the reverse complement.
GCCCGCCTACATAGCCAAACGGCAGGCAGGCAGGCTAATTTCGCTCGCTGATTGAAGAAGAATAGTAAGGCTGCCTTCGGCAGCAATTAATCGATTACATCTACTGAGCAAAGTACAAACAATTAGCAGCAAAATCAAACCTGCAAAACGAATTTGAGATTTAAATCTTTCCATGTTGATGTATCATGAATTGTGTATGCATTGACTTTTAGAAATGGCTCTTCATCTGTTGAAAAGAATTGGATTGACAATCATTATTAAAGAGTTATTGTCACCCAGATTCCTTTGCGGGCACGCTACAGTTTCAGACCATCTGCTGAAAATCAAATTTGGTGTGGGCAGCAAAATGAATCAAATTAATTGCAAAATGAATCAAAGGTGGGATGAGTGGCCGAGCAGCTTTATAGTTTCCGCTAGTTTAAACATCGTTTTTTGCCGTGTCGAATCGAACCGTTTGAAAAAGGGCAGAATCTGCAGTGTCGAAAAATCTAATTTAAACATCGTTTTTTCCCGTGTTGGATTGAAACTAAAATTGCTAAAATGGTTAAAATGGCAATTTTTCAAAATGCACAAGCGCAGTGGCTGATCACACGTAGAATTGACCATGACCTAGAATTGATCAAATAAACGTGACAGAAATACGATGTTTAAATCAAGTTGTTTTTCTGCCATTTGATACGACAGAGCTGGTAAACTCCTGTCGTTCTATTTATTTAAAACGGCAGCTGATTTAAATATCGTTTTTTTGTCGAATTTAATTGACACTTTTAGGAGCAGCTATTAGATTTGAGACGGAAAAACGATGCTCAAACTAGGCCTTAGGTCAGTTTCGTGTGGTCAAAATCCGGATGGGTGGCCTTCCACATGCCTCTGACCGAGCAAATCACTTCATCGTCCTTCGGAAGGGACGTTAAACAAGGGGTCCCGTGCCTGAATACGGCATGAATAGTGGGCCTGAATTAGCTTTAAATTGCTAGGAATTCCAGCCCACTTGAAATGAAGTACTGAATGAATTGAATGAATTGAATGAATTGAATGAAGGGGTCCCGTGCCTGGATAGCGGCATGAAGAGTGGGCCTGAATAGCTTTAAATAGCTAGGAATTCCAGCCCACTTGAAATAAAGTACTGAATGAATTGAATGAATTGAATGAATTGAATGAACTGAATGAATTGAATGAATTGAATGAATTGAATGAATTGAATGAATTGAATGAATTGAATGAATTGAATGAGAAATGAGAATTTGTGCATTTACCTGGGTCACCAATATCATGGGGTATGCAACTAGGAACCTTTCTTTGCGCGTTGTGTCCTTCCATCATCATTAATCTGTCTTCAGGATCACTTTGTAGGACTGAAGCAGCTGAAGGCAAATTACATATTGATAAAATGCACTTAACACGATGATTAGAAACATTTTCATGGGAAAGAAGTCAGGTGGGTGTAAAATCATATGACCTTCTTCTTTTAATTGGATGGTTTGAAAGAAACTTTAGCTACTTATGCTACTTATACTTTAACTACTTAACTCTGAGTAACAACACAGAATTTAGTCTGTTTTATTGTCTCAATCCTGTTATAATTCGCTCTGCCTACATGGCATTGAGCACTGTTTTAACCAGTAAAGACACATGCAACCTTTTGTGATAGCTACTTATCTATAATACTACTGTTGGACTTTTCCGAAATCTTGCATATTTGTCGAAATTACAGCGTCTTTTGGTATTTTACTCATCAAATTTTTGAATCTTAGACCAGAAGAATGAAAGACTTTTGCTTGATACCATATTGTAGACATCCATAAACTATGGTTTTCTTGAACATTATTTCATTTTTCGTCAAAAAGTTTCAAATTAGTTTGAACTCTTAAAAGAAGAAGAAAAATACTCTAATTCTGAACACATCAAAGATTTCAGAAATTCCAGTAGTAGAATTATAGCGAAATAACTGCTAAGAAATCGCTCATAAAATATTTAAGAATCCTTTAAAAGATTTGGAACCTCAGCACACAAAGAGCTTAAAGTCTTTCAATTTTTGAATAAGCATTGCAGTTAAACACTTCCTCAAGAGGTCTAAGGATTACCGCAAGATTTGGAGGAAGAGCAGAACTTAGATTGATCAAACAAGTCATTTCCCAGTTCTTACTTACCAATATCATATTGTAAACTGATTTGCAATTGTGGCCATAACATTGCCAAAGCCCAAGAGGCATAGAAATGAACATCATACGTGTTATACATGCGATATTCGTGGCCTGTGGAAGAAACAGTAAAACAAATTCTTATAGTTACTTAACGGAGATAAACAGCTAACTCGGGAGCTGCATATGCAGGTCTAAAGCCTGGTTTCCATTGAATCGCAAAGTGTCGCATGTGTCGCAGAGTGTCGCAGAATTTTGGTTTGCTGAACTCTGCGACTCTCTGCGACAGGACGTTTCCATTGGTCGCAGAGTGTTGCAGAATTTCGGTGCCATGTTTCAAAGACAATAAGGTGGGGATTTTGGAAACAGATCAACATCACGTGACTCTTTTGTTCTGGGATCGCAATTGGTCGCAGAACTTTAGGACAGGTGTTTCCATTGATCGCAGAGTGTCGCAGAGTGTCGCAGAGATAGAACATTTTCTATCTCTGCGACACCGATCGCAGAGTGTCGCAGAGTGTCGCAGCATTTTAGTACAGCAGTTTCCATTCGTCGCAATGTGTTGCAGAACCAAAATTCTGCGACACATGCGACACTTGTGACACTTTGCGATTTAGTGGAAACCAGGCTTAAAATTAGACTGTTGCGTTTGGTGATTTCGACACGTGCGTGCATATATAGTTTAGCTAAAGGTACAATAGCGTGTGTAGGCGTCTCTTTGTTCTACTGATAGATCACCACTACTTGGCTCCGTTCGATAACAAATCTAATCTAATATGCTTCTCAAGAAACTGTTAGGAGGAACTCTGCTTTGTATTGTGTTGTAGCTAAATAAAGTTGAGTGTAATTCTTACTTGGGCAGGGTGGGCAAAAATCGGTTAGAGTAGGAACAAAATTAGTTCCCAGCAACAGAGAGTTTAATGCCAGGAACAAATACAATATTATTCATTGAAAAAGCTCCAACTTTACAACTAAGTACGCTCTCGACGATGATCAAAAACCGCGCTAAGGTAATTCAAATTTGTCGACCAACTATCATTCATAAACATCAAAATAGCAAAAAAGTAGAATAAGAAAGCAGAAGATTTGCACAAGAACTCTACCGTGTGCACCAAAAAAAGTTTTTAAGAGTTTGAAACGTCGTACAACGTACAGTACTTAGTACTGGAAGGATCTGAATGAATTCAAAATAATTACCTGATAAAAATTGAAAGACAGAAGTATTTTTGTGATCTTTCTCGCGTTTGTACGAGGAAGGAAACACAGCCAAATTCAGCTCTACGAAAATTCCTTGGTTGCGAAATGGCTGAAAAGGGCGTAAAATATTCGATCAAATGGTAAGGAATCTCACACACAGAACAATACGTTTATCAAAAATGAATTTTTGAAAAAGTACTGAAGTTTTCGATGTCATGGCAATAAAGGTGCCAATATTCGTGAGAAATATACTTTTGTGTTGTTCTGCGCAACAAGTTCCTTTGCAATTTGATCAAGATTTTTAGGCCCCTTTCAAGGCATTCCACAACCAATATATTGTCGTAAAGGTGAATTTTACCTACATTTCCAGTACTCGTAACAACACGAGAAAAACCACAAATACTGAAGTCTTTCAGCTAGCAGACAGAATTTATTCCATTCCCATCCATCATATACTCTAGGTACTATTATTTTTCAAAAGTTTGAACTTTTTGGCGCACCCAGCACTTTTCTGAACATTACATGAGTGAAACACCTTCTAAAACCAGTTGTTATGCTAGTTTCACCCCTGCTGTGATTGATGCGCTCTATGGTGAAACAAAGAAATCTCGGTGGAGAGGGGGGGGGGGCATTCTGGATGCTCTACGACCAGATGAGAGTTACAAAATGACGAGTCATACATAAAAGGCATACCTTCTAAATAAGCAAATCTACCATACTCATGAACATGATTCGGAATTGGTCTTCGATGTAAATCTTTTCTCCGCCGAATGTCAAGCCAGATCGTACCACCATCAGTTATGTAATACAACTCATTAAACAAGGCTGATTTGTACCAGTCTGGTAAAGAACTGTGGATGAAAAAAGAGAGACATTTCCAAATAAGGTGACTATAAGATTGACGACTTTTGTCTAATGGGAAGCTTGTGTTACTGTGTTTTATACAAGGTCTATTTCTATTAGCTTTCTGATGAAAAACCTTACTTTTGCAGCCTAAACATTCATCTTCAGTTCCAGAAATAAGACTAATCAAATAAAATGAAAAATCTATATTTTGCGTAGGCTATGATGAAGAAGACGATGTTCACATTATATTACTGACATGGTTGCCCTTTTTAATAAAGTGTTGCCAAGTCTGCCCAGCTGAGGGCAAATAGAATTATCTGTCCAACTAGCACTGTAAAGATGAAAAGATTTCGTTTCTTGATTGAGCTCATGTAATAACTCCTGCAACTATTGGCTAACAAGGATCTTTCACTGCTTTGATAACTATCCCAAACGCAATGCCAGCTTAGAGAAGATAGTTTCTAACTATGATTGTTTGTTTTACTTTGCATCTGAAGATAAGCTTTAGGAAAATAAGGGCAGATTTTGTAATACAATAGCATGAGTTGCTTTTGTTGACACCTCAATTCAAAGCGATTAGCGATTGTAGACAAAGGAAATTCTCTCCACCAGTAAATCAAAACAAACAAAGCCGCAAAAGTTTCTCTGAAATCCAGGTAGCTAGCTCGCCTGTTGTGCATTCCAGAAATTGTATTGTAGAGCAAACATGAGCATAGATCGAAAGAAGAAGGATGCATCTACACATCTGCCGCGGGCATTTTATTTGTTTGGTTCAAAAGCCGTTTGGGAGGCAATTCAATTCTCTTATTCTTTTGGGTGTTATCAAAACATTTACTGCTCAGGTTTTGGACCAAAGAAATAAAATGCCCGCGGCAGATGTGTTGATATATCCTTCTTCTTTCGATCTATGCTATTGTTTGCACTTAGAAATGATTTCTGGAATGCAGAACGAGTGCTAGCTACCTGGGTTCCTGAGAAACTTTTGCGGCTTTGTTTGTTTTAACTTACTGGTTGAGAGAATTTCCTTTGTCTGCAATCGCTAATCGCTTTGAATTGAGGTGTCAACAAAAGAAACTCATCCTATTGTATTACAAAATCTGCCCTTGTTTTTTAGGAACAGTAATAAGTTAAGAATATCTAACAAGTATCCAGGTCCTTCCTCTCGATATGACCACACGTCCTTGTATTTCCTTTTGTTTGGAATTACAGGGAGTTGGCGACTCTCCTCTAATCTTGTCTTCAGTATGTTTCATTGTTCGTTAGATATTCAGATAACAGCATACAAATCCATCGTACCGAAGCACAAAAAAATAATTCAATTGTAAATCTGAATTTGTAACTCACCCGTCATTTAGAATTGGATTCTGCCACTCCTCGATCCTCGATTCCCATTCTGGATAATTGAGCATTGCGTAACAACATAAAGATGGTCCTGCGTTTCCTTTGTCTCCGAAGAATTTCGTGTAACGCCTGAAATATAGAAATAATTAGTTCAGTAACGAATTCATATATTCCTAACGATGTTAGATCTAGTTTTGATATCATTATGTGTTCAACAGACAAATAAAGTGGATTTAGAGTTATTGAGTACATCTTATATTTAACTTTCATGGACAATGATTCAACAATTTATTGTTTGGCATCGAATAAGTAGGAAAAAGAAGGACAGCTGAAAATGTGTGAGACTGTGAAAATAGGTCAGCAGTTTGGACACACATAGATGACCCATTAAATGATAAAAAAAGCTCCAGGCAGTTACAAATATTGTCAGAAAGCAATAAGCAGGAAAATTATTTTCGTATCCAGGATTATGTTGTGTTGCTTTGAAGGTAAAAATGTAATAAATAATTTTAACTGCTATCTCATCGAAGAATCTAATGAAAATTAAGCAGCGAATTTCAGAAAAAACGCAACTCAACTATAATTGAAAATTCTAAAGAAATGGTAAGATTTAAAGGTGGTGTGAAGCGAACATTTTTATTGATGCAAATGAATAGCGCAGTTGAATGATAAAGAACGTCGTTTGAATTTTTTTGATACCTTGTTTCATTTTAGAGTTATCCATTGTTTTATACGATTTGCTGATGACGTCATTTTGTTTGCAAAAATGTAAAGAAAGTATACAAGGTTGGGCATGTTCCAAAGAGAAATCTAATTAAAAAACTTTGTACAATCAACATGCCTTTCTAAACATCATATTAAGTCATGAGGCAATTTATATAACATCTATTCAGCTCAGCTGAAATATTTCTTACCACTGTAACCTTTCAAAAATCAGATACAGTTATATTTCCGTATGTTGTCCTAGTAATTTGCAAACAAAATGACCTCATCAGCTGCAACTTAATGTCAGTGGATAACTTGAAAACGAAATGAGGTATCAAAAAAATGTAAACGACATTCTTTATCATTCAACTGCACTATTCATTTGCGTCAATAAAAATTTTCGCTTCACACCACCTTTAATGTATACCGTTTGAAAGCAAAATCTCTCTACTTTCCAATGATAATGTAGTTTGGATACATTAATGGAATTATTTATCATTGAAATGATATTTTAGTAAGTATGGCTGATTTCAAATGCAGCATTCATATGAGCAAAATCAACACCATTTTAACCATAAAAATTTACGAAACAGATTTTGTAGAAAGATTTCAGGGTGATGCCTTGAGGTAGGAAAAAGACAAATTTCTTGCCATGAGATGCATTTATCACGAATGAAAAAAAAAATTCTCACAAAGATGGCTTTCGTCTTGTTAAATGTCCTATTACTTTCCAGCACCTGAAATAGGCCATACTCACCAAAACGTCGATTAAGTGATGAATCATTCAATTAATATGCCCAACCTGGATATCATTGGAAAAAAGATAGATTGTGATTTCAGATGGTATGTGTCAAATTGATTCAAATATCATCATTTTCTGAAAAATCTCGAATAAAGTTGGGTTGCGTTTTTTCTGAAACACCTTGTATATACCTGCAATATTTAACTCCATTACCAGACCCAAATTCAACAACTGGCATATCCCAGGCAAGTACAAACTCAAGATCTCTTTTCTGATTTGGTGGTATTTTTGTTTTGGCAGCAATTGCAGCAGCTAATGTCTGTCCGGGGTATGATTTCCTGTTTGGATCACCTGTAAGCAATTAATGTAAGTATTGTTACCAAATTAAACAAAAGAAGGTGCCTTAAAGATCTATTGTCAACCATGATCCTTTGTGCGCCGAATGAAAAGCAAGACAGAGAGAATTTAGGCCCAAAACGACTTTTAGATAACACGAAAGTCGACTTTGGCGCCAGAAAGGATCATGGTTAGCAATGGCTCTTTAAGTGTTGCGTAGATGTTACAGTTAAATTTCTTGTACGAAGGTAGAAAACACAGCTAGCAGCAAAATATGATGCTAAAATGAATTAACAAAATACGTATCTATTTTATCAAAAACTGTATCAGTTAAATTTTTGCAGAAACAGGAGAGCAAAGACACTTCTATTTCTCGTTTTTCAGAAATCAAGAAACTATGAACATGAATGAGAAACTACAACTTGTTTCATTCAAATCATTTGTGAATAATTCTGTGTCACATTTCACCTAGAGCATTGCAGGGGGAATAGAAGCGCCACAATGTGAAGCAAAAACAGAAACGATAAAGCTATAAATCAAGATTTGACAAAAATATCCTTCTCCAGTTCTCAGTGCATTTCTTCCTCCTTAAACTCAATGCTCTTATTTTCATTTATCGTATGCACATATCTTAAAAACATGACATAATCTAAACTAAAGTATTTTGTCCATGACACCTGCTTTATTGCTTAACATTCCATCATCAGCCAGATCTTCCCAGACTTTCCGACATGGCGTTCTTGAATCGAAAGATACTTTTGAAGATACAGACACAGTCGTCTCACCGTTCTAAACGAAAAAAAGGCAAAAAGCAAGATCAGCGTGGTGTGCTGGAATAATCCCATTTCATAGCTCCTGTTAAGCATTAAGTTGATACAAGGGTTGTTTTTTCTTTTTAATTCAAAAAGTGAGCCTTGTTTCAGGGGGTATTGCCAAATGACATAAACTGAAAAATTAATTCCTTCAATAAGCATATAGGTGTTAGTTCAATTAGACTTTCAAAATATTAAAATTTTGTACACTGCTTAAAAGCAGCAATGGTTAAAAAACATATCCCAGTAACCTATCCTTCTACCTTAATTAGGAAGTAAGTATGATATTTAACTACCTAAAAAACTAAATAAGTCTAAAATCTTAATAACAAAAAGTTTTTCAAATTTTAAGATATGATTTAAATATGAAAGAAAAAGAGTAACAACAGGAAAAATTCTCATACTAATTCACCCCTTGTTCATCAAAGACCCCCCACACTAACTAATCATACAACTGATACATCTGCTTCAAGCATGTTTAGTCAAAAGTTGATACAAGAATTCGTTGGAGATATCTTTCAAAAGAAAAAGTTTCCAGAAGAGGAGCTAATTACAAGTAGTGAAATTTCTTACCAAACGAGTGAACTTCGTTCATAGTTTTTAAAAGCATAAAAACCAAGTAACTTCTATTTACAAATCCCACAAATTCAGGCCATTTCAAGACTTCGCTTCTTGATTCAAATACACATAAAGACATATGATGAAATTCTCATGATTTTTCACCCAAATTTTTCACAGTTGCAAGTTTTTTGTACTCACCCGGTTAAGATGCAGAGTAGTGCTATCTATTTTAAATTGGCTGGGGGGGCACAACATATTTTGTCTCTCGTCTCCTACAAAGCGCCAAGGCAATGGGAAAATGCGTACCTCTCGTCGGAGAAAAGCAGAGTAGATCAGCCCTTCTTATTTTGTCAGGTCATTTCTACATAGCGATGCGAATTTTCTCTAGCACTTTTTATTAATGGCGAATCACTCTCCAACTGTTCCTCGATTGTTATTAAATTGAAGATACCCATAATAGCTAAATTCACATGGCTGGATCCAACCAAGCCTGTCTGCTTATTTCTAGGACATTCGGTAGAACTCACCTCGCTGATTTGCTTTGCAGCAATAGCCATCGTAAAATCATTATTCGGATGCGAGTGATGTAATAAAACACCTGTTACGTCATGAAGTACACAGCTCTCGTTCTGTGCACGGGTCTTAGGACACTTCCCAGGAGAGTCATCGTGAAAAACGACCTTCTTTTGAACAACCGGGGTGCTGCTTCTGCTTTTCTGATCATTGAGTTTCACTTCACTGAATATTCCTTTACAAGTGAATGCTTCATTGTGGTGACCCCCGGCAACATCAGATGGTCCTCCAGTTCCATTTTGAAGTGAAAACATTATGGATACTTCAACCTCCTCGTTGCCAAGATTTTCAACGGTCCAAACAAAAACACCAACTGGAAGGCTTGTGTCCTGTGAAAGAAATTGTTGATGATACTTTACATGTCAAGGGAAGGAAAACCTTGAAAAATAACTTTATTTACAGTTCGCTGTTCTTTTCTCCACTGATGAAAGAAATTCTCGAGAAACAGATAGGACAAGATCGAAAAGCTTCTTGGCTTCTTGTTTTTTTCAACAATGCAAATACGAAAAGATATGGAAAATCGTGAGGAGTTCTCACTTCTGCTATCAAGAGTACTTAAAGGGGCTCCGTCTCCAAATCTCGGTCGAAACGGTAATTTTGAAGTTCTTTTGATGGGCAAAATCACACAGACGTTTACCTGTTTTTTCGAAAATGAAAGCATCCTTTTGAAGATAAATCCTCGTACTTTGCAGAGGAAAAATCCAAATATTCATATCTCTTACGATTGCTTGGATATGAGTGGACTTTTAACGAGCATTTTTGGTGGCTTGGGTGAAGCTACCAAACAAACTGCAGAAAACAATGGAGAACAGGCCACGCGCGGTGTTATTAGATTTGTTTACGGTTTGGCGACGGAGCCCCTTTAAAGACAGACTTCCTTATTTCATGATTTAAGCGTCTTATCATATACAGAGACAATCTGTCGAACAACGACTTTATAAAATCATAAACTGCGAAGTCATGCTTGAAAAGATAAAATTTTGCAGTTCTCTGCAAATAAGAATTCCACTCTACCATGAATTTATCGATATGGATCGATTTACAAAGCCTGTTTGATTGAAGAGAGGCGAAAAGAGAATGGAAAAGGAACACATTTAATAATAATAATAATAATCTATATTTATACAGGTAAACTTGGTCAGCTTGCACAGAAGCTGCTATCACTCAAGGTCAAAATATCTGAAACTCCCATCAACAATGTGACGACCATTGCCTACCTTGTATTCATGTGGAAACACTGGTGAGATTTGTCTACAAGTCAGCCTCACGTGATGCTCAGGAATTTCATAAACTGTCCAAGCTCTGGGATAAAGTGCATGGTATATTGCATGTCCTCCATTAAAATTCCATTTCCAACCTTGCAAAGTCTTTTCACAATTTAACTTCCCACTTGGAGCATTTGGAGACATAACATTCTGAAGTAGAAATAAACAAAGTTAGAAATATTTCAAGAAGTCAATCATTGGATCATGAAGTCATTGTAGTTGCAAAGTCGGGAGTGGGTCATATAAAATTGTTTCTACAATTAGGCTGGTCATTGAGAGCCTCAGCCTGGCAGGGCAAGGAGTAAATCACATCACCATAGATATTTCCAATGCTCTTAAAGATATGAGAAAAATTACCAAAATTCTCTAATCTCTGAGCTATCAAGCAGGTTTTGATTCTTTCCAAACCATTAAGTACTCTTGGCGCTAAGAGTGGCAACAGTGGTGAACACTTGGGGGCGCCAGAAGGTGCAATCGCCCCCCAATGTTGGCTAGAAAAAACATCTTGTGTTTAAAAACAATAGAAATAAACAATGCTTTTCAACTGAAACAATAGCTTCACCACCCCCCTAATATTTGGCAAAGTATCCGCCTCGGAGTGGCAACTTTTTCTGCCTCACCCAGTACATTTGCCATGGCAGAAAAACTGAAGAGTTCTTTGTCATTCTCCCCGGACTTAACAGGTTTTTGAAAAGGACTTTCTCCGTAATTTTGCTTTGGAACGGCTAATTTGATCCAGGTAAGTTTCTAAATCAAATTGAATGTTTCAACTATCACAAAAGACATTTTCTAACATTATCATTGTGATATTCACGTAATGGCAGCTTTTCAAACGGTGTGTGCATTTTCATTGAATCACTCAGTATAACAAAATGCGATAGAAGTTAACCCACCTGATATACTGTCTTTTTGTTCTTCCTTATACAGACGATAAACTGAAAATGAATAGAAACAAGCAGTCATTTCGATTTATAACCTAAAGCCAATTGTTTACTTGCATTCCTTGATTGCAACAAGGGATTCAAGGTTATAAGTCTAGTAGACTAGCCCCAAGTCAAGATACAGAAGAACCCTATATAAATTGATATCTACTTGATTTTAACATTGTTGACAATAAAGGAACTGCCATCTTTGAAGCAATCACATTTTTGCAATCTGCACTGACTTATCTGGACTTTTATAAAAAACAACAGTCAACAACAACAACAACAACAACAACAACAACAGGGACAACAGAAGTGGAAGCTCCTCCACATCAGCTGCACAAATTGATGCAATATTTTTGGGACACTCCCTTGTTGGCAGAAAAAATATAAATAGAAGCCTACCTGGTCAGCATCCACACTATTTCTCTCATAAATACCAGGTTGAAAATGCCACCTATTGAAATCACCTTGCCAGCCCCTTGTAACTGTCCCAGCACCAATTCCCCCAAGGGGCACACCTTCAAATGAAAAAGACATACAAATATTTGACATTGGACAAAACCTGAAACTGTTCACACCATAGAATTCACACCAAATGCTTGGTTCACAGTACAGTATATAAAGTGTTAGGAACTGGATAACTTCGAATCACTTTCTATGCATTTTTAATAAATTATCACATCTTTGAAGGCAGTAACAAAAATCAAACTGAGATTAATTATTTTTTGTCACATTTTCAAATACATTTAAACACATTTTTACTCTGGTGTGAACCTAGCTCTAGAATGACACACAGTACAGTTGTGCATACTCTCAATTCTTACACATTTTAAAGAATTCTCCATATTATGATTAAAATCCTTGTGAGAGCTTCAAAAGTTTTGAAGGAATTCTCAAGAATTCTTGGGCATGAAAACATTTGTTAATGTGCACAAGGCCCTTTCAGTACAGGCCTTGTACATATTATGGTTCTCCTGTCTAAGAATTATTGTTCAGAAAAATTAACAGGTAGAGAGGCTTCACCCTAAATGGTCAGGTTTTGCAACAAAATCGATTTGAAAATAAGGAAACGCCCTAAGACTGGGCAAATCACGGTAAACATGTTCATTAACTCTTTCTGAAAGCTAAACTTAAATATAACGACTAGCTTCTTATTTGCCTTGGTAAATTTTCAGTTCAAACGCAAGCCGGTCTGAATGGCCCAATCTTTGGCATGGCGTCTAATTTGGACGTACTTTAAATTCATAACGACGCCTTTGCAGTTACCTGGTTGAACTTATCTCGTCGCAGCAAACCAAAGCAGGATTATTAAACTGTGAGTGCCGGAGGAAGGAATAAGGAGGTCCACGGGATATTTTTGAAAATGAAGCAAAGGGAGGAAGGGTTTGCAAGAAGAATGAATTGATATGGTTACATTTCAAATTATTGATAGATAAAATGATGAAATTGACTACAACGGGAAGTTAGTTCATGAATGAAACCTTACACAAATGAAATCAACAAGGCAGTAATTGACAAAAAAATCAAGATTTATAATTGTACCATTATCTTGAGGATTATGACTTTAACCTTATGACTTCTAACAGTGTGGTTGACAAGGTGGTCAGTAAGGGAAGTCAGAATCAACAGGCTGACCAATAGGGGCGCAGGTAGGCCAGTCTGACCACAACCGAAATAAAGCCCCCGGCTTTTACATTCAATGCAAATTTCTGAGATTTTTCTTCAAAAATAACCTTTGGAGGGTTGCAGTTGCCTGTAAATAAACTTTAGTTGTACTTTATACAAAATCCTGAGGCAACGCGAAGAAAACAAATATTGGGCTTGGAAAACAACAAGGACATAAAATACTCTCACCTTTATCCATTTCAGGTAAGTGTTTTAAAAATATCCTTCAGGACAAGGATATGTGGTACAAAACGAAAACAACAACCTGTACGAAAATACAAGGCCATGTAATAGCCATGTACAAGCCTTGTAGTTATGGCCTTGTAACCTTGTTATAGCCTGGAATAGCCTTGCTGTAACCTTGTAAATGGCTTGAAAAATGCTAATTAGCCTTGTGGAAACCTTGTGGAAACCTTGTGTTAGACTGGTTGCAGCTTGGAATCTTACTGATAGCCTTGTAATTTTCTTCCAAGGTTATTACAAGGTCATGACAAGGTCATAATCCACTCTACAAGGCTAAAACTTGGCCTGTACAAGGCCAAGTTTAGCCTTGTATTTTTGTACAGGAAGACAGAATCTCAGAAATGGCATCATTGAATAATTTTAACGCACTTTCCTGCAAAATCCAGGCCCAAACTCCTTTTGAAACGAACTTTTTGCAGCGCGGTCAGATATGATGAAAAATGTTAGCTGACCATTTAGGGCGATGCTTCTCTATGGCTTAAGAATTTTTATCATAATTTACAGAATTCCTGTCATGTCAATGAGCACAAGGCTTGTACTGCAGGCTGGCCAATAGAACTCATGTGTTGAAATTTTCACAAATGCATTTTAAATTATCATCTCTGTTAGTCTGATGATTGAATGAAAAATTTTTGCAGAAAATTCATTGCAATAATTCTCAACCTCTCTGTTTACTATTACTGAAGACTGATTGACATGGCATTTGAATAAGCCCAATTGTAAGGCTCACAGTTCACGCAGACATGTGAACTCGACAGTTTGAACATAAACCATGTAATTTTGAAAACAATCTGAAATAGATTTGGAAGAATCAAGAGAAAAGGATTGAATTTTACCAGATGTTTCTGTTCTAGTAGAAACCATAATGACAAAAGCCAAAACCACAGAGACCTTAAAATTGGTATCAATTTAGAATAGGCCTTTTATTACATTATATGGCAACATTCCAAATTCAAGCTCCTTCAAGTCAAAATCCTGCTATTGTCAAGCTTGCACAAGCTTGTTGCAAGATGACTTTTTCCTTAAGGGTAAAGAAATAATGGGTCTGCAGGTATTTTCTTTGGCATACATATAGTAGCAAACATATGTCATGAGTAAACGTACCATAAAGCTGCTTGCAGGGAACAGTTGCATAAGGATCAATGTATGGCATTCGTCCTTTCTTCCTTGTTGAACGTGCATACTTCAGAAACCTAGAAAAACCAAGACATCAGCACTCAGTCTTGAGAAACATATTTGGTTTTACGTTATGATTATTTATATCTTAATAACTAAAGCTTGCTTTCAAATTTTTGAGACCCAAAGTAGTCCTTCCAATAAATATGGAAAAGAGCCACTTTGATTTTTGTAAATTGTGCACAAAATAATGTTCAGAAAGTGAACTAAATCCCTTCTCCAATTGATTGAAACTTGTGTTAAAGCAGAGGTCATTTGCTCTTAAAAAAAAGTAAAAAACTTTTGTCATTCTACAACATTAAGTTTTGAGACTTTTTAACAGACTGACTTTATGTATGGCTGAAGGGCTGGAATATATCACAGTCAAAAAAATACTTTCTGTGTGTAATTTTGTCTGAAACAAGAGAGGAACAATTGATCTAAGAGAGCTCCTCCTTAGACAAATATATCTAAATACTTATGTTTTGTACTGTACCATGTCTCTCTTCATTTCTTTGTGTTGGGTGTAAGTGTATCCTTGTAGTGTATCCTTGTGTACTAATATATTGTCATTTGTATATTGATTGTCTTATTTAATTTAGGTAAAAATTGTAATTTATTTGTAGTCTTTGATGTGTTGATGTATTTAGATATATTTGTTGATAATGAAAACTGATCTATCATTGAGCTGACAAACAACTGAAATTTTGCATCTAGTACACTTTCCCAGTTAGGAAAGCATGTTAGTTTTTCATGTTTTTGACATGCCTCATTCAAATTTTTTTACGGTAAAAAACATATGGCTCAATGTCAGTAGTTAGCTACAGTACATCATGTTTAATTATGCAACACAGGCAAAAGAATAGAATAGCTTAATAACTGATTAATTAGCTTTCATTGAGAAATACATATTGAATAGCTGTGTACCATTCAACTCTTGGACTGTATATCTTGACTTCATACTGAAGTGTGAAAACTGAGGTGGTAGAGTTCACTTTGGCTCAAAATTAAATGAATAGAAAATACATTGACTAGTTTTTATGGCAGTCTTCTTTGACAATTTACGTCGACCTTTTAAACTTGGGAAGGTCTACATACCCTTATTCCTCCCAATAGCCATGCCATAGATATAGGAACTAGGGGCACTGGGGGCAGGTGCCCCCAAGATTTCGCAATTATAACAAAAAATGACCTTTTTGTCTCAGGAAGTACCCTTTAAGCATTATGCGGAAGTGCTCTTGAAGTGTCACAATCCCCTAAGTTAAAGATGCATACAGCCCTGAATGGTGTGATTTTCTCTCTTGTAAAACGATATCAGTTTTGTATGTAGCATGCATAGTGGGGAGACTTTCATAAGGAAACCATATGGAGCTATCATAGATTGTTTATTTTCTACAGCAACAAAAGCAGGAGAAAAGGTCTTGCTAGTGGACGCTTGTGCTGCCTCTGTTTTAGTTTTTTTGTTTACAATTTCAAATCTACATTGTATTTTGCTGAAATCCCAATAGTTTCATTGATCCTATCTATGATATTCATAATCTGGAAGTAGAAGGTTACCATAATGCAGCTCGGCTACAAGGCATGTTGCAAAAAATACAAAACTATTTGGTTGTATCAGCATATAAAACAGCCGGCCTCCAACTGATCAATTAAATCTGATTCCTACAGATTCCTTCAAATAAATCTAACAGGCATAACAATTGCAGATCATGCACAATTCAAATCAACACAGCGTCCATTCGGAAATAACTGAGCATACCTGTAGGCCATACCGACAAGTTTGGGTACTTGATGCCATCTTGGAATAACACTGGCTTTAGGCTTGTCAGGGAAGGAATGATCAAGTCGAACCCTCCATCCATGCTCGGGTGGAAGATGCCTTTCTTTGCCAAGTACAACTTTATCGTCCACCATAATCGAGTACAATGATCTTCGTGCGTCAAGCAAGAGACATCATATGCTTAGGATTGAAGTGAGATCTACAGGTTATCAAAACTGCTTAATTATTCAGGGATACCTGCGCAATTATTCCCGCCATCATTCATCAAACACAACCAGCACAGCAACACATCGAATCCAAAAGAATTTAGGCCCACAACACAACCAAAACATCTGCCCTCTCCTTACCTTGATTCCCTGTGTCAACTTGACCACATTTCGAGCGAGGATTGGGTTCCATTTTGGCGGGAAAATTCGTTCGGCCAGATTCTCGTCAAAACATCGGTTCCTTGGGCTTCCAGTAACTATGCTTGGGCGACAGACCCACATATAGCCACAATTTCTTCCTGATGGGGTCTAGAGAAACTAAGAATTTAGGCCTTAGGCCAGCATTGAAAGTTTCTTGATCAGATTTTAAGTACTCTGGGTATCTTAAAAGTTCCATGACAATCTTCATGTTCACTCCCTGTGCCCTTCTGAACAGCTCAAAACGAACTTTTTTGAAGGCTTTCCAATGTTTACACATTACTCAAGTACTTCGTGAGTAATTTGATACAGGAAACAAGTGAAAGTAAAGTAGAAATATGACAATGATTTCGCAAAATACATACTTTCTTAGCTTATATTTTCCCCCTATTTTCCCAGTACTGGAGTTTCTTAATTTTGTGGCAATCTGAGAGCTGAGTTTCTTGTAAGCAGTTTCTTATAAGGAATATATGCAATACATGGGTATGATTATATGCTTTTGTAGGTGAAAAGTTGCCGTACTTCCCCCGAAGAAGAGCAGAATTCTACAATTCATCCACAAGTTTGGTCGGTTTGATTAGATGCAAAACTCCGTTATAAGCCACACTACATCTACAATCATGCCATCTTCAAGTAAGTGTTTTTCTTCAGTTCAGTTCATTTCATTCTTTACATTCTCATACATAAAACTTAATAACTAAACAAAATTACACTGAACAGAATTGAAAATACTTTATAACAATTTTACAAAAAGAAACTACACAGAGACAAAAATTCGTACCCTCTAAGTAGGTATACTAACGAGAGAAGGGAGCCCCCCCCCCCCCTCTGTCTTAAAATCTTAATGTGTTATGCATAGATTGCTTGTTAGAATTTACTTGGAAAAACTTTTATGAGCAAAACTTTAACATTGAGAATTCAGCAAGTGGTTCTTTAATTTGAATTTGAAGGAAACTTTTGTTGGAGAATTTCTAATTACCAAGGGCAAATCATTCCACAGTTTACAACCCAGATATTTGATGGATTTCAAGCCATATTGAAGACTCTTCTTTTGAGTCAGATACAAGTCACCACGATCAGCCTGCCTAGTTTGGTGCTGATGGACAGAAGCATTGAAAGTAAAAAAATTGTGAAAGCAGACTGGACTGGAGAAATTTTGTTCACAGATTCATACACAAAAGTAAGTAGTCTGAGCTCAACAATTTCAGAATTCAGATAGTCTTAAAACCTTTAGATCTTTGAAAATAGGAAGTGTATGAGATAAATAAGGTTGAAAGGAAATAGCTCTTTTCTCTAACTTTGTGATAGGATCAAGGTAGAGGTTGTGGGTTCGTCCCCATACACTCTTTTTTTTATAAGAATACTATAAATTTTTTCCAGCCTCAATATTCTTAAGTAATTTTTCGTTTTGAGCCTTAACATATTCTTAAAGTATTCTTATTTTTCAAATCTGGTATGGTTTCAGGGGAACATAATTCAAACAAGTGTCATATCATTATGAAGAAATGGTCGAACGAAAGAAAATTTTAAGCAATTGTAACGATAAGAATGTTATGAACATCGCAAAATAGGCAACTGCTGGAAAATGAGACACAAATATGCGAGCTGAGGCTGAGCAATATTCTTATAATATTCTTAAAATTTGGATGATTCTGAGCCTGAATATTCTTATAAACAATATTCTTATAAAAAAAGAGTGTACAGTAATGCCATACTGAAGGAAAGACATAAATAAAGCATTATTTTTCATAGTCGTCAGATGATTTGTTCTGGTCGCGCATTTTCAAAGTCTATCTCAAATTAGATGTCACGCAATCTTTGCGACAACGCCAAAATGATCATCCAACACTTGAACGGGTGAGTCAATAAAAAGGCCAGGCGTTTGAAAAAATGCTGCTCCCTCAATATTAAAGCAAAAATATTGAAAACTTCTTGTTTTATTCCCGATATGTCCAATTAGGTTCAGTAATTTACCCGGCTTTAATCGGCCATTCCTTCCCATCGATATGAGAGATTTTCTACAGAAAGCCCCTTTCGAAAACCTGCAAAAACGAAGGAAAACGACAAACAAAATTTCCCTTTGTTTTCCTTCCTAGCAATAATGACACTCACATGCATTCATGCATTTTGTCCTCTTGGGAGAATGGAATCCCCCTGAATAAGTTATTCATACTAGGGGGAAGACTTTTTCATTCCCCCAAGAGGATAGCACGTGCTAAAGCATTCTCAAGTCATTGCTGTAAGGTAAACACATTAGGGAAACTTGCTCATGATTTTAGCACGTTTTCAAGGTTTCTCGAAGGGACATTTTGTAGGAAATCCGTTGTAAAATCTTAACGGAGCGACCGATTTCAGCAAGGAAAAATTCTAAAAGTTATTGAACATGTTAGCTATTCAACTAGATATTGCAAAATATCATTGCTTATATATTCAGGGAGCAGTAACCTTTCAAACGCCGGGTTAGTTTTTGACTCAGACATTCAGTATAGACCGTTCCTCATACAACAGGAGTATTATCTTGAGGCTTTCCGGAACATTTTTTGAGGACAAGGCAAAATGTGCTTCTCGAGCAGTAATGGGAACGGTGTATACACATTTAGTATACACCATTCCCGTTACAAAGGGAGTCATTAGTGTCACCCATCATATGATAAAATAGCATAGGCTCCAAATCTTTAAAAAGGCTGGTGTAAAAATCAGTGACCTATTTCTTTGAACTGAATGACTTCAAAGAAACTTTAGCTATTTCTCTATAATTCTACCGTTGGACTTTTCTGAAATCTTCAATATTTTCAGAATTAGAGTGTTTTTCTTCTTTTTCAAGAAGTCAAGAAAAAAATTCAAAAAAACTTAAAACCATCGTAATTTCTACGCTGTTTGACGCAACATGAAATAATTTCGAAGAAAACCATAGTTTATGATTGCCTACAATATGGTATCAAGTCTGTCACTTATCTGGTTTATAATTCAGAAATTTGATGATGTCACATCCTCAAATGAGTTGAAAAGTAAAGTACGCTGTAATTTCGAAAAATTTTCAAAATTTCTGGAAAGTCCAACGGTAGAATTATAGATAAGCATCTCAAGTTTCTTTCAAGCCATTGAATCAGAAGAAATAGGTTATTGAATTTTACACCCACCTTTTTACGCCGAGCTAAAGATTTGGAACCTATGCTTTATGAAATAGCTTTAATCAATAATAGCCCTAATAATAAGCCTAGTCATAGCTACATACGATACAACTAAAAACAAAGCTATCTTTACAAAATCTAGTGCAAATATAACTAAACACATAGCTAATAATGAGGCAAGCATGCAACCAATCACAATGCATAAAAACATTGCGATCTTTCGTTGCATGTTGGCTCTCGCTCTAGCATTTCCATGCAAATGCAACAAGATACTATTGATAACAATAGAAATAATCATCGCTACAATGCTTATATGATGGACTAATCTAAAAATCGAGGGGTATTCACCATCTTCTTGTGGGGTGTCAAATGCTGTTGAATGGGGGGACGGCAATGGAGATTTTCTGTGTCGATTCTTCTTTCCTTCCTTCGTTCTTTTCCTACAAAAAATAAAGAAATATTAATGCAAATTATGCAGATGATTTTGAGTGAATACAATGATAATTTACTTCGTAAATGTAGCCTGAGATTGGACTGATTACACGTTCGTAGTTATCGCTATTGATAAACTGATGGACGCTAGTGCCGTCATTCAATTCGATGAATGAAGCAGAAATTAGGACTGAAGTAGTTAGTCTAGCCAGAGATCATGGTCACTCGGAAAAAAATTAGAAATAAGAACGTTAAAGGAAAAAAGAAAATTTTTCTATATCCATTAAAAATTACAATACCGGTACATATTACAAGTTATACTACTTACAAAATTACAGAACATGTTACAAGCTATATTACTTACAAAATTACAATACAATACCACTGGAATGATATCCCGAGGAGCAAAAGGCTGTGACTACCCCGAGGCTTTGTAAACACAGTGAGATAAAAACTACTACCGGGTGAGAGTCAATAAAAAGGCCCGGCGTTTGAAAAAATGCTGCTCCCTCAATATCAAAGCAATAATATTGAAAACTATCTTGTTTTATTCCAGATATGTCCAATTATGTTCAGTAATTTACCCGGCTTTAATCAGCCATTCCTTCTGGTCGATATGAGAGATTTTCTACAGAAAGCCCTTTTCGAAAACCTGCAAAAACGAAGGTAAACGACAAACAAAATTTCCCTTTGTTTTACTTCCTACCAACAATGACACTCACATGCATTCGTGCATTTTGTCCTCTTGGGAGAATGGAATCCCTCTGAATAAGTTACTCATACTGGGGGGAGGCTTTTTCATTCCCCCAAGAGGATAGCACGTGCTAAAACATTCTCAAGTTATTGCTGTAAAATAAACACATTAGGGAAACTTGCTCATGATTTTAGCACTTTTTTAAAGGTTTCTCGAAGGGAAACTTTTTAGGAAATACTTGTAAAATCTTAACGGAGCGACCGATTTCAGCCAGGAAAAATTCTAAAAGTTATTGAACATGCTAGCTTTTCAAATTGATCTTGCAGAATATCATTGCTTATATTATTCAGGGAGCAGTAGCCTTTCAAACGCCGGGCTATTTTTTGACTCATCCGGTAAAGTCTGTCAAATTATATGCCACGAGAAATGTCTGCGATAGAGCAAACTTAATAGTTTTGGGTGAGTAATTTAGGCGTTATTGCATATATTGCGTGGCATCCAATTTGAGTCTTTGAGATAGACATTAAAATACGCAACTGAAACAAAACAAAACAAAAACAAAGAAACAAAAAACCAAGCAGTAAAAATTTGTTTCTCTCTCCTTTCTGAAGAAGAGATTTTCCCCCCTGAACGTACTCGATCAAATCAAAATAAACAGAGAGAGGAAAACATATGGTTTGGATGCACTGAAGGCGTGAAATAGATTTTCTTCAGAACATAAAATCACTTCACCTCTTCACTCAGATAGCATTTTATGTGCGCGTAACCTCTACATATTCAGGAATGGAAAATAGTGGAAAGCTTCAAAGTTGGACATGTTTCGTAAAATTCACACAAAATGTTCAAATTCAAATGTTATCGCCTTAGTTTATCCTGAAACTTTAATCCTACGAAAAATGCCCATCATAAATCGCGTCAATTCGAGTCGAATTCGAAACTGTTAATTTGATTGGTTAATATTCATTCGAAAGCCACTGTGCGTCAGTCGTGGCTGACAAAAATCCTCTCACAAAACACGTTTTTAAATGTTATATTATGATATTCAAACGTTATTCAAAAAAATGTCAAGGTACACATACTCTAGATCTCATTTTGACATAATCGATGAAACAGGCCGACAATCCTCAGCTGTTGTGGCTCTCAAGGAAGACAAGCGTCACAAATAAATACAGCCACATGAGATGTCTATTTTTCTGACTTCTGACAATAACAGTTTTGTGGACATGGACTCAGAATCATTGAGGCATGGGCTTCTACCGCGAGTCCCAAAAAAGGAGTATGAGTTTGATTTGGTTGGCTACAGTGATGTGAATTTAGCTTCAATCAATGGCTAATCACTCCCAACATGTTCCTCGATAGTTAACTTGAAAATAGATACCTCGTTTCTTGGTACTGGTGCTTTGAGAGCAGAAATATCAATCTTGCAAGCTCAAATTTGCCTCCTCCTGCAAACCAGAGTTTTGGTATCTTGGCCTTGGGAAATGTTTGAGGCACAGCTAATAAATCAATTATAGCCTTGATAGAGTTCGAACCATATTAGATCTTACGATATTCTGTTTGCCAGAAGTCACCTCCCCCCCAGTCACCAATTGGGCAGTTGCTCAATTTTTCATTTATTTCGGTTTTAAATTTCGATGTGCTTCCAGAACGTGCTTAGGCCAAACAGCCAAAGCTCTGGTTTGAAGGTGGACCCAAATATGAGCTTTCAAGATTAATATTTCTGCTCTCAAAGCACCAATACCAACAAACAAGGTATCTACCTAGACTCACGAAATAATCTATATCCCCCTCATTTCTCTTTTCTGCTCATGGAAGGTAAATCAGTATTTAATTTCTTTTCTTCCATAAAAATATTCTGCACCAAAACCACTCTAGAAAAGTATCAACAATCTTTATAGCATACCGATAATTAACAGGAAATGCAATTTGGATTTCAGCCTCCATATCTGTAAAGAAAATAAACAAATTATAAAAAAGTGATCATGTAACAGGATCGTCCAGATAATAACAAGATTGCCCATAATAACTTGTTTGCTTTGGCTCATCATAAAGAGGGTTAATTATATTGTTTATTTGATTACTGATAATATACAATACCATTGAGCCATTTTTAAATGTAGAAGAAAGATAAATAAAATGCTAGCATTGTTTCTTTTAAAACTTAAATGATTTAGCTTTTGACACTGTTGGAAAACAAAGAAAGAGCTGTTTTGGATCACTTTTTACTTTGTCTGCCATAAATCAGCAACCACTTGTCCGATTGGCAAAAACAAGGTCTCCAACTCTAATTTGAAGCCTATCCTATGCAAATGTACCAAAAATGGAGCAATAGAATACACAGCTCCTCCACAGCAGCCACACAAATAGGACACAATTTTTGGGACACCTTGTAAATGTAGAACTCTGTATATATTAAGACCCTGTATATATGAGACAAACCTTCCTCTGCTGCAACAGATCTGATTGGCTCTCTACACAATGGGCATTTTGGCCTTCCTCTTGTAATTGCATTTAGCTGCCTCAAACAAATACCACAAAATATATGATGACATGGTGTTTTTTGTGGTTTGTGTAGTAAAGATAAACAAACTGAGCATTTGTAACAGTCTGGAATCTCACTGTCTGATATCTCCTGTAAAAGAAACATGGCAATTGTCAATAAAGCATGACAATGACACTAACAAATGACGTTTACAATATACATTTTTGATTACGTAAAGTACAGGCCTACACACAGATGGTTATCTTGCCTAAGTATTCAATCTTCAATTTCTTGAGAATCCTTGCTTTAAAAACTTATAATCTTTCATATGACTCAAGAATGTTCATGGGCATGTGAAGGATTTGTGATAATTTTTTTTTGAGAATTCTTTTCATGTTTATGTGTACAAGGCCTGTTCTGTAGATAGACAACAAAAGTATTGACTTTTTGACAAAACATGATAAATCATATATAACAATAACAAAAGATGCTGGTTCCTTTTTTAATTCTTTCAAATCTTAATTCCAAAATTCTCCAGGCATCTCAAAGAGATCTGTCTTTTTCCTGTCAAGCTATAGACTTATTACATATAAGTCTCAGCATCACTCATTGAATTGGAAGCTCAGTCTTTTGAGAAGTTTATTAATTATTTTGATAAACACAGAAGCAATACAAATGGCGTTGTTGCAATAACAGCTTAGGCCTTGCCCACATAAACATGATAAGAACTGCTTACATTATGACAAGAATTCTCGAGCCATATGAAAGACAGGTATTAAATTTCTTTAATCAAGAATTCTTGGGCAGGAAAACCATGTCAATGTGTGCAAGGCCTGTACTGCAAGAAGAAAAGAAACAGTAAATGCTTTGCGCACTTTAACATGGGTGTTCCTGTGCCTAATAATTCTTGTTTAGCACAATTTACATACAGTCTTTTATGTCTCAAGAATCCTTGTCATGATATAATGAAACAATTATTGTCATGTTAATGTGCACAAGGCCGCGGCACCATAAAGCAGGACATACGTACGAAGAAGCATATCACCTTATAATCATCATCTAAATGATATTTTGCCATTTTAGGATCCTCTGCAACTTCATGACCAATTTTTGCATCATATTTTGTCCTCTTTGCATTTTGAATTGAATCTAAATATTCTTTCCCATAAGACCAGTTACCCCGTCCTCTTCTCCTGGGTTTGTCTCTCTTTCTTTTGAAAGCTCTCTCTGAATCAGCTGTGCCACCAGCACTATCTCTATGAAAGTCAGCCACCTCTCTCCTTATCTCTTTAAAACTTTCATGAATATTTGAAACTACATGGCAATGTTCTCTGTCCAACCTTGGTTGCACTGTACACTCTACACAGTTATGAGCGCAATGGAGATGAGATGAACATGCATGGCAATGATGGAAACCTCTTTGACTGATTTGCTCTGGTCTGTGACCATGATTATCATGAAAACAACATATTTGTTGATTGAAATCTTCTCGGCAAGTATTAGCATCTCTCATAACCATCCTTGCACCATATTCTGCAGCATGCCCCCTTGGGTTTTCGTGATCATAAACTGAGCAGCGTTCCCTTCTGCATGCACCAAATTCAAAATGGTCTACGTTTAACTGGTGATGAATTTCATTCCCTGTAGCACAATTTTCAGCAACACTATCTTCCTTTGCAGAACTTCCTGGTAGACTTTCATCAACAGATCCTCTTTCCTGTTCTTCCCTTCTTTCGCTATCTCTTATCTTCTGAGTATTCTCTTTCATTTCAGCTTGTTTTATGTGGTCGATTCTACTCTTTGGGCACCATATAGCAGGCATTACATCCACAAGACAGGAACATTGCACTACATGTAGAAAGTCAAAGCCTCCAACTCTTCCATTGCATTTGGGACAGTAGAGCTTGCCTTCAGTCCATCCAGACTAGAAGAAATTAGATATCAACATTGATAATGATTTTGCTAAACAATTTATGCTATTTGCCATAATATGATTATTAGAAACAGGACACATAATGGAATTAATAAAGAATTGTGCACATACGTATCTAGTTCTAAAAATAACAGACCTATTCTTTTCCTCAAACAAAAGAGGAAATTTGTTTCTTGTTTGCGATTTTCCAAAAAATGTTCCAAACTTCACTGTCTGAATTCTGTCCAAAATATGTCCAAAACGCTTTGATGTTCACGTAATATGAATTTTCGATTTCCAAAGGCAGACACTTTTCCTGTTTCTCTCTGAAGGAAGAAACTGAATAGATAGGGGATGGATAGCATAATGATAGGCCTAATAAGGGCCAGACTGAGTGGAGATGGATGAGAGAAAGTGCACTGCAATGTTCTCGGCTCACCTCATCAACATTAGTTTGAACCCATTCTAACATATCTTCATCATCGTTAAGGTACCATGATAAACACTCTGTCTTTTGAGTATGATTCTGCGACAAATCTTCTTCTGTAAATAAAACAAATCGGCATTTTCTGCAACGAAATGTTTCCTTTGGTTTTGTTTCAGACGCCATTTTGAAAATATTTGTGGCAACCTCGGTCCCATGTTTTGGCGATGGGAATCGAGCGGATTGCACGTGACGTGCTAAAGCGTGTTCAAGTCATTGCTGTCAGGTAGAAACATAAAGGAAAGTTGCTCTTGGTTTTTTTTGAAGGATTCTCGAAGAAATTTTCTGGAGAAAATTCCTTGTCAAATGTGAACGGAGTGACCGACTTCAGCCAGATAAGAATCTAAAAACAATTTTACATTTTGGCTATTTAATGAGATATTGCAAAATGTTGTTGATTTAATATTTAGGGAGCAGTTTCCTTTTAAACGGTTTAAATTCTTTACTCATCCGATAGAACCAACCAACCACCAACGCACTTGAAGAAGAAAGATGCAACAGATGTAATATTTTGGAATCGTTTATTCGGGATTAAGGTCCTCGAATTAGATTACATAAGTCCTTGTCTGTCGGATGCCGGTTGAAGACATGGTCGGCTCAAAGCCCGTTCACAAAAAACCTGAGGTACGATCCACCCAGGGGCGGCTTGTGGTCGGCTTGGGTTACCCTGGTTCCCAGAGCCTTAAATTTAAGAACAATTTTAAAAGAAAAACAAGGAAAAAAGAAGCATCGTTTTTCTTCTCTCCTTTTCTATTTTATCTTTTTAAGATTTTAGGCTCTGGTACCCAGGGTAGGCTTCTGTCGGCTCAACCAACCTCATCACTGAAAAATTTGCTGTTTGCACAAGGTAGCCTGCGCATAGCCTCAACTCCTCCTTAATGGAAATTTTTCAAATTATAAACTATTCCTTTCAAAATTTTTGAATTACAAACTTTTCCTTTCGGGAGGAGTAATGGTTTACGCGTAGGCTAGACCCCTGGTTGAGCTGACTCGCATTCACATGAACAGATGCTACAAAAAGCCAACCCACCTCAAAGGATCAACCCTACCACCCTCAAGAAGCGTTACCCGCCTAGGCGGATTGGTACGGGCTGACTACTAAGTTCATCATGTAAACGCACGAGAATAATTACGTCCCACCAACTGAGCGCGCAGGTGTCTTTGGAGCCCTTATATCCAGCTCCGTCTGCTAAACCATCACCAGAATGAACGAATCACACAAGTTCAGGTAAGGCATTACGTTACTGGAATTGTAAGAAACGAAGCTGCCATTTGTAGTAACGCTGCAAGTTGACTGCACGAGGAAGATGGAAGTCAAACGAATTCATCAAAGTAGCAAAAGAACTTTCCGCGATAAATTAAGATTGGGATTTTCAAAACGGAGAACACAATCTCTTGATGAAGGATATGGTTTTGACATCGGAGAATCCCAAGAAATGAGAAGTGAAGAAAGACATCAGGAAAGATTGAATGAGAAAACCGTTACACAGCAAAGATGGTCCCAACGGGAGAGGAATAGAAAGGAAGGTGGCTCATTTTACGAAAAATTCAGCAGACAAATAAGTGCAGATAAAAAAGAAAGCAAAAATTTCCTGATAGGAGGTTAGAATTGATCTTTTTATTTTCATTTTTGATACAGCAAATCAGTCTGGTTATTTGCAAGCGTAATAATCATTTCTTTGGTTTTTTATCGCCCATGATCGCCTCCATCTCAAGCAAAATTGGGAAGCAAGCTTTATTGCCGGACAGGAAAATATGAAACTGTAAATAAGAATTGCAAAAATGTAAAGCAGGCATAGATTAGCTGAAATTTTTGGAACCGGGAAGTAGACCCCTGGTTTTACGAAGAATTTAGCAGTTTCAATGACCCTCGGGAAGGCAAATTCCCCTAGGTTTGTTTCTTTGATTTCTAGTCAGTGTATCAGCGAGTAATATGAATATCCACATATCGTTGATCAATGTTTCTTTCTGGAACACAGGCTACGTTTCTATGGGCCTAAAAGTAATGTCATAACTTAAGTGTGGAAGAGGTTGACAAGGTTCCAAAAATCGTGGAAAATCTAATTCAAGAGTTTTTTAGCTTTCTGAACAATGCCAGGACAGTGCATCTTCTCAGCTATTGATTGATGCCAAAATTCGTTTGAAATTAAATATAGGCGATTGGAGTTGCGATTAAACGCCAAATGATATCTAATTTGAGACAGATTTTGTTTGACCAAAATGATATAGTCATAGATGTGGGCGACCTCGTGTCAAAGCCTTTGATGATGATATTCAATTCATCATTAAAAAACGGTATATTCCCAGACATTTGGAAACTTGCAAGAGTAACTCCTATATTTAAATCAGGTGCAAAAAAGGATGTAAACAATTATAGGCCCATTTCAGTTATTTCAATTTTTTCTAGGATCCTGGAGCGGATAGTACACGATCAGATGTTTGATTTCCTTCTTGAAAATAATGTAATCACCAAGAATCAGTCAGCTTTTCGTAAACTATACTCCACAATAACATCCTTGATATGCAGTACCGATTTTTGGTATGAAAATATTGACAGTAAAAAATTGAACTTGACCATATTTCTTGACCTAAAGAAAGCATTTGATACGGTCGATCACAAAATAATGGTCAAAAAATTGTGCAGATACGGTATAAGGGGCAACGCTGGGAACTGGTTTCAGTCCTATTTAGATCATAGGAAGCAATTTTGCTCTGTAAATGGACAGAGATCAATGACAAGTGAGGTAACGTGTGGCATACCTCAAGGTTCCTGCCTAGGTCCTCTCCTTTTTATCATATATCTAAACGACTTCGAGAAGTGTTTGAAATTTTCCCAAGCAAGTATCTATGCCGATGATACAAATGTAACAATCGCATCGGATGATGTTGAAAAACTGGTCTTAGAGGCGCAACAGGAATTGCTCAACCTCTCGGAGTGGATGAGAATAAATAAGTTAAGTCCTAACCCCGCAAAGACAGAATATATGATAATAGGCCATTCTCGTAAAGTAAATGCGCTGAATATCTCGAATGCACTCACGTTAAATGGCTCAGATATTAAGCGTGTTACGAAGACGAAATCGCTAGGTGTAACTGTCGACGAGAACCTAAAGTGGGAAGAGCAATACAAAACTGTGAAGGGTAAAGTTTTTGGAGGACTTGCGTCACTAAAGAAATTAAGAAATATAATTCCCCAAACAAAGCTGTGTAGTGTCTACTACGCTATTGTCGAGAGCCATCTACGTTATGCTAATGAAATATGGGGCAGCCTTCCAAAAACAAAACTTGATACCCTCCAACGTCTGCAGGACAGGGCCCGGTCAATAATCGAAAGCGCCAGATTCAAGGATAACTGGTCATGTGACTGGCTGAGCGTTGAAAATATTATTCGATTTGATAGATCGGTCATGACATATAAGATTATGAACAAATTAAGCCCTGAAAGCCTCTGGGATAAATTTCAGCAAAGGTCGTCGCAGTCAAACTATGCAACAAGGTACTGTAGAGATCTACAAATTCCTAGACTAAATACAGAATATGCGAAAAAGAGTTATTACTATTCCGCTATGAAAGTTTGGAACAATATACCAGTTGATATTAGAGAACTCCCGACTATTAGTCGCTTTAAAAAAGAACTAAAGGAGTATTTGAAGAGCTGACTGAAAATATCAGTTTAAAACACGACCCCCTGGAAGAACAGCATCTTAGGTAATTTGATCTTTTGTTAATAACCAATTTATTTATTGTATTTAAGCTGAAGGGTAGTTTCGTGTATAAAAAATTATATCATATCATATCATATCATATAGACCCAGCTGATAAATCTAATTCCAACCCCCTCCATCCTCCTGCTGCAGTGAGAGGCGGAATCGAAATTTGACCGAAAATTGTATTGTATCATTATATTTTCCGCGATTTGTCTGCAAACTTGGCCAACCCTTTGTATCATTCTCGACAAACATAAACACCCATTTTGTCGGCACAATCAGGGTTTTCTGTCGGTACATTTACGGTCTTCCATTCTCTAATAACTTCCTTAGCTTCATCCCTGCCTGTAGCCACTTGCTGAGTCTAAAAGCGGCTTCTTATGTTCTAGAATCATTAAAAACAGAGAAATGCGAGAGAAGAGACACGAGGACGCTCGTAGAAGACATCACGGAGCAAATTGAAGAAGATCTTTTCAAAATTACCATGCAGAGAACAGAAGAGACAAACAAGAACCCACATAAAGACGCATCATACCTGCAATATTGCAGAACAGCACGATATCTCTGCGAAATAACGAGAGTTCCTGTTATGTTTCCAAACGGAGAAGATATAAGTCTTAGAGAAAGATTCTTGATGAGAAGACCGGCAGTGGTAGAGCTGGACGAAGGTGATCGACAAAAGTTTCTTGAAAGACTTAATCTTTATATACAAGCAAAAGAACTTGATAGTTTGCACATGATCTGACTGAAGAAGAATAATGTTTCCTTGAAACTGTACAGCTTGCAATAGTTAATCGGTCATATGTATTCTCTTAGTTGCCTGACTATCCAAGGGTGTTAGGACACCCATGTTTTGATTAGATATTTATTTGCCTTGTCTTGATCTTTGTTTCGTCTTCGTTTCGTCTCAACTCGTATCTTCAACTCGTAGCCTAACCGATTTGCTGTGTTTGGCCATTCGAACCGAACTCCCTTTGTTCTTGTGTGTTACAAGGAAGCTACAAGGGAGGGAATACAAGGGAGTTAAGTTCAAATGACAAAACAACAAAGCGGTTAGGCCAAATGAAGACACGAGTTGAGACGAAATAAAGAAGACAACAAAGATCAAATCAAGATAAACGAATAATTAATCAACACATCGATGTCCTAGCACCCTTGGACTATTTTGGATGGGTTCAGGTGCAAAATCTGTAATTATATTTATAAAATGGTTCGTACTAACTATACATGTATATTATAATATAAGTCCTAAACATCAAATGAAGAATTATGTATGTTTCAGAAGTACTCTTTCTTTTTTGAACTATTTTCGGTGGGGTACATAATTCCTACAGAATCGTTTTGGTTGTGCTCTGCTGAGCCAGTAGATTCATTCCAAAAGTCTCTTGTTTCGATCCTCAAACTGACTTGTCGCTATTTTTCATTACAACAAACAACTGAAGCGATAACAACAACAACAGCATCAACAATAGCAACAAGGATAAGGTAGAGGGACTTAAGTAATGAGTCTACTGAGCAAGCCTATGTTCCATTCTTTGAATTGGTCGAGAAAGATGGTTGTAAAATTCTATGAGCAATTTCTTATCTTTGGATGGGTTGAAAGAAACTTTAGCTACTTTTCTATCATTCTACCGTTGGATTTTTCAGAAAACTTGAATACTTTTCGAAATTACGGCGATAATTAACGCAAGTTAGCGTGGTTTTAATTAAGGCTAATCCTTTCAATTCGGGTTAATTAGTGCACCGTGCTAAGATGGTTTGATAAGGTTGTTGGTATCAGCGGCATCGCCAGGTCAAATTGACTGGGAGCATCAGGAAATTATTGAAGACACTTTCTTTTTTTAATAATCTTTCTTTTTTTAATTAAATTTAGCCGATAGGGTTTTGTTTTAAAATATGATAAAATGAAATAAAGGCGCAAATAGACATGTTCGAGCCGCAAATTAGCATAATGCCCGAAACAGCAACCGTTTTGCTGTACAGATTATAAGGGCTAGCTACTTTCGAAAGTAGATCTTTGACGTTTTTCTCCTTCCTTCTTACAATTAAGTAGAAATTAAGATCAATCAGATTCCCATGGATCAAGGACTTCAAATATTAGCTTTTACCAGTCGCAATAATATTTCCTATGAGCAGAAGAAATTAATCGTAAAAGTAGATTTAAATTTGACCAGGTTATGCACAAAATTTACCTGCCCGAAGACAAAACCGGAGCAAGTATTTTTATGGTCAAGAGGTTAGGAGGTCACCCTTTGTATTTGCTTATTCATGAAATAACTTATTAGGCCTATCAAACAGGGGAGAAGGATAGACTAAACGAAGATAAGATTGAAGCAGAGTTCGCCTTGCTTTGAAAGGTAGATGTTCTCTCCTTTGGTTATTTCAAAGAACTTTACGGAAGAAATTTTGATGAAAGAAAGAAGACTTCTACATTTGAAAGGAGTTTTTAAACTTTCAAGAAGAGGATGGCATTCTGCTAATGAACAATCTAGTAAATATTTATGATTTTTTAGAAATCAATTCACAATGTCTGCTTTGACATACAGATCATTGTTATTTATAATGGCATTATCGCAATTTTTGTTGCTGTTGCTATTCTGGCAAGAGAGATGTCCTTTGAGGGATTCCGAAAATCTCGATGCCGTTTCAAGAAGAAGCTTGTGTGATTGTGAACAAGAAACATCAAATATTGATCAAGAATCAAAAAGATTCAGGCCGACCATTGATAATAAAACAGACGATGATAGAATACAATTCATTGCCAAAGGAAGGCAACCAGAACGGCCAAAGCATTCCAGCGATGATAGAGCTACTTCAAGAAATAACAACTTTATGAAGATTAGGCCAAATGCAGATAGCAATGATAAAGACCGGCCCGTGCTACTTGTAGCGATAATAACCGCCAGACAATATCATGACCGGAGACAAGCTGTCCGGGAAACATGGATGCAAGATTGCGATTCCAACCGGAACGTTGTTTGTAAATTCTTCACGGACGCGCAAGATGGCCGTGGAGACCCTATAGACAAGAAGATATTAGATGAATTAAACGAAGAATCAGCACAAAATAGGGGTGATTTAGTTTTACTTGATTCACCAAGCGGAACAAATTTCTCTCTTCGCCTTCTTGCATTGTTTGAATGGGCAAAGAAGAATATGAAATTTGATTATTTGTTAAGAATAGATGATGATCATTTCCTATGTCTTGATAGACTTATTGAAGAATTGCCATTTCGGCCAAGAAATCGACTCTATTGGGGACATCTTCACTGTGTTGCAGGTAAGACAAATTATTTTGAAGTGATAATTCAAGAGCCAATTCACCTAAGCATATAAAATATTTTAAAGATAATTCAGAAATACACTACGACTTTTTAAACGTTTCGATTTTCATCTTCTTCAGTAACTGTTCGTACAATGACTTGGGGACCTACCTAAAAACCTAGATTACAATAGGGTAACAAAAGAAACAACTTAACAAAGGGACTTAGCTAATACACATGTTCCCAACTGAACTACCGGGTGAGTCAGAAAAAACGTGGGGTGTTTGGCGGACAGTGACGTCGCGTTTAGCCACCGGACCGTTGTGAACTAAATTATTCCGAGCAGTCATAAATCTGACTTAGATCATAAACTTTTCCCCATCGAAATCGGTCATGTGATTCATTATTTATAAAAGCTTTTCTTCCTAACACTTTGTGTGGGAGTCTTGCAAACTGAGGAAACCTTTAACTAAGCCCCTTCAGCATTTTAGCCTTGCCAAAGCTTTAGGTACACGTGGTATTATCTGGGGAGCATGAACCAGTTCGAAAATAGTGTTTTCTCCCCTGGGATGCCTTGTCACGTCATAACTTGTCCTGCAAAGAGAAAATGTTTGAGAGACAGTAAAAACGCATGCTGCTTTGTGTTGTAAAGAGATTTATTTCAACAAGATCAACGCGATGTTTCATGACAAAACTATTTCATTCTCCCCTGATAATACCACGTGTACCTGCAGCTTTGGCAAGGCTAAAATGCTGAAGGGGCTCTATCAAAGATTTCATAAGTTTGCAAAACTCCCATACAACGTCTTACGAATAAAATATTTTCTGATTAATACATCAAGTGACCGATTTCGATGGGGAAAGGCTTATGATCTAAGTTAGACCTCTGGCTGCAAGAAAAAATTTAGTTCGCTACGATCGGGTTGCTGAACGCGACGTCACAATCCGCCAAACACCCCACGTTTTTTCTGACTCACCCGGTACAAAAAGCGGGTGGGCCGGAAACGCAAAGAGAAGCGAAAGCTGAGATAAAGATGGACTTGATACAGGAGCCAGATGTGCTGCCGTCTCACGGGAAATTCAAATGATAAAAAGGAAAGATGTAGACAAATAAAATGAGAAAACCCGCCCCGGAAAGGGCGGCAAGATAAAGCAATCGAAACCCGGGGGGGTACTTAGTATATTTGTCCGACGGGGATGTGCCGTTTTTAAGGGTATCGTTTTCACCAATTTTTTCTAGAACAGGGTATCAAAATGAGGCAATTTTTCTAGAGCAGGTTGTCAAAGCATGTCAAAGAGGAATATTCTGCTAGATCGGGTCGTTTTTTTGGCAAGTTTCATGTTTTTGAGTACACTTTTTACCATTTTTTTCTAGAACAGGTTATCATTTTGAGCGAAAAATTCTGGAGCAGGGTAAAAAAAAATTTTTTCGTGGGCACACCCCCGTACAAATTTAAGTCAAGTACCCCCCCCCCCCCCCGGGAATCGAAAGCACAAAAAGAGACTCGCACCTCGTCCCCAGGACAGCCGGTCGTATTGGGTATTTTATTATTTTGAAGTGAAAAGACAAAGTTAGCTAAATTCAAGTCACGAGAGGGGGGATGGCTGAGTGGTAGCACGCTTGACTACCAATCTGAAGGTTGGTGGTTCGAGTTTCCGCCCTGCCGAACCTGCCATATGTAGAGTGAGAAGAGTTTCCAACTCCCTGTCATTCCAGACTAAAGGATGAATCACGAATTGTTGTCAAATCGAGAGGAAGCTACTTCGACTCTTCTTTGATAAGCTTATCTTTCCAGCGTCCTAAAAGCTACTTTCGGTGAAAAACGTTGCAGAAACATGTGCTGCAACGTGAAATGATCCTAAAAATATTGCAATCGTTGTAGAAAGTAGAACCAAGTTCTAATTATTGGTTCTGGTAATCGTTGCAAGAGCAAAAAGATTGCGTTGCAAGCTGCAGAGATGACATGCTGTATGGGCCAATCGACCAGCAACTTTTTATGCAACGGTGCTGCTATACAAGTTGCCAGAAAAATTGCACTATGTAACGCTAGCTTCCACTAAATGCCTACAGTTGCAATTCTCGCCCTTCTAGCATTTTGTCAAGGCCTGGCATTGGTACCGTTCTTTCAGTAGTTTATTTTGAGTGAGCAGGAAGCATTTCTAGCTACAATAAAGCTAATTTAAGCCCACTATACATGCTGCATCCAGACATTGGACCCCTAGATTAACGTCCCTTCCGAAGGACGGCGAGGTGAGTTGCGAGGTCAAGCCTCCCAGGCCACCAATCCGGAGTTTGACCTTTTTTTTTTATATATATAATCAATTAAGATATAACAAACTCAACAAGTACATCTACTGTGCCTATCATGGCGGGAATAGACACTAGGTTATTGGAGTTCCCACCATGAAAGGCACTCTTACAATTCAAAAATTGCAACATACTAAAAGAAAGAGCAACAAACTAAAAAAAAGTTAATAACGACATCAAACATTTTATAATTTGGAAGAAAATAGATGCAAGGCAATGAACAGAGGGCCCCACGCGCGGACAAACAGCCGCCGCCCCTCGTCACATGTGCCACCCCCACCGGGATAACACATGAAACTAAAGGGCAGCAGCCGCCCTTCCACACAGCAGGACCCCATCCACATATCCACTCTGCACCCGCACCCTAAGATAAAAATTTACAGTTGTCTATCGCCTAACATCAAATGAGAGACAGAATTTTCTACAAAAACTACCAAAATCATTAAAGTTTGACCTCACTCGACCGACCTTAACTTCAATCATCTAATGGAAACTGTATAAGCCGCTGGGCAACTCATCCCACAATTTATGAACGCTACATCATCTCCCGAGCCCCGACGAGTCAATAATAGATTCCTCAACAAATGTATAAAAAATTCAGGAAACATTTATCTATAGAAAGGTGTGCTATATGAAAACAATAACTTTCAGTAGCAGTGTCCTATTTTCAATAGACTTTCCCCAAGTCTATTTCGTCAAAAAAAATTTCGTCAAAAAAATTGAAGGGAAAAGTGAAAAGCGAAATTCGTAATGTACTTTCCGGTAGACTTATTACAGTTGACAAAACAGACTTGAGGCAAGTCTATACTTTCAACAGCACTGTATTATTTCTCATAGTTATCTTTATCATTTGCAGGGATTGTACGAATCGACGAAGGGATGATGATATTATCTGCTGATCTCGTTGATGAATTCTTACAAGGCAAAGACGGACTTTTATGTCATAAATACGCAGACCAAGCCGTTGCCATGTGGATTTACCGATCAATGAAAACGAGGCCAGTTACGTGGTTCGGCGACGCACGTGTTCATCATGATCCACCTGCGTCATATCTTTATGAATTCAGGAATCGGCGTGAGATATGCCACACATTTTTAAGCCTTCACGGCACATACCCAGCCGAGATGCGGGCATTTCAAAAAGTTATAGAACGAGAGCGACGAAACGTTGGCAGCGACTACTCCATCCCTCCTATTGTTGATCTGTGCCCTTATCGAAGGGACCATTTTGATTGGGACATGCTTCAAGGACAGTATCGTGCCAAACCAGTACCTTGTAAAGATGAACCAATTTGGTTGTCACAAACGACGTATCAAGGAAGGACATCTAATCATCTTCATCAGGCGATAAAGCCACAACCTAAACAAACTGTTAGGATTCACCATGTTGTTAGACATTTTGGAGCTAAAAATTCCGTAGAAGCAAAAATTAATCCTAATTCTCTTGTACAGTTATCAGCTGATTCGAATAAAAATACCATATAATGGAATGGTATATTGGAAATAGTTTAATATGAAGTGTGTGTACAAAACTGTTGATTGTGTTAGTTAGCAGCAAATTTTGATGAGATATTTATACATTTCCAGCATTCTTAACTTTAAGACGATGAAACTTAATTTGGTATTGACTCAGCAAGTGCAAATTTTGTAAAAAAGAGATTCAGGTTTCCGAAAAGACAAAGCTATTGAAGAATAGAGTTCACACCTATCAAAATATGCGAAGAAAAGAACCTTATGGTTGACTGCGTTGAAGGTGCGAAATCTATTCTTGAGTCAGTCAAATCGTTTTGTCTTTTCAGCAAAACTGTCTCCTTTATTTTACACACTGTGCTCCTTCTTATTGGCTCCAACAAGGACAGATAATGGATCCGCGACTTTTGTTGCACCCAAGTACAAAGCGATTAGCAATCTTAAACAAAGGCAATTCTATGCCTGGTTGGTCAAGTCATTAACGAAAATAATGCAGTCTGCAAGAATTGCTCTAAAACCCAGGTAGCTAGATG
The DNA here is from genome assembly GCA_039566865.1 of Aurelia coerulea. NCBI lineage: Eukaryota > Metazoa > Cnidaria > Scyphozoa > Semaeostomeae > Ulmaridae > Aurelia > Aurelia coerulea. The sequence goes on along the minus strand of CM076950.1, from coordinate 25,092,052 downwards.
GCTCGTTGTGCATTCCAGAAATGATTTTTAAGAGCAAACATGAGCATAAATCCAATGAAGAAGGATATATCTAAATTCCTGTGTCAGTCATTTCATTGATTTGATGCAGAAGCCAAGCAATTGGGAGGCGATTCAACCCTCCTCTTTTTTGGATTTGATCAAAAGACTTACTGTTCAGCTTTTGAACCAAACAAATAAAACATCCGAGGCAGAAGATCCTTCTTCTTTGGATTTATGCCCATGTTTGCTATTAAAAACGATTTCTGGAACACAAAACGAGAAAGCTAGATAGCTACCAAGGTTTCTGACCAACTTTTGTGACTTGCTTTGTTTTTGTTTATAAGTTGACCGACCAGGCATTGAATTCCCTTTGTCTGCAATCGCTAATCGCTTTGTTCTGAGGTGTGAACCAAAAGTAGCGGATCCTATTGTAACATTATCTGTCCTTGTTATTGACTCCAATTGCTTGCGCAAATGTGTGACAACAATTCGGACAACAACGATCCCCCTCACTAGCAAACACATTCTACTGCCTACTGCCCTTGATTTTGCGGGTGAGCAAATTAAACAGAATTTGTCCGCAGACAGCAAGGGTAACTTTAAGACAAATATTCAGCTCTCCGATTAGACATAAAAAAGATTTGCCTTTCTAAAGAATGAATTTCACACTTGGGTGTACTTAACACAGTCAAAATAGACAGAGAAAGTAAAGCATGTAGTCGAGGGTCAGATCAATTCTTCAGAAAGGCAATTCACTTTGTAATGTCGGAAAGCTGGATGCTTTGTTTTACGGATTACCCTTGCTTCCGTGAACAAGAAGTGAATCTTTGCTCCCCAGTACAAACCGCTTCACAAGTGATACATAGGCTGCAAAATTGGCAGACCCCAGCGAGAAAATTGCAGAAATTGTTGGGACAAAGATGCTGTTCCCGACCAAAGGTAAGTTGATGATTGTAACAGATTACATAGCACTTGAAACTTTCTTCTCCCTCTCTTCTATCTTTCACTAATTCTTTTATTGAGCTTGGTTTCCTATGGCCATAAGTGCCGCGGGCAGTGCAGAAACAATGTTGTGACATGACAGCCAGGGGCGGCGCCAGCCCTGAAGAAATGAGGTAGACAAGCAGGGGCGTCGTGGCCGGGGGGGCAGGGGGGGCCATGGCCCACCCTAAAATTCAAATCGTTAGATTTTTCGGAAATTTTAACGTTTTCGTCGGAAAACAACTAACTTTGGGTTCTGCAACACGTGCCCTTTTCGTTGCATTCCGGTAGAAATTTTCTACATATCTGTTCTCGTCTGTTCTGGTTTTAGCAGAGCAGAGTTACATACAATGCGTATCACTTATCATAGGGTAGCAGAGCCTTAAAAATTCAAAACAAGACTTTTTGTAAGTTTTGTATGAAGACATTTTAGAAAAAGCTCATCTATCGCTTCGGAAGATTGAAAATTTCCAAGGAGCCTTCCGTCAGTCAAGTTCTGCTGCTCCTTTCAGCGGGGACTTCTTTGCAAAAAGGGGCACTTTCTAATGATGCCAATATCTTTGATGTAAACAGTGTCGTCGTAAAGAATTTGCCCAGGGGCGAGCCCCTGGACCCCATTTTTGCTCGCATCGCTCGCATTCGAGTTCAGCAAACCCGAATATCAATTTCGTTCCGACGGGCCTAACCTTTGGGTTTCATCCCAGTAGGATTGGCCTCTTCGTCGCGGTTCATATGGATCTATTCCTAACATAACAGCCAGTGGCGTGGCCACGGGGGGGGGGGGGGATGGGGGGCGATTGCCCCCCCACTTTTGCGAAAGATGATCCTCCAGATTCCTCTAAAGCCGAGGAGAAAATAGCTGGGTATAGGTTGGGTAAGAATTTTCGGAGAAATGTGAAATCTTCCATTTTAGCACTGGCAATAATGATATTGGGAGATGCATTCTAAGCCAAAGTAAAGGATCTTTCTTCAAAAATTTTCCTCGTGCTCTGATTCATAGGATAACTGTTCACGAAACTATCAAAGTTCTCTTGTAGCTAATGGCAAGCATGATATTGGGAGATGCATTCTAAGCCAAAGTAAAGGGCGTGGCCCCCTCATTTAGATTCCCCCCCACTTAATTTACCCTGGCCACGCCGCTGATAACAGCAACAAACCCAACAATTTTTCGTTAGCCACTGCAAGCGTCTCGCAAACGGAGAAAAAGGCGAAGTTAAAAAATTTATTTTTCGGAAATTTCGTGACCTTGGCCCCCCCTAATATACAGGCCCCACGACGCCCCTGTAGACAAGAGATAGAATTGATTGCCAGAAGGTGTACCTAATGTTTCTATATAATTTTTACTTAGGAATGAACACAGACCCGAGGAAAGTGGGCGGACATGTCGACCCCAGTCCACCCCGTGGCGCCACCCTTGATTGTAGTTTGAGAAGGTTCAGCCACGAGAAAGTTTTGATGGAAACATAGATCGCAGCTGTATATCAATTTTAAAGGACATTTTAAAGTATACAGAAGAGGAGGCTAGCTTGACCTAATGTTCCAAGTTTTTCCAGACCGTTGACAAATGGAGGGTCAATGAACACAAAGGAAAATCCTACTGGCTTGGAAAGCTTTTCCTTTCCAACTTCATACATCTCGTTGCTTTAAAGTGAAATTCTGGGAAAAATATTTCGATTTGAGGAGGTGAATTTTAACTAGAGATATGAACACTGGCTAGAAGTCTGCGTTGATGATGAATCAGAAATACAAAAGATGTCTAACTCATTGTCATAGGCCATGGCTATGCTAATAAGTCAAGATGGTTGTAAGTGATCAAAACAAGGCCCCGTGGGGAACTGGCCTCTCCTCTATTTCCTAGTGATGATTTCCTGGGAAATTAATCCCTTATGGCCTGGCCAAAACAGCAGACATCTGCCAAGTGAAGGGAATTTGCTTTCCAGGTTAAGTATGGGCTCCAAATCCTCTTTAAAATGTTGGTGGAAAATTTTGCAGCCTTATTCCTTCGAACCGAATGGCTTGAAAGAAGCTTTAGCTACTTTGCTATAATTCTACCGAAATCTTCAATATGTTTCGAAATTACAGCATATTCACATTAACTCATTTGAGGATGTGACGTCATCAAATTTCTAAATCATAAACTAGAAGAGTGAAAGACTATTTTGTAGATATCCATAAACTATAGTTTTCTTAATTATTCGTCAAAAATTTAAAATTGCAATGTTAAAAATTGTTTTTGAATTCCTAAAAAAGAAGAACAATCCTCTAGTTCTGAAAATATTGAAGATATAGTAGTATTGTAGGAAAGTAGCTGACATTCGAGTCATTCAACTTAGAAATAGGTCATAAAATAATCTCACATTTACAGTTTTAAAGATTTGGGACCTGTTGTGCTGCAAAGCGAAAGCAATATGATTCCGTCAATTCAAACTTTACCCGCCAAAAAGAATTTTTAATCTATGAAACTAAAAGGTACATTTTCATAATAAGAACTTGGCACTGTAGTATATACTAAATAAAAGGTACTAGGAGGAAAACGGACGCAAAAACAGACAGATTTTTCAGCACAATGAAAAATCTGTCTGTTTTTTGCGTCCGTTTTCATAATAAGAAAGGTGAGAAAATTTTCTAGTTGATCGAGGTTGTTTCTTGTGATGCAATTAGGCCAATATTGTCCAAGAAGGGGGTTGAGGTGTGTCAATGAAGCAAGAAATGCTTAATATCCTTGCTCATTCGTACCAAAATGACTGTCCATAAAGTAATTATCTTTGAGTAGAGCAGGTGTTTCAAGGAGTCTTGCAATGATATCATGCGATTATTGCAGCTGGATATGAGCAGATAAGCTTGATTAATTTGAAACGATGGCTGGACTAGTCGTGACCATGTAACAAGATCACGAAGATGAGGGCATGATTGTGGACCTTTTTCGTGTGGAACTAGTGGCTGCTAAAATAAATAGCATGGCGTTAAACTACATTTAGTGGCGTGAATGCTTACATTTTCGTAGAATTCTTCTTCTGTTTCAAGAATTCAAAAGACTTTTGGAAAAAATTAAAAGCACCATTAAGTCTAATATTTTGACGAAATATGGACTAGATTTCAAGAAAGCCATGGTTTATGCATGTCTACAATATGGTATGTTTTTCTTGATTACAATTTTAGTTATTTGACGACTCAACATCCTCAATGAATTGAAATACTGAATAAGCTGTAATCTCGAAAGATTGAAGATTTCCGAAAAGTCCTAGTGGATTTGTAGTACAATGACTGAAGCTTCTTTCAAGCTATGCAGCCAAAAGTAAGATGTAACAGCCATTTACATTAGCCTTTTTACAACTGACGCCTACGATATTTTTGTGTGCAATGAACTAAATGCCCAACCCCGTCCTCACAGCCTTTTGTGACAAATGGCCCTGGGGATGAGGCTACTAAGTCATTAAGGAAAGCATTCCAGAGCCTTCTTCCTCTTTAGCTAAGTGCTTTGGCAGTCTTATATATCTACAATGTTTTATTTTCTCATATTCAGATGCAACCAGCATTCTAGCCTCGTTCTTTATTCTGGCCTCGACTTCAAGCTTCCTCTGTTCAGCACTCTCTATTTCTACCTTTGCCCACATGGTTTTGCTGACATGAAAATGTGATCTCCTGCGTGGTTCTTCTCTCTCTTCATTGCCTGAACTATGTCTTCTCTGTTTGGAATACTTTGCAACTGTTTGAGAAACGCAGTCACTATCATCAACCACAATTCGTATTTCATTGGAAGATTTCTTAGCCATATCTTTCTTTTTCTTATCTGGCTGTGATATTCTCTCGATTCTGAGTTCCTTGGCGTCCTTTTTCCCTTGACAGCAAGCCGTTCTAGCGCCGCCCATTACGGCATCAGGTATATGCTGATTAAGTCCATCATTCTTTGTATCCTGCTTGTCTGAAATCGTCATCTTAGTGTGCAGAGCAACGTCAAGCGGACTCTTGTCATATCTGTTTGCCAACGCCTGCTGTGCATTTCCTGCTAAGTTATCTTTGAATGCTGGACCAAGTTGATAACAACCACAGTTTCTAGCATTTGAGTATTTAAATGCTGGTGCTTGCCAACTGGAAATGCATCTTGGTGTTTCTTGCTTTGCAATTTGCTTCCTTTTCAAAACATCCAAGTTTGTCCGCGGGATGTTTCCAGCTCTAGTTTCTTCAATAATATTTGTCTGCTCTGTACGCTTTTCAGTTTTATTTTCTCTTAATGATTCTAGCTTTGGGGTTATTAAAGGTCCTTTTTGGCAGATGTATTTGGCAATTGCATTCGGCTTATACCTTAAACTTTTATGGTGTTCCTCATGATTGGGCTGCTTGAAAAGTGGCACGGAAATTGACCGGTTCTTTGGTGTTGTTGTTGGTTTATCATTGGACGAAGCAGGGGCTGAAATATTTTGATTGATAGAGTGCGAACTTTCAGCATTTGTTCTTTTTTGAGGAGAACTGCATTGCATGCCCCCTCCTTGGAGCAACTTTACATTGAACGACTGACTTAATCCAAATTTTCTTTTCGCAGACTTCTCGTCGTTCCTCTGCGAGTTTCTTGAAACTGATGGTTGGTCATTAACGTTGGAGGAGGCTTGAGTAGGTTGGCTGAAATACGTTTTAAACTTTGTTTTGCTAAATGCATTCCTATTCTTTGAATCAGCGACTCTCGTTCTGTATTCAGAAATACCTCTTTGCGCATGCCAAATTGATGTATGGAAGCTACTAATTGGTCTTTGCATGCATTCGTCCAAATTCGACTCGAAACTATCTCTTTCAATCCCAGATGGGCTGCCATTGTGTTCGCTTCCTTGCCGCCGTTGTGATCCTATGTCGATGATTTCATTCAGATTGCTTCCACCAACGCAGTCACAATTAAAACCATCACAAATGTTGTCTCCCCGATTCACTGATGCTCTTGTCTCTTTCTGACTCGAAGCTTTCTTCATTAATCTTGGGCTCCCAACTCCATGAAACAACGGCGAAGGACTGCTACTTTCTCTCGAAGTATTCATGTTTGTTGTAGGCCTACTCGATGCACTTGTGGCTGTTTGACATCTTCGGAGTCTTTCTCCAGAGCGTTGAGCCCTGTTTCTCATAGCTTTGATGTCTAAATCAAGTGATCTTCGTCTGTACTCTTTTTGTTTCTGAAGTATCGAGATATACGCTTTGAGATCGTTATCTTCTTTAACGTTTCGTAAGAGTGCAGAAGTTTCTGTAGGACTTGCTAGCAATAATGCAATATCCATTTTGAATAACTGTAACGAACCTATGAATTGAAGGATATGGATTCCTTAGTGAAAATATGGAGTCCTAAGCATAACTTGAAAGAGATATAAAGGGATATAAATGAGAAGCAAAAGTTCAAAGCATATCCCATCGATTAAATGGATGCAACAAAATTGGTGTTTTGCTTTGGTTTTTGTTGCAGTTGATTTCAGTTTGAAATGGGGGAACGATAACACAATGTCGGTGATTCAATTCTCGTATTTCTAGGTGTAATTAAAACACTTACTGCTCAGCTTCTAAACCAAACGAATAAAAATCCTGAAGCAGATGATCTTATATATGTCCTTCTTCTTTCATAGCAAATCAAATAGAATTTAAAAAGCACTTTCGATAAACTAGCTTTTCTAACATTACATCAAGATTATGGATGCTTTGAGGAATCCTGTTGAGCACAATTTGGAATCGCCCCGTCTCTAATCGATTAAGTTTTCATTCCATGCTTTTGTCATCGTTCACTATATATGTCCCTCTTCTTTCGCTTTATCCATATGTTAGCTCTTAGAAACCAATTCAGAATGCACAATGAGAGAGCTAGCTACCTGGGTTTCAGAGCAAATTTTGCAGCTTTGTTTGTTTTGAATTACAGGTTGCGAGAAATTTACTCTGAAATTGTCAATCGCTTTGAATTTTGATGTCAACCAAAAGCAGTTGGTGCTATAGGAAGTATATTGGCACCAGGAAAGCATTCCTCCCATATTTGCTAGAACAAATAATTTTGTTTGACATATTCGTTTTAAATCTAATTTTCTTTGGCAGACATCCGCTATCTGGTATTACATATTTTATAAGAAGAAACTACAGGGTGTAGTTTCAAATTGTTCAATGTTTCATTAAATATTAAAAAGTAAAGATAAAATGTACAATGTACAGGCTCCTGGTTAGATAACCCTGTTCCTGAGATTTTTAATTAATGTTTGACGCCAGAATGTTGTGAATCCGCTAAGAATTCATGGAGTTACAAGCTTTTGAAGTTCAATCTTGTTCGAAAGCTCAAACCAGACGCCCTAACTGACATGTTTTTCAAAAAGACGTCCTAAAATCGAGGTAAAAGAAGACTGTCCAATGTTTTCCTCTCATTGATATCAGAGCAAACCAAATAGGACTTCAAAAGTAATTTAATACTTGTAACCGTTGCCAAAATTTATTTAAGAATGCAAGTGTCCAAAAGCATGGAATGAAAACTTAATCGATGAGAGACAGGGCCATTCAAATTTGTGCTCAACAAGATTCCTCAAAGCATCCATAATCTTGATGTAATGTTAGAAAAAGCTAGTTTGTCGAAAGTGCTTTTAAATTCCATTTGATTTGCTTTAAATAAACGAGATTTTACTTTCACAAAATATGCAATTTAGGGGCGTCTGGCTTTAGCTTTCGTACAAATTTGAACTTCAAAAGCTTGTAACTCCGTGAACATGGCCGATTTTGCTAGCTTCTTGGTGTCTAAAATTAATTCAAAATCTCAGCAATATAGTTATCTTACCATGTAGCCCGTCCATTATTTCACTATTTCTTAATATTTAACCAAACGTCGAAAATTGTTTTGGGACACTCTGTAGATGGTCTGTGAAAGCTAATTTTTATGACAACCAAAGCAAAGATTTAATAGCATATATTTTGTGAACAGCCTCAAATAGAAGAACGTTGTTTTGCGCTTAGGCAAGCAATTCTTGTCTCCCAGAGAACTTCAAGGATTATCATCGACCATTTAAAAGTTAAACATATATGCCGAGCCAAGCAGTAGATGGTAATGAAGTTGTGAAGTTGTGAAGTTGCGGTTTTTTTAGCGCCAAGCGCTGGGATCGCAGAAGTAAAATAGGCCTAATCGAGTCCGCGACCCCTTAGTATCTTAGACATGGTTATAAGAAAGTGAAAAATAGCCTGCGTGCAGACTCAACTCCTTGTGAAAAAGTGACAAAAGGGGGTTAGAATTGCGAAAAATGCCCCAACTGTTGACCCTAGTTTCTCAAGAAAAAAGGAAATTGTTTGATTCTCTGCTAAAGGCTATGAAAAGGCGATTAGTATAATTTCGCCAGGTACAGATCTTTCAAGGAAAGGGTAAGAATGGCCAAAAGAGGCAGCTCTGCAAATTCAGTGAGATACTGTTGAAATTCTTACAAGAATTATTTATCCTCTGTTTAAGCTTGGTAATTTTTCCTTGATACCATTTCACTATTTCCAGTTTTTCGCTATTATTAAGCTATTTTTGAAAGTGCTCGGGATGGAGCTAATTTTTCACCAAAGGGTAAGGCATTGATTTTATGAATGGCCCAAAGAACCCAAGGGCTGTTCATTCCCAAGGTGCTTATTGAAGGGGACAACTGCCCCAAAAGCCACCCTTGAATCTGCCACTGAACTGAGCAGAAAATTTGAAAATCAAATCTTGATGTTCATTCAAGAATTGAAGAATTAGATTGAAGAATTAGTTCTCACCTTGTGCAATTTCATTTGCTACTTACCTTTTTAAATAACTCAGCTTTCCTGTAATAAGGCAGTGTATTCTTCCCAAATTCCTTTCTACCACACAATCCATAAAGTTTACTCCTTTCACTGCATCTCCTCAAAAACTAGAATAGGAAGCAGTGACTGCCGTCGAAAGTCGTAATCAAGACATTGTAAACTGGAAAAATCCACAAATAGATAGGCTTTCGTGTTTTTCAAGCTATTGCCTTTCTTTGTTGACGAAATGCAATACATTCCTTGTCGTTGAAATGAGAGCCAAAACCAAAACATTTAAGCCAAAGCATTAAACATAAACAAACATTGCTATTTCCAAAGATTTTTGTATTGAATTATTTCCTGACTAACGCCGAACGTATACGATCTTATGATTATTGAAATAAAGATGAGTAATATTCCTATGTGAGTATGAAACAGTCCATTGCATCTCTTCAGGGAGCAAGTTGCATTTTCATAACTTGTGTTGAAAATTGCTCATTAGATAAGCTGTCGTTGTTTTGGAAACTCTGGGGAGCATCTGAATCAATGCCGATTAGTCTAGGTGTTGCTAATCAATGGAAGATTGAAAGAGCAGCATGTTCTTTTTTAGTTTTGTTTTCTGTTTGTTTATAAGTAATTGTTTTCTTTTCTTCTCGTGTGCTGCCTATTGTAGATAGGCTGCTATGATCTTGAGGTTTCCTCACAAGCCTAAGTGTTTTCTGCTTACCCAATCTCTTTAGAGAGGGACAGATAATTTTACAATATCATCCGCTAGTCTCGATTGACATTCAAGTACAAAGCGTACAGCCTTTGCAGACAAAAGGAATTATATGCTCCGTTTGGTCAAAAAATCCAAAGCAAAAACAAAGCAAGCCGCAAGCGTTCCTCTAAACGACAGGTAGCTATATCACTTCTAGTGCATTCCAGAAAGGAAACATAAATCATTGGATTTGCGCAATCTCCTTTGTGAATATCATATTCCCCAAAGGTCTTTGTCTCTTCTATTGACAGCGAGCCAATCAGAGCTAATGTCTCTTCATTGAGATTTACAAAAGGGGGAGCTCGCTTTCGAAGTACCCCGAACAATTCTCCAGTGGTGATGCCTTTTTTCTGCCTCCAGCTGATTTCTGAATACGAGGCCATACATTTTTCCCGCTCTTTTTGAACAGCTCACTCACAGCGCAAGCCGTTTGATGGCCTAAAGGAAAATTTTAGAAGCAGGAGTGGCTGCAAAAGCAAGGCTATGAAAAGGTAACTAAGTTGTAACACTCTTTCTCTTATTTTAAATCTTGGAATGAGATTTGTTAACGTTTTTAAAGTTTGAGGCCGAAAAAGTAGGTTATGCTTATTTTGGACAATTGTTTAGCTAGTAGGCCCTCCAATGCCACAGAAATGAATTTAACAAAAATTAATCTCCCAAGAAATTGGATTTGTATGGTATAGCCTACCTTTTGTATTTTTGTGATGGAAATTTGACAATGGAAAGGAATCTTTTTCGTTGAAATTCAAAAAGTTAATTCGAAACACAGAGAATATGCAAAAGAGGCCACACCATAAGGACCGCACACAGCAACGTTGCCACATCTCAGAGACAAGGTTACCTCACAATTGGAGTTTTCTGCACAAGGAGAGTTTAGAGCTGAATCAAACATGGCAGGAACATCAATAAGTCTAGAGACTGTGAAAAAAGCTGCAGAGATAATCAAACCATTTGTCCATCGAACACCAATCATGACCAGTCAGTATTTCAACAAAATCACTGGTAAGACAGTTTATTTCAAATGTGAGAACTTTCAAAAGATTGGTGCCTTTAAAATCAGAGGTACAACATATGCTATTCATAATATATTGGAAAAGTCAGGTGATAAGAAGCCAGTTATTGTCACACACAGTAGTGGAAATCATGCTCAAGCAGTTGCTATGGCATCAAGCATCAATAAATTGCGGGCATGTATTGTGATGCCATCCAATGCACCACAAGTGAAAAAGAATGCCGTGAAAGGGTACGGAGCTGAGATTATTGAATGTGAGCCAACACAAGAATGCAGGGAAGCAACAGCAGACAGAATCATCAAAGAGCTAGGCCCTGATGCCGTTTTTCTTTCTCCATACGATGATTTAGATATCATTGCAGGGCAAGGAACAATGGCCTTAGAGGTATTAGAAGAAGTGCCTGATTTGGATGCGTTTGTAGTGCCCGTAGGTGGAGGAGGAATGCTCAGTGGCATCTGTGTTGCTGCAAAGGGCTTAAAACCAGATGTAAAGATATTGGCAGCTGAACCATTACTTGCAAATGATTGCGCAAGATCATTTGCGGCTAAAAAGAGAATCCCTAATGATACACCCCCACAAACAGTTGCAGATGGTCTTAGAGTGAGCGTTGGCAATATCACATGGCCAATAATAAGAGATAATATCAGCGATGTTGTCGTTGTTGAAGAAGAAGAAATTGTTTCTGCAATGAAGCTTGTATTTGAAAGAATGAAATTGGTTGTAGAGACATCAGCTGCTGTTGGTGTTGCTGCAATTTTAACTGATAAATTTAAGAATGACTATTGTTCACTAGATAAGATATGTGTAATTTTGTGTGGAGGAAATGTTGACCTTGATAAATTGCCATGGTTGAAAAAATAAACTGTGTTTAGACATTTTTTGATCAAGCGTCCCAAGGACACATTAAAAATCTGATTGAAACTTTTGATGTTAACTTGCTCAATTAAATATATATAGCCCATAAAATTCCCATAATTTAAGATTTTTATGTCTTTTGCTAGTTAAAGATGATAACACTTCAATGAATTGATGTTATGGAAATTTTTCTCAATTTTTTAGTCAGCCTTTCATAAGAATTCTTATCATAATGTGAAGAATTCTTCAAACTTCGTAAGAGGGTACATGATTTGTGGATGGATGGGGCTCTGCCACCTGGTTTTCAGAAGCTACACTCTCTTCTAATTATCAAAACTTGCCTTGGTACCCACTTTTATCATGAACTTTGGCGGAAAACTGCTCATTTTAAATCATTTTATGCAAATTTCAGTGAAACCCCACCCATGTTTATAGAAAATCTGCCAAAAAAGGACCCTTGTTTAGAGAATTTTGGGCCCAAAAACCCACCCATTTGGGCGGCACATACCTGTACCCTGAAAATAAATGTAGCCTGGGGTCCTGCCCCCACGCATTTGACTGTAGGTTTCCCCTGCCCCCGGGCATTTGAGTAGCACTTGACAAAACAGGATCTTTTGCTTATACATTAACTGGGAATATGGCTTTTTCTCAGTGCCTGACCATGGGCTATGAAATTTGCCCGGCCCCTGGGCATTTGTGCAAGAAAGTTTTGTTGACCCCTGGGCTGCCCAGGGTATGGTCATGGTAGGAGTTGAATGAGAAATTAATGTGTGCGAGACTGTAAACTGGATTTCAACTAACGTCCGAAACATTTCATTCCCTATGTTTCTAGCCACTTTGAAAGAGGACAGATTCATCAACAATCGCATGCCATGGACTCAAACGAATCTTGTCCAAGAGATCACACCTATACTAAAGAAACATGATGAACCACTGAAGCAAAAAAGAGACAATGCTGAAGGTAAAGATAAAGGTAACAGTTTCAATTTGTCAAAATGTTTGACTTCAGATTCTATGATTCATCACTCAGATTTTGTATCCCCAGTCTTTGTTATGATGGTTTTATGCAGGGTCATAGGAAGCATCTGAACCCCCCCCCCAATCAGCAGCTGCTTCCTACTGCCCTATCCAGGGTTGGGAGGGACCTCGGCAAACAAGACTTATCCTTGTTTGGACAAGATTGTGAATTCTCCAGGAAATGGATTAGTAATCCAGGATTACCCATATTTTTTCATAAGAAACTAAGAATTTGGTCTAGTATTGAAAGTTTCTTAAAATTATTAGATCTGTGCCCTACTGAACCTTTCAAAACAAGGTGTTTTGAAGCCTTTTTCAATATTTAGACATTCCTCAAGTACTTTCCAAGTAATGTAATACAGGAAACAAGTGAGAACAAAGAGAAACATGCCAAAGTTTCTTAATTTTAATTGGCCATCTGAGAGTCTGAGTTTCTTACGAGTGGTTTTTCATATAAGAAAAATACCTGTATTGTCGTTGTTGTTGTTCATTTATTTTAATTCGATATTTACATAGCTAAACAATATATATATACAATATATACAAAGTTAACTAATCTAAATCGAATGAAATTAAAATGTATAAGAAATTTAATGCTGAATAAGATTAAAACTACTGCAGGCGCTACATTTGCATTTTGAGCCATTCCATTGCTTTCTCAAAAGTTTAAAGCTTTTCAAGTTTTCTGCGGATTTCATTTTGATTGGTAGGTCATGTGGTGAATTAGATATTTTTCAAGGTTCAGTCCCCGGGGGGGGGGGGGTACTTGACTTGGGAAGTGACGGGGGTGTGCGGAAAACCTCTCCACACCCTGCACCCTGTCGCATAAGAAATAGGCCAAAAGTATACCCTGTCGTATAAATTTTTGCCTCTCAAATACAGTGTAGAACGCAATTTTTGCTTGTGATACCCTGTCGCATAAAAATTTTTACCTATTATAATACCCTGTCGCATAATTTTCGCTAGAAAATGACACCCTGTCGCATAGTTTTTACCGCAAAAGGACACCCTGTTGAGCGGCACATCCCGTCAGGTCAAGTATGGGAGTGCCCCCCCCCGGGGTTCAGTCCTTGTTTAGCATGATGAAAGACCAATAGATAACGTAAACTGTAATGGTTTTCTATGAAGTTTGTATTCCTCTAAATATTTTAATCTTGCATTTTGATTTATTCAAACATAGGGCTCAAATCTTTAAAAAGGTCGGTGTAAAATTCTATTGCCGTTTTCTTTGAAATAAATAGCTTGGAAGGAACTTAGGGTTTTTTGCTGTAAATCTGCCGTGACAATTTATTGATATCTCGATTAGTTTCAATATGGCGGCATTTGTTAAATTTGAGGCTATGACGTCATCAAATTTCTAAATCCTAAACTACAAAAGCTACAAATTCCTGCTTGCCACCATATTGTAGACCTCCATAAACTATGGTTTTCTTGAATGTTATGCAATGTTTCCTATATTAGTTTAGGATTTACAATGATTTAAATTTTTTCAAAATTTTCCATGTATTTTTTCAAAAGTTATCAAATTACCGCCATTTTGAAAAAAATATAAATATCATAAAATTTCCACGGCAGATTTACAGCAAAGTACTATAAGTTCCTTTCAAGCAATCCAATTCAAAGAAAAATATGATAGAATTTTACACCGACCTTTTTAAAGATTTGAAAGATTTGAGCCCTATGCTATTTATTCATATTGTAATCTTTTTATGGGGTTTGCGTTGGTTGGTGTATGTCCACAGGGCTCAATTGATAATGCATTTCTCATTAACCTAGGAAGGATTTTCATTAAAACAGGGCTTAAAAATACCTATCAAAAGTTTCAATTTCCAGCTTGATAAGCTTTGTTGAATTCTGATCAGGATAATGAAAATACTATTTATCTTGTAATTGCGAACCTCTGGCTCCCCCTGACTATTTCAGGTTGCCAAACGTTACAGATAAATAGACCTTTTAGCTATTCTGCAAAAGAGCCTGGATTGAACGTTATTTTTATACATTTTCATAAGCGACGCTCGATCGAGTGGCGTTAGAGCTTCTATCACCATTGTGCGCATTAGAAAATTGTACAAAATGTAGCAAAACATCGTTCGATTCTGATTCTTTCCAGAATAGCTAAAAGGTCTATTGCTGATTTGAGGTTGCAAAAATTGACCAAGGCAATGTTGAGCTATTTGTAAATAAAGATAAATTTCTGAAACGTTTGGAATACCAAAATAAGTAGAGGATGCGTTGCCTGTCAACCCCTCATTCATTCCACATAGATATGTGTCAGAATGAAGACATAAACGAGTAATACAAAAATCAAGGTCATTTCTAAGAAACATCAGGCTCAGACTTCTGCATCTTTACTCTTGTCAGTTCATTCATTCATTCATGATATTATCCATCTATCCATTTCTTCATTCGTAATTCATTCATGCATCCATTCCTTCATTCACTCATTCATTCATTCATTCATTCGCAGGCGTGCATAAACATGGGAACGTGGGAACAAAGTTCCCAGGCAGCTTTTTCCTAAGCAATATTTTGCAGGCAGTTTTTCTAAAATAGTTTTTGATGAAATGTAATTGCAGTAAGATGATGAATGATAGCAAACAAATGGTACCAATTGCTCATGTTCTGCTGTTGAATATATGATTAATCGTTTCGTTGCTCCATGTGTAAAACAGTTTGATACCTGCATTATTACTGGTTCTGGTAATAGGCTTCTCTACCCTAGCTGCACAAAATTGATATGCAGGCAGGTTTTCAGAGAATTTCTACCACTCCCAAGCAGGTTTGAACATTATGCACGCCTGTTCATTCGTTCGTTCATTCATTTTTCTTTCATTTGCACTCTTTTTCATTCCATCGCTCATTCATTCATGCTTTTGTTCACCATTCATATTCGATCTTATACTGTGTTCATTTCAACGAACTTTCAATTCTTGAAAAATCATATTCATCTTCGCAACTTTTCCCTGTTCAGTTTTTTTTTCACTTATTTCATCATTCTTTCGACATTCTCAGTTTTAAAACGACACTGTGGTCCTAAGCCTTTTGACCCAGTTTTAATTTTCGTTCTAATTCGTTCCCTTATCAAATCAAGCATTTTAATTCACCATTAAATGAAACCGTTATCTAAATACTGAATTATCGTAAATTGATTTTAGGTTTTAAAGATAACAGTAAACCAAGCTAATCATAAATTTTGCTTCATCCTTTCAGAAATAATGCCAGCAAAAATTTTCTTATCTTTTCTCTCGTTCATTATTTCTGAAGTATTTTTTGAAGCGATGTATCACGATTCTTTAAAGGTAACATTGTTGCCCACGATATCTTCAAAGGAACCGGGAAAATATCTAATTGAGGCAAAATAGTTTCGACGCTTCTCTTTGTCTTGTTTTTAATGAATTTCTAACGCGCGAGCTTTAGATCTCGCCAGCATGCCTCGATTGAATTCAGGACATAATTGAAATCGTCTCCTTCCATGTTGCAACGCCATGATAACGCCACTGTTTTGCGAACACATGATATCGCCCAAAAATGTTCCCAGTTGTGTGAGAAATTTTCACTTCAAAATCTGTCTTCGTTAGACGAAATTCAGGTTACGGGAAACTCAATGTCTTCTTGAATGGAACTGAGATAATTTCCATACTTTCTCAAATGATTTCAAAGCAGTTAGTCCCATTTATTTTCAGGAATTTCGGATATGCTGTCGTTAAACTTTTGAAGTTTTCGCCCAAAAATGTTCCCAGTTGTGTGAGAAATTTTTACTGCACAATCTGTCCTCGACAGACGAAGTTCAGGTTTCCAAAATCTGTCTTTCGGATACATGATCCGACAGGATTATCATATCTTACCCAACTTAGGGTTGGTCTCAGTAAATTAAATTTTCACAAATTCAAACACAATTTCAGGGATACTTTAAACCCAATGTGCCCTACCAACAATGGCATTGAGGATACGGAACACTTTTTGTTGCTCTGCCCTTCTTTTGAAGTACCACGTAGAGATCTTCTCGCTGGTGTTTCTGCTTTATTACGACCACTTGGACATGCAAATCTTTCGAACGAATTTCTAATGCAGATTTTATTGTATGGTGATAAAGATTTTCCCGATGGTATCAATAAAGATATACTCTTGTTAACTCTCTGCTTTATCCATAAAACTGGTCGGTTTGATTAGAAATCTAAAACTCGGTAACAAGTCATATTTAACCACCTCGTCCCTTTTAAGTAAACGTTTTCTCATTTTTATTGTAGTTACCTGTAGTTTCGTGTCTTTTTTCGATTTTTTCTTTATCTAAATAGCCACGTGGGTAGACATAGTTATTGCTCCCCGTGGTCTTGTCCTTGTAGTAGAGTAGAGTAGTTTGTAAGTATAGTAATCAAGTAAATATGTATTGTAAATTTTTAGCAGAATGTATAAAAAAGAAAAAGTTCAGGTCACGGGAAACTCAATGTCTTCTTGAATGAAATTCATATAATTTCGATACTTCCTCAAATGATTTCAAAACAGTTTGTCCCATTTATTTTCAGGAATTTGAGATCTTCAGAACATTTGAAAGACCCTCATAGAATACTGCAGGCAGTGCTATAATTACATGTGAGTGAGCAGACTTCTTGGTGTAGCATTGAAATGCGGTGATTGTTGTAATATCACAAGATGGCAGAGACGTCGTAAGTATTTTTCAAAGCATAGCTTCCAAATCTTTAACTCAGCGTAAAAAGGTGGGTGTGAAATTAAATGATCTATTCCTTCTGATTGAATGGCTTGAAAGAAACTTTAGATACTTATCTATAATTCTACTGTTGGACTTGCCAGAAAGTTTAAATATTTTTCAAAATTATAGCGTATTTTACATTTCAGCTCATTTTAGGATGTGACGTCATCAAATTTCTAAATCATAAACCAGATGAGTGACAGACTTTTGCTTGATACCATATTGTAGGCATCCATAAACTTTAGTTCTCTTCGAAATTACTTCATGTTGCGTCAAACGGTTTAGAAATTACGATGGTTTTAAGTTTTTTTGAAAATTTTTCTTGAATTCTTGAAAAGGAAGAAAAACACTCTAATTCTGAAATTATTAAAGATTTCAGAAAAGTCCAACGGTAGAATTATAGAGAAATAGCTAAAGTTTCTTTGAAGTCATTCAGTTCAAAGAAATAGGTCACTCAATTTTATACCGGCCTTTTTAAAGATTTGGAACCTATGCTATCTTTCAATGTTATCAGGGCCAAAGCCAGTGGGGGGGGGGGGCTGGGGGGCATTTGTCGGAAATTTTACTCCATCTGTCGGATTTTTGTTGTTGTTACAGGCCCAAGATTTTGCTGGGACAATGATGCATAGAACATGAATTTATTGTCTTTCTAGGATAAATTTTGACATGGATTTTGAATCTACAGCATTTTTTCCTTCTTGTTGACCAATTTTGAAGGCTGCAACGTTGAAACTACAAAATAATTCCAAAATCTAATCATTAAAGAAGCACATAAGTCCTTTGGTGCATGTTTTAACGTATGTTCTTAAAATTGAGACTGTTGCTGTTGTTGTTGTTCATTTTAGAGCGTCGGAAAATTTTCGTTCTTTGCCCCCCTAAGAATTAAGGCTGGTATCGGGCCTGAATGTTATGTGCTGCTGCCGGGTTGAGTAAAAAATTGTACAGATGTTTGACTGTCTGTAGCTCTCAAACCATATTTCAGATTCCCATTGACTAATAATACCTAATACCTAATAATAATGCATTGAGATTTTCAAAACTGTAAACCAGCTAAATCCTGCATTCATGCAAAATATTTTCGAAACAAGAACCTCCAATCGACCTTCACGTCGTCAAAATGATTTGCAGCACTATAGGCCCAACCAAACAACGTTCGGTTCAAATAGTCTCAGGTCTTTTGGGCCACAGATCTGGAATCGTTTGCCAGATGATATAAAATCAGCAGAAAATCTGGTCCAATTCAAAAGGCTAATCAAGAGCTGGGATGGGGCCACCTGCAGATGCAATGTATGCCTTCGAAATTAATCCTGCATATAGTTTATCTAAAATATTCATTAATTTGTAGTTATTTAAATAATCGAATTGGACTAGTTGCTTTAGTAGCTAAAATTTTTTCGATTTAAAATAAAAGACACACACACACACACACACACCTAAGTTACTAACATATCAACTTAGTGCCGGTGGTACCGCTCTCAAAATAGAGTTGGCTTTATATTAAAAACCTACATCTCAGAATCTTTCAAGACAGGCCTAAAATCCTGGATCAATTTTGCCAGCAACACAGCCTCATGCCAATAGAAAATAGACGAAAAAGCTGAATGACCGTCCAAGGAACAAGGGCAGATTTTGTAATACAATAGCAAGAATTGCGTTTGATTGATACCTCAATTCAAAGCGATTAGCGACTGCAGACAAAGGAAATTCTCTCAACCAGTAATTCAAAACAAATAAAGCCGCAAAAGTTTCTCTGAAACCCAGGTAGCTAGCTCGCTTGTATTGCATTCGGGAAGTCGTTTTCAAGAAAAAATATGAACATAGATCAAAAGAAGAAGGATATATCTACACATCTACCTTGGGCATTTTATTTATTTGGTTCACAAGCTGAGCAGTAAGTATTTTAATAACACCCAAAAGAATAAGAGAATTGAATCGCCTCCCAATTGGCTTTTGCTTCAAGTGTCATCAAAAGCAGCTCATGCTATTGTCTTACGAAATCTGTCCTTGTTGTTGAATTTACATTAAATATCCTCAGAATCCTTCAGGACAGGCCTAAAATCCTAAAATTGCCAGCAACACAGCCTCATGGCAATAAGAAATAGACGAAAAAGCTGAATGACCGTCCAAGGAACAAGGGCAGATTTTGTAATACAATAGCAACAGTTGCGTTTGATTGACACCTCAATTCAATTCAAAGCGATTAGCGACTGTAGGCAAAGGAAATTATCTCAACCAGCAATTCAAAACAAACAAAGCCTCAAAAGTTTCCCAAAAACTAGTAGGGCAAACTCTCGCCTTGTACAAGCGAAAGGTAGTTTTTAAGAGAAGTCACGTGCTTATAACGAAAGAAGATGGGTAAATCTAAAGTTCTGCCTGGCAGATTTTGCTTGAAGGTGGGACTTTATTGTATGTCAAGAAAACAACGATGATAAATATAAATAGAGACAAATGTAAATAAATGCAAATAGTTTGTAAGTCACACTCTGATGAAGACACAAGTCAGAAAGTATGTATGTATGCATGTATGTAATCATTTCTTTTACGTGGATTACAGAACTAAGCTAAACCTTGTTTACAGTCTGGTCCACTAAAATAAACAAAAACAAAACCAAAGATGTATTTACAAAAGGCAATCCACAATACTTTTATATATAAGAGTCCATTTACTTCCTGAAAAAGTCATATTAAAATAAACCTTAAAAAATTTAGATAGCAGAAAAAAAAATTAGAAAATAAATTATATTGACCATTGATATTGTGTGTAGTTTTCACACTTGAAAATAAAAGGCCTCAGTGTGCTAAATGTCTTGTCTTTCCTACATCCGAACTGTAAATAAAGATATATTTGATATAGGAAGGATGCTTGAATAATGATATCTCCTCTTTAGCTGCAAATAAAACATAAAATCATTCAATTAAAGTCATATTATTGGTTTGGAAAAGGAAAGAAAATTGTTGTCTTTTTATCCGAAAAGGAATTCCTGCCAAAAGGGGTTAACATTTAACTATGAAAGACATTACGTAAGGATATGACGTCCTGCTCTGCCTGGAATCAATGTGCTTCTTTGTTCCTTAAATAATTTCAGATAAAACCAGATTTCTCTTATCTCCGTTGCATTAATTTATTTTTAAACCGCAGACTTGGAAAACAAGTCATCGTCAGGATTCTAAACCGTTACGTCGGATATGACTCGTCCTCGAAAACCTAAATGAAAGGTACTAAAGATTTTCTTGTGAGAAACCACTTGTCAAAAACCGCAGACAACTTTCTGACAAACTTTTGTACGTGCATGGAGTTAAGAGGCTTTGATACCTGGACAAGGATAATTCAGACACTTTTAAAGTTTCGGCTTCGAGTTCCCTAATCATTGTACTGTAAATTGTTAAGTTCTGAACAGGAACTAAATTGAGTCCAGACTTTGAATTCTGCTAGAATTTGTTTCAAGATCTAACAAGATACCCGGAAGACATTTGCGACAGAAAATGAGATAACAGAATATGTTCTCCTGCTATTTTGTATATTTCAAACATTCTGTGAAGTGAGAACCCAAAATTTGTCAATCAAATTTGCTGATAAATGGCATCCACATTTTTTAATTTCAATATGCTGCTTTCTTTGATAGTGGAGAGTTGTTGATGATATTTTACAACGGAGGATAAAAAACATCCATAAAATTTCTTAGTGTCTGGGTGTGACTAAACACTGATTCTTCCTTAAGATGCTGTCTTTGGTTCCCCAATCCTTGTTGTGTATCAGGGTGTCGTGAAGTTGCGGTGTTTAACGCCAAGCGTTGGGATCGCAGTAGTTGAATAGGCCTAATCGACCCCTTGTCATGACGCTCAAGTGGTGGGGCTCTACTGGGTATCAAACCCTTTCCGCCTGAATGCTCTGGCTGCAAAGTCAGTGGATTACAACACTGCGCCACAACACCTTAAAATAGGGTGCTGATTTCGTGCAAGAAAAGGGATTATTTAATGTTTAATTACGGGCTGTCGGAAGCTCTGAATTCAAAATAAGATTTACGTATGATACATCGAGTATTCATAGTTCATTATTTCGTTTCTGATATATTGAGTTGCAATTTAATCTCTGTGCGTGGCGTCATTATGCCACTGAAGTTCCTTAATATCAGTATGCCACGCGCAGCTGGGAATAACATTGTGACTCGATATATCTGAAACGAAATAATGATCTGGGAAGACTCGATGTGCTAGATGTAGATCTTATTTTTGATTCTGAGTCTCCCTCAGCCCGTGATGTAGTTGATCTTCAATGAATATCTGAAGACATATTCAGCCTACTTCGTATCATGCAATGAAGGTAGGACCTATTTAGATTCTGATATTACCAAGCATAGGGCTCAAATCTTTAAAATGGTCGGTGTAAAATTCTATTACAGTCTTCTTTGAAATGAATTATATGGCAGGAACGTAGGGTTTTTACTGTAAATCTGCCGTGGAAATTCATTGATATCTTGATTAGTTTCAAAATGGCGGCATTTATTAAATTTGAGGCTAGGACGTCATCAAATTTATAAGTCCTAAACTAGAAAGGCTACAGATTTCTGCTTGCCATCATATTGTTGACCTTCATAAACTATGGTTTTCTCGAAGGTTTTTCTTAGAACATTTTTATTCTATTGGTTTAAGATTTACGATGATTTAAATTTTTTCAAAATTTTTTACATGAATTTTTTCAAAAATGCTTAAATTGCCGCCATTTTGAAGAAAAGACAAGATATCAAAAAATTTCCACTGCAGATTTTCAGCAAAGTGCTATAAGTTCCTTTCAAGCCATTCAATTCAAAGAAAAATGTCATAGAATTTAACACCCACCTTTTTAAAGATTTGAAAGATTTGAGCCCTATGCTATATACCATTATTTTTAACTTGTCAAGCGTACTTATTTCTTGCAGGTGCTGATTGGTATGACAATTTACAAGGAGAAATTAAAATTTACTTGAAGGCAAATGTATCATGAAGGTATGCTGAATAGTTTAATTGTATAATGATTTGTTTGCTGTACCAACTTCAACATTTTCAGCCATCAACCTTCTTCCGGTCAATCGCCAAGCTGCTGTAATGGTCCCATGTAGCCCCAAAAGGCAGAAGGTCTCGCATCCTTTTGAGAGGTTCTCATTACCAAACCGTGGTGGTAACTCGGTGGTAAACCTGCAACTTATTGTTCAAGTTTTTTGTTTTTGATTGGGAAATATATTTCCGTTTCTGCAAAGTCTGCCGTTTTTAGAATTTAGTTGGTTTGGAATTTTAAATCACACACACCCTAACTATCCTGCCTGTAATTCATCAATGGTTTATCCTGTTGATGAGTGACGAACGATAGATTGAGGGTAAAGAGACATTACGTCAACTGCTGCACCCTTTTGAAATCTTCTACTTTGAGTAAATTTGCTTTGAAGTTACCATGGCTAGAAATAGCTTCTTGTCTGGGTCACATTTCTTCAATTTCTTCTAAAGTTAGGACGAACGAAAAGAATCTGTCGCTACGTCTCTAATCTTTGTAAGATTTTTGACCTGGTTACGTTTGCGATAATTAATAGCGAATTGCCCACACTTCGACTCGTGGCAATTGATATAACTTTTGCTTCAAGCTTTTGTCTCTGAATGCTAATGTCGGGACGAACCGAAAAATTCTGTCGCTACTTCTATGATTTCATTAGGATTTTGACCTGCTTACGTTAGAGATAATTAACATCGAATTGCCCACATTTCGACACGTGGCAATCGATATAACTTTTGCTTCAAGTTTGTCTCTGAATGCTAAAGTTGGGACGAACCAAAAAAAATATGTCGCTACTTCTATGATCTCATTTAGATTTTGACCTACTTACGTTAGAGATAATTAACATCGAATTGCCCACATTTCGACACGTGGCAATCGATATAACTTTTGCTTCAAGTTTGTCTCTGAATGCTAAAGTTGGGACGAATCAAAAATATTCTGTCACTACTTCTATGATCTCATTTAGATTTTGACCTACTTACGTTAGAGATAATTAACATCGAATTGCCCACACTTCGACTAGTGGCAATTGATATAACTTTTGCTGCATGTTTTTTCTCTGAATGCTATGGTTGGGACGAACCAAAAAAAATATGTCGCTACTTCTATGATCTCATTTAGATTTTGACCTGCTTACGTTAGAGATAATTAACATCGAATTGCCCACACTTCGACTAGTGGCAATTGATATAACTTTTGCTTCAAGCTTTTGTCTCTGAATGCTAATGTTGGGACAAACCAAACAAATTCTGTCACTACTTCTGTGATCTCATTTAGATTTTGACCTGCTTACGTTTGCGATAATTAACAGTGAATTGCCCACACCTCGACTTGCGGCAGTCGATATAATGTTTTTTTCATATATGGCTTACGCTTTCAATGTCTTTGTTCCTACAACGTCATATCCCGAATATTTCCTTCCAAAAGCATTCCATATTTCGAATCGAATTATTAAAGTACGTCAATGAACCCTAACTCCCATCAAGCTTTTTTTCAGTTCATTGGTCTTTGTTATCCTTCTTTACAAAATGTTTTGCTAGAAACCACTTCAATCGCTTTTACCTGGACAATATCACATGTGGAATCCTTCAGGGATCAATGCTCGGTCCTTTCATTGCAATTGATCCATTATTTAAAGGCATATCCAATATCTGTTATCGTTATTCTACTAGAATGTGTTATTATTTTCCAAAACTTTGCAAAACAATTTCAGGAAAGGAGTTTTGGTACACCTCGTTTTGCATGAATTTCCATAAAATGATGGCAAGTCACCCTGGTGGCAAGTGACGAACGGATACCTTGCTAAATTTAAGCATAGCTTCCAAATTGTTAAAACGGTTGGTTTGAAATTCTGAAACCTATTTCTTTGGATCTGGTGGCTAGAAAGAAACTGTAGCGACTTTGATATAATTCTATTGTTGGACTTTTAGAAATCTGAGGACGAACGAGTGAGGGCAGCAAATTTCAACTTGTGAATGAATGAATGGATGAATGAATGAATGAATGAATTGATGAATGAATGAATGAATGAATGAAGGAATGAAGGAATGAAGGAATGAAGGAATGAATGAATGAATGAATGAATGAAAATGTACAGAAAAGGAAAAGAGATGAAGAAAATGCCATCAACTGCCTGAACGAATGAATGAAGGAAAACGTAGGAAGTTAGAATTAAGGAAAGAAAGATGAAAAGGAAAGATTAGTAAATGAATCAAAATGATGGAAAAACAAAGGACAGAATGAATCAGTAAAGAAATAAGACAAATTGGGAGATGTCTGAATTAGTAGATTTTATGACGTCTGAACAGATTTCATGTTTGCTTCCTCATTGAGTTAAGATGCAATTACGACATCAAAACGATATCAGTATAGTGCAGATGAGCATTATGTGTAAATAAGTCTTCCCACTTTCATCCTTCTTACGTACAGGTACAGACAATTGACTATTTCTGAACATTGTTAGATTAGAGATGACATTTAAGATTTGGCTATGGATATCTTAATGCTTTGTCTAGTTTGTAACTAGATTAATTATATTAATCACAATATGTCATTATGTCGCAACATACTTTCAAATCACTTACATCCTATATTCTATTAGCGCATTGGTAAGTTAACCATTAGGATGAATTAGATTTGTGGTTCGAAACTCCCATTTTGTCTCCGTTTTTCTCTCATTTAATTTTGATCAGATTTTTTTAATTGACCTTCACCTCCCTTATTTGTTCGCAACTGAAGTAATGCTTCAAACTTTCAATTTGTGAATTGATTTATCTAAATGTGTGACTAACGTTAACCCTAATCACCTCTCGTCTGCCATTCTTTCTAATTTTTTTTTCTACATTCCATTAAAAATTTACAATACAAATTTACTAGTTACACTACTTACAAAATACTTTACTACACTACAAGACGATGCCACTAGATGCAAAATATCATGACTATTCTGTGGCATCACAAAAAACTAAGACAATAATATATGGGAAAGCAAAAGAAAGAAAACTACATTCTGTCTCAAATTAGACATAAGGTAAAAAATTGTCCGCGATAACAACAGACAAGATGCCTGCCGCCGTTATGGAAAATTTTGCGCTATCACAAATCTCACCTCATATATAATTTGAGACAGATTTTACATACGATAGTTAATTAAATAATTGGTGGCTTACTAGGGGGATGGGGGCGAGATACTTTATTCAAAGCGACCAGTACTATGTATAAAACGTATCGTCAGCTCAAGGATACTTCTATTCAGGATACTACTTTCTAATTTTAACCATCACCAGGCCTTTCTAATTAACCTTCGCCTACATTACTTCTTAACACCTGAACTTGTGCTTCAAAGTTGTATATCCTGAATTATCATTCCCATCGTTTGTTTTATTCAATTGTGACCATTGTTAATCCTAGCTATCTCTCTGCAATTCTTTCTCATTTTACCATCACCAGACATTTTTAAGTGACCTTCACCTTTATTTTAACATCTGAACTGGTGCTTCAACTTTCAATTTCGGAATTGTTCATTTTTCATGGCTTGATTTAATTAACTGTGTGACCTATGTTAACCTTAACCGCCTCTTATCTGCAATTATTTCTCTTCGTTAACCATCACCAGACCTTTTGTAATTAACCTTTGCTTCTTTTACTTCTTAATATCTGAACTAGTACTCCAAGCTTTCAATTTCTGAATTATTCTTTTCATGGCTTGGTTTAATTAATGTTTTGTGACCTATTTTACCGCTGGACGCCCCTTATCTTCAATTCCTTCCTATTTGAACCATCACCAGACATTTCTTATTGGAGTTCTCTTTCGATCTTTGTTCGCAGCTGAATTTGTGCTTCAGACTTTTCTTGAAGCATCATCCAGTTTTGTGGCTTGATTTGATCTAAGTATGTGAATCATTTTCTTGATTTTGTGCCAGAACTTGTCACTCCTATGGTTCCATATCTGGGAATAAAGATGGGTTGTTATTTCAGTGCCAAAAACAGGAGACAAAGACATAAAGGGGTTAAGACCCTATATTTTTGGTGAGCTCAATCCCCTGACTTCCCCGGAAGCTCTGACTCTTAATCTGGTTGACCTCATTTTAATCCCATTGCATTCATCTAATCTACAGGGTGTCCCAAAAAAAGTGTGCCCCGTTTGCCTCAAGATTGCGATAAAACGGCAAAAGATTCTCGCCAAATTTTTGTATGATGTTGCTCTTCAGATGTTCAAATAATGTTTGCTGCCATCTCGGTAAAAATCCGTTGAAAAATGATGGAGCTATGACCATAAGGAGACCAAATTTGCACGATGACTCAAACCAGCGGTCGGCCATTTTGTCTTACTATTTTGCAGCGATAAATAGCTTCATGGATGGAAAATAAAACAGCAGCCTCCAATGTCAAAGCTCTCGTGAAACTTCCGATAATCCTCAGAGAGTTCCACTATTTCTGATCTCGCAAAACTTATTTCTTACCTCACCTGAAGTTATTTATCACTGAAAGTAGTAAGACAAAATGGCCGACCGCTGGTTTCAGTCAGCAGGCAAATTTGATCTTCTAAAGGTCATAGCTCCATCATTTTTCAAGGGATTTTGACGGGGATGGTAGCAAACTTTATTTGAACATCTGAAGAGCAACATCACATAAAAGTTTGGCGAGAAGCTTTTGTCGTTTTGTCTCAATCTTCAGGCAAACGGGGCACACTTTTGTTAGGAAACCCTGTATGATTTCAGCTCTTGAAACAACCAGGAAATTTAGATAGATTCAAAGTTATACGGTATGACAGAATATTAGCGGAATAACAGACTAGCAGATTAGCAGAAGAGATGCATAGTTAATTGATGATTTACCGGGTGTCCCAAAAAAGTTCATCTATTGGAACAGCTACAGAAAAATGATTGACTCCTTTTGAGTAATTTAATGGACAGTCTTTCTTTTAAATGCTAACTTGGATTAGACTGATTGCAAGTTCGTAGTTATTGCTATTGATAGGCTGATGGACGCTATAACTACGACTCATGGACTTTCACATTGAAAATTGGGACGAAATTGTTTCCCTCGATTTCATGTCCGATATGGAAACCATAGCAACGCTGTACGAAAAGGCGAGTAATGGCGTTGGGCCTAAATTGTCAGCTCAAACCTCAGATAATAAAACGTCTCGAAATTCAAGTTTTGAGTGATGTTAGCAATGAACAAAAGTCACGAGTATTCGCATGAATGTTTCTTTAATCTAAGAATTGACAAACCTTTCAGTTTCAACAAGAATTTCCTCATTTTGAAGGCAATCTTCATCTAGCAATAGTGCACGCCAACACGTCGCAGCTCCTGAAATTCTCCAACCACCGAAAAGAGGCCATTAACCTCGTTTCAAATGGCACAGAAAAATCTGTGCGCCCATTGTTTATTTTCGTCCCACTTTTTGATGTGAAAGTCCATAAGTCCCAGTTTGAGTAAAAATATACATTGTTGTTGTTGTTGTCATTGCTGTTGCTGTTGTTGTTGTTGTTGCGATAACTGGGACTATTTCGGATGTAATGCATGCCGGTTGCCTAAGAGCCTTTAATTAACAGAGGAGACGATTTTTAGGTTATGTTTTAGAGTTAAGAGACGTGTAAATTTTTGATACTGTTCTAAGAAACTAATTTTTGCTCGTAAAGACCTTTTACCAAGTACAAAACGAGATTCGAATCATCTGTTCTTCGATCGAAACCTAAATTCTGGTAAAGCAAAACGATAAATTTAAGAGTGACAATTTAGGATTTAATTAGAAAAATATCTTCTGTGGTATAGCCATTTCCTTTCCTCCAATGGTGATAAAAGAATATCCGAGCTAAAAAGATCGAATCTAAGTGCTGGATATTTTTTTGGGTAACGTGTCAGAAAAAGGTGTGCATTTGGCTAATGCACTTGAAATGTTACCACCCATTTAGTGATGCGTTTGATAACAGATCTCTTTCTAGGTCTGTAATCTGGAGTAGTCTGGATTAGTTCGTTTTCCAGACTTTCCAACTCTGTAGGGTCTTGCCAGAGTTTTATGAATGCCTTGATACAAAAAGGTAGGTCTAACAAGGGCGAATTATGCAAAATAAATGTTTAGGTTTCAGAGAAGACAAAGCGATTTGCCATTCAGGAGAATTACCTTTCCTAAAGGGATATGTGAATAACGATATTGCAGCACAGGAAAAAGCCTCTGGACTTCGTTCGATTCCTGAAGGAAAAATTTTAAGTTCAAGGAAGGGAGAATGCAATCCTTGAATCAAACGTAACATCATTATCTAGACATCACTTTTTCAAACATCAAAGACTCCTTTTGGCCCAAGGGCATACAATGCGTAGAGGATATCACACGAGAAGGACTGAAAAGTCTTCAATGAACTGTCCATAAGACGTAAATACGAAAATGTGGATATTATTTCGTTCTGCTGTTGAGCCTTTAGGCACCATACTATTCTAGAAGCGAGCCAAGCTGTGGTAGGTCCTCTAAGCGCGAATAATCTTGAAGACTTGCCCTGCTCTAGATAAAGAATTCATATTTAATTATTAAACTGTTTTTGATTTTGAACTGAAGCTGTCTGAAATTTCAAACGGCCTTGTAGCATACTTCTAGGGTTAAATTTACCGCAAAGGTCTTCAAGGTTCGACTCCAAACTCAAGGCTCCAATCAGGACCAAATATTCTGTCTTACAGCAATCAATTTCAAATGCTTTAGCAGGTTATGCCTTTGTGAGGATGGAAGTGTCATCCCTGGGAGCATAGCACTATTATTGCGGACGATTGCACCCTCTCAGAGGATAACACGTGCTAAAACGGTTGATGTCATTGCTGTAAGGCAGAAATATTAAGAAAAGTTGGTCGGGATTTTAGGCTTATTTTGCAGGCTTCTTCAAGTGGTTTTCTCGAGAAAATCAATCATAATTTCAGAACGGAGTGGTCGATTTCAGTCAGGTAAATTTCAAAATGGATTTGAACATGTCCAGCATTAAAGCATACATCTGCCCATATCATCATCTTGATACCCAGAGGGGGCAGTGGTCAATCAAATTGGATTATTTTTTACTAACCCCGTAGAACTTTGTATATGTTTTCAACCGATTTTCAAGGGGGCATTATTCAGATTGTATATTGCTATTATGTTACTTATGCTTTTCTTTGCCTCCGTGTCAGATACAATCAAGCACAGAGGTTTGAAAGGAAAGAAAGCGTGTATCTCGTATGAAATGGTGACCAATGCTGCTTCGTAAATGTCTTTGGAAATTGACAAAAGATGGAAAGAAATGTTGCTAAAGCAAGGACTGGCCAGATATGGTGCATGAAGAAGGTCTGATATTTCTTCCACATTCAGATTTTAAAAGCAGATATTCACAAGGAATTTGGAAGCCATGGCCAAATTAGCTTACGATGTGTGCTCCAAACATCTGGGGTTTGCTTGCCAAGCAAAACGTTTCTGACAGGGTACATTTATAGATGACATTTAGAGAGTCTCTTTCAACCAGCATGCCTTGCACGTTTTATCCCTTGGTTGCCCAACAAAGGCCAACCAAGAAATAGCACTTGCAAGGCATGCCCACTGAAAGAGACCCTTTAAGACCAAGTAAGATGCTTAATGTGACAAGCAAGATGCTTAGTTTAATCAATCTGACAATTATTAGCGCATTTTCACAGCTTGCTTCTAATCCAGACAGTTCTCACAACAACCACTTTTAAAGTTTAAGAGTTATTCGGTCACTGCCAAGACGAGAGAAAAAGAAATTGACAAAGTACACTACCGGGTGCCCCAAAATAAACGATGCACGTTTGGCTGGCCACAATAAATCGTACACTGGACCGATTTTGAAGATTTATGACTTAATCGTGATCAGAAAGCCCCAATTAGATACAAGGATTTTTTGCAAATTTTTCATTTTCGGTTTTTAGAGCTTGGAATGAGTTTCCAAAAATTTTAGTTTTCGAAAACACTGAAAACGATCAAAAAGCATTGATCAAGTTTTCTGAAGAATTGACACGAATGGACAAAGAGAGAACTTGTTCATGGCAATTTGCGATTTAGAAATTGACCCATTGTAATCTGCTGTAGGAGAGTTCGTACTAAACCCTTAAAATTTGATCGACGTTTTTTTATCGTTTTCAATGTTTTCGAAAACGAAAGTTTTAAGAAACTCGCTTTTTGCCTTGAAAACTGAAAACGGAAAAATTTGCTAAAAGTCCTAGAATCTAATTCAGGCCTTCTGCTAAAAATTAAGTTATAAATCTTCAAAATCGGTCCAGTGTACGATTTATTGTGGCCTGCTAAATATGCAGAGTTTATTTTGACGCACCCGGTATAGAGTTTAGGTAATTTGCTGAAAGTGTCAAATTGTTTTTGAGGCACCTGGTGCACATTGGTACATTACTAAAATACTTTCGGATAAGGTGTGTGTACATAAGTAAATTATATTTATGATTAAGTGCGATTAAAGGAGAATATGATTTTAACTAGCTAAGAATGATTGCAAGCCAGTGAATCAATGATTAGATTTTTGTTCAAATGGCTCAATCATAAGAAAAGGAAGGGCCATGATTTATCGAAGTTTTGTCAACGGCGGCATAATGTCACCAGAGAGCAATGTGTGGTCCAATGTCCCTTTTGAAATCCTTGTCAACTATTTGCGAATCCTCTTAACATAATCTTTTGTGAGTGCCGGTTTTGTTTTGAGAAAAACAACTGTGTACCTCGTAAACAGATAACAAAGTGTGAACAAATGTTGTTTTGAGCCTAGAAGGCAATTGACCCTGATTTTACGTTTTTTCTACATTTCTTCCTTGCATCCGAAGGAAGTTTTAGGACACCAAGAAGCTCAGGTTAAAACCAAGGTGTTGTCGCGAAGTGGTGTAATCCACTGACTTTGCAGCCAGAACAGTCAGGCGGACAGGCCTCGATACCCGGTAGAGCCCCACCAATTGAGCGTCATGACAAATGGTCACAGACCTCTACTTCTGCGATTCCAGCTCTTTGCACTAAAGGCTGTAACTTCACCTTCATCTAAGCTTATCGAAATAGTTTCCTGGTTCTTCCTCCCTCTGTGACCATACCTCGTGTTTCCTTTAACCTGGAGTTGCAGCGAGTTGATGACTCTGTTAGTTTGAAGTTAACATATTTTTTTTTTATATCAGTGAAAAATTTACAAAACTACAGATAATCTAACAACAACTAAGTAAAGCTAATACAATTTTTTCATAATTCAAAAGAAACTTCTAATAGATACAGCACAAATTGAATTAACAATACGATTACAACATAATACGAAATACGAGAACGATTACAACATAATACGAGACGATTCACAAGACGATTTACACAACTATACCACAAGAGGTGTGATCAAGCACAGCTCTCCTGCAGCCAACAAGCAACGATGAACAAACAAACACCGACAATCTAACAAACATAGAAGCCGTTTCTATTCCAATTGGAACCCTTAGTGCTTACTTATCAGGTGGCCCAAAACAGGAAAACTGTTGAATATTCTCCAAAATTTGTTGATGTTGTCGATGTTGAAAAGCGTTTCGTTGCGTTTGCGTCAAGGTTCAATTTAAGTAATATTACAAAGTCTAAATGAAACTTTGTGCTTGTGGGAATTTCTACTTTTAAGGACAACTTTGGTTTTTTGATGCGTACTGTGAAGTCCTTTTTTGATCTCTCAATGAAGGGTATGGTCTCTTACTGTTGCCAAAAAGATGACCTTCCTTCCATTCATGGGTTTGGATTTGTTGACATGTGATTTAAGACACGCCAAACAGAGACTGAAGATTGATTTTTCCAATCGTATGACGTCAACAACTGGAATAAAAAGAGTGTTGACTTAGATATGACTTAACTGGTTGTCAGAGATTGATGAAGCTCGTTAAGTAAATTTTATCGGTGGATCGATGAACTGCTTTTAAGTATCGTCATCAAAATGATTTCCAACTAGACCTGACTTTTTTTCTTTTTTGCATCGCCATAAAATATCTAAACAAAAAAACAGATCTACATTAATGTACACCAGAGACGTAGGAACCGGGGGGGGGGGCACTGGGGGCACGTGCCCCCAAGATTTTGCAATTAACAAACAAGTGCCCTTTTTCTTTTCAGGAA
This sequence comes from Aurelia coerulea, assembly GCA_039566865.1. Classification (NCBI taxonomy): domain Eukaryota; kingdom Metazoa; phylum Cnidaria; class Scyphozoa; order Semaeostomeae; family Ulmaridae; genus Aurelia; species Aurelia coerulea. The sequence goes on along the minus strand of CM076950.1, from coordinate 25,059,856 downwards.
ATGCCCCTTCAGCTTAATGAAAAAGTGCCCTTGAAGTGTCGTGCCCCTCCAAGTTTGAGATGCTTCCTACGTCCCTGCTGTACACCATTCGCAACTGGGGTTATCTTGCTCCCATTGCGAATGTGACTTACAATTCAGCAATAATATTTAATATCTACAAACATTACAACAAAAGACAACAACGTTGCAGCAATCACAAATCAACAAAAATAAAAGGGGGTCGGGGTGCTGCAGTTTCAATACATGTATCGATTTTGCCTCTTGGTTGATTCAATGAATGAAATGGTTGCTTCGAGGATAACTCTGCTCTCAATTACATTTTGGTAAGCTAAGCTAGGGTATGGTAAGTTGTTTCTTCATCTGGCAAAGGGTTGATAGCGTTTTCTTATAGATATGCAACACTACTAACCTTTCTAAATGTAGAAAAAATGAAATGCAAAGCCTGCTGGAGAACAATCGAATTGCTGTTTTTGAAGCTTTACCGTTCCATAAATCAGCAACCATATGTCAGATTGACTCAGACAAGGTTTCTAGCTCTAAGCTAACGCCTTCTCTATGCAATTATGTAAAGAGAGGGAAAATTGATGTGATTGCTCCTTCGCAGTAGCTACCAAAATGGGCATAATTTCATTGGGACACCCTGTAGATAAAGAATCCGCCCTGCTATTATTTACACTCAGGAATCCCTTCATGCTGGATTTTTAACAAAATACGATCAAAGATTTCAGGATTTTGAGATTGAATAACTTCACCAAATTGCTCATAACTAGGGGTTTAATACGACTGATTTAAACCAACTAACTTTTGTTATTTGAGTTGACAAGTTACATGCACAATGGTAGCAATTTTTAAGGAATCTACTGAATAAGTAGCAACTTACTGGATTTGAAAGATTTCCAAATTTCCTTCGACTCACCAAGTATGATCATCAAAACTCGTTTATAGTGTTTTGCGATGCAAAAAGTTCATCTGTTGACTGAAAAAGGACTTAGTAAGTCTGATCCTGTTTTTAACTATCGAGTTTAGCTTGTTTGCTCAACAAGATGGGAAACCCAAGTGAGGTATCGCAACAGCAAAACAACTCTATCACTGTTCATTGCTCACAACCCTTCTTTTTTGCTATCCAAAAAGTTCATCTGTTAACTTATAAAGGACTTAATAAGTCTGATCCTGTTTTTAACTATCGAGTTTAGCTTGTTTGCTCAACAAGATGATGGGCAACCCTAGTGACGTATCAGAACAGCAAAACAACTCTATCACTGTTCATTGCTCACAACCCTTCTTTTTTGCTATCCAAAAAGTTCATCTGTTAACTGAAAAAGGACTTAATAAGGCTGATCCTGTTTTTAACTATCGAGTTTAGCTTGTGTGTGCAACAAGATGGGCAACCCTAGTGACGTGTCAGAACAGCAAACAACTCTATCACTGTTCATTGCTCACAACCCTGTTCATCCATTAACCGACAAAACGAGCCTAGTGAGTCTGATCCTGTTTTTAACTATTAAGTCTAGTTTGTTTACTCAACAAGATAGGCAACCCAAATGACGTATCGAAACAGCAAAACATTTCTATCACTATGAGAACTTGTTTGTGTCACATAACCCTTCTTTTTGGCTTTGGAACACTTCATCACCCAGATCCCTTTAAGATTCTAGACAATTTTTGGTGAATATCCTTGTGTGACATTTTGATTTATTGAGCACCCCTTTCTCTCTCTCTAGAATTGGCTCAATCGTTTCCTTGTCTAGTTTCGTTGGCCGCAGGGTTGATTCTTAATGATATGAAGATTATCATGACGAATCTTTTTTTGGATTACTTTTTGGTACCCTTGGTTTCTTGAATGATATCCTGGAGATTTAGAGATTTGATGAAGTTTACGTAGCACAACGATTAAGACATAACTTTCCCATCCAGAAATTATATTTGATGCCATGTAAAAGCTCTATTAAGCTCCCAGGAGCTTATTTAATTTCGGAGATTAAAGAGGGGCTCATTAGAAAGGGGGCTTATTCACAGAGTCAAATTACAAGGATATGAAATGAAAGCTCTTTAGTTCTTTTAACCCATATTTTGCGGAATCAACACACAATTTTACAAGTCAATGCACAAATTCCACACCGCTTTTGTCTCAAACCATATCAAAATTACTATAAAAACTTGTTTAGCGAAATGAGTGGAAAATCTTTGTAATCTCTGGCATTTGATACAAGAGGATGGGGCTTGATAGAAAGGGGTCTTATTAAAAATTTGGCTCAGAAGGAAGGGGCTTATTATAGAGGGAGGCTCAATGGAAAGGGGGCTAAATAGAGCTTTCACAGTAATTCTTAACATTTCATCAACTTTGTTTGCATCACTCGTAGCGTCCTTTTTTTAATCAATCACAATTATACCCCTGGTACATGCTCTCTACGAAATAACTGAATGTACAAATCACAATGATTAAGCTAAACCTACAAATTTGAGTTATAACCAAGTAATAGCAACACGAACAGTAAACGAAAACATTAAACAAACTATTTTTTAATGAAACAAAATTTAAGTCGAATGGATAGAGTGATCGAGCCTCCGCCAGCTATTATCTATTCTGCTTTTAAATGCTTCTTTTAAATATTTTGCAATAGACAAAATGGTGCCTTGCTCTTCATCAGTGTATATCAGTTTGAATTCTTCATTTTTGTCCTTTAGATTGTTGATTATTTGCACGATTTCCTGACTCAGGCATTGTCGCCTTACATTTTGGTATGCACTGTAATTGATAGCAGATGGACCTCGTCCTCAATTCAATTAGCGTTACATTTTTGCAAATTCTGTTTTCTATTGCAGAGGGAAATCAGCAAGTACCTCCTAAGTCATACTTACAGACCTGTTTCACCCAATTTCAGGGCTCATCAGTGCAGCTAGGCATAAGTCTCGCTCTTTATAAATAAATACGGGAGGGGAAAGGAGGAAAAAGGGGAGGACACGGGGAAAGAAAGAAAGAAAAAAAGAAAGAAAGGAGAAGGCTCTCGTTCCCCTTTCTCTTCCCTTTCTTTCTTCCTTTCCCCGTGTCCTCCCCCCTCCTCTGTATTTATTGATCAAGAGGGAGACTTGGAGCTAGTCCACCCATCACCCGGCAAGGGGTCAAGTTGCTTGATGAGAAGCTCATGGGAAGATGAAATTTACGCCGACCGACCTGAATCTAAGTTCTTATGCTGGCCTATGTCTATCATTATGTACTGCAAATCACGCCTTATATTTCATTCCTCAGGGCCTTGGTGGTTTTCCGGATCAGGATCAGAACTGCGTAGCCAAGGTGGGGCAGCTTTCCGGCTTCGGAAAATCGACAGAACCAAGGAGGTGCTCCATTGGACAAAGAAAACAGGCGTCAACAACAAAAGAATTGCGCCGAAATTTGAAAGCTCATAATTCAATGAGGATAAGACGAGTGTCGGATTTCAAGCTGTATGACATAACTTGTGAATCGCCCGTAGACAAATCACATTTCAACCGATGTACACCACAGTATATAATACATCAATCGCCGTGAACAGAGTCAGTGGACAGTGGTCCTAGTTAACAACACCAGTACCACTAGTGATATTGCAAAGAGTGGTTGATCAGTGGAATTCAAAGCTTGGGAAATTCAGATCATTGCAGGAAAAGCGACAGACTACTGCTGCCACTAATTACAGAAGGATCGCCTGACATTTTGCTTCGGTTTGGTGAGTTTTTAAGACGTTATTTGTCTTTTTAATAGCATTTCTGTTGCGAAGTTTGCCCATTTTCACTTCATGTTAACGATAAGGATCTAAGATCTAAACACGAGTGCAGAAGGATCACTGGACATTTTGCTTTGGTTTAAGATTTTAAAGATGTTTTACATCGTTTTAGTAACATTTGTTTCTCGAAACAGTGTCCGTTTTCGTTAACGATTGGGATCTAAACACTCGCATGTGCCCTCCCCTGGCCCCGCCACTGCACGATATAGCAAGAGAGAAATTTGATGCACTTGCAGAGTTGTGGTATTAAGATTCTGATATGATTTATCGAGTGCTCAAAGTGGTACCATGTGAAGTGAACCATATTCGGACAACAGAGCTATTAACCGTACTACAAAAACTTTGGATCAAACAATATTTTTAGACATTTTAATGTGAAAGATTCGATTGAGTGGTGTTAGAGTTATGACTGCACTGTTGTTCAAATTCGAAAATTCTACAAAAGAAACGAAATTACCGCTCGATTCAAATCTTTTTTGAATAGCTAGAAGATCTATTCAACGATATGGTATGATTATTTAAATGAAAGGACTTGTGCAGTGAACAATGTTTTTGCATCAAGGTTATCATTCCCTCGTTCAAAGTAAATGATACTTTAGGAATGATATTAGTTAATAGTCATGCTGTAATAAAAGAGAGCATTGAACTAATCGCAAAGCTACAAAACATTATAATGAGCAAATCCCCCTCCATTGGAATAACCAACTTTCATTTGTCGCTACAAACACTAATCAGAACTTTGATCTGCAAAGTTTGAATCGATTCACTATCACAACTGAAAATGATTTTCATATGTCAACCACGATCAAAGTCACAGTTAAGATGAAATCTAGTATGATCGAAAATACTGATTTCCTGCGTTAAATAACAGCAAAGATATTGTGCATAAAGTAGCAAAGGCAATCTCGAGCAGCCTAACTTAATACGAACCAAACTTTGGCAAATTAGATTTAACTTATTGATTTGTTAAGATTTTGTAACTGTGAAATGCATTTGTGCAAGCTAGGTACCTTCCTTGATACCGTCATCCAGATCACTGTTAATAGGTGTCGATGTATCTCCTCAGAGAGATCGAAATCAAAGGCTGTCTGTCACGTATCTGAGTGGCTGCAATAAAGTCAGAGCTCAACACAATGGATGTCTTTGTGAATCCTTGCATTTGAATGAAGGAGGGCTAATCGTCATCGCTTTCTACTGTCATAGAAAGTCAGTAGGATCAACAGCCATTCAGTTCTCCTATTCTTTGTAATTATTACCCAATCAGATGCGTGACAGACTGCCTTGAAATAAAGGAAGGCTAATCGTTCTCATTTTCAGCAGTCGTGAAAGTCAGTAGGATCAGCAGCCATTCCATTCTCCTATTCTTTGTAATTATTACCCAATCAGATGCGTGACAGACTGCCTTGAAATAAAGGAAGGCTAATCGTTCTCATTTTCTGCGGTCGAAGAAAGTCAGTAGGATCAGCAGCCATTCAGTTCTCCTATTCTTTGTAATTATTACCCAATCAGATGCGTGACAGACTGCCTTGAAACAAAGGAAGGCTAATCGTTCTCATTTTCTGCGGTCGTAGAAAGTCAGCAAGATCAGCAGCCATTCAGTTCTCCTATTCTTTGTAATTATTACCCAATCAGATGCGTGACAGACTGCCTTGAAACAAAGGAAGGCTAATCGTTCTCATTTTCTGCGGTCGAAGAAAGTCAGTAGGATCAGCAGCCATTCCATTCTCCTATTCTTTATATTGTCACTATCATCCAATCAGATGCGTGACAGACTGCCTTGAAACAAAGGAAGGCTAATCGTTCTCATTTTCTGCGGTCGTAGAAAGTCAGCAAGATCAGCAGCCATTCAGTTCTCCTATTCTTTGTAATTATTACCCAATCAGATGCGTGACAGACTGCCTTGAAACAAAGGAAGGCTAATCGTTCTCATTTTCTGCGGTTGAAGAAAGTCAGTAGGATCAGCAGCCATTCCATTCTCCTATTCTTTATATTGTCACTATCATCCAATCACATGCGTGACAGACTGCCTTGAAACAAAGGAAGGCTAATCGTTCTCATTTTCTGCGGTCGTAGAAAGTCAGCAAGATCAGCAGCCATTCAGTTCTCCTATTCTTTGTAATTATTACCCAATCAGATGCGTGACAGACTGCCTTGAAACAAAGGAAGGCTAATCGTTCTCATTTTCTGCGGTCGAAGAAAGTCAGTAGGATCAGCAGCCATTCAGTTCTCCTATTCTTTGTAATTATTACCCAATCAGATGCGTGACAGACTGCCTTGAAACAAAGGAAGGCTAATCGTTCTCATTTTCTGCGGTCGAAGAAAGTCAGTAGGATCAGCAGCCATTCCATTCTCCTATTCTTTATATTGTCACTATCATCCAATCAGATGCGTGACAGACTGCCTTGAAACAAAGGAAGGCTAATCGTTCTCATTTTCTGCGGTCGTAGAAAGTCAGCAAGATCAGCAGCCATTCAGTTCTCCTATTCTTTGTAATTATTACCCAATCAGATGCGTGACAGACTGCCTTGAAACAAAGGAAGGCTAATCGTTCTCATTTTCTGCGGTCGAAGAAAGTCAGTAGGATCAGCAGCCATTCAGTTCTCCTATTCTTTGTAATTATTACCCAATCAGATGCGTGACAGACTGCCTTGAAACAAAGGAAGGCTAATCGTTCTCATTTTCTGCGGTCGTAGAAAGTCAGCAAGATCAGCAGCCATTCAGTTCTCCTATTCTTTGTAATTATTACCCAATCAGATGCGTGACAGACTGCCTTGAAACAAAGGAAGGCTAATCGTTCTCATTTTCTGCGGTCGAAGAAAGTCAGTAGGATCAGCAGCCATTCAGTTCTCCTATTCTTTGTAATTATTACCCAATCAGATGCGTGACAGACTGCCTTGAAACAAAGGAAGGCTAATCGTTCTCATTTTCTGCGGTCGAAGAAAGTCAGTAGGATCAGCAGCCATTCCGTTCTCCTATTCTTTATATTGTCACTATCATCCAATCACATGCGTGACAGACTGCCTTGAAACAAAGGAAGGCTAATCGTTCTCATTTTCTGCGGTCGAAGAAAGTCTGTAGGATCAGCAACCATTCAATTCTCCTATTCTTTGTAATTATTACCCAATCAGATGCGTGACAGACTGCCTTGAAACAAAGGAAGGCTAATCGTTCTCATTTTCTGCGGTCGAAGAAAGTCAGTAGGATCAGCAACCATTCAATTCTCCCATTCTTTGTAATTATTACCCAATCAGATGCGTGACAGACTGCCTTGAAATAAAGGAAGGCTAATCATTCTCATTTTCTGCGGTCTAAGAAAGTCAGTAGGATCAGCAGCCATTCAGTTCTCCTATTCTTGTCATTATTACCCAATCAGATGCGGGACAGACTGCCTTTAAATATGGAAGTAATCTGTATATGGATCAAGCAACTTTTCATGGGGTGAAATTATGTTTTTTTCAGGGGCAAGCCTTTGCACCTTAAATGCAAATTCACTTGAAATTACTTTGGGAGAAGGACTGTTTCACATATGCAAAGCGATAGACCTTTTAGCTATGCTACAAATAAATCCGGATCGAACGATACTTAAGTACAGTTTGAAGAAATCTTGAGAGTTTTTGAATGTGCACAGCACAACAGTGACGTAACGCCCCGCAGTCGTATATTTCATAGGAATATAAGAAAATATCGTTCCATCCAGACTCTTTTGTAGAATGGCAAAAAGGCTATTCACGATTTCTTCTCAATTTCATGGTTTCGTACAGTCTCAAGCTTTCATTTGCATAGATTCGAGACGATTGGATAGATTTTGAACTGTTAAACTAGTTTGGTCAATATTTTTAGATCGATTAACAAGACTAAGGCAAGGTCATGCTTAGATTCTTGGTTTTCTATCCAAGAGTGATTAATTTGGAATGAAAATAATAATTATAAGGATGGTTCGAGTAGTTTTAGTTTTAAGAAGATTGTTTAACTATCTGCAAATTGGTTTTTATGATCAATCAATGAACATTTGGCTTAGACATAGAAACATAGCATCAAGTTTCCTCATGGCATCTTTTGGCTTTGAAAGCCAGAGTTCTGCTTTTTTACTTAAGGATTATCTTCCAAATGTTAAAACAGTTATCCCAGATTCAGTTCTATTTGGGGTATTTGTCTGTTAACTGGCTTTTCAATCAGTTCTAGCCGTCATTTTTCAAATATAGGGTTATCATTAAACCAAGAACTTTTTGATTGGATAATCAGCTGTTTTTGAGATACAGTTATCTAATCGTGGCGTATTCCTGACCTTCTCTTGAAAATTATCAAACTCTCACAGTATGAAAGAAACCATGTTAAAAAGAAGAGCAGTCAAGGCCATTTTCTCAACAATAACAAGAACCTAACGAAATATCTAGGCTCACATACATAGCTTTATAGCTATGCCTATGAGCCGAGTTTGCTGCGTTGATAAATCTTGCTTTTTCCTTGCTTACTTGCTGCGCCTCGCGTTGCTTTGCTCTTGCGTCTGCTCTTGCTTTGCTTTGATTTGCGATAACGCAAAATTTTGTCTGATGCAATACGCTTAAATTGTTGTTGTTTGCGGACATTTTCACGTGACATCAATGTGAGGTAGGCCATAGATACGTCTGTTTGGGACAAGATAGTGATTAACGAGGGCATTTTTTCTGCAGCTTTACTGTAGGAGGGACATTTTTGGGACAAAAAAGTGAAAAACAAGATCATTCTGGAGACCTTCCTGTAAAGGAATGTGTTGTGTTTGGTTGGAGTAAATGTAAGAAAGATACACTGCTTTGCCCAAAGAGGAATTTTGCATCTAAATTGCATGATCGCATGAATAAAATTGGTGACGAGAGGAATTCAAATGATGTTACTTGACATTATCGTTGATGAGAGAAAAGTTAAAACCTGATTTATGAGCTTCATTTTGTTTTGCATCGGTCTTTAACAGTATTAAGACTATCATTCGCCTACCATTGTCTGTTCTAAAGATATTTACGAAGTTTTTATTACTTGAGGTTTCGTTGAGAATTTCTTTATCAAAACGCATACATCAATTAGATATCTTGTCAGAACCGAGAGAGACCACATTGTTGTACACGATATTTTTGTCAAGTTCCCCGACCCAGCTTAGTTTTGCCTGAGGCCTGTTTTCTTCATTGGTTCTTTAGTTGACACTGACCCCTCAAAGTTCTTTAAAATCAACGACAATAAGACAAAATACATACAAAATAGTGTTGAATACAAAATACATACAAAATAGTGTTGAATACAAAATAAATACAATAAATACAAACTAGTGTTGAACAAATGCAGACTAGATGTGAGAAAGAACTTTTATTCCCAGCGCATCATAAAGGAGTGGAACTGCTTGCCAGCTAACATCGTCGAAGCAAAGGATGTGATAATGTTTGAAAAACTCTTTGACCGCCTACATGGGGATTCAAAATTCGAATTCAAGCTAAACTAGATTAGTATAATCATAGACAATCAGGGTTTTATAGACCTTGGCCTTCCAGCCCCTTAACCAACATTTATTATTATTATTATTATTATTATTATTATTATTATTATTATTATTATCATTATTCAAACGCAGCCTTATTCCACAAGCCCCTCAAAGTTTGCTCATTGAATTGAATTTGATGTTGTTGTTGGCGCTTATGTAGTTGTAGCGATATCAGGGAAGCAGCAAAGTTACTATGATGGTTTTAAGTTTATTTTAAGCCATTTCTTTACACCTTTACACTTTTTGCATTGAAGGTTCGAGTGACGTACGGGAAAGCTTCATTACTAATGACTGATTGTATACCAGTCCAATTGTTGGCGAATTTGTATCAAATGTTGACAAATCTTTTTCGATCCCAACCTCATTCCCATGTCCCAAAAGGAGTCTGCCGCCAGCCAGTTCTATCTTGCCTTCGGAACCAGCTTGGTTCGATCCAGACTCCCTTTTGCAGAATAGCTAAAACGTCTGCAATAAAAAAGAAACTTTTCCAATCAAGGTATATCTAATTAAAAAAGAGGAACTTCTTGCTTGTAAATCATCTATATCAGACCTCTGGCCTTAAATTTCTAATCTGCCCAATGGGTCTTATGACAGAATAGGTAGTAGCTAGGCCATGTTCTTTTGCAGACCTTGAAGTCTTGCTGCCCCTAATCAAGATCTCACCACCCTCCTAGAAAGCCATCGCATTTAACTTTGTGCATACTATTTATTTGAGAACGGGGAGCCTTCTTTTTGACTCCCTTAAAACATTTTGTTATTTTCCACAAGGACTATCCCAGTATCTTCGTACGTCACCTTCAACGTACTCATAAATAGAATTTCTATGTTGTGGGCTAACCATTTTAATCGCCAATATGGCATACAGACTTCTAAGGAAATGACAGATGTCTATCAAGTCATGATTTTTGTTTTGCTTCTTACTCTAACCTCCTTAGATCTTATTTGATCCTTGTTTTTAAAGCCACTATTTGTGGAAAACAACAATTATTTTTAGCGAACAAACGGAGTGTTAACTTAGATGATTTTCTCGTGCTGTTGGTTGGACGGATCAAGTAACAATGACGTCATAATTGTGTTCTTGAAGAGTATTACAAAATTGCTTCCAAATCAGATCGGCAGACTGAATTCAGCCTGGGAATATTTTTAGGCACCTAAGCGACTATAGACTTGCTCTGAAAACGTTCTACTGAGTTGCCTATTCTCAGGCTGAAATGAAACACGGTTCTCATTGTTTTGATGATCCGTAATGGGTGTAAATCGATCCCCTGTTTTTGACGACTTTTTGAGGATTTCAGGCATACCCTTTTCCACAAAATCCTTACTTTAGGAAATTCACCTGGTCGAAAAAAATGGCACAAATTCTCATAAAGTAGGCTAGTCTTTTAGCGACAGAACAATATTTCAAGCTTTTCAATCGGCCACTTACGTACCTTTCTCTAACAGATAGCGTTGGGTCACTTTTTTGGTTACCCGGTAAATTTAAATTTTTGGCTGTGGTACCCAGGGTATTCCATCTTCCACTGTGATTATATCTAAAGACCCAGGAATTTATTTATTATCATAGGATTGCGAAATCTTATTCATGAGAGATTTGCAACCAAGAAATTCTAATCCTATCTCAAATCGGCGTCGAATAAAATGGATAAAATCGTCGCTGTTTTCTGATTTATGGGGAAATTTAACGAGACATTGAATTTTATCGTCCAAGAATCTAAATTCGTTTATCTTGCAACCAAAAAACCTTATGATGGTTTCTACTTTAATCAGCTCTGTGATAAGTAATTGTTATTTTCTAGACAAAAGCTGTCCTGTTTTTGTACTGTTTCTCGTTTTATTTTTAGGGCATTTTATGGATACACGGCAAGCGCTAGGACCCGTTCTTTAAAACTATACAAACAAGAACAGTTATGTTGCATCCTGAAACCCTTTGAATTATCGCCACCTTAACAAACTCTATGACAAGTAATTGTAATTGTCTAAACAAGAAACTGCCCTGTTTTCGTATCTTAAAGGGACAATTTATTGGTACATGTAAAGTGCCACAAATAAGACCCGTTCTTGGCTCTCTTTGAAATTGTATAAGAATGAGGCATTTATGGTGATTCCTGAATCCTTTCTAATTATCGCTTCCTTTACCAGCTCTACTATCAGTAGTTGTAATCTTTTAGACAATAAACTGTCCTATTTCATTGCTTGATGGGGACGTGATGGTTGTGCATTTTAAGGGACTTGTAGAGTATCTATCAAAGAAGAACTATACTAGACACTGTGCTGTATCCGAGGTCTGTCTCACATAAAATATCGCGTGAGATCTGCGAAACCGCGAAATCGTTCATTAGGAAAACTTAAATTGTTGCTATTTGCGGGCATTTTTCATGTGAGATATAATTCGAGGCAGTCTATAATTTTCTTCGAAGGAACTTACAGTTTAACATAACGATTCTTCAATGGTTGCTGCTTTTACAAGATCTTTGAAACGTAATAAAAGGGAGGTGTTCCACACAATGATCATTTACTGGTTTTGTACATTTTTGTAATAACCAGAGATGGCTGGAAAACATTTACTAGATTCTCAGTCTAATTGTGAAGTCTGTTGAAGTCTACTGCAAAGACCTTCTCTATGAAACATTGTTTTGCAGCAAGAAAACCGTAAATTAACATTTTTGTAACCAATCCTATGATAACATGTTGAAGTATGAAGTCTTCCACACAATAAACTGCCCTGTTGTCTGGTAAATTTTATTCTCTTCGGCATAGGAGGGTTTTTCTGGAGCAAAAAACCATGCTTGATAAGCTACAGTGGACAATCGATCAAGAGTTGATTGATAGAATTATGTTGAAACCAAACTAGTTCTTGGTTTGATAGAGGTTAACTGATATGATATAATCATTCAATGTTTGATCATTTTGTAGCTGTAGGGGCTGACAAGGGTGACAGCTTTAGATCAAATATTGTCGCAGGCACTTGCAGGAATCTACAAAACTTACCCTGTTCTTTTCTTGGAATGGAGTTTCTTGAGGTTAGGTCAATACCTCATTTTACCAAATATATGTTCTTGTCTTGGAGTGTAGTTAGGCCAATACCTCAGTTTACCAAAGATACTTCTACCTTGATTTTAAAAAGAATGATACCCGAACAGTCCCATTCCAACCTGACCGGTTTAAGGGACAAACGGTTGTCAAGAAGCTGTATTCAACTACGAACATACCGGGTGTCCCTAAAAAGTAAACGGTTTTTGTTGGGCCTGGGGATGAAAAGTTAGCTTTCATTGATTAGAAATTATCTTTAAAACGTTCTCTGATTGTTAACTTGAACATTGATACCTTGTCCGTCCATGATGGTGCTTGGAGAGTTGAAATTGTAATCTCGGAAGTTCAAATTTGCCTCCACCTAGGCAAATTATTGTTGATTCCTTCGCCGTGCTTCAAGAATTTGCCTGGGTCAAAACGGCAAAGGCTCTGGTTCGGAGGTGACAGCAGACCTGAACTTTCAACATTGATATTTCAGCACTGAACGTACCAATATTAACAAATAAGGTATCTATGCTTAAGCTAGCTATCCAGGAACGTTTTAGAACTAATTTTCCATTGGTTGAAGCTAAATTGTCATCGCTAGACCCAACTAAATCTGGTCATTTTTTGGGAAACCCGCTAGATATTCTCTGGGTATTTCAAGTGAATGTTTCAACCGCATTTCTCTGAAGGAGGCATTTTAAAAATGCCTCGCTTTCCTTTAGCATCATACAGAAATGCTACATTTCTCTTAGCTGTTCATTACTGAAAAACCAAGTGTATGGATTCATGCTGAGGAACATGTGTGTCATATTTCATTGGTTTGTAGTGCAAATCCGAATATTAGCTGTTCTCTTTTGATTATCGCAACAGTGATGACCAGAAACATGGCCTAAAGCCACATTTTTATTCAAGATTTAAAATCAAAACAATGAGTAGGGTTCATGTCTTTAAGGGAGAGTTTCCACCTCGCAGTATAAACAATAGGATACTGTATGAAGGAACTTAACATGCACTGTTATTTATCTGTAATTTTTAAACTTTTATAGACAACAAAGGATAATTTTTGAGAAAATTTTATGAATGTTTGAGATATGGTATCAAGCACAAATCAATCATTCTTTCTAGTTAACAATTTATAAATTTGATGACGTCACATAATAAGTTGAAATATGAAATATGCTGTAAATTCGAAAAATATTAAAGATTTCTTAAAATTCCAACGGTAGAAGTAGCTAAAGTTTCGGTCAAGCCATTCGGTTCATAGACTTGCCCCAAGTCTATTTCGTCAACTGTAATAAATCTATCTGAAAGTATTTTACGAAACTTTTCGCTTTTCACTTTTCCCTTCAATTTTTTTATGACGAGATTTTCTTGACGAAATAGACTTGGGGCAAGTCTATTCGGTTCAAAGAATAGGTTGTAAAATTTTACACCGACATTTTTAAAGATTTGGAAATATATGCACCTATGCTTTTCAAGGTTTATATTCAGATTTTACATATGACCTTACACTGACATAGTCTTTCTCAAGAAATGAAATTAAAGGAAATGATTTCTGATATGTTTTAGATATTTTTAAGAGAGAGAGAATAGGTTGAATCACTAGCCATACGCAATTTGGACACTTGTGGCATTTTATGAATAAGAGCGTGAAACCAAAATCGACGTGATAGACTTTATTTATGTTGTCACTGCTTAAAAGGTTCACGAAAGTTCAAATGTCGTCCTTCCTCGTCATCGAAATTTGTTGTCGAATGTTGTCACTGCTTAAAAGGTTCACGAAAGTTCAAATCTCGTCCGTCCTCGTCATCGAAATTTGTTGTCGAATGTTGTCACTGCTTAAAAGGTTCACAAAAGTTCAAATCTCGTCCGTCCTCGTCATCGAAATTTGTTGTCGAATGTTGTCACTGCTTAAAAGGTTCACGAAAGTTCAAATCTCGTCCGTCCTCGTCATCGAAATTTGTTGTCGAATGTTGTCACTGCTTAAAAGGTTCACGAAAGTTCAAATCTCGTCCGTCCTCGTCATCGAAATTTGTTGTCGAATGTTGTCACTGCTTAAAAGGTTCACGAAAGTTCAAATCTCGTCCGTCCTCGTCATCGAAATTTGTTGTCGAATGTTGTCACTGCTTAAAAGGTTCACGAAAGTTCAAATCTCGTCCGTCCTCGTCATCGAAATTTGTTGTCGAATGTTGTCACTGCTTAAAAGGTTCACGAAAGTTCAAATCTTGTCCGTCCTCGTCATCGAAATTTGTTGTCGAATGTTGTCACTGCTTAAAAGGTTCACGAAAGTTCAAATCTCGTCCGTCCTCGTCATCGAAATTTGTAGTCGAATGTTGTCACTGCTTAAAAGGTTCACGAAAGTTCAAATCTCGTCCGTCCTCGTCATCGAAATTTGTTGTCGAATGTTGTCATCAAATCGAAGAGTTTTCCAGATGGATTGCCATAGGACTTGGGGTCTTTCCGAAGACGTGCAGGCTACGTTTCAAATGTTCAACAACGATATGTCCAGTCTTTGTTTATTGATGTTGCTCCAATCTTGAGTGTTGAAAAATTGAAGCTATTAAATTTTCACAACTCGTTCCTCGATCTCAAGTTTGGCTGACAAACTCTTCCTTTTATGAAGTTTGTTGATGCAAAGACTTTTGATGTACCTGAAAAATTTTAGTTCTGTAATTCAGAAGTTCTTTTAGAGGAGGACGGTTGTCAGACATTTTATGTGCCCTACTTAAGATCGTTGCAGTAATATATGGACTTGCCCAGGTCTCTTTCATTTATATACCTGAAAAAATTACCACCTAAACACTTTGCCTCTTTGTGGGAGGGAGTAAGGAGGCGCCTGCGAGAGGTCGTTATTTTGCAATTTGGTTTTTAGGTTCTAGGCACGAGAGAGAGACATGGGCAAGTGCACTTCTCATGTGGCCTTTGTTTGTTCTTTATCGTTTCCAGCCAACTTTTTCTGTGTGGCGAGAAACTGTTTTGGAAATTTATGGCCATTTTTAAAGATCTGCTAAACCGAAATTCTATGTTGCTAATTCGAATAAGGATTTTGACGATCTCAAGGAAATATCAAATGCAAAATGATTTTAGCCAACAAACTTGCTACTTCTCCCGTCAATGAATCACAGGGCCCAGATAAAACCTTTCAGGAGTACGTTACATTGTTAATTAGTTGTGAAATATTTTCTTAACATCCAAAAAACCAAGACCTCTTTACGGAGGAGTTACGTGGATTCTACCAATGGGAAACCAGGAAATAATTAAAAATTGTTTTCTTTGTCCACAGTGTATTTGACGTTTGGTCATTAAGGACGTCTCCTGGTCTAGTCTATTCTATGTAGTCTGTGTGACCAAACCCGGGAGGGAGGGGGGCGCATTGTATATTTTGGGTACTGGATACGTGCCATCGGGAACAGCGTTGATTTCCACGATCTCGGTATGGAGAACGTTATCCATGTTTGTGATTTTAGTCAAAAGAACGAATAGATAGGTCATCTTTAAAAAATTGATGTACGGTGGGGTATGCTTCTTCGAGAATGTTGTATAAATTTTCGAAAATTGGTGCAAGGAACCGATATGTCTTTTAAGCTTAGATGACATGTCCCCAACCTAAACCTGGTAAAGTTCCCCCCCCCCAGGACTGATCCCTTTCCTGCACTTCCTGAATCTGCAGTCCCTCATTCCATGGCTGCGGGAGGAAATTATGAGAATGTGGACTCCGGAGCCAGGGACTCAGGATCCAGAAACTGTGGTCCAAATTGAATCGATCACTCGGACTTCACAAAATGACTTAGACAAGTCTCTTGGGTTAGCGATCTTCCACGAGGAACTAAAATACCGGGCCACAGAAATCCAGTTGGCGAAATATCTGACTGAACTAACAAAGTAAATATCTGAAATACCCAAGCGACTAAACTATAGAGATGAAATTCAGTGGATGTTACCAGATATTAATTGCATTTGACCAGAGCTTTTCCAATAACTAAGTAGCTTTCCCGATAATTGAGTTTGGTATTAGTTGCATATTCGAGTATACAATGGTATTAGTTGCATAAGTTGAAAGTGTTTCCAATAACAAAGTTGCATATTAATGATTGTGAAATCGAGACAGCTTAGTGGTTGAGAGGCTCGATAAGGACTGTCTGTTAAAGGGATGGAGGTATACCGCATGTAGAAAGAAAGATTCATTCTCATATCCCTTTTATTATTTAGAAGTACAATTTAAAAAAGCCTCTTTGGTTTTATTTGCCACTAAATATTTGTAACTCAGATTTGGAAGAATCTAGATCGAGTTACTGCTTAGTGATCTTTGTCTTTGGATAAGGATTTCAGCTTCTTCAAAGTGTGTGGTCGAAGGATGGGTGATTGGAAACCATTTTTGATATTATGATGATTCATCACCAATTTTTCTCGCATGTGTCCTTTTTCGTTCGTTCGTTCATTCATTCATTCATTCATTCACTCATCCGTTCGTTCGTTCATTTGTTCATTCATTCATTCACTCATCCGTTCGTTCGTTCATTTGTTCATTCATTCATTTATTCATTCATTCATTCATTCATTCATTCACTCATCCGTTCATTTGTTCATTCATTCATTCATTCACTCATCCGTTCGTTCGTTCATTTGTTCATTCATTCATTCACTCATCCGTTCGTTCGTTCATTTGTTCATTCATTCATTTATTCATTCATTCATTCATTCATTCATTCACTCATCCGTTCATTTGTTCATTCATTCATTCATTCATCCGTTCGTTCGTTCATTTGTTCATTCATTCATTCATTCCTTCATTCACTCATCCCTTCGTTCGTTCATTTGTTCATTCATTCATTCATTTATTCATCCGTTAATTCGCTAAATGATTCACTGCAGCAGGAGTGGTACTGATATACTATGCCAAGCTGAGGATTTTGACCTCCTTAAAAACTCTCGTATCTTACCTGCTGAAAGAATAACTGTTTGTTCGTGGCGTTTTATATCTTCTTGCAATGTTTCTTTCTGCCTTTCTTTAAATATCGGATTATCTGCAGAAGAGGTACTGCGAGTAATTCTTTGCCAAACTTGGGTAAGGTTATTGCGGGTCTTCAAAATCTTTTATCTTACCTAATTAAAGCAACATGTTACCTTATTTGTACTTCGTACCTCATTTCTCTTTGGTATACACTGCCCTTTAACTGAAATCTCATAACTTCTCGTTTAATATCTGATTATCTTTAGAGGAGGTACTGCAAGAGATTTTATGTCAAATGAGGTTTTAGGGCGTCTTAAAATATGTTTGCTTATCCAATTAATGTAACACTGTATCTGTTTGGTTTAGTATATAATATCTTGTTGCTATATTTTTTCTACCTTTTTATTATAACTGAAAATGTATTCCCGGAGAGTAAAATCCGTCCAGGGAGCATAGGTTCCAAATCTTTAAAAAGGCTGGTGTAAAATTGAGTGACCTATTTCTTTGAACTGAATAGCTTCAAAGAAACTTTAGCTATTTCTCTTTAATTCTACCGTTGGACTTTTTTGAAATATTCAATATTTTCAGAATTAGTGTTTTTCTTTCTTTTCAAGAATTCAAGAAAAATTTTCAAAAAAACTTAAAACCATCGTAATTTCTAAACTGTTTGACGCAACATGAAGTAATTTCGAAGAAAACCATAGTTCATGAATGCCTACAATATGGTATCAAGCAAAAGTCTGTCACTTTTCTGGTTTATGATTTAGAAATTTGATGACATCATTTCCTCAAATGAGTTGAAATGTAAGATATACTGTAATTTCGAAAAATGTTTGCCGAGTTAAAGATTTCGAACCTATGCTCGTCCAGGGGACCTCCAGCCTAATAATAACATCAGGAAAAGTTCAATTTTTCAATCTCCCCTTATGCTGTTCTATCATTTTCTCATAACAAAGTGTGTCCTTTGTCTTAGACTTTGTTGCAAGATCGCTGTCTATCTGGTCAGTCTGAAGTGTAAAAGATCAGAGAAAATAAAGTTAAAGGTTTGTGATTTGTATGTTGAATTTTATAGAAGGTCCGATTTGGTTTGCTCTGATATCGACGAGAGGTAAAACATTGGACAGTCTTCTTTGACCTTGATTTTAGGGCGTCTTTGTGGAAAACAAGTCAGTTAGGGACGCCTGGTTTCAGCTTTCGCACAAACTTGAACTTCAAGAGCTTACAACTCCGTGAATTCTTAGCCGATTCGCAAGATTCTGGCGTCTAAAATTAATTTAAAACAGGGTTATCTAACCAGCAGCCTGTACATTTTATCGTTATTTTCTAACATTGAATCACATGTGTCGAACAATTTTTCTGGGACATCCTGTATGACTGGAAATTTCATTAATCTATTAACCATCTGGACGTCAATTTTGTCTCTCATATTCCCCTAAGGGTCTAATATCAGTTCCAAACCATTGATCTTAGAATAGGGACTGATTAGCATGCCTAACCTTAGACGGAGCCTAACTTAAGGCGTAATGGCAAACAGACTCCTTCAAGATCTTATTAAAACTGCACCTTTATTTGCTTTTTCAGTCTACTTAATGAAGGCAAAATGTCATAGTAATTCAATCTTCTTGGGTTGTGCCAAATGTGATTAACAGGTCCCTTTATGAGATTATGGTGACCTTTTATGGTCATTTCTTGGATAAACTGTTTACCAAAAAACACACCAATTTTGATTTCATTATATATACTCGCTCAATGGTGTAATTGTCTGAGTTTCTGATAGCGTGCAAAACACGTGGGGCTTATTCAAGGGACTTAAAAATCTAAGAGTTGCCTTGCAAAGGATCAGTTCATTTTATCATAAAATTGAAATACGTAAGAACTAAAAAAAGTTGTGATAAAATCTTTAGCTTCTGTATGTATAATCTTTACATTTGGATTCTGCCATCGAAGAGGGGTCCATTTCTGCCACCTAAGAACAGTCTCTCTTAGTCCTACCGATTTAAATCATGGGCATGCTGCTCTACCCGGAATAGTTAGCTTCTGTGAAGTCTTTTATTTTGGATTCTGTCATCGCCACCAAAGAAGAGTCTCATAGTGCTACCAGTTTGAATCAAGGGCAAATAGCTCCAGCGGGGAGTTACTTTGCACAGGATCATTTTCAGCTCATTATGAAATTAAAGTTAGGGTGTGTTTTATTATATTTCTGTGACTATATTTATTTCTGTATGTTGAAAATCCTTTTTGTATTAATTCAATCTTCTTGACTTTACCGCGTTTCAATCTTTTTTAATAATCGTAAGATATCTTGCTGTTCTCTATTTGATTTCATTTCGCTCGATTTCATTTCTCTAACCTTAAACTCCTTTTCGAATTATTTGATCTTCATTAGCCAGTTACTTGCTCGAACTTGTTCTGTCATGGAAAGGAGGACGCCATTCATTTCCAACGACCATGGGTTATTTATGAATCTATCAAAACAAATCCTAAGATGTCTTAGAAAACGGCACCCCTTGCCTTTGATAGGGCAGCTTGTCAGATGACTTGTATAGTAGCAACTTCGTTCTAGAGGAAGCTTTTAGCCGTCCATAGACTTACACAGAAAGGCATATTTTCTAGCACCCTTGCCTGAAAGTTGTACGCTATAGAAATGTTGCAACTATTCATTAAAGTAACGAAGCCTAGCACTTAGCGAAATCACATAAAACTGCTTTTTCCCTACTCATTTGTCTTTTACTAGTTGAGATGTGTATGAAAAAGCTCCTTGGCTGCCCTTCTACCTGTACTTGACAGTGTAAACGAAATAAAAACCACTCATATACTTGAAAAGGTCAGATCAGTCTGTCCACACCCTTCTAACATCCATTACTTTGGGTATTCTTTTGACCTAACCAATCAAAGCTATTAAGGTGTCCTGGCACCCATTCTCAACAGTGTTGAAATGATGGCAACCATTCATTAAATAACGTACCCTACATCTTAACAAAAGGTCCATAAGACCAATGGGTCAAACCAATATGTCCCCGCCCTTCTAACTTCAATACTACTTTTGATGTTCCTTTGGCTTTGAGTGAGTAAATGTGGTTTGCTCCGGATTAGCAGGCTGCGTAGATTGTCTCAGCGTTATACCTTTGATCCTATGCACATTTTTTCAGTTACTTTGCGTTCTGCCGCATTTGTATATGTTATCTTGACTCATTCGTAGCCTTCTGACCAGCGCTGTCTCAACTCACTTCACTCAGCTGGGGGTTCAAGTAAGGCGTGAAAATCTTCTGAGTTACAGAAAAGGATATTGTTGGTTGGTTTATTTGCAGAAGGTACGTTTGTGTTTTATTACACTTTAGGATCTTTTATAGCTTACTATTTTTCAGAGATATTTATCTTTTTTTAAAGTTATACAGTCGACGTGGATAAGTTGCAATTTGTTCACTTTCAGGAGAATCTAAAGGGAATAGAAAAGAATTCGAAAACGTATTGAAGCCTTGTGAATATTTTGTTTTCATCTCCTTCAGGCAAAGATGCAAATCGAGTTCATTATAGTTTTGAATTCTCCTTTATTGATTTATACTGCGGAATATTTGCTCATGGTTCACATTTATGTATTTGAAAATGAGGATACAGTTAAAATAGAGGATACAGTTGCATCTACGAACTATTTTATACTCGGAAAGGAACATTTTAAACTGTAGAAAATGCACATTTACCCTCTGCTACAAACGTCTCTCTCCTTAACCCGTTGACAAGAAACTGCAGTCGGGGATTTTATTGAAATTAACAAACTCTGCAGCTGGTAAGCATCTTATTCGTTAAGAAACGTTCCAACTTTTATGTCATGCTAATGTTTGATGTTCAACCTGATCAGCAGTTGAGAAAATTTAAAGAAATTTCTGCCAGTGAAATTGTGAAAGCTCACAAGAATTTTCTCCTTTCAGTTTATCGTTTATGTTTTGATTGTTTAACATTTCAGTCTTTGACGACAAATTGACCACATGAGTATAGTCTGCGCCCAGGCTGGCTAAAATCATGTTAACAGTATTATGAACGGTTCCTACAAAATGTCAAGTGAAGAACAACCTGGCGAGAATCGATTT
Source organism: Aurelia coerulea (assembly GCA_039566865.1). Taxonomy (NCBI): domain Eukaryota; kingdom Metazoa; phylum Cnidaria; class Scyphozoa; order Semaeostomeae; family Ulmaridae; genus Aurelia; species Aurelia coerulea. The sequence continues at coordinate 25,038,541 of CM076950.1, read as the reverse complement.
AGTAGAGAAAATTCATTTGATACAGCAATCGACAACAGTTAGCTAGTCTATATCTTGTTTGCAAAGCTATTTGTAGTAGAAGTGGATCGTGAATGAAATTGGAGTGGTAGAACTCTTTATCTTTTTTTTTTTATTTTTTTATTTTTTTTATCACAAATAAAAACAACTAACTACAATGAAATATAAATATTCTGTAGCTGCCATAGCTGGAAAGGACATGATGTCATCGAGTTCCAACTACGGCAGCCACTTACATCAATGGTAAAATCTACATCAAATTTTTTAAAAGAAAGAAAAAGAACAGCACAGGCGTCTCAGAAAGAAGAACTCCCTCAACCTTATGGCAGTTGCTTGACTCTCAAACGAGCACAGATAGATGAGACACCTAAAGATGCCGCGAGGATTATGTAATATACCAGATCTGCTATTCATGATACAAATGGGAGTACTTCTTTACAAGACACCCGCTACAAATACCACAAATAAAACGAAAATATTGCTGCTGTTTTATGCTTAAATTTAATTTGAAAACCTTTTCGTATTTTTGATAAAAGAAATTGTTGCTTCCAGGATTATTCGATTGATAATGACATTATACTGTGAGTCCCCGAACAGAAGCAAATCACACAAAGGTTTAACATCTAAATTCACATTTAAACCAGGAACTTCAGAGAGCTGATCAAAGAGGTCCTGCCGCATCGAGTCAAACTGGGGGCAATGCAACTCTTTATCTCTTCGACGTCCTTGCAAAAAATTTACTAATAGTTGCGAAGGTGCCAGTTTGTATGTCATCTACCTATTCCGTATAGTTTTACTATTCTTCGATGTTGAAATATAGGCATTGTAAAGGACCAAAATGCGATCCCCAAAGCGATTGCCCTGCCTGTGACGACAGCATTTTTTAAAATTCTCTACTTTCACCCGTCCACACGACGCGGCGTTTCAGACAAGATCCACTCTGGAGAGCGTTTAAAGAAATCCCTGCGTTTGGTGGCCGAAATCGTAGTTTACTTATGGATGATAACCCAAAACGGAGAAGGAAAGATGCGTTTTCAAACAATATCCGGATACGTGTGGATGGGGCGTCACTCTAAAGGGTTTGTCCCAGGTTAAAAGCTTGCATTTGCAAGGAGCGACAAAATCGAAAAATACCCCATTCAAATCGAAGCTGCATCCGCACCGTGAACGATAGATTGCCAAAGAAACAATGCTGTGTATGAGTGTTCTCTTTGCGCTATTTACAGACAAGTCTATTTATTATTGCATGCTCCCTTGCAAGGTATTGGTTTCACCAAGACAAAAAGGAGGATCTTAGTTTTCTTATTCTATCTTCTTTATGCAAGTATATGGCCCAAAATTCCAGAAACTGCCTTACAAGCTATGGACCATGAAATTATCCCGTAAATCACATCTGTCAACATGTGTTTTAAGATTAGGCTGGGAAGAACTGCAACGTATTTGGCTAGGTAAACCATAGCCTCAACAGTGTATGAAAAAATATTTTCCTTCTTGCGACCAGACAAAAATCATGCTTAAATTTCCTGCAAGAATATAATAACAATAAAATCTGGTTTTGTCAATGAGATCACCATTAGAAACTGGCTCCTACCAGCACGTGTCACGCATCACCTTTTGAAACATAATCTTGAAAGCACTGGGATGTAGAGCTGCTTATTGTTCGGATACATGAGATACAATCTGCATTTGTTTGACTTTATTTATGTTTTTAATTTGTACAAAAAAATGGGGAAACAAAGCATGATACATGAAAGGGGATATAGTTTTATGGAAAATTTCCTGCGACCGCCCGGTCGCATGGTCTGGTGGGTTTTCATGCCCTGGTCTGACGCATCTGACACTATCATGCACATCAACGTTGTTGGTTGCGAGCTTTGGCTCTGTGGGGGAGCAGACAGAAACGTTAAGGCTGATAGATATGCAAGAGCATCAATGTTTCTTCGGGAATTTTCAGACAACTCGAAACAAGTTAGTTACAAGAGCTGGAAGGAAAGAAAGGAAATTTTTCCTTGACGTTGAAAATATTCTTGATTTATGATTCGACTTTCGTTAAACTTAAAATATATATGCCTTTAGTTTTCAAGCAAAAGGAATCGAGCCATTTCGCACCTTGATGAAAATCTGACGGTTACCTATGTTCAAAATTATCGTTTGATAAAGCAAAAATTCTATTTTTAGATACTTCATCATCAAAATTTGCGAAATATCTCCGGCGGCACAAACCTAATCCTACCATTTTTGTCCCGAAATATACAGATAGTTGCATAACTAATAATGAAAACTTTCGCAATTAGATTGTCTGCGGTTACCTAATTTTGTTAAATTTAAATATGGATCCAGTATCCCAACTTTGCCCGCCAAAATTTTGCCAGAGTTTAATTCAATTCTTTTGGTGGCAATTCTGTACGTCGTGCACCAACAAACGAACTAGTAAATAGAAGAGAGAATGAAAGAGTAAATGAACGAATGAAGGGAAAGAAGGAAGGAAAGAAAGAAAGAAATGGGGAAGGAAGGAAGAACAGAAGAGAAAAAAGGAATAACAAACGTTCGCTAAGCCAAACGTTCGGCCATTATTAAACTCGTTTTTCTGAGCCAAACTCCGTTTTGTGGTTGATATTCAGGTCAGTGCCTCCAGCCCACTTTGAGTTGAACAATGTTCAATGTTTTCCGGGGTTTGTATAATTAATCCTAGAAAACAAGCTTACCAACTGTTGCCGCAAAATTCTTAAGTTTTTCCACATTTTGACGTTCGCAACAGCTGTAAATTCGTTAAAAATTCTGCGAATTTAGCCCAAATACCGTCGCCATTAGTCGCCATTTTTCCATCAGCACACGATAAAGAGGCAAAGAAAACAACAGGGCGGCCTCTTTTTCGTTGAGCGTAATGCCAGAAGGCATATATTCTTTGCGCTCGATGACGTGACTATGCTCTGGTCACTTGTTTGAATACGCAAAGAATATACGAAACACCATTCATAGCAGTATAATCTTGTATTTTATCATCAACCCCGTATCTGGCCGACCTGGCCTCGAAAACACGTTCGAGTTATCAAGGTCCCATTTGTTCTTGTTAAACTTTGAATATCTCGCTCGTAAAATCATCGTTCCAGTCATGCCAGAACTCATCTGTAAAAGGCTGCTTACATGTTCGCCAATGTTATCTGCAGAAAAGGAGAGCCATGTTTTGATAACAAGGGCTCCAAAGAAACCAAGAAGGTGAAAACAAATTTGACCGGCTAATGATTGATGATAAGAATTTATAGAATAACCAGATGAAAAGAACTTTTGAGGTGCCTAACCAAATCATGAGATTCTTGTTAAACCACGTTTGCGTAATTGATGTAGCTAGACGCGATGATGCCACTCACGAGCGCCCTTTCAGAGACAGTTGAGTTGGTTCTCCAGTGGACTTGCTTCAAATCATTTCCATGGTCTATCAACTCGCAAATCGCAAAGGACATAATGATCTTTGTAGGGGCGCAAGGGGAAACTAGCATGGTCTCGTTTCTCCCTCGCAGCCTCACCTTTGCGGTTTACACCCAACCCCAGAGGTCAGAAGGTCCAGTGCACGCTGATAAACCGCACCCACGGAAAAGACTTGGTGCAAGTCAAGTTTTCAAGTTGGAGTGTGTGTTGCTGTTGAATGATTGCATTAGCACGTCACTCAGACACGTGACGATGACAAAAAGCTCCTTCGCAGCAGAGTGTGAACATAGAGAAACAACAGCTTATCTTCAATTCATTTACAGTGTCCTCTTGCCCATGATCAAAGTGTTATATCCATGATGTAAGCAATTTGTCTGCAAGGAATACATATTCAAGCCAACTGTAGCTAGCAAAAGCACTACGGGACTAAAATTTGAGTGCAATAATGATTATTATGAAATAATTTGTTACATTTTGAACAAGCAAGGGATATCATTCAACAACATTCGTTTCCTTAGGTATTGAAAGGTATTTGTTGTGTTAAAAACAACAGAAGTTACTCCAGAGGAAACATTAAATCATAATGCGTAGTAATTCATTAACTAAAAAGTCATTGAATTGAATTGCCACCAGAATTCTCTCGCTTCTACTGATATATAAAGCTGAGACGCATAAGCTTCTTTGCAACAAGCTAACGAACAAAGTACCAAGCGTTGAACCTAGCCTGCGTGCAGACTCTACTGATAGGAACCTCACTTCTCTTCAGGGAATCAGTAGAGTCTGCACGCAGGCTAGTTGAACCAGGCAGGACAAGATAATATCTGAAGAGACGGTCTTAAATTTGTTTTTCTTCAACATCCAGTTTATGTAACTGAATTTAAAGATAAAAACCCAAAAAATCAGTATCTTCACTGTCCTGCGTCATGTTAGGATCACATTAGAAAACCAAACTAGTTGATCTTACTGTGATTGTGCGTCAGTTTATAATCAAATCTAAAGACGTTTTGATTGGAAATCGATAGATATCCAAACCTATCTACTGAACTAAGATTTCGTTTCCTGGAAGGCTTGTTTACACATTCTAAGGCTACGTTTGATGTGGTTGGTCTTTCACTTATACTTGTGAATTCTTCATACAAAATTCATCATACATGATAATAATTTAAATTGTTTTAGTTCCTTAGTTTGATAAACCATTGTTTTACTGAAACAGTTAAAACTGAATTTGCTTTGCTTTCCGCAAACAGATTTTTCATTAGTAAAGCAAGCTGGCTTTTACCTCTGTTTTAGCTTGAAGCAGCTTTTGGATTTACCGATTTGTCCATGCTTTTGAATTCGTGTGCCAAGAGAGACATATACACCTTGCCCCTCCCTGCCATGCATTGGTAATAAGGCGAATTATTCATGCTAAAACTATAAAGTAGATATGCACAAGCATCTTTGGCAAAACCTTTGTCTTTTAGCTAAAACGGTGGCCCAAAATTGATCAAATTTTGATTATTATGAAAGTGAGTTCAGAATTGAATTTAGGCCACCCGGTCCTTAACAATTTTTATCAATTCAGGGAACTTTTTGATGTTGAGAGAATTGGGCAAGTGAGAGATTTTTTCGATAAGGAGAAATTCAAAATATCATTTTGATGACTTTAAAAATGGGGTGAATTGACACCTGGCACTTCGCAGTTTGTTACTTTGGTCCGGGTTTCTGAGTTCTAGTACCCTCCAAAGCCCCCTCGCTTCAAGCCATTTTGCCTTTGTAATAAGCAAACCATGTGAACCAAGATCGTTGTTCCTGCGCCAAATTTTGAATCAAGAGGAAACATTGACGGCGCTTGTCAAATTTGTGGCCTGAATTGAGACGAATTGAGAAAGTAATGAAATTATGGGAAGACGTATATGTAACCAATAAACCCCAGTGACGAAGGCACTGAAACGTTTGTTGTCTCAGTCAATGCATGAATCACACGGTTATGAGACGTGGTCAGGGGCTTACGACCCTAGCATAACCTCTCTACTGATTTGGGCATCTCAAACGCTATTCGCCTGCCTTGAAACCTTGAAAGATATCTGTGTCAACAGATTCTCACGGGGTTTGACGGTGTGATGTTATTTGTTGGACATATTTTCTGTTTGGAAGATAATAGAATAGCCCAGAATAGTTAGTAGATAGAAATTTTGACATAAGAAATCACAAATTTAAATATTTCTTGATACCAAGGGTGTGTCGATTGGTACCAATTCTGAAAGCGGTAGACTTGATAGCCTGCTGAACCTTGTGCTTCAGAAGACTTTGGAAATATCCTCGTCTCCATTGGCGAATTTCATTTTCGCCATGATGAATCTAAGGATGTGTTTGTTGGTAATTCCAGACCTACCACATTCTGAAAACGGTAGACTTCGTAAAGACGGAAGCACATTTCCCAATCAAAGACAAAATTCTTCAAGCATCAGGTTTCAGGTTCATTCCGGTGCAAACGATGTTTTCAGTTGAAAACACGAAGACGAGTCTGGTGCTTGGCAACAAAGAGTAAAGTTGCCGATTACCGTAGCAACGCGAGCAAATTCGCCTCGTTTTCAGAGTTGCGCAAATGAAAGCGAGAATCTATCCAAAGTCTGCCATACCTGCCGTTTTCGGAATTTGGGAGTCAATAAAACACAAGTTCCAAGTCTGCCAATACCATTTCAAGAATCGGTATCACATTCTGTAATTTCAATGGTTTTCTTTGTGTTTTATTTAGAAATGTCTCTGCGAATTCTACTGTTTCAGAATTTGGTAGGTTTGGAATTACATATCAAACACACCCAAAATCAGGAAACGAGGCTGTAGAACCCAGCCTAGAAAACGCATACAGTTGTATCTAAGCCTCACCTTTTGAACTAGTTTTCTGTTTCTTGTTGGGTCACATTTAAATCCCATTCCTGGTAGCTGGTAAGTGTATACGATGAAAGTATTAGCCGCAGAGCTTGCAGATTTCAGATGTTAAGACCTTCAAGTCCTACTTACTTTAATTTTTAAGTCGAAGCTAATCCTAGAGCTCTAAACCACGCTCTACACCAGGCTTCATTTTCGCTTGAATAATCCAAATTCCAAATATTAAAATTAATCTAAGCAAAGAGATTTTATTAATAAGCATTTCGTGTTTTTGTCGGGTCTTGTTCGCACGTTAATTCCAGGTTTGCCGAGCTGGCCTAAGTCGTAATTTCTTTGATTGATTTTAAATCTTCTCAGATCAAATTTTGCGAACTTTTAGCTTTTAGTTTATCTCTACAATAGTGCCGAGAATGGATGTAGCGTAGGAGCATAGCTAGGAATGGCAATTGGATCTTCCTGTGCTTGAACACCTTTGCTGGAAACTGGAAAACCGTCGCTTGTTGTAGTTGGTAGTGATTCATTAGCAAATTGTTTCGGAATGTCAGATATAAATATGATTTAGGTTTGATTCATAAATATCTGACTTCCTATGTGGTCTGCACAGACATATTTTTGTCTTTTTACTACACTGCGATTACTACATATCCCTCCCAATTTTCTATGTTCATTACACGTATCTTTTCTTATAAGAAACTGCTTATAAGAAACTCAACTCTCAGATCGCCAAAAAATTAAGAAACTCCAGTACTGGGAAAATATAAGCTAAGAAACTATTTATTTTGATAAAAGAAATCCTCGACATGTCTTTACTTTACTTTCACTTGTTTCCTGTATCATATTACTCATAAGGTACTTGAGTAATGTCTAAACATTGGAAAGGCTTAAAAAACCTTGTTTTGAAATGTTCACAAGGGCACAGGTAGTGAACATGAAGATTGTTATGGAACCTGTAAGAAACTCGTAAGAAACTCTGAGTCTGATAATTTTAAGAAACTTCGAGTACTGGCCCAAATTCTTAGTTTCTCATAAAGAAAATACGTGTACACCTTAATTCAATTCAATCTTTAATATGTTCTAAAACGTACATGATTCATTCATCAAATTTTTCGTGAATAACGCGATTTATTTTTGATGAGATTTGTTTAAATCATGAAACACATTGGTTTCCTCGTTTGTGTATTTTATGGTTTTCGTAAACTACTTCCATCGCATTTCCTGTTTCGAAGCTTCTTATAAAAACAACTTAGATGCGTTAAAGTTTCCTTATTGCACCGAATGATCTATTAAAAATTGAGACAGCAAGAAATACTGTGTCTCTTCTTTGAGTTTGTCTCAAAGATATGTAGGTAGACCTCACACTACAGCAGCTTTCTTTAAACCAGTTTATCTTGCAAGGAAGCTTTGTAAATTTGTTTGACCTTTGGAAAACTTCTTAGTGTGCGGTCATATGAGCAAAATTCGTCGCAATTCCTTGATTTCTTACCAATAGCAAAGCTGAAGTCACTTTCTTTGAAAATGCGTGGCCAGGGTAAATCAAGTGGAAGTGGGCAGTACAAAGAGGGGGTCTGAGGGCGAATGCCCAAGGAAACTTTTTGTAGCTACGCCCCTTACTTTGGCTTAGAATGCATTTCCCAATAGCATGCTTGCCTTCAGCGACAAGGAAACCTTGATCGTTTTGTGACAGTGATCCTATGAATCAGAGCACGAGAAAAATTTTTGAAGAAAGGTCCTTTACTTTGGCTTAGAATGCATCTCCTAATAAAATGCTTGCCTTCAGCGACAAGGAAACCTTGATCGTTTTGTGACAGTTATCCTATGAATCAGAGCACGAGGAAAATTTTGGAAGAAAGGTCCTTTACTTTGGCTTAGAATGCATCTCCTAATAAAATGCTTGCCTTCAGCGACAAGGAAACCTTGATCGTTTTGTGACAGTTATCCTATGAATCAGAGCACGAGGAAAATTTTAGAAGAAAGGTCCTTTACTTTGGCTAAGAATGCATCTCCCAATATGATGCTTGCCAGTACCAAGATTTGACAATTCTCGGAAAATTCTTTCCCAACCTATACCCAGCTATTTTCTCTTCGGTTTTAGGGAAATGTCGAGGACCACCTTTCGACAAAAGTGGGGGGGTGGCAATTGCCCCCTCCCCCGTGGCCACACCATTGATCTCGAGAACCATTTTTTTACAGAAGTGGAGGGGACCTTTACTTTTTCTGCAAAGGTGCTCCTTTCTTCGCCATCCGTATCTTCACTCTCTGTCTATATTCATTTCTTTGAACAACTACACTAACACGGAAGGATTCAAATGTGAAATGAGATGTCCATTATTCAAACTGTAAAACTACTAAAGAAGTCCCTTATTTTGCCAAAGGGGCCCTTTTCCAGTAAAAAGGGGGCCCTTTTTACAAGATTTTGAGGGGGCCCACCGGCCGGTGGCTAGTGGTCTTAATTTTCAAAGAATAATTTATTAAAAGTGAGACAGCAAGATCTTGACTCCATCTCATAGATTGTTGCAAGGACCCTACACTGTAGCAGCTTTTGATAAACCAGTTTGTCTTGCAAGAAACCTGTATCAATTTGTTTGACCTTGTGGAAAGAACAATCTATAAAGAATAACATATTTTGTTAATTTTCAAGAAATAATCTATTAAAAGTGAGACAGCAAGGGCTTGACTCCATCTCATAGATTGTTGCAAAGACCCTACACTGTAGCAGCTTTTGATAAACTAATTTCTGTTGCAAGGAAACTGTAACAACTTACTTCACCTTTGGAAAACTAACTTCAGCGTCTAGGGTCATTTGAGAGGGAACATTTTTTTAAACACACCCTAGTGGTTTTATGGTCTTAATTTTCAGAGAATAATCTATCAAAGGTGCGACCACAAGAAATAGTTTGGCTAAAGATACTTTCAGAGACCTCGCATTACAGCAGCTTTCGATAAACGAAGTTATCTTGCGTGACAACAGTTTATTTGATGTCTTGAAAGCCTGGATGAAAAACTTTGTAAAAGAGCTACGTACTTTTGTCACAGCATTAGATGTTAGAGCTGAAATTAGATAAGCATTTCACCTTCAACTGAGAAAGTTTACGACCAGTGTTTTGCCATTTTTTATCCCAATCCCATCTTTAACCCCGCAGTCATTTTGCTATAGTTTTTAAACAGACACTCTCTAGGCTTTCTGGTCTCAGCTGCGGAAGGCTTTGTATTGTTTTGAAGACCTCTGCGGAGGAAAGTCAACACTTGGAATTATTGTGGGACGAATGTTATGACGACCCATCTCCGCATGCTCATTGTGGAGTTGATTTTTGGTTTGGTATCGCTGTACCAGCATTATTCCTTGGAATTAATTTCACTTCTTTTTAACTTAATACTAACAATTGATAAACATGAAACTGTGTTGCAACGGCTACCTATAAAGAATCATATCTTACCACGTTTTGATAGAAACTAATAATATTAGCCCCACAGTATCCAAATATGAAATAGAGAATGTTCCACTTTTCAAGTACAATTCCTGAGGTCTTACACAAATACCATTTATCAGGTATAATTGATTTACGCTGACTTTATTCGGTCCCGAGTATCGCATTATAACAAATAGATAACATATAAATCAATTAGATGCCTACGAATTGGCTCCCAGCTAAAGAATAACAAGGGTATTTTCCAATTTTCTCTCTGGCTTTATTGCTACATAATTATTAACTCTGAATAATTATTCTGACATAACATGAAAATCTCAATTGTTGCATATCCTGACCTCAGGAATATCCAGATAAGATATCTTAATTAAATTAATTTAAGTTAATCTATTTAATAAGAAAGTTGATAGGATTCGTTTTTGATTAACTATCGATGTTTTATTTGAAACTGTATTTCTTTTTGTCGATGTCGGTGAGCTTTTCAAAATCTCGTTAGGTGTTACAAGATTGTTTTTGACAAAAGTCCAAGAGGGTGGTATGGTTCATAGCTGACTTCGTTTAAAGTTGTTTGATACCTTCTTTGATGTGTCAGGTCAAGTGTTTCTCTAGCGGGGATGGCTCAATAATGGCTAAGAAAGATAGCAAGATTTTTGAAACATTTTCGTATGAAATCAAGATTTCTCGATACCAAACTTTGATCAGTCCTGTGTAACTTAAGTAGGAGCACGCGATAAACTAATTCTCCTAATCCCAGTGTTTAGATGTCTTGCTGATGTTAAAATGTGTTCATACCTCAAACAACTTCACTTGTGATTACGCCAGATTTATGCAATCATCAAGTTTGTTCATCATCATCCATTGCTTTTCTATTAAATAGCTTAGATCAAATGTTGGCGTACCTTATTAACTTTTGTCCATTATGGCCTAATGCCCAAAATCAACGATCTTCGCAACATACATCCAGTCCTTTGTTGACTAAAGCATGCTTAGAATCAATTGAACGTTGAAAGCACCACGTTTGTTCTTCTTCTGTGTTCATCTGCTCTCAGTTTCGATAATACGAGAGCAGATGAACACAGAAGGACAACAAACATGCACGGGGGGGGGGGGTTCTTGGCCAAATTTTGGGTATGGGTCTGCCGCGAGCAGAGCATCTTCAAAAGGGTACCGTTGGCTAGACTAATTTTTACGAAAATGGTACCCTTGCCTAGACCAATTTTGACAATTTTCTTGACCAATATTGTCAAATTTGTGCCAAATAATATGATGTCATGACCGTTCGCTAGACCAATATTGTCAAAAATGATACCCTTGGCTAGACCATTGCTTGCCAAAATTGCAAAAAAGTATACCCTTGGCTAGACTAGAAGTCCGAAAAAGTATACCCTTGCTCGCGGCACATCCCCAGGTACCTTTACTATGGAAGAACCTCCCCCCCCGTGCAAACATGGTGCCCCTCCTTCCTTCCTTCCTTCCTTACAAGGCGACTTGGGCAAATCCAGTCGCAGCTTAGCAGACATATCGTAGTACAGCTTAAATCATTTATTACAAGATTTTATAAAATCCCAACCGATTTAAAATCGTCTGTTAAAGTCTTCCCTTAATGCGACAAAGTTCCCGCATTATGAAATTACCGCACTTGATCAGTTGAACGCGTGACGGCGTTGTGACCAAGGATTAAAAGATTGAAAATAGAATCCATATTTTTGACAGCCTATTTCTTAGAAATTTGAGATGAAAAACTTTGTATTTTGAAGAAAGATATGTGGTTCACATAGGTTTATGTGCGGTATATTAACCTAAAAACGATCAAATTTACAGGCTGATACGAGCATATTCTTCTAAGAATCTAAGAAATTTAGCTTAGAAATGGAACCTAGAAAGTATGACCTAAGATGAGATGCAAGCTGCAGCATTTACAGGGTGTGCCAAAAATATTGTACCCCGTTTGCCTAAAGATTGCAACAAAAGGGCAAAAGATTTTCGCCAACCTTTTATATGATGTTGCTCTTCGAATGTTCAAATAAACTTTGCTGCCATCCCCGTAAAAATCCGTTGAAAAATGATAGAGCTATGACCTTCAGAAGACCTCATTTTCCTGATGACTGAAACCAGCGGTCGGCCATTTTGTCTTTCAGTGATAAGTAGCTTTCACGTGAGGTAAGAAATAATTTCTGTGAGAAATAGATCAGAAATAGTGGAACTCCCTGAGGATTATCGGAATTTTCACGAGAGCTATGAAATTGGAGGCTGCTGTTTCATTTTCCATCCATGAAGATATTTATCGCTGCAAAATAGTAAGACCAAATGGCCGACCGCTGGTTTCAGTCATTGGGCACATTTTTCTTCTCCTAAAGGTCATAGCTTTTTACCTTTTTTTCAACGGATTTTTGTGGGAATGGTAGCAAACTTTAATTGAATATCTGAAGAGCAACATCATGCAAAAGTTTTGCGAGAATGTTTTGCTATTTTGTTGCAATCTTCAGTCAAACGGGGCACATTTTTTTGGGACACCCTGTATATTCTGGATTAATATTTTCAACTTATTCTCCGTGTTCTGTGATTACATGAACAACCTAACTGATCAAGCTAACTATTCATTATCTAGTTATGGCAATTTTTAAATCTTGTTTAATTTCTCTTTTCAGAATCGCAGGAATGCGGCTGAGATGCAAGATCATCGACTTGTTCGTCAAACTATTGTTAATTGTTGGAGCATCTACATTGAAAGTCACAGCGAACGAAGCATGTGCAGCGGCTGTATCAAGTGCGTTGTTTTTGTATACATTTTGATGTGAATAAACCTTTTAGCTATGCTGAAAACAGCGTCTGGATTGAGCGATATTTTTATGCATGTTGCTTCGAGAAATTCAAATGAATGACGTTAAAGCTTCTTTCACTAGAAATTAAAAGTATGTGCACATAGAAGCTCTTAACGCCACTCGATCGAACCTCGCGTATAAAAATGTATAAAAATAATGCTTGTTCCAGGCTCTTTTGTGGGAAAGATCTTCGCATCTCTTCATTTGTTTGGTTGTTTTGGTTTTGGTTTTGGTTTTATTTGTTTGTTTGCAAATGAGATCTCTCTGCCAAATTTTTCATTCACTTCGATTGCTTCTATTGGAACTAAAGTATCTTTATTACGAACTAAAGATACTGAAATTCATGCACAACATATACCATAATGATAAAAACGTGCCAGACGTGTTTCAAAACTACTTCCGCACCAATGAAAGTAGGCACAACTACGCAACACGCCAAAGTAAACACTACGAGATCCCTAAAACACAAAGAAAATGGGGCGAAAAAATGATATTGAATAAAGGAGCCCGTTTATGGAATGACCTTCCATATAATCTTAAAAACATGATTCAAGTAAAAGCATTTTCAAAACAAATTAAACAAAGAATAATAAACAACTACTAACTTAACTTAGATTACGATTAGCAACTATTGGATACACTTGCACAAGTGAAACCAGCTTAAACTAAACCAGGGTATCTAATGGTGTATTCTGATTGGTCAATCCAGCGAATTGAATTCATTTGATTGGTTGAAATTTTGTTGAAATTTTTTTAAATTTAACCTCGTTTGGTTTAAATAAAGCTGGTTTAACTATGTCAATCTGCATAGGCAATTCGTTCATTTTCAATGATAACTTCTATATTTAAACTTCTGATTTCCTCTTTCAGCTGCGTTTCATATGGACGACCAAACATTGAAGGCAATCATCAGCATTATACAAGACATCAAGGATGAACTGAAATATCAGGTATATCTGTTTGAAAATACAATCAACGTTATTTGAGTCGTCTTGAAAGAAAAAAGAGGATGACTTGTTGTTCTCTAAGTGGTTGTAAAGCATTGGCATGCAATGTGGTATTAATACCAGGACCTTCTACTCTCCAAGTAAAATTTGAACCATCGATGAAATCAAGATGAAAGCATTGTATCAAAAGGCTATATAGCTCTGAAATTTATCTCTATGTTATCAAGTTTGTTTGATGCAAAAAGACATCAAAAATTGACAGACAGAACAGGCTAGAATGGGAGGAGAAGAGACAGTTGATCAAATTATGATAATGATGATAAACAGTCGATTTTATATTGCGCCCTTATATTACATACCATATTCTGCGGCGCATACAGTTTATAGTTACATTAAAAGTTCCAATAGTTGTTAAATTACAATGAAAATCCTAAAAATTACAGATAGAATAAATAAGATTCTTCTCCTTCCTTGAAAAGCCATAGAGCTCTCTTCCTTTGCATTTTCAGCCTTTCTCGCCCATCTTTTCTCTTCTTGAGTGCATTTCTTTGTCATATGATGTGGCCAAAACCACCTTTTTCTAAATAACGAAACTACCCCTGCTGCGCAATTTTATCCTTCGCAGAGGTCTCAAAATTGAACTCCACCTGATGTTCAGTTTAATTGCAATTTTACTGCCTTCTGTGAACGTATTTTACTTTTCTTGCAGAAAAATGACATCCGAGCAATAAGAAAGATTTTTGAAACATGTCCTGTTTGTAAGTAGATCTATTTATATTTTCTGTCCATAGTAATTTCTTGAAGACCATTCTCGATGACTGAACAATCTCAAACTAAGTGTATCTGTAAATTGTTCTTGAGCTCATTGCCCACAGATTTTCAGGCGCACAGATTTTCAGAACTTAGGTCGAAGTTTGAAAATCATCACAAATCTTTGTGCAGCATGAAATGATTGTGATAATAAACTGATACAGTTCTTGCTTTAAATTTCAGTGTCAAAGTAGAAGTTTGGGCGCTTTGAATATTGGCCATGGGGTAGTCATTGTCTTTCGCTCCCCATAGTATTGTCCCAGTAGTATTATATAGTAATTAGGAAATAAGAGTAGAATGCAAGATGTATTGTGATATTTTATATGAATAAAGTAAAACAGATTTATCATTATATAGAAATATGTACAGGGTGTCCCAAAAAGGTTGTGCCCTGTTTGCCTGAAGATTGCGACAAAGCGATAAAAGCTTAACGCCAAACTTTTATATCATGTTGCTCTTCAAATGTTCAAATAAAGTTTGTTGCTATCCCCATCAAAGTCCGTTAAAATATGATGGAGATATGACCTTCAGAAGACTGAATTTGCCTGATGACTGAAACCAGCGGTCGGCCATTTTGTCTTACTATTTTCAGCGATAACTAACTTCACGTGCGGTAAGAAATAATTACTGTGAGATCAGAAATAGTGGAAGTCTCTGAGGATTATCGGAAGTTTCACGATAGCTATGACATTGGAGGTTGCTGTTTCATTTTCCATCCATGAAGCTATTTATTGCTGCAAAATAGTAAGACAAAATGGCCGACCGCTGGTTTCAGTCATCGGGCAAATTTGGTCTTCTGATGGTCATAGCTCCATCGTTTTTCAACGGATTTTTACCAGAATGGCAGCAAACTTTATTTGAGCCTCTGAAGAGCAACATCATATAAAAATGTGGCGAGAATCTTTTGCCGTTTTGTCGCAATCTTCAGGCAAACGGGGCACAATTTTTTTGGGACACCCTGTAAGTTCTCGACTTTTTGGTGACAGTTGTATCAATTTATATCTATTCATTTGTTTGTTGATTCATTCATTTATTCATTCATTTATTCATTCATTTATTTTTTCATTCATTTACAGGCCAGGCATCTTTCCCAGATCCTTGTTTATCAAATCCTTGTGCGCCAAATGTGACATGTACTCCTGCTCTTGAAAATGAAAAAGGATATGAATGTGGAAACTGCCCACCTGGGTTCAAAGGAGATGGACAACATTGTGAAGACATAAATGAGGTATACAAATAAAAGGAATTTTTAATCATAGAGACAAGGAACACCTCAAACATTATGGCTGACATACCGGGTGTCCCAAAATGATGTATTATTGTTTGGTTGCTTACATGTCCATAACCAATGAACCGATTTTCAAAAACTTTGTTTTATTTGATTGCCTAAAGGCTAAATTGTATTTTAAGATGTTGGTTGTGGTTTTATCACGGCATTTTCATGTCGAAAAGAAGATCGATAAACCTGCTCAAATTCAAGCCTTAGATGGCATGAGAAAGAAACGGCCTTTTCTTCCAGTCAACATTTTAGATGTGATACAAAAGGCTGAAATAGTATTCGTATTCTCTGAACTCATTATTAACTGATTTCATATTTGCAGAACAACATATATTCTCTGAACGACATATAAGTTCAGGCTTTTGCATCACATCTAAAATGTTGACTGGAAAAATAGGCCACGCGCTTCTTTTTCATGCCTTCTAAGGCTTGAATTTGAGCAGGTTTATCAATCTTCTTTTCGACATGAAGACATCGGCCTAAGCCACAACCCAACATCCTCGAATACAATTTAATTTTTCAGCAATCGGACAAAATAAAGTTTTTGAAAATCGGTTCATTGGTTATGGACATATAAGCAATCAAACAATAATACATCATTTTGGGACACCCGGTAGACTAATGCTTTGATTCAGAAAAATAGCAAAATATTTTGCCAGAGCATCTGTTTATTTTACCTTTAATTCTTCAAAAGGTTTTGATGATTGCGATGACCCCTTTAAAGCTGAATTTTGTTTTATTAACTTAAATCATAAATATTATCGAAACTTTGATTCATTGACCAATTGGTTATCCCTCAGAAATCTCTCAGGGAAACATTATCCCTCAGAAAAACAACAACATATTTTGCCAGAACATCTGTTTATTTTCCTTTTAATTCTTGAAACAGTTTGGATCATTACAAAGGCCCCTTTAAAGCTGAATTTTGTTTAATTAACTTACATCATAAATATTATCGAAACTTTGATTCATTGACAATTGAAATTGAATACACTTAACTGAATTTTTTAAGTCCTGGTCTTCCTCAAGAAACTCGGAATTTTTAGCAAACAAAGATAAAGTTGTTGCTTGTTTATTTCTTAACCTTACTTACCTTTTTCTAGTGTGAAATGAACCCATGCTCACCACTGACCAAGTGTATTAATCTGCATCCTGGTTACGAATGTGGGCCTTGTCCTGAAGGTTACAAAGGCAATAAGCTCCGTGGTATTGGCATCGTGCATGCTGCAACGCATCGACAGGTATGTCTAACTGACACACTTCTTTTTCCCGTTTATGTCTGCTAAGGATGAGCTGTGACTTCAATTGTGCCGTTTGTTACACAGTTGCATAGGTCAGCCAGTCTGGCTACTGGTCACTGTGTTTGTTTCAAAACAGCACTTTTATTGTTCTCCAAAAATATCAACATCATGTAAATTTTGATAGAAATTGTTCTAGCATTGCATTTTAAGGGACATCAGCGTTGTCTTACAGGTAAACGACACTATTTACCCTTTTAAAGATACAGAACAATATTGAATACAGCGCTAGAGCCCTCTCTTTCATACTTTCCTTGATTTTTGTATTGCTTGAGAATGACAGAAGTGCTGTTTTGGATGCAACCACTTATTTTGCCTTTCATCTGCCCTAAATCAGCAACCACTTGTCAGATCGACTCAAACAAGGTCTCAAACTCAAAGTTAGAGCCTATCATGTGCAGATTTATGAAGAACAGCACAGTGGAAGGTACAGCTCCTCCACAGCAGCCACATAAACCGGGCACAATGTTTTGGGATGCCCTGTAGTATTCTTGTAGATCCAGAACCTTTCACAAGTGAACCGTTGTTTCTCATAAAAATAAAAATCTATTGTTACTTGTGAATCGTAGAAGCAGAAGAGATTTACAAGCTCGCAGAGAAAAAAGTTTATTTTTGTTTTCAAATAAATGCATATAGAAAATAACATTGCAGGCGATAATCGAGCTCAAATACCAGCTTTTTATGCCATAGTTCTTGAGATAAAATATCAACTTGAATAAGATAGGACGTTATGAAACAAATTTCAAATTGCTGCAAATTCAGTTACACTCATTTTTTTGTTGGAAACTAAGGTCGGGTGCTGGTAGGCAGTTTCTTAAATTTTTGGGCCATTTTGCTACCAAAAGTTTCTTATGGGCTTCTTATATTTTTAATGCCAGAAGTATAGAGTTAATTTTGTTTTGCCTCAAGGGCTACCAAATTACTTAATTAAGATCTCAAAACAAGTAAATAACATAATTCGCACTCAAAATAATGCCCAAACAGTTGCTATAACTGTACACTGTCAAAACATTTATGAGTGCGATAAGAAAATTAAAACTGTAAATTACAAAACTTTCTTAGCTTTTTCAATTCAGGTAGGGTTGTTTGTTAACTTTCGAAAAATTGAGCCTACTGTTTCTTATGAGCGGTTTTTTATAAAAAAAAATACATGTATGATTAAAAGTATCATTCAATTCAACAGGAATGCAAAGATTACGATGAATGTTCAAGTGCTGAAATTTCTTGCCCGCCAAATACTGTCTGTGTCAACAGTAAGGTAAGGATTGTTTAGATTTAGCTATGAGATGAACTGAATTACTGAGATGAGATCATACGAGCGGGGATGGCTCAATGGTAGCACGCTTGACTACCAATCTGAAGGTTGATGGTTGGAGTCCCCGCCCTGCCGAACCTGCTACGTAGAGTGAGGAGAGTCACTAACTTTCTGTAATCCAGGCTAAAGGAATCACGAGGTGTGGTCACATGGAGAGGAAGGACCAGGATGCTGCTTTGGTAAGCTTAGCTTCTCAGCGCCCTAAACTACCTTCGGATGCTAGGCAGAAATAAAGAGAGAAAATGAGATCGTACCAAAATGAGATCATAGTGGGTGCACCAAAATACGTTCAGACATTTCACAAATCGTAGTACCAAAATACTGGATGGATTAGGATGAATCAAAATCGCTTGATAGCCGATAGAGTGAAGCATTTTTGGGATTTTTTTGTTTGAACTTTACGAACAATTTTTGGTTTTTAAGTGACTGAAAAAGGGCCTAAAACACCCTGTCAAATCGTAGGGAATCTTTCATACAGAACAATACACCAGGCATGTAATCTCTCTCTAGAGATATAGGAAATGAATTTTTAAATAAACACGAAAGTTTTCCGATGTGCAGACGACATGAAAAGGTAAGAAGTTTCTTTACGATTTAAATCGAGTTCTTTAGGACGTTTTTCAGGCATTTCGTGAACAAGTTTTTTTCGTAAAAGTTTTCGTCATATCAAGAAATCGGACTTTCGGCTAATTCCAAATTTCAAAAGGAAATGCACCTAAAATTATCACACAAGGCTCAATAAGATGATAAAACTGAAGTTTACAAATTGGTTGCATCGAATTTGTTCTATACAATTTTTCAAGCAGTGTGTACAATTTTGTGGCTCACGAGAAGACCCTTTCCTTTCCCCAAGAGGATAGCACTTGCTAAAGCGTGCCCAAATCATTGCTGTAAGGTAAACATATTGAGGAAACTTGTTCGTGATTTTGACACCTTGTTTAAGGTTTCTTGAAGGGGCTCTTTCAGAAAATACCTGGTAAATTCTGAACGGAGTGACCGATTTCTGCCAGCAAAAATTGTAAAAATATTTAAGCATGCTGGCTATCCAATCAGATATTGCAAAATATAATAACTCGCATATTCAAAGAGCAGTAGCCTTTCAAACGCCGGGCCTTTTTTTCTCACCCGCTATAATTTTTCAATTAGTGTATACATTTGTCTGATTCGCCCCTTACTATCATTTGATTTGAGATAAGCTAATCTGATAGTTCGCTGAAGGTTTCATTGATTATATTTTATCACTTTAGGGTGGATATGTTTGTGAATGCAAGAAAGGTTTTGAAAAGATCAAAGGAGAATGTAGAGATATTGATGAATGTAAAACTGGTGCTGGTAAATGTCCTCCTGGTTCTGAATGCATCAATGAGAAGGTAACTGTTCATCTGTCTCCTTATTGACTCACTGACTAAAATCTGTCGTTCTGAATGCATTAATGAGAAGGTTTATCTGCCTCCTTATTGACTCACTGACTAAAGTCTGTGGCTCTGAATGCATTAATGAGAAGGTTCATCTGCCTCCTTATTGACTCACTGACTAAAATCTGTGGTTCTGAATGCATTAATGAGAAGGTTCATCTGCCTCCTTATTGACTCACTGACTAAAGTCTGTGGCTCTGAATGCATTAATGAGAAGGTTCATCTGCCTCCTTATTGACTCACTGACTAAAATCTGTGGTTCTGAATGCATTAATGAGAAGGTTCATCTGCCTCCTTATTGACTCACTGACTAAAATCTGTCTCAGAGTAGATGACCTGGGTGGCTCTCAGAGAAATCCACATGATTTGTTACATCACAAACCCAATGAAAGTCATCAAACGAATTTTGGTACAAATAGACTAAGAACATTGGGGCCTCAGATATGGATTGGTCTTCCAAATGAAATGAAAGTCTGCTCAAAATACACACATTCTCAAGAAATATAGAACAATGGTATGTGATGGAATGCATCTGCAATGCACGTCAATTTGAGAAATAACACATTGATCAAAATCTTTAAATTAGTTTTATTAGATTAGTTGCAATAGTATTGTAAATATTATCGAACCTGATATGCTTCTCTTATTTTCAAGCATATTTAGGAGCTCTTTGTATTTGAATTTTTCGAAATGAACTGAAATGACAAACAGATGTCAGGTGAAATTAGCGATAACGCAAAATTAATCATGCGAAAGATTTCAGTTCTCCAGAACAGGACCAATAAGTCTACAAAATGTTTGAAAATGATACCAATAATTCCGCATGTTTTTAAATAATTGCCCCGTAAAGTGGCAAGTCTCCATACAACCAACATACCCCCCCCCCTCCGAGGAGAAAACTGATCTTTGATGTTTTGTTTTGCAGGGTACATTCTCATGTCCATGTAAAAAAGGATATAAGAAAGATGACAAGGGTAGATGCAAAGACTCTAATGAATGCATCACTGGTGAAGCCAAATGTCCAAAGAATTCAGTCTGCATCAATGTCGAGGTAAGGATCTTTAAAATGTTTGTATCTATGTATGTATCAATTTGCCACTTAATTGAATATTTACAATGTTTTAAAGGCTAAAGATAGATACCTTACAATTTTAAAGCAAATTGAATAAATACCTATAAAAACACTCCTAATCGTAGTGGCAGGGATAGTATTAACAGGGCGAATTTTTATAATGGTTCCCTCAGAGGTGGTTTCTTAAAAGTGAAATGGAAGATTGTCAGAAAGAAATGAAAATAAATGAAATATACCGGGTGAACCAGAAAAAAGTTCCCACTTTTGAAAATTCATAGCATCAAGAGTACTGAATGGATTGGAATGAATCAATATTTGCTTGACAGCCAAAAGATTGCAGTATTTTTGTGATTTTTCTCGCCTTCTTTTGGCTTTTAACTAGAATTTGAATCTTTCAAATCCGCGAAGTACTTGTGGTACTACGAATTTTCGAAAGTGGGAACTTTTTTCTGGCTCACCCGGTACATGAAACATATTGAAATATAATTTAGTAGGACCGAATCATGAGTGCATGTAAGAGAGAATTTGAGGTGTCCGTAGTACATATATGCGTTATCAAAAATTCACGAATTTGTAAATGGTTGCTTGTTATGCGGCTAGGGTACGTCTCTACCGGGTTTCCCACGAAAAGTATACGGATTTGGTTGGGTGTAACGATATGAATTTAGCTTTAATCAATTTCTAATCACTCTCAAAATGCTCCTCGATAGATAATTTGATAATCAGTAACTCGGTTGTTGGTATTGGTACTTTGAGCAGGGCATGAAAAAATGTTTTCGTTCTTGTGACCGGACAAAATCATCCCTAAATTTCCTGGAAGAATAGAATGATGAAATATGGTTTCATCTATGAGATCGCCATTAAAAACACCATTTTACGAGCACTGGGATGTAGAGCTTTTTATTATTCAGCTAAACGATTAATGATATATTCCAACGATAGCATTCAAGTTCCCCATATCCATAACATTTGCTATAGACTGGATGTGTATGAAAGTGAAATTGAAACCAATATAAGAATGCATTTTAATTTTTGAAACGACATGAATAAGGCAAACCCAATGCTTTGCAGATCTCATATTTGTTACATGCCCTTTTGGAATGTAAATAGTACATGAGATACAATCAACACTTGCTTGACTTTATCTATGATTTTGATTTGTAAAAACTAAAAACCAATGCGAAACAAAAATGATATAAGAAAAGGGACAAAATTTGGAAATTTCCTGCAGGATAGTTTGAATTGAAAAATTCCTGCGACCGCCTGGTCACATGGTCGGGTGGGTTTTCATGCCCTGACTTTGAGAAGAGAAATATGTATCTTGATAGTTCGAATTGCGTCCACCTCCAAACCAGAGCTTTGGCCTTTTTCCAACTCTTATCTGACATCTAATTAAAGACAGAATTTAGTCAAACTGGAATCGATTATGGACTGTCTTAAAAACTGCTTCTTTTCTCAAAATATATTTCCAACAACATTAAACTGAACTGACGAATATGACTTATGTTATGATTCAGCCTATTTGTGAAAATTTTACCACATGAAGCATGCTATAAACATTATTGCTTTTACCATATCTAGGGAGGATTCAAGTGTGGATGTCGTGAAGGATTCCTTTCAGATCCAGTTAAAGGTTGTGTTGATGTGAATGAATGCGAAAATGGTGTGGCAAAGTGCCCTAACAATGCAGTCTGCACGAATGTTGAGGTAAGAATTATTCTTACATTTGATGTATGGTTGAATAGTTACAGTAAATCCGCGCATATAAAAACCTAAAAAAATAAGAACCTACAGGCTGTTTTTCCTAACTTATGCACCTTGTAATTAAGAACCTGTTTCAGTTATGGTTTGATGAAAAATATGTTATTGTTACAGGGGTAGTAAAGTTGATCCTTGATCGTCGTTATTAAGCTGATCTTTATCCCAGTTGGCTGTTAAAGTTTGAATCTCCTCCCCTGCTCTTTGTAAGCTTAGGTTTAGTTATTAGGCCTATAACAACTCTACCAAAATAAATTACAGGTCTAAACATCTTTCATGCAGACTCTAAAAGGGCCTATACAAGGCACCCTTCAAATAAGAACCTTCATACCAGTTACGACAACAGCTGTCTAGATAGCGCCTCCTTATTGGTTGAAAATTAAATTCTAGCAATTGATTGGTCGATGTGGAACCGCTCTATGCGGGCCTAAAGGGGACCCACTTTATAAGAGTAATGGTACGAGCTCCTATGACCAAGTTATATCAGCAAATCAAAGAACGCAGGGAAATAAGGGACGAAAAGTCACAAGTCTAGTGTGAATCCAAATTTTTTTTTGCACAGGGCCTTTGATGACAATAGCTCTTCAACAGCTCAAAAGAGTTTATGCTTTTGATTTTTTTTCTAGCGACGTTAACTGCTAGACTGATTATATGTTCGTAGGTTATCGCTATTGATAGGCTGATGGACGCTATAACTACGACTCGTGGACTTACGCTTCCAGAAACGGACATGGCCTAAATCACCTGCTATTTTTTCTCGAAACCACCCACCCTAAATCGCCGCAAAAAGTGGTTTTCCTGAAGTGCTACACTGCAAAACAAGCTATCAGTACTTAGATGAATGTTTCTTCAAGCTATTAAAGCAAAACAATGCTACCCATAAGTGATATTTTTTGGTTGTTTGGGGACGCAAAAGATCTCGTAAATTCGTTCGCTACTTTGAGATTTTGATCGTTGGAGCAGTTCAGTCGAACGCGTTGTTCGAATTCGTTTGTTTGCCTTTGGCGGGAAGTTTAAATTGAAGAAGAATCAGCCAATCCCATCAAGTTATTTCAAGTCTTGCATCCTGATTGGTCCAGGAACAAATTTGTTCCTGGCGAGAATTTTTTTGCCGTTTTGAGAAGAGTTAGTCCATAAGGCCCTTGACTGGAGCGACAACAACAACATTAATTCACTTCAATTAGATGAGCGTAAGTTAAGGGTCCTTATGTAGTGAAGCTAGTTAACTGCCAACAAACTGACAAGATAATTGAATAAATAGCCTAGAGCTTAGAAGACTAAACGTTTCGGCCGTAGCCGTAACCGTAGCCGTAGCCGTAGCCGTAGCCGTAGTGACAAGATAATTGTTTGAATATTGTAGGGTGGCTTCTCGTGTATCTGTAATGTTGGATTCAAAGAAGATCCCGTCAAAGGCTGTGTTGATATTGATGAATGTGTAGAAACAACTGATATATGTCATCCAACTACATTCTGTGTCAATACAGTCGTAAGTATGCTAACATTAATCAAACATACTCCTAGCTGATGACATTTGTCTAAGTTTTGCTTCATTGAATTGAATCGTTACATACTGTTATAGTCATAGTGCTAAAACTTAGACTCATAATCATCCACACATTATTTTGAGACTAATTTTTGAATCTCGCTCAACTTTTTGAGCTGTCAATCAGATTGCTTCTTTTTGGATTTGCGTGATTTGATTGGTTGAAATTTCCTTTAACATTTTTATGTAATTGGTAAGTGGCAAGAGGAATTGGGATTGTGGGGGGGGGGGGTGGTATCGTTTGCAAAAAGTAAAGAAAGTATACAAGATTGACTATGCTTCCAAAGAGAAATCTAATCAAACAACTTTTGTTCAATTAACATGCCTTTCTAAACATCATATCAAGTCATGAGACAATTTACACTACATTTATTTAGCTCAGCTAAATGTTTCTGGCAACTGTAACCTTTCAAAAATAAGATACAGCCATATTTCCGTATGTTATCCTTGTAATTTGCAAACAAAATTACGTCATCAGCTGAAACTCAGTAGATATCTTGATTATGAAAAGAGATATCAAAGAAATTTAAACAGGATTCCTTATCATTGGACAGTGCTGTTCATTTGCACCAATAAAATTTTTGCTTCAGGTCACCTTTAAAGGATCAGTAGTGTTGTTGATCATTTCAGATTATTTCGCCGTTTGCCTCGACGATTAGAATTAAATTTTCTTTATTTTTAGGGAAGTTACAACTGTACTTGCTTGAAAGGATTCATCAAGAATAAAACTGGACACTGTCTGGATATCGATGAATGTGCTACTGGGAAACACAATTGCCCACCTGGATCCAAATGTATTAATACTGTGGTGAGTTAGTTGATATTTTAGAGTAGTGGTGATTTCTTTTAAAGTAAACCATGATAGTCTTCCAATTGCAGAGACTTCAAACAGAGCAATTCTTGTCGTGACCACCGATAGTCAATTCGATGCTCCGAGTAAAACTTTTGATACAAAGTTTAAGTTGGCAAACGATCTAGCAGTTGATCGATAGACAATCGAAGCTGACGGTTTTTAAATGCCTTAAAGACCTTTCTCCTAAATATCTTACCTACCATTTTATCAAAAACGCTGACTGCGCCGCACGCAGCCTATGAAATACAAACACGGACTTAAGGCTGCCTTTGAAAATTCTGCTCACGGACAAAAGTGGTTTTCGTTCATGGGTGCAAAAAGTTGGAATAGCATGTCAACTGAGCCTTTAAGGCCATCTAACGCCCAGACTGATGTGTAGACATTTTTGATCGTTTTCTTCTTACTGGTAAATTAATTTTAGAATTGTACCTTCCAATATATTGACTAGACTTTCCATTACTTGTGATTAGGTTTTTTTCTTTTCTTGAAATCATATAAGCATTATTGTATTGTATTCTAGATAAAGGGCCCCTTGCACATCAGCAGTTGCTGGAGAATTAGCCTTCCTACATATGTGAAATCAGATCAGGCCAAATAAAGCTTTCCCTCAAACTTTTTCGCAGTACGCAACGTCAGAAATATCAGCAAAAGAAATATTGTGTTCCGTTTTCAAATAACTTCTTGATGTGGCATATTGTTTATTTGCAGGCTAACTATACATGTTCATGTCCTGAAGGATTTGAAGGTCCCGGATTAGGAAATTGCACAGACATAAATGAGTGTGATGCACAGACTTACGATTGTCCATTTGGAGGCACTTGTGTTAATATTCCGGTAAGTTTATTGTGCTCCTGAATTGAAACATAGGCGAAGAATCGTTGTAAAACTTTAAAATTAGATAAAGATTTAGACAGGTCTGTTTAAAGGGTCTGTTTCATCCAGCATGCCTTGCACGTGCCATCTCTCGGTTGGCCTTTGTTGCCGCCATTTTCATGGCCCATGAAAATGGCGGACAACAAAGGAAAACCAAGAGACGGCACGTGCAAGGAATGCTGGATGAAACAGACCCTTTAAAGGGGTCTTTGCAATCAGCATACCTTGCACGTGCCAGCTCTTTGTTGGTGACCATTTTCATGAAATTGGTGACGACAAAGAGATTCAGAGAGCAGGTCGGTTGCAAGGGTCCCTTAATTTGGTCATTTCATTCATTCATTCATTATTCATTTTTATTTATTTAGGCACGGTAACCCTGTCAATCCATATGAACTGCTTTTCAGGGGGCCGTGGCATAACATTTACTAATTTAAAAGATCACTATATAATAGTTAACAAAAAATAAAAGAATTTTCGTTAAGGCTAGTTTTTTATTTTTCTCTTAAAAGTGGCAAGGGAGGGTGCCTGTTTAGCATCAGGTTCAAGTTGATTCCAAAGCTTAGGTCCACGAAAAGAGATAGCCCTCTGCCCATTGCTAGTTTTTCGTAATGGTAACGAGAGATCAGTATCGGTGTTTCTCAGTTTTCTGATATTTCGAGTAGAATTTTTTTCGAAAAAATCTGAAAGGTACTCCGGGACCAGACCATTTAGCGATTTGTACATTATGGTAGCTGTTTCGCTTCTAATAATGTCATTTACAGTAGGCCAATTTAAACTGCGAATTGATGCCATAGCAAGCGTATCAAATCGACTTTTAGTTACAATCCTAGCTGCTCGATTTTGCAGCTTCTGCAGGGTTTGCAGTTTAGTCACCCCCACAGCACCCCCACACCGAACAACAGAACCGAAAATGGGGCTCGACGATACCCCTATACATTGCACTCAACGTGTTTTGAGGTAAAAATGAAACAGCTCGTAAGAAGACATCAAATATTAGCCAAGCAATTTTAGCCGTTCTGATTTACTGCATCATCATTTAATGGTTATATTTGAGGAGAAAGTCATCCGCATTTATTTTCTTTCAGGGAGGTTTCAAATGTGAATGCGCAAGAGGTTTTATAAACAACGACAAGGGTGAATGCGTCGATTTGAATGAGTGTGAAACTGGAAAATCCACATGTCCCAAGGGAACAAAATGTATCAATACCCTGGTATGCATTATTATTAGAATAGTAATCGGAAACAACGCAACACGACAAACGACCTCGAATATATAATAGCATTGAACAAGTTCTGCATATTGGCAATTCATATATTCATCATCATAAATCGTACATTATTCGCTGTCGTTTTTGTCATGTTGCGTCGTTCCCGATTTTCTGATCCATGTTACATTTGCAGTTCATTTCATTCATTTTAAATTCTTTACACAAGGTGAAAACATTCAGTTAATTAAGAACTGTTTTTCAATGGCCATGAAAATGGTAACAATAATGGTAACAATGAGGAGATGACACGTGCAAGGCATGCCAGTTGAAACAGACTATTTAAAGGGGCTGGGTCACGTAACCGTAAGCAAACCCGTTATTTCTATAATCTATATTATTGTTGCCCACACGTGCTCGTTGTGTTCTGCATAGGTTTGTTAGATGGGGTGAATCCATGGTGAAGTTACTTCTAAAAATCCACGAATATCTCTGCAATCGTAAGACATATCAGTGTTTCACTTGCTTCTCTGCAAAATTTAAGAGTCCATCTTCAAAATAACACCTTCATCTTGAGAAAAATATTGTACAATCTCTGTGATATGACCTATCAAAAACTGCAAAATCGTCGTTTCGAAAAAAGTTTGTTTACTTTACGTGACCCAGCCCCTTTAACATTGAATCAGACAAACACTGTTAATATAGTGGCCTGCTCTTTTCACATTTGCTATGTTTTTTATTGATCAAACAACTTACTAAGTTATCCGGCACAAAAGTGATCTAACGTAGCCTGATAACCAGACCCTACTAAGGAAAAGTAGGATCTGGTTATCAGGCTAGATATAACGCCGCTCAGTCGCACCTTTCAATAGAAATGTTTGAAGAAATCGCTCTATCCAGACTCTTGTTGAACAAGTAAACGGTCTACTCTAATTTATCAATACATTTTACTTTCAGGGAGGATACGAATGCTCCTGCCCAGCAGGCTTCGCCGAGGATACATTTGGTAGATGTAAAGACATAGATGAATGCAAATCTAATCTGACAATTTGCCCCCCTGAAAGTGTTTGCCAAAACAGTCAGGTAAGTACTACTTGCAATCCCTTTTTGATACTAGCAGCGGGTGTCTTGGGGGAATCTCTACACTTTTTCGGCAAATGAAACAGCTGTTGTTGCATTAGTAAATACAAACCTAGGTAAATTAATCTTCTGTCTCGTCCTTCTCTATTAATCCTTCAACTTCTTATAACATAACATATTTATAGTAAATATATCTATGTTACTAAAGACTATACTAAAATCTGTCGATTTTTTATCCAAGCAGCAGTGTCGTCATATCTTCTGATCAAACCGGTTCTCTTCTCCAACAGAAACTTTGGTATCGCCTTTAGTATCTGTATTGTTATTTGTTAAGTTCATTTTAGGGTAGCCATGCCTATCATGCTCCCAATCCAATCTGTAAATACGTTTTTGTTAAATTGTACATTTTTAGATTGTATATAAAGAAAAGTGAAACAGTTACATCAATACCCACTCCTAACATGATGCTTTCGTTGGAAAAGTCAACTTTTGTATGATTTGAAAGTCATTTCTGGCCTAGTTTCTCTTCATCTTGCTTCTATTCTTCATTCGGCACACAGAGAATCATGGTTACCTATGGCTCTTTAATGAACATGAGACTTAATGTCCACCTTGTCCGACTGTCCACCTTGACTACATGAATCTCGATTTGATTGTCGTTTCTGGCCTAGTTTCTCTTCATCTTGCTTTTATTCTTCATTCGGCACAAAAAGAATCATGGTTTACAGTAGGCCTTTAAACCTCGGAGTTTGCTCAGATAAAGTTTGTTTCATCCTGTCAATATCTTTTCAGGGAAGTTACAAATGCGCTTGCCCTGAGGGCTACGCAGGAGCAGACTATAGCAGCTGCAGTGATATTGATGAATGTATAACTGGAAATTTCAAATGCCCACCTGGAACAGATTGCTTCAATACTTTGGTGAGATATTGCTTTTGTTTCAAAGTCTTAGCCTGAAGGTTCTTAAAAATTGTGGCTCTTGTATGTGGGTTTTAACTCCGGGTTTTCGACACGGAGCAAGAGCGAATTTTGTAAAACAAAGGATTCACGTTTCTGAATAGACAAAGCGATTTGTCTTTCTTAAGAATAGATTTGACACCTCTGAGTGCACTAATTCAAATCAAAGTAAACAGAGAAAGCAAAACATCATGGTTAGCTTCGCAGAAGGTGTGAAATCTATTCTTGAGGCTGCAAAATTGCTTTGTCTTAGTCAGACATATATTCTTTGTCCATTTCTTCGACAAGGACAGCAGAATATGCCTGGCGAGGCCTGGAGTTCTTGACACACGTATAAAATTATTTACTGTAAAGGTCATCTTTTAAAAGGGGCCTTTTTGAATACATCTGCTTGAGGTTTCTTTGTTATCGCCATTTTGATGGTCGATGGCCTTCAGATGTCACCTGCAAGGTATGGAAGACCCTTTTTAAAAACCATTTCATAACAAACTCAGAATTTTAAATTAGCAATGGAAAAACAGTGGGGGCAATCAACGGGAACAATAACTGAGGTAAAGAAGGGGGGTCTCTCAAAAGTGTGTCTTTGCTGCATTTCCTTAAACCTCTCTATAACTCTGTTTCTTTTTATTTTATTAATTTTCTTTCAAGACAACTAATTGAGTGATTTTGTTGCGCCATAATCATATTGTGCGCTTCCTCTTACATAGGGCTCCTACAAATGTACGTGTCCTTTCGGATACAGAGGACCTGAAGTTGGAAAGTGCAAATTTATTGGTGTTTGTGAAGAAAAGAAACAAAAGGGTGAAATTCTCTGTGGACCAAATGCTGAATGTATTTCAAGAAGCAAAGACAAGAACTATGACTGCAAGGTACGTACCCTAAAAAGCTCTATTTAGCCCTCTCTCTATTAATCCCACCTCTCTATTAAGCCCCCTCTCTTCTAAGCCCCCTTTCCTACTTATATTAAATTCCCCGAGGTTACCAAAGATTTTCCTTTCAATTAGCTAAACAAGTTTACATACTAATTTTGACATGGTTTGGGCTATAACTGTCAAATGTATATATTTGACTTGAAAAATTGTATGTTGAATCCGCAAAAACAGGACAAAAGAACTGAAAAGCTATCATATATATCCTTGTCACTTTAATTTTGTGAATAAGCACCCTCTCTAATAAGCCCCCTTTCTTCTAAGCCCCCCTCTGGAGTGTCCGAAATAAACTAAATTAGAGTAGTTACAATTATTACAATGCACTTTCATATATTTCTTTGTGAGTACATTCTTCACGATATGATTGAGTATTTTAAGGCCCTTTTTCAGGCATTTTACAATCAAGTATTTTTGTTGAGTTGAACTTACGCACTCTCTCAGTGGTCATGAATGCACGTACAAATTGTAAAATTCCTTCAGTAATTTGCGTATGAATCAGGCAAGACTTCGATCTGTTTCAAGGTAATACGAACTTCCAAACGCCGGAAAATGTTTGGCACACCCGGCATTTGCAAATGTGTTCCCTCAGTCCTTTTGGAATCTTTGAACAATGCTTTTGGCCAGCAGAGTTTTCTAAGATTGGTCAGGTAATAACTCAGCTATTCAGTCTCATTGTTACACCTTCCGCGTGAAATTGCAGTCTAAACTCAGCAAAATATCCATTGACTTTTTTGCAGGTGCGAAGTGAGGAAATTATTCGAATTCATAACATTTTATAATATAATGTAATCTATCTAATCTATCTAATCTAATCTAATCTATCTAATCTATGATTAAATTATCTATTCCAGTCTAGTTCGATTCATCATTTGCGTATTGTTATGTAGTTGTTCAATCCAGTTTTGACTTATCTGTATTCTACCGGATGTCCCAAAAAAACGCAACAGATTTGAAAAATTCTACTGCAAACTGTTTCATACTCATTATCCAACAATCATTTTTCTTCAAATCTGCAATAATTAGATTAAATTTTGATATATTTTTCAGTATTTTTGGTGACTTGGTTGCAGAGTTAAAAATCAGCAAACTTCAAAATTGTCCCCAGGTCAAAACCAGAGCTGCTGCATTAACAATGATGAATCATAATGTCAAATTGTAAAACATGACAATCCCTGCAATGGCAAAGAATTGCTGACAAACACGCAAACACACGATTTAATTGAACACTGAGCAGATCCTTTCATAAAGATTTCTTTCAAAACACTGCCGTGCTTCCTCAGTGTCCATGGTGGTTGCTTGCTTTTTCTAAATGACTAGGCCATTATTAGATTTATACTTTCAATTGTAAATGAACACTGAAAGCTCTCTCAAGAATGGATAACTCATGACTCTGTAAGAGATCTCTTTGTTGCAGTTTCTTAATGAAGTTGTGTGCTTGTTAATGTAAAACTGTAAAATTTTCAGATACTGCCATTTTTTAACTTCACAATATACTTTGCACTAATGCTAGTAGCTCTGGATTTGCCCTGACAGAAAATTTGAAGTTTGTTGATTTTTAACTCTTCAATCAAGTCACCAAAAAGTCTGAAAAATGTATCAAAATTTTTTCTAATCATTGCAGATTTAGATAAAAATAATCACTTGATTAGTAATTGGAAACAGATTCCGTCAGAATTTTTTGAATCTGTTGCGTTTTTGTTGGACACCCGGTACATCTTATCTTACAGTGTAAAGCAGGATATGCATAACATAATATTAGATAATCTATTCCAATCTAGTTCGATCCATCATTTGCGTATCGTTATGTAATTTTCCAACCCAATTTTGGATTATCAGTAATCTACGTCTTTATCTTACAGTGTAAACCAGGATATGCAGGAAATGGATTCCATTGTGGTGATGATTCCGATTCAGATGGCGTTCCAGATCGGGCTTTACCTTGTGGTGGCATCGCATGTCAAGCCGTAAGTCATCGTAATCTGGATTATTTTCATCAGATCTAGATTAGGATTCCAATCCAACTAGATTGTATTTTCTTTGATGTTTTTCGAAATCATTAGTCTTGCTTCAGTTTTGAAATAGCCCTTTTCTAAAAAGTTGTAAATCATTACAAATCATCACAATTGATTGCTCAGTGCCAATCTTTACCTCTCACATTATGTCAGGACGACTGTTTTGAATGGCTCTGAAAAGGTTACAGTTATGAGGACTGTTTTTGTGGCCGTAAATCCGTATTTCAGAGCCTTTATTTTGCTCGATGGACTTCAGTTTCAACTTAAAATATCATCCATGAAAGAGTTTTAACCATGCACATATGCGCCAAATGATGATCAAAACATTATGATGGCATTGATAACCCTTCCCAAAAAGAATGGTCCTTTCAACCCTGCTGTCTCCTCTATTAAAAAGTCATCCATTTACCAATAAAAACGCATTTAAAAATATTGTCCTGATTTATTTTGCAGGATAATTGCCCATACGTTCCAAATGGTGACCAAAAGGATTACGATGGTGATGGAACTGGTGACTTATGTGATGTGGATGCTGATGGAGATGGAATTTATGACGCTTCTGTAAGTTCTTCTTAAGGGAGGATTCATAAAGGTTTCAGTTTTACTTCCTGAAGCCCTGATTACAATTAATAAGTTCTCTATAAATTGATCAAGTTAAGCTAAATCTAAAAGGCAGAATGTTTCACTTCAATCTTGTTTTCTACCGGGTGTCCCAAAAAAAATGCATACGGATTTGGTTGACTCCAGCGATGTGAATTTAGCTTTAATCATTGTCTAATCACTCTCAAAATGTTCCTCGATAGTTAACTTGAACATAGATACCTCGTTTGTTGATATTGATACTTTGAGACCAAACATGTAGATCCTGAAAGCTCAAATTTGCCTCCTCCTGCAAACCAGAGCTTTAGCTTTTTGGCCTAAGCAATTTTTTAAGGCACAGAGTATAAATCAATGATGGCCTTTATAAAATTTGAACAACATAAGATCATGTGTTGTTCTGTTTTCCAGAAGTCACCCCACAGTCACCCATTGCGAATTTTCTCAATTTTTCATTAATTTCAGTTCTTAACTTCAATGTGCCTCAGGGATTTGCTTAGGCCAAAAGGCCAAAACTCTGGTTTGGAAGTGGACGCACATTTGAGCTTTCAAGATTGATATTTCTGCTCTCAAAGCACCAATACTAACAAACGAGGTATCTGTGTTCAAGTTAACTATCGAGAAACATTTTGAAAGTGATTAGTCATTGATTAAAGCTAAATTCACATCACTGGAGTCAAGCAAATCTGTATACATTTTTTGGGACACCCGGTATATATTCCATTGAAGAATTTTACAAGACAAGTTACTTATTACGCTACCTATTAATCATTTTACGAAACACTACATGGGCGATACTATGTGGAGCAACGGACTACGATAACCCTGCGGCCATAACGTGCGTCGAAAGAAACAAAAACTGCCGGATGAATCAGGAAGATGTTACCACCCACCTGCAAAGCCACACCCAAAGAGCCATCCAACCGATTCGTATAATTTGTTAACATTTTATCAATATGTCGAAGAGGCTCTGACAAAATAAGTCCAGCCCTCAGTCAACGATATTGAAGTTGAAGTTGGAGACCAATCGGGTGTGTGA